>JARUHQ010000009.1:2899935-4099935 GCA_029955515.1 Chrysomela aeneicollis | reverse complement strand
TTACTAATGAGAACGGTCTATTTTATCTCAAGCTATCTATCTCAATCTCCTCCATCAGGTTGATAGCACAATTGAGAATATGTAATAAATATTACCTAAAATTGTCAGCTAATGGCTCCAAAATTGGATCAATTCTGCTCTACTTGCAATTTGATCACAAATGAAACAATTTCACATTTGTTTTTCGATTGTCCCATCTACGAAGGAATCCGAACCCTGTTGAGGCCACATATTACAAATATGAATGATCTTTTGGAAACCCTGGATACTGGCACTCCGAAAAACCTACAGAATCTAGTGAATTTCCTAGCAGGCCTACTGAAGCTCCGCTCTTTCGTCCTGAATGAATGAGAAATTTTATTACTAGCATTATCGCTACCAGAATTTCATTTTGATTTTTACTCAACTTTCTCTGTACGCTGATATTGTTTATCTTAGATAACTATATTTATGTGACGAACCATTATAAATTCAAATATCTGCATCACAATAACCTTACAGTTGAAGTGCTAATGTGAACACTATAATGTTGAGGATATATTTTTGTATTTTTTGGTATCTCCATAGACCAGGTACAGTACACGAAACTCTTTGTTATAAGAATTGTAAATTCTTTATAAACAATAAATTCATCTATCTATCATCTATATGCTATGTGTTCTTCAAGAAGGTAAAATGTATATGTAAATATATATAAGTACCAATATTTGTATATATGCATTATTAACTTATGTGATTTGAATTTATTAATATGTAATTATCTTGGGATCAAAATAAATATTATTATTATTATTATATGATATGGACTACTGTGAGCTGTGAAGCTATTGCACAGAACGTTTTAAGTTTTGTAGTATATCGTCGAGACCTTCTGAATTCTAACCTCAAAGGGAACAATTATGTTTACTTTTCATAGACATTTGCATTCATTTAATTTGTGTATCATTGAAAGCAAAACATTATATATACTCATTATAGTAGCACCTAATTCAATCTATCTACTTAAGTAAATAAGTTGTTTTAAGTTTTGTTGAATATGTCTTGTTTCAGTTCAACTGTGTAATGTCCAAAGAGACTGTTCGATTCGAACTTCGGAGAAACATAACGTTGATCATTATTGAAATCTTAGGGACAGTCGGTAGTATTCGAACTACCAGAAAAGGGGATCTTCGAATTTTTTTTTCTTCTGTTGATACTATTTTATTTCACACCTTTGAAAATAAATTGTTCGGTTCATTATATCTTGCAGAGTGAAGTGATCACCTGTTATTTTGATTACACTATCATATATATTCTTTATTCTTATACTAACTTGTATTATTTTTGTTTCAATTCACTCATTTATTTCTTCTTCTATAATAAACAGTTTTCTCGATGAAAAGTATGACTTGTAAATTGAAATGTGCACATCTTGATGTGCGCTCTTTAGTCCTCACATCAATATGATAAAACATATTATCTCATCTCACAACTTAGATATATTATGTGTGAGTGAAACCTGGCTGAATGGGAGGATACCAAATAATTCAATCGAGAATTCAATTAATATAGTAGGTTGTGTTTCGTAGAATGGATAGATTGGGCAGGGGAGGAGGTGTAGGGATATATTAGCGAGATAATATCAGATTCACAGTTATTGCAGCTAGCAGAGAAATTGAACCAATCTGGTTGAACATACTTTCAAATGTGATCATGACTTGGTATTTCTAAATTTGAAAGTGGTACATACACCACATCAAACTCAATTCAAAACATCTAGGAATTTTAAAAACTTAAACTATGCTCGTTTTGATTCAGATTCAAAAAGTATACCTTGGAACATCATCTATGAACTCAATGACATTGACAGTAAGGTTAATTTCTTGAACGTTGCTAGATATTCATGCACCTTTCCAAACATATTGAATAACGAAAGTATATGCACCTTGGTTGACAAACACTGTGAAGGCAATGATGTATGATAGGGACGATGCTTTGAAAAAAAAAATTACAAAAAATCGTTGGAAAGATTATAAACAACTTCGTAATCTAGTTACACTAACCATTAAAAAGGAAAAACAATCTTTATGTCAAGTCAAAATCAAAAATAATAAGTCACCAAAAGAAATTTGGAATGTTATGAAAAATATACTGAATGACAATAATAGAAATAATACTCAATTAACTAGTTACTTCAACAATGCCAATCAAATAAATAACCATTTTATCATCAGTAGGTATACCAAATCTAATTCCAGATAATGACACAATCAATCTCTATAAGAATAACACGAGAGATTAAATGAAATCTCAACTACAATAATTTGAAACTATGAGCGAGATAGAAATACTCAAAATTATTTCAAGCATACAAAGCAATGCTGTGGTCATGATGGAATAAATATCATCACAACTCTGTTTATCATTTTTATTGCCTTACATCACCCATATTATGAATTCTTGCTTAAACTATGCAACTTTTCCTTCTAGTTGACATTTGAATGGGAATAACATTATTCAGCCTTCTCAGTCAGGTTTGACATAGCTGTACAACAGCACTACTGAATATCACAGATGATATATACAAAAGTCTGGATAACAATAAAGTGACAGTTCCTATATTGTGTACGTTTTCCTACGACCACGTCAATAATCACACTGTTTTGTTATTCAGAAAGTAGCTCATATCACCATGGTATTGTTTATTTGAAGGAAAAAAAGCACTAGTGTTGATATAAAAATATCACAACGGTCGCCTGAATTGAGAGAAATAATTAGGTATATTGTGAACGTACTCGATGTCAATATAAGCGTTTCTCACATCACATTCATGTTATTCATAAAAATTTCTGGCTACTCTCAGATTATACGAATACCTAATACATAATTTATTTCAATTAGACATAACCTCTGAATTCAGAGATGAAAATGAGGGACACATCATGACTGGAACTATTTCTATACACGGCATTCACAACTTGCTACCAAAGAGTACGGCTACAGTTTTATGCGCGGCTTGCATCAGTTGCACGTTGCATCATGTCATAGTCGAATATGTACGTTTACGCTTGTAAGCGTAGATTAAGATGTGTAGGTACCTTAGCGTAGATATTTTTTGTCACAGTATCACTTTGGTCAAGGACGCTCTAACTCTTACGCGCTTGCGTACTACGTACTTTTGTGGTTCTGTATTCCTGTTTGCGTGATTACTGGCGCTAGCAGACGTATGTTGTCGAGCATCAATAAAATTGTTTGTCCAAACAAAACTAATTCAATCAATCAGTAATTCACATAATGAGGAATTGTCGGAGAAGTATTTGAATATCATCTCGGATATGGAAATAAACAGTACTGGATATCCAATCAAAACCACGTGAAATTATAGAGACCGCTCAAGTTTTGACAAGACTTTCCGCGAAATGAAAGTATTCGGAGTCGTAGGAAAAATAGTGTACAAAACTCGTTCGAAAGTGCATTTCCTTCACTCGTTACGTTTCCGCACTCACCGCTACGCGGCTCGTGTTAAACGACTACTCGTGTGAAATATGTCACTTTCCACACTTCTTGTGTAATATACTATTTTCTCTATCTAAGAAATTATGTAAATTATTAATTGATTTCGATAAAATCTATTATAATCATCATCCAAGTGTGTCATGACGAGCATCGCTATGAGTACGCTGTAAATATATAATGTGAAACATGACGATCGCTTGAACCGAAATTAAATACCACCGCATGCCATTGTTTCGTCACAAAAGGTGCAACGTGACACCCATTAGCGCACCCCCATCAGCACCGACTGGAGCCCTTCCAGAGCCATTTCACGGCCGTTGTTTCCGGGGCTCCGCGTCTCGACTCCGGTCGCCCGGAGTCGGCCGGCTCCGGGGCCCAGCTCTCCGGTCCGGGCGGAGTCAGTGCAGTGATCGCGATGAATCCGGAGGGTGCTCTCTCGCTCGATCCGGCTACGCTGAACGACGCACGCGGCGAACCTGTCGCGTAATCGCGAACGCGCTCCCGGAAAGTTTGGCGGTGAATTTCGCGATTGTCGTGGCTCCGAATAGTTTTCGGTGGTGTGTCTTTTGATGTTTGCTGACTTCGTGAATTCTCCGGTGTTTGTCTTGTGGTGAAACTGTGAACTGACTCTCGGTGAGAGAAATTTCTCGCTCTCGATTTCATGGTTGCTACTTGGTGTTGAAGTGTCATTCGTTTAGTGTCAAGTATCTAGATTCTAAGGTGAGCAGTGAACATTAGCTATAGTCGTCTCTAATCGATATCTGATTAAGGGAAACAAAAAAGCAAATGCAATTAATCTTCAAATACTCTCCAATCAACCTGAATTCGTCTTGGGACGTCTTGAAGACGTTTATTTTTGGACACCCGGCGTTTTAGATACGTACATTTTCCATTGAAATATACAACTTCCAGGCGACTTTTTGAGTTTTTTTTCAATGTATTGTGTGTCGCATGAAATACATATTTGAGACGTCTTCTCGTGGTCCTAAATATATGGGTCATCCACACGTCCAAGTCAAGATTTTTTAGTGTGATCCATACGGATCCAACTTTTCATGTATTTCAATAATATTCAAGTGAATGCTATGATTTTAGCTCGTAGAAAAAAAAAGTATAAGACATGACAATAATAAAACATGAATTTTGGAATTTGCAGAGCATTTTCTGCTTCCTCATTGTTTTTTTGCGGTGGTGGTAACTTCTAAAAACAATTCAATACAAAAGTATCAACTCAAGAGTATATATTATTATAATGGAATTCGCGGACACGTCAACAAGAAGTATCGCCAATATTAAAATATTCTTCTGTATTGGACATTCCAGATAGCTCTCGATTGTTCGTGAAAGATCTAGAACAGAAAAGGATGGAATATCCTGGGAGCTATCAGATGGAGAGAGATGACAGAAGAATGACAGTTCCAGAAACTTCGAGAACAAGTCAAACACGATATATATACAGGACCAGATAATGGCAGAAGTCAGTCGAATACGAAGTAGCGTTGTGTGAACATCGTCCATAATCTCCAAAATGAATAGTTGTTATAAATTAGTTTGAAATAAGTGATAGTGTTCATTGAAATAAATTAGTTTCCAAGTTCAAACTCGGTGGTCGTTCACTTTTACCCACAAAGATCGTAAATATTGGTGTCAGAAGCGAGGATTTTTGAATTTCGTTGGACTTCAGTGAACGGGCAGTTGAAAAATGAAGAGACTCAATGAATTGAAGAAAGTGGACTTGAAACGTGAGTCGAAAGGAAGGGATATTGATACAGCAGGGACAAAAGCGGTACTCTAGCTTCGTCTCAAGAAGTACCTGATCGACGTTGGCGAGGATCCAGAGACTTTCATCTTCGAGGAAACGGAATATGAAGATATTTGGACGAAGATAGCAGCCCAGCAAGAAGGGTTTTTGGCGCTGTTCGGGTCTCTGCAAGATCAGATCGTAGTTCAGGAAGATCAGATCGTAGCTCAGCAAGACAAAATTGTCGTCCAGAAAGAAGGAATGGAAGCAATAATGAATAAGCTGCAGGGCCAGATAGAAGAACTGAAGATGCAACTTCAAGGAAGGAACTTGAGACTGGAGAAACTGGAGGAGAAGGTCGTGACAAAAATAGCTACGGACAAAGTAACTATTGCAAATTGAGTGAAGCCGCCTACATTTGACGAAAATACACCGTGGCCGAGTTACTCGAAACAGTTTGAAGCAGCAGCCAAAGCAAATGGCTGGACATCGAAGGACAAGGCGGTAGCATTAACAGTAGCTCTACGAGGTGATGCATTGAACATCCTGCAAGCCATTCCGGGGGCCGATAGCTACGATCATCTCATCAAACGTGGTGTTCTGACCGCAGATGAAGAAACGTCAACAGAGAGACAACGAAAGCCTGCAGAAATACCGAGAGGAATTCCAAGCGGACGTTGACAGATTGGTCCATTGCGACTACCCGTCAGCCCCCAAACCTCTTATAGATGTTATAAGAGATGAAGAAATCCAGAGGACGGTGCGTCTGAGCCGACCCAAGAACATTATTGATGCAGTAACAGTCGCGTTGGAATTCGAAGCCGCGACAGAAGCTTCTCACATATCTCACAGTTCGAGCCATGGATAACGATTACAACGGAATCGAGAACTGCAGAAAAGAATCTGATGAAGCCCTACTCGGTGCCATCAAGGATATCTTGGACGAGACAAAGAAATCGGTTCAATGCGAAAATTGTGGGGAGCTGGATCGTACTCAGAGGGACCGTGAGCGAATAAAGGGGATGGCCAAGTCAGGACAGTATCCTCCGAAGCCACAGGAACATCGAGCTGGGACGAGTCGAATGAATTCAGATGTCTTGTCCATCAGACGACGACCTTGTCCTCCTGGGCGTCCCCATTGTAGTCGTATGTAGTCGTATGAAGCATCCATCAACAGAACTACTGTCGTCAGTGATGATTGGTTGCCTGCAGCAGTGCAACAGGAACAAGAGAAAGATCCAGAGCTTCGAAAACTCCGGGACTGGAAGGAAGCAGATCGCGCCCCACTTGGCAAGAAGTAGCCCCATTATCACAAACCTTGAAGGCTTACTGGGGTTAGTAGGACTCTCTGCTACTAGAAGAAGGCCTGCTGAAGAGAAAACACGAAAACGAGAACGGGTGAGATCATTGAATGCAGCTAGTGATTCCTTAGAGCCGAGTTTCCCAGGTACTGCGCTACGTACACGGTGGGTTTCAGGAGGTTATCTTGGAGTGAACAAGACTCTACAGAGGGTTCGTGAGCGGTTCTACTGGGTGAACTACAGCGATCTTGTCAGAGAATGGTGCCGTATATGCACCGTCTGTTCCACAAGTAATGGGCCGCATCGAAAACAGAGAGCCCCTATGAGGCAGTACAACGTTGGTAGCCTGTTCAAGCGGATTGCCATAGACATTGCTGGGCCCTTTCCGTTAACCGATGATGGCAATCGATATATCCTGGTTTGCATGGACTACTTCACAAAATGGGTGGAGGCGTATGCGATTCCTAATCAAGAAGCTGTAACCGTCGCTGGTGTACTATTGAAAGAACTCATTAGTCGATTTGGGAAACCCATGGAAATGCACTCTGACCAAGGCCGAAACTTCGAGAGTGAGGTGTTTCGGACAATAAGCGAGAGGCTAGGAATCAATAAGACCAGGATGGCAGCACTACATCCTCAATCAGATATAATGATGGAACGCATGAACCGGACTGTAGGAAAGTACCTATGCAGAGTCGTGGATCAACATCAACGGGATTGGGACCAAAATTTGCCCTTCTTCCTGATGGTCTACCGGTCAGCAGTGCAAGAATCTACAGGACAAACTCTAGCAAAGATTCTCTCTGGGCAAGAGATGCGACTTTCATGTGACCTGGTATTTGGATGCAGACCCGGCGAAGACGTGGCAGGTGAAGATTACTTAGCGAACCTGAGGAGAAAGATGAACGATATACATGAATTGGTTCGTTCTAATCTGCGGATCTCCAGCGAACGAATGAAGGAACGCTATGATATCAGAGCTAATGGCAATTGCTACGCAGGAGGTGATTTTGTGTGGCTCCACAATCCACAGAGAGATTATGTCCGAAATTGCAGAACTCTTGGGAACGACCCTACTGCGTTAAAAAGAATATCAAAGACGTTTTTTACCGCATCAGCAAAGTTCCCAATGGCGAATCAAAAGTCGTTCACTTCATCAGACTTGCACCGTTCGAGGAAACGCTGGAACAACAAGTACAGCAGGTGAATCTGCATAACGAAGAGGATCCCTCTCTCGATGAATTCATGGGAGTATACAGCGGTTCATTTAAGGCAAGATTTGAAGTTACTAGAGACATAGCCCAGGACCTTCAGATGTTCCGAGGAATAGCCAATGAGTTCCGAAAAAGATACGGTAAGCTAGAAGAGCTTCAACAACAAATCCAATCCATCCGTCAAGCTCTGAAAGTTGAAGATATCAGTCCTGATGGAAAAAGATTGCTCTTATATCTAAACGAACAAGAAAAGGCATTTCCCCAAACCATCCTACAAGAACCTCTGGGATGCATTAGTTGACCTGCAAAGCGCTGTACTATAAGAAGGAATACAGAAAGTAGCTGTTCCAAAGCAGGCTTGCGGTTTGGATGGCTTGAACTGGAGGATTGTCCGAAACATGCTCCAAAGCTGGCTTGCGGTTTGGATAGCTTGAACTGGAGGATTGTTCGGAACATGCTGGAGGTTTTATTCAGATTTAGCGGAGTTAAAATTATTGTATGTTGCTGGAATCCCAGGGCGAATCCAAGGGAGAAGACGGTGCCGTGTGTTACTTCTATCAAACTTCACATTACCGATATGAAACTAATTGCTCCTATCGTCACCATAACAAGAGTAATGCATTCCAGGAGGAATGCCTTTTAAGGAGGGGGCAATGTAATGGAATTCGGCAAAGTCAACAAGAAGTATCGCCACTATTGAAATATCCTCCTATATTGGACATTCCAGATAGCTCTCGATTGTTTGTGAAAGATCCAGAATAGAAATTGTTGGAATATCCTGGAAGCTATCAGGGGCCCGATTCTCGAATCTGTAGGAATTTGTTTCCAGAGGAATAAGATACCATGCATTCAGTTCCCATAGGAAACCAAAATTTGACATGACACTCATTCTCGAATCCGATGGAATGGTTCTTCTCAGATAATTGTGAGAGTGGGGTTTGTCGTTGATAGTTTCTTGTGCTTTGACGAATACACCAATGAAAAAGGTGCAAATTATGTTGGTAACAGAATTTTGTTTCGAATCTTCCAAAAGTTTCAAAGTTGAGGTTAATTTGTTATTTCAGGTAGGTATTTAATTATTTTGGGTATTCTTTCGTTATCATTGAAAATTATTATCCACTCGTTAGAATCTGAAGAGAAATGGACACAAATTATGATAAAAAAATCCAAAGAGGAGGCAGTATTAGTAAAGAGCAGAAAAAAAACTTGATCGAAATAATGGAGGCCTCAGAGGACTTGAGAAAGGGGAAATTTCACTCCAATTTCTCCTACAAAGATTCCTAACAACAATGAAAGCATATTGAAGAAAGATTAAATGAAATTCCGGGTGCAAAAAAGGATTGGATCCATTGGCGAAGGGTAGGTATGAATAAATACATTATTGTAAATATGTGCTCATAAATGTATCTTCATTCTATATTGACTTGGCAGGATCTCAAGAAAAGTGTGAAGAAAAAAAAACACTGATATTAGAAAACATGTAAGGTGCAATGTAGGAGGGCCACCCATTGAGATAATCCTAACAGAAGAGGATGAAAATCTCCTTCAGATTCTAGATGTCAATGCACTAACAGGTGATGAAAATGTTGCAGAATCTGAAGTGGTTTTTGTAAGTTCAATTCAATCATAACATCAAACTGTGATATGTATTTTCTAAATGTTTTCAGGTGGAGCAAGAACACAATTATGCTGAAGAAATCAGAACTGAGGAAATTCATGAGCCTATGATAGTTGAAGATTCTCCACAAGCAGAATTCAGCAAATCAGTACAAAGACCAACAAGAAGTGAAAATGAAGAGAAAACGCAGAAAAAAGCAATAAAAAGAAAAAAGAACATGGCAACACAACGATTGGAGAATTCACAAAATACTTGTGACAAATTGAGCCAAATTGCTGACAAAAAAGTGGAAATAAAAAGAATATACTACCAAAAAAAAAAGAACTATTGAAAGAAAATGTTTTCATTGGCAATAGAATTGCCTCAGCACTAGAGAGCAAGGCTCAATCATTGTCTACTGATACTAGGAATTATAAATTGTAATTACTGTTCATATAATTTGTCTTGTTCATGATAATTCATTTTTTGTTTTATAGAGTTTTTGTTCAGTTATATTTATGATTGTGTTTTATTTCTCAAGGTTTATGGTTTTGTTTATTTTTGAATATTTCTTGACTGACTTTTGAGTTTTTTTGTTGTATTATTTTCTATTATTGAAGTTTCAAGTTTTAAACTTATTGTGAATAATTTTGTTTTACACTGGAAATATATTTTTTCCAATATTTTTCTTACTTTCTGTTTGTTCTAAAAGTTAAAAAAGTTCAGGGTGAACAAAACCAACATAACAATTATGAAATGTAATAAGAATTTATTCGAAGTTTAATGGCATACGAATTCAGGTGAAATAATTTCTTATAATATTTCTTTGAGTATTCCTGCCCCTAATAAGATCAGCATTTTGTCTGTTATTTCCACCATCATAATTATTATCAATCATTTGCATTGGTTCATACATAACTAAATCTTCTATTTCATTGTTCACATCTAAATTTGGAATGTTACTTTCCAGACAAATGTTATGTAAAACTACACAAGCATTAATAATTTTGGAACATACATTTGGTGCACAATGCAAAACCCTATGTTTTAACAAGCATCTGAAACGCATATTCAGTGAACCATTACATCTTTCAATAGTAAATCTGGCCTTCTTGAATGCCTTGTCATATTCAAATTCTGGTGTATTGGGTAGAGGATTCTGAAATGGAGTTAGTAACCATGGCTTTAGGGGATATCCTGAGTCTCCTAAAGAACAAATTAATATTAATAATTGATATTTGCAACTTAATCAAAATTATATTAAATTTATACCTATAAGGAAGAAGTTTGGATGAACATTACTCAAATGTATGACAGCATCCTGCACCCGTGAGTTATTCCAAAAATGGCAGTCATGGCTACTTCCTGGGTATTTGGCATAAACATTTATAATTTTCATTTTAGCATCACATACCTTAAAAAAAGTTGGTACAAAAAATAATACAGGATATAATAATATTCACACAAATATACCAACTGAACATTAATAGAATGATATTTTTTTCTATTTATATAAATGTGTTCAGGATATAATGGATCATGTCTTGGTGGGGGATAAATTGCCACATGGGTACAATCAATACATCCTATGATAAAAAAGGAAAATAAATATCTCAAAATCATCTCCACAACATTATTAGAATAATCTAACATAACAAGGTAGAAAACGAGCAGAAAACAACTACGTTCCTGGCAAATACCACGCAAAATATTGAATTATATCCACTCGTAGTCTATGCATTAATTCATATAAATGAATAAAAATACAAATATTTCTTTCTTCGAACATGCGTTTATGCTCCCAACGAGACAAACACGCCTGACAACCTGTAGACCGGTTTTGGGCTTATTGGCCCTCATCAGTACAGGGTAGTCAACCGTGTAGAGATCCTGAGATCTCCACACGAGGCGAGGTCTTAATCGATGGAAGCATCCACGCATATTTGATAGCAGTGTGCCGATCCCCAAGAAGAGTATGAAGACGGCGACACCAAGCGGCGAAGAAAGAAACACTCCTTAATAAATTTCTCATATAGAAATATGAGAGTGGCTGGGTTGCTCGACTAGCCGATTGAATCAAAGAGAATAGCCAAAAACTCTAAGTGGAGTGGTGTTGTAAAAAAGGAAAATAAATATCTCAAAGTCATCTCCACAACATTATTGGAATAATCTAACATAACAAGGTAGAAAACGAGCAGAAAACAACTACGTTTCTGCCAAATACCTTATTAAAAAGCTTATGTCGAACATTTCGTAGTTCTGGAAGAGTTTGTGGAAATTTTACCCATTGATTGAAAATTGGACCTTCATTGAGTGCGTTCGTTACTTCCCTTATACATCGACTTGCTGAGGATTGACTTATGCCAAGATACAAGTTCTGACCAACAGAAGTCTGGTAACTTCCAATTGCATAAAAATTAAGAGCAACTAGGACCTGAAACTCCTGGTATTGCTCACTTGATTTTGTAAACCAACAAATAATAATACCTTAATCTGCTTAGGCAGTGCTGAATTCTTCGAAGGTGCCTCCAGGAAAGGATCCAACAAAACTATTAAATATCTGGGAACATCTTTGGACAAACGGAATACTTTGATGAAGAGATCCTCAGACAAACACTCAAATGGGTCTCTTCTAGGATTGAACCTTCTTCTAGGCCTTCTAGCTAATCTATCAGCCAACTCCAAATTTCGTAGAGCCTCTAGATGAGCTATTTCATCTAAGTTTGCCATCTTTATTTCAATAATATAGGTAATGATAATTTTTTGAATGTTTCCTTTTATTGCTTTTATATTCTTAATACCTTCCGAAAAATATCAATTCACCCAAATGAAAACAGAACCTACATAACCTTAAATTTATTCCATTGAAAATAGCTTATTCCCATGGTTAATAGCATTGAAAGCAGCTCTTCTGAAATGTAAAGGAATTTGTTCCCATACAATATTTCGAGAATACAACATCTAAAATTTCCACAGGAAATATTGCATTTTTCCTATGGGATCGAATTCCTACAGATTCGAGAATCGGGTCCCAGATGGAGAGAGATGACAGAAGAATAACAGTTCCAGAAAGTTCGACAACAAGTCAAATACGATATATATATACAGGGCCTGATGATGGCAGCAGTCAGTTCATAACCTACAAAATAAATAGTTGTTAGTCTGTTATAAGTGTTGGTGTTCGTTGAAATAAATTAGTTAACAGTTGTAACTCGGTCGTCGTTCACTTTTACCCACGAATATCGTAACATTATATAAATAAGGTTTATTGCGATTGATTCATTATAAATGAGCTATTCTCATAACATATTTCCTCTCCGTCTCAGCTTACTGAAATTTATTTGCCGATTTTTTCACGAATTCATATACAAATCGTTCCTTTCGGGAAGACCAGATTTTTTGATTTTTCAACCCGAAAAACGCCTTCGAAATCATATCCATTATCGATTGTTATGCTTCCTTTGACGCAGAGTCTTTGGTAAGCCATGGGGTCTGAATCCAAAAATCATATCAAAAGATCATCCAACCCATGGTCACCTACGCTTCATTGATATGGTGGCAAAAAAACAACACATTTTGGCACTAGGCAAGCTGCAGAATGTGCAGCGGGTAGCTTGTCTGGGAATCACATGGGCAATATTCACGTGCCCCACTGTAGCTTCAGAGGTGATGCTGAACATTCCACCATTGCACCTATGTGAAATAATAGAAGCAGCAACCACTGCCTTTAGAATAAAAGCCAGACAGTAGATCTCAAAGCAGGAAATCGGATTGGACCTTTGAAGATTTTGGAGAATAGTTTCCTTAAATCCATATCTTAGCCGACAAGTATCATGATCAGACTTTGAAATGCAGTTTGAAGTGGTTCTGAACAACCACCAGATTTGCACAGAGAACGGAACTCAACTTAAAACGGATGCATCATCAGCATGGTACTGATCTCACTGGAATAAGGTGCCAGAACAAATACAATCGAAATGGCTAGTGAGCCTTTCGCCAAGGAAAGTAAACAGTAAGTCGGGTTGGACAAGTAAGATTAGGAACTGGTGATGGCACTCCTCACTGGATATTGCCCTCTGAGGTATCCTCTCAAAAAGATAGGCAAATCAGATAGTGATAGTTGCCACTACTGCAAGAACTTCGCCAAAACTGCTGAACATTTGCTTTGCGAATGCCCAGCGCTCTCCTGCAAGAGGCTCAAGTTCCTGGAAGGGGCTTTTTTAGAGCCCTTCGATGTCAGGAACCTAGCTCCTAGGAAACTGATGAACTTTCTACGAAGTCTCGGAATTTCAAGTATGCGCAAAAGATCTGATTGGTCGAGTTATTTGAGAGGCTGCTCAGCCTTCACAAAATAATGAACATTTAACTGAAGCTAGGCATGTTTCACACCAAAAATAAGGACATTTTCCGAATACCGCTGAAGGTAGGTTACTGATGACAAAAAAATAATCGAAGAGCAATAATACAACGAAGACGTAACATATCATTTGAATGTTGTTGCTTATTTTCAGAAAATATTTCAGATCTATAAAGCAGAATTTAGTACCCAAGAAACTGATTGTTTCCCCATTTGAATGTGATCATATGTTCCGTTATTCTCAATTTCTTGAGAAAATGTGGCGCAGTCGTAGCAAATGATAGGTTATAATTTATAGAAATGATGTTGAATCGTCATGTATTCAGAAATATAATTAGAGTTTATTCAAAACTTGAGGATATAATAGAGCTATTCACGTCAAGATCAAGTTGCGAAAACACTGTTTCAAGCACGGAACTAATATCTGTCGAAGAAGGCGAAAGCCGAGTTGATCAACGAATTGAGTGCTTGTAACGCATCGATTTCCCAACAAATCTCATACAGATTTTTGGGAATGCGAAGAATTTTATATATTTTTTTCGATATCAAGGGGAATCAGGTCAGATTAATATACCGCATACGAAATTGAAAAAGTTCACGCAAAATCAGAAGCTAGCAGTATCTATTACCGGTTCATTCTGACAAAAGGTATTTTCCACAAGAAATATCTCATTATTCGGAAAAAATAAACCAATCTTATTCACCACTTCAAAAAGTTTTTCTCAGAGCTTCGTGAATCTTCAGGAAAACGACAAACTCTTGATTGTGCTCTGAATATCAATCCGTGATGACCTCGGCAATGACCAATCATACGCGAAATGATGTGCTTTCTTCCTCTTCTGTCAGATTTATGATTTCAGACTGAGAACGATCTTTACCTTATGTCGTACGTAATTGTTTCGTCATTCTCTCGAACTGGCTTCCGGCTTCCATCTGTATGGCTTTCCGGCCTTATCTCTCCTCAAGTTCTCCACACAATTATCACAAAACAGAATGCGTATTCTGCGCAGTGATCATATTAATGAAATAGTTTGGAAAATAATGATATTATGAGATATCGTTTTCAGCATATCAGCATATGTATTCAGAATATTTCGTGGCTAAATTTGGCATCGTCAAATTATTGACAAGACTTCTTTGATTGGTCATCGTCGGACCGAAATGTTGTCGTATTGCGGGTTAGTACTTTCTAGGACAATCATTTTGGTGAGGGGTCTCACAAAGGGGAATCAGGAATTATATATATATCTGGGTTAGAGCAGTTGGCTCGAGCCCCAGTTTCTTTTATACAGTACCACTTAATCTCTATGGAAGGCTATATGGGTAGCTATCAGCGGAGATGAAATACAGAGTGAGTCAATACAAAGTACTTCCTTGCATAAACCAGAGGTCCGGTAGTTAGACTGATATAGCACGTTTCTGATGAATGGTAGCATTTACTTGGACCATATATGGACCATATACCGAAATAAAAGCTACTCACTTCAAGAATATGTTATTCAGAATTGAAAAAATCGGTTTTATGCTACAGGCTGTAAATAATAACACACACATGAGATCGTTATAAATTATTTATTCTACGAACACAAATTTTCAACTCTTCGTCAGGTATTCATATGAGTTTCCATTATAATATGGGGATACTGTAATCAAACATGACACGTTACAGAAACAATGTGTAGTTACCTATCAAAATCACGGAGCCAGATATGACGCCGATTTGTTTCACATAAACCGGAATAACTGGGACGAAAGTTGACGATTTAACTCAAAATCAATATATTCGCGGATCGCGGAGATAATCAAACTCGGCAGGTAGTCAGTTTCAAGGTTATGTTGTTATCACAGTGACAAAGAATTAAGATATATAAACAAAAGATGAATCACTACTAGAAGCGAAAGCAATGACAAGTCGACAGTTTCCTGTACTGAGCGATAGACAAGCAAAGGTCGCAAAAAAGTTAGATTTAGTGCACTTATCAGGCTGTTATCTATCAAGATCATGATGTCGATTTTCCCGAAAAGAATTGATGAATTTAACGGGGTTGTCCCAAATGCAATCAACGTTTAAAAATTGAATATCCTGTACCATATTGAAGGTATCGTTGGTTGTTAAATCTACAAATAAAATAATAGAAATTGACAGATCTTGTACAATCGTATTCAACATCAAAACAGTCAGACTAGGAAAAAACTTCAGAAAAAAGTAACAAGATATGAGCTTCTGGAAAGATTTCAGGGCATACATGATTTTCATGGAAGGGAATCTATAACATGGAGAGAAATAATTTCTTGAAGAATGTTTTCCGGAAATATTTACCATCCTCTGCTGATGATTGTACATAAATGATAAAATGCAATAATTCCTGAGAAATATTCCCATTGAAGAAGTGATCATATTGCATATTCAAAGTACTCATGGTTGGACACAAGTGGATAGAAATAAATGATGAAATGATATAGTCCCTATAGAGACTGGCATCTTATAATGTCCTATACCCGAAAACTGCAGTTATGCACGTACAAAAAGAAATCTTTATTACAACGTCATCAATATCTGCCGTGTTCGCGGCAAGTGTCAATTTTCAATTGAAGAAATCAAACCATATGTTAACTTTTGGAAACAAAAAGCATCATCAGACCTCGTAATACATGTAAGCTTGCATGAGAGTGAAAATTTGATTCATGTGAAAATTTCATACCTTATATTTTCAAACCCCGGTTACTTTAGCAATAAATCCAGCAATTTCTTTATTAGAGACCCTGCCACCACCATATTTTGTCAGAGTGCTCATGAAAGAGTATAATGAAAGATTTCATCAAGAAAAAAAAATTACCGAGCGTCGGAGGCGGTTTGGGGGCGGCAATATCTTCATTAGATACTCTACAACCTTCAAATTTTAATAGAGCGTTATCAAGGGGAAACAATTAGCGATGTCATCGAGAAATCCGAATTGGTGAGCCTTGGGGGCGGTACGGCGGCGGTCATATTTTCATTGAAGACCCTGCCACCTGCCACCACCATATTGTATGAGAGTGTTCAACAAAAGACGAATGAATGAGAATTTTCATCGAGCAAAAAAAATACTGATCGTATAGGGGGGCGGGCTAGCCGATGGGCTGGCCTCAGCAATGTTCTCATCAGAGACCCTGCCACCACCATATTTGGTAAGTGTGTTTATTATGACTGATAGTTAGTATTTTCATCGAGAAAAAAAAAATTACCGACCGTCGGGGGCGGGCTGGCCTCAGCAATTTCCTTATCAGACACCCTGCCACCACCATATTTGGTCAGTGTGTTCATTATGACTGATAGTTAGTATTTCCATCGTGGAAAAAAAATTACCGACCGTCGGGGGCGGGCTGGCCTCAGCAATTTTCTTATTAGAGACCCTGCCACCACCATATTTGGTAAGTGTGTTTACTATGACCGATAGTTAGTATTTCCATCGTGGAAAAAAATTACCGACCGTCGGGGGCGGGCTGGCCTCAGCAATTTTCTTATTAGAGACCCTGCCACCACCATATTTGGTAAGTGTGTTTATTATGACTGATAGTTAGTATTTCCATCGTGGAAAAAAAATTACCGACCGTCGGGGGTGGGCTGGCCTCAGCAATTTTTTTATTTGAGACCCTGCCACCACCATATTTGGTAAGTGTGTTTATTATGACTGATAGTTAGTATTTTCATCGAGAAAAAAAAATTACCGACCGTCGGGGCCGGGCTGGCCTCAGCAATTTCCTTATCAGACACCCTGCCACCACCATATTTGGTCAGTGTGTTTATTATGACTGATAGTTAGTATTTCCATCGTGGAAAAAAAATTACCGACCGTCGGGGGCGGGCTGGCCTCAGAAATTTTCTTATTAGAGACCCTGCCACCACCATATTTGGTAAGTGTATTTATTATGACTGATAGTTAGTATTTCCATCGTGGAAAAAAAATTACCGACCGTCGGGGGCGGGCTGGCCTCAGCAATTTCCTTATCAGAGACCCTGTCACCACCATATTTGGTAAGTGTGTTTATTATGACTGATAGTTAGTATTTCCATCGTGGAAAAAAAATTACCGACCGTCGGGGGCGGGCTGGCCTCAGCAATTTTCTTATTAGAGACCCTGCCACCACCATATTTGGTAAGTGTGTTTATTATGACTGATAGTTAGTATTTCCATCGTGGAAAAAAAATTACCGACCGTCGGGGGTGGGCTGGCCTCAGCAATTTTTTTATTAGAGACCCTGCCACCACCATATTTGGTAAGTGTGTTTATTATGACTGATAGTTAGTATTTTCATCGAGAAAAAAAAAATTACCGACCGTCGGGGCCGGGCTGGCCTCAGCAATTTCCTTATCAGACACCCTGCCACCACCATATTTGGTCAGTGTGTTTATTATGACTGATAGTTAGTATTTCCATCGTGGAAAAAAAATTACCGACCGTCGGGGGCGGGCTGGCCTCAGAAATTTTCTTATTAGAGACCCTGCCACCACCATATTTGGTAAGTGTATTTATTATGACTGATAGTTAGTATTTCCATCGTGGAAAAAAAATTACCGACCGTCGGGGGCGGGCTGGCCTCAGCAATTTCCTTATCAGAGACCCTGTCACCACCATATTTGGTAAGTGTGTTTATTATGACTGATAGTTAGTATTTCCATCGTGGAAAAAAAATTACCGACCGTCGGGGGCAGGCTGGCCTCAGCAATTTCCTTATCAGAGACCCTGTCACCACCATATTTGGTAAGTGTGTTTATTATGACTGATAGTTAGTATTTCCATCGTGGAAAAAAAATTACCGACCGTCGGGGGCGGGCTGGCCTCAGCAATTTTCTTATTAGAGACCCTGCCACCACTATATTTGGTAAGTGTGTTTATTATGACTGATAGTTAGTATTTCCATCGTGGAAAAAAAATTACCGACCGTCGGGGGCGGGCTGGCCTCAGCAATTTTTTTATTAGAGACCCTGCCACCACCATATTTGGTCAGTGTGTTTATTATGCCTGATAGTGAGTATTTCCATCGTGAAAAAAAAATTACCGACCGTCGGGGGCAATTTATGGTGAATAATATATGTTGTTTGAATTCCCAATTTTCCCCAGATTCTGGTTGATTTTGAGAAGTTTTTCACTAGTCGTCCCCGACCGATAACAAATTAACAGAATAGATCTGAGGAAAAATCCTTAGATCAGGCATCACTGATCGATAGTGTTCGTCTGGCTCCTATGGCATCGTCCATAATATCAGTCATAATAAACACACTGACCAAATATGGTGGTGTCGGGGTCTCTAATAAGAAAATTGCTGAGGCCAGCCCACCCCCGACGGTCGGTAATTTTTTTTACACGATGGAAATACTAACTATCAGTCATAATAAACACACTTACCAAATATGGTGGTGGCAGGGTCTCTGATGAGAACATTGCTGAGGCCAGCCCATCGGCTAGCCCGCCACCCTATACGATCAGTATTTTTTTTGCTCGATGAAAATTCTCATTCATTCGTCTTTTGTTGAACACTCTCATACAATATGGTGGTGGCAGGTGGCAGGGTCTTCAATGAAAATATGACCGCCGCCGTACCGCCCCCAAGGCTCACCAATTCGGATTTCTCGATGACATCGCTAATTGTTTCCCCTTGATAACGCTCTATTAAAATTTGAAGGTTGTAGAGTATCTAATGAAGATATTGCCGCCCCCAAACCGCCTCCGACGCTCGGTAATTTTTTTTTCTTGATGAAATCTTTCATTATACTCTTTCATGAGCACTCTGACAAAATATGGTGGTGGCAGGGTCTCTAATAAAGAAATTGCTGGATTTATTGCTAAAGTAACCGGGGTTATTTTCAACCAATCAGAAGCCTATATTTTTTATCGTTACCGTAGCAACTACGAAATTTCCCGAAATTTTTTTCTCCTTCTTGGGGTAAGGTGCATGAAATTGTAATAGAAATTTTATAAGGTTTATTAAAGGTAAAATGATATTCACATTCAACTAACACTTCGTTTCGTTCGAGTTTCTTGAAGAAAATATATTTTTACAAACTTCAGTAATGTGAAAAAGTTAGTCAATAATAATTTTTCGAATTACCACTTTATTATTATTCTATGAAATTAACTGAAGCCACCTTCCGGTATGATTGATAACATACATTTTTCTCTCGAGCAATAATTGTTCTCAAAAATATTTCCAGTATTATTTGAAGCTCTAGTGGTGTCATTGTGCTCTCAGAGAAGAGAAGCTGGATTTCTAGACCAGTCATATAAGAGTTTCACCTCGGAATGGGAAATAATTAGCTAGAAACTCGTATACACCTTCATTTTGGAGTTCTTGAAGTTGTCTCAAAAGTCTCACGAAATCTCGTGTCTGCGTTGTAAGTAATTCGCGGTTGAAAGTAATTCCACTGGAGTTGGTAGTGATATTGTTATTATTGGCTACAGGACATCATTTTGCAGCACCCAGACTCATTCCTGAGGTTTTTTATCATGCCCTAACCCAAAGATTATATACACTCTATAATCTTTGCCTAACCATTTTTGCCTGGTGATAAACACGATTTATATGATGATGGGCTGCGGCACTAGTAGATAGGTTCATGAAGCTTTATAGATTTTATGACAAACTATATCGAAGATGATCGATATTGCCTCAGATTTAGGTGAGCATTATATTTATGTGTAATAAATTATATTTCATTGTTATTATTCCTTCTCACTACGCTTTGTCAATAAGAAATGCTCTTGGACAATAGAGTATATTTTGATTTGATATATCTAATAAGATGCGTGATCCATTTTCGTATGATTGCTAAACAGGATATTTTCTTGTAGAAAAACTTGATTCAATTGAGAAAGTTATGCGATGAACATTTTTTTTAAACAGCGCAGGAGCTGTGTAACAGCCACTGAATGATTGTAATAATAATATAAATATTTTTTATTTGTCAATACTTGATTATTTTTCGGATTGAAATCTACTCAACGAAAGATCTACAATAAGTATTTCGTCTAATAGATTTTTGATTACACAAAGTAGGTGAGTGTTATTGAATGAATATAATAGATAATATATGCTAAATGTTATCAAATATAATGTATTAGCTGATTATTCATACAAATTCTTCAGTGTTGATGATATTTAAATGATTTGATAAATTCATACAAGGTATTATTCTCTGAGATTCACCTACCCGGTGAAATCTCAAATCCTTCAGAAATACTTCTTATGAAGATTATCAACAACAACTAGAGTTCAAAATATATTCGCTTTTATCTGACAATTATGTCCGATTCATGGTCCGAATTTTATACATGACATTAACATTCAAAAAATCAATAATAACAATATAGTTAAAAAAATAATCATCAAACAGGGTGTTCTGATTCCTAACATACTCCCACCTTGAGTCCAGGAGTGATTCAATTTGAAATCTTGAATCTTTCTGGTTTCTTCACCAATCTTCTATGAGCAATTTTTGCTCTATTATTTTTTATAGTGAATGTTGACATAATTGGAACTAAAAAAATCAAGATAATCGCAAATAACTGATTTTGGTGACCTTTGACCTCGAATAACTTATGATGCAGACACGCGCTTTCAAGAGATTTCTGAGACAACTTTCAAAACACCTAAATGAAGTTGTATACGAGTTTTCAGCTAATTATCTTTCATTCCGAGGTTAACCGCTTTTTTCGCTTAAGTGACTGGGTAATTCTTCAGTATTCACTTGAACACCTTTCATTATTATTTCATATACACATTTGTAGTGAATAAACATTCGCACTGTCTCCAATGTTCAATTTCTACTTTCAGGAAGTTTAGTGCCTACAAGAGTGACATTTCGAAATTCTCAAAATTCGACAATTTCCAAATGTTTTCACAACTTTTTCCTCGTATCTTCTAGTGAGGACTTTCCAGTTATCACTCCAATCTTGGAGATTACTTCGTTATAATGGACGCTGAGGTCATAGTAATTCAATCTAACTAAGATGTTCGACTTCTCAAAGAGAAATATTCACTTTTCTTATCGTGGCATTCTCGAAGTATAGAATGGTGACTTCTCAGACACTGTGTTGTGGAACATGAAAGCACCATCTTCATGATGAATACTGAATCGAGTGCAAAAGAGATCAACTTGTAAGAAGTGCCCCTAGAAGATATCAGGAAAAAAATCATTTATATGCAACATGAAAGCAGACCATACATCCCATTCGATATACAAGTGCTTCAGATGGATTATGATAAGAAACGTTACCACCCTCGTGGCAGCAGTGGATATACTGCTTATATTGAAACAGTGATCCTCATTCCATAATGATGAATGGCAGCTTGTCTAGTGAGCGAACTCAAAAACCAGGATGGACTTATGTCCTGATGAGTAGGTTTATAATCTATCATAAAGACTGTCTATCTAGTAAACAAACTTGAAATTTTTAATGAAATATTAGCCAAGTATAAACTATAGCGTGAAAATATTGTGAAGGAATTCGGTACAGTCAAGAAGAAGTATTGCTGATATCAAAATATCCTCCTGTATTGATGGACATTCCAGATAATTCTCGATTGTTCGTGAAATATCTAGAACAGAAATAGTTGGAATATTCTGAAAGCTATTCGATGAGGGATATGACGAAAGAATAACAGTTTTCGAATGTTCTCGAACAACTCAAACACGATATACACTGTGTCCAAGATAAGAATGAACAGCATGGGGATATCGGAAACGGTAAGTGATACGGGGTCGATTGGATTAGAGAAAAGTAGCGCAATTATGTGCCTAATAATATGACATTTAGAAAGTTTTAATATTCCAAGTAGTTTCGGAGATATTCGAGAAAAACCGAAATTTGAGAATTTCGTTTTTATTTTCTCCTAGCTTCATTTTCAAAGGAAATGTAAAACAAATAGCACTTCGCCATGGCCACTTTTCAAGGACTACACGATAATATAAGCAGAATTTTTCTGCGACGTTCCGTCTTTTAGAAAACATCATCAACTTTGTATTTTTAAATGGGCCGAAACTAAAGTATACCCTGTATACGACTCCATTTTTCATTGTTGATACAGCAATGTATCACACAATATGATTTCGGAACCATTTCTCGCGCAAAATGTAAATTAGTGATTACTTAATTTGTTTTTCTTCAATTTTAGATAGTAGGCGTCTAAATATTGATTCACCAGGTTGTCGCCTCTCTGGATACTTATTAGAGTACGCAAGTTCAGCATCAACATAATTTCTTTGGCACAAAATGTAACATGACAACATATCAAATTTTTCAGTATTCGAAAAGCTGCCGTTTTCCATTTTTAACACAAATTAGGTAGGTAACGAGATTTAAGAGTAGGAACGGTAATATCTCAAAAATTCTACCAAACTACAGTATTATTATGACAAAAGAACATAATGTGGTCATTTTTTCCAGCGCCTACTATCGAAAATTAAAGAAAAATTACATTTTGCGCGAGAAATGGTTTCGAAATCATATTGTGTGATACATTGCTGTATTCACAATGAAAAATAGAGTCGTATAATAGAGGGTATACTTTAGTTTCGGCCCATATAATAATATAAAGTTGGTGATGTTCTCTAAAAGACCAAAAGTCGCAGAAAAATTCTGCTTATGTTATTCTGTATTCCTTAAAAAGTGGCCATGGCGAAGTGCTATTTGTTTTACATTTCATTTGAAAATGAAGCTAGGAGAAAATAAAAACGAAATTCTCAAATTTCGGTTTTTCTCGGATATCTCCGAAACTACTTGGAATATTAAAACTTTCTAAATGTCATATTATTAGGCACATAAATTCGCTACTTTTCTCTAATTTAGTCGACTCCGTATCACTTACCGGTTCCGATATCCCTATGCTGTTCATTCTTATCTTGGACACAGTGTATATATGCAGGGCCAGCTATTGGCAGAAGTCAGTCGAATACAGAGTTGCGTTACGTGAACATCGTTTATAACCTCCTAAATAAATAGACGTTATAACTTAGTAATAGTTGTGATAACTGTTAGTGTTTGTTCGAATAAATTTGTTATCAGTTGATAATTCGGTCGTCGTTCATTCTACCGACGAATATCGTAACAATTATTGGTAAAACCTCGGATATAACGTAATTCATAGTGAAAACAATCTATTGAAACACTAACTATGCATAAAATATTTCGTGAAAACAATAAATCATCGTATTCTGTACAAAGAAACCATCAAAATCGTATTTTGTTGAAACATTATTCAATTGAAACTGTTGAATGTAGAAAATGAAGCAACAAAACCGTATTTTGTAAAAACACTATATCATCGGAACCATATTTAGCAGAAATCTTAGCATCACAACCTCGATCACAACCGTAATTGATGGAAAGGTATTTTATCAAAACCATATTTTGTGGAAACGGAATTCCTCGCAGTATTCTCGATCCTTCACCATTGAATAGGTTCAATGTGGCTATAAGAAATGGTTTCGATAAAATATTGTGCTGTAATAAATAGGTTTGTGGTCTAGTGCGTTGAGGCGCTGGCCTTTGGGTCCGGGCTAGAATCTCGGCGCGGCTATTGGAAATTTCATTTATTTCTGTAGCATCGGTTTGCAAGAGGAAATAGGTGACCAACCGAACATTCTTGGTACCTAGATTTCAATCCTTCGGACTTACAACGATAACCAGCCGAGTAGTGCTTCGGATGACACTTAAAATAAGGTCCCCATATTCCTTAATCATACAAGTCTCAATGAGACTTCGAGGGTTGCTGTGCAACTAAGTTGGCGGTCAAAAACACATTTCAAACACACTTTTATATGAAATACGGTTTCGCTTAGATGGTGTTTCTATGAAATACGGCTATGATACGCATCCGCTGCAAAACTTCTCCATAAACTACGTTTTCAGAACTGTTACATTTTTATAAAAAAAACCATTTTTGTAGATATGATGAAAATTATAGATCGAATACCCTATTGAATCATGTGGAGATTCCAAAATATCATTGATGAATTCGACAAAAAAATTTAGTGCATGTTACAGACCACTTTGAAATTCAACTAAAGAATAATATACTAGCATGACGGATTCCACCTTACGCAATACAACGAGAATGAACTCTACTAGATACAAATTATGGAGAATGGATAGGTCGAATTGAAAATATCGCACGGCCACCAAGCAGAAAATTCATTGCAAGCAGATATCTTTTTTGCAGGATTTATCAAGAAAAAGATTCACCAATGGATTCTAAACAATGTTGATATCTTTTATTCTACTAGACATGAATTTGATATGCTATTAATAATAATAATAATAATAATAATAAATATGCTTTATTATCAGAAGATATAATCTTATTGACAAAGCTTGAGCACTATGCTATGTACATGTCAAATATAATGTTATATGATGAAAAAATAAAAAATGGAGAAAGTGTAAAAGGGAATTAGACAATACAGCTAAAAGTAAAAAATAAAATTATCTATAAAAGAGTAACATTGAACACTAGTTCAGGGGTCATGTTTATATAAAAAAACATATGAAAAGGACATATAAAAAACAAAGTCAGTCAGCTATCAGTCAGCAATCATAATAAGGTTTATCAGATAAAAATTGTTTAACTGCTTTTCTGAATTGGGAAATATTCATATTAGCCGATCTAAGATACAGGGGTAAATGATTGAACAATTTTCCACCATTATAATATATGGAATCTTTGGTGATTTTTTTGGTAGGCACTGGGAGTTTTAGAGTATAACTGCTGTTTCGGGTGTTATAGTGGGTAGAAGCTGCCGTGAAATGCAATATATGCTTTTTTATTAAGCAGACAGATTCCAAAATTAATAGTGCGAAGACAGTTAAGATATTATTTTTCACAAAAAATGTTCTGCAAGATTCTCTTGGTTTGAGGTTACAAATATATCTAATGGCCCTTTTTTGTAATACCAGTAAACTGTTGCTTAAAGTTGTACTGCATACTCCCCAAAATGGTATTCCATATCGCAACTGAGAATCGATAAGTGCAAAGTACGCCATTTTGGCTGTATTGAAACCCAATTCCTTAGAAATCACCCTCACAGCATAACATCCCGAGGAGATTTTACCAGTGAGTTGCTTAACATGATCGTCGAATTTCAACTTCTGGTCAATGACCACTCCAAGAAATTTGGTGTGATCTTTATTTTCTAAGGTTTTATCTTCAAAAAAAAGTTCATCAATGGAGCATCTGAATGATATCAAATTGGTCTTAGTTAAGTTGAAAGATAACATATTTGCATCACACCAATCTTTAATTTTTTTCAAATCTCCTGATATCATGTTATGCAACTCACAAGGGTTCTTACTATTCCAGAGAATAGTGGTGTCATCTGCGAAGAGGGTGAAATTCCCAGAAATACTTAATTTTGTGATGTCATTCACATACAACAAGAAAAGGGTTGGACCTAACACAGATCCTTGTGGAACTCCCGAATTAATTTCCCTTCTTTCCGAAAGTTCCGTTGTTTTGACCATTTGTTTCCGTCCTGTTAAATATGATTCGAACCATTTGAAAGTCACTCCCCTGCATCCATACTTTTGGAGCTTTCTCAGCAGTATTTTGTGATTGACACAGTCAAATGCCTTTGACAAATCACAAAACACAGCTGCTGTCATTTCACCGGCATTTATCTCGGAATAAACTTTATTCAGAAAAGAGAATATAGCATCATGTGTATTTTTATTACTTTGAAAGCCGAATTGGTTATCACTTATGATATTATGCTTATTTAAGAATTGAAGTAGACGAATTTTTACTAATTTTTCAATTATTTTTGCAATAGTTGGAATGAGAGAAATAGGACGGAGATTAGATGGGTCCTCCAAATCCCCGCCCTTGTACAGAGGAATAACCACAGAGTCTTTTAGGAAAGAGGGAAATGAGCCTGTTTGGAGAGATGAATTTATCAGTGAAACCAACACATTAAGGGCAGAAAGAGGAAGATTCTGTATTATTTTGCACGATATCTCATCGTAGCCTGTTGTATCTTTGTTTTTAATATATTTCAATATTTCAATGAATTCATGAATGTTAGTGTCATACAGAATAAGGTTCTCTTCTACTGCTAAATTTTCAAGATGAACTAATGGATCATAAGGCCTAACTATTTTTTCACTCATATTTTGTGAAATGGAGCAGTAAAAATCATTTATAGAGTCAGGACTTATGGTAATGCTACAATTTTGTTTATTTGGTTTACCTCTCAAGTCATTAATAATAGACCATGTCTCTTTTATCTTATTCTGAGACTCACTAAGTCTATTATTGTAAAATAAATCTTTAGCTCGCTTAATCGTAGACCTATAAACTTTACGGTAATTATTGAAATAATTGAAAAAACACAAATCTTTAGTGAATTTCCGAATATAATGGAGTGAACGCATATTTCTAGAGGAGATTTTCAGCCCTTTTGTTAACCAGGGCTTCTTAGGTTTAATTTTAATTTTCTGTTTTGGAAAAGATGCTTCAAACACAGCTAGTAAGACACTATGGAATAGGGGGAACGGTTCATTACGAGATAAAATACTTTCCCAGTCAGTCTGAACACAATTCTGATAAAACCTATTATAATTTGTAGTACTGAACAGTCTTCCATATTTACACTTGTTTCGCTTCTTTGATGAGCAGAACGATAGAGAGCAGATAACTGCTTCATGGTCAGACAATCCTGGAGAGGTCACTTTACATAATACTTTCTGTTCATCAAAGTTGCTACAAATATAATCAATGAGAAAAGATGAAAATTGTGAAATACGAGTGTCTGATTTGACATGCATATACAAATCGAAAGATAATAGTAAATTTTTTAGAGAGACAGTAGCTAGCGAATCAAGGTCATTATAGTTTATATTGAAATCGCCAGCTATAATTAAAGAACAATTTACTGATAGCTCAGAGAGTATTAATTCTAAGTTGTTTAAAAATATATCAACATCTGATGAGGGAGATCGATATATGCACAAAATATATAAATTATCCTCTTTGCAATAACACATAGAAAACTCGAAACTTTTATCTTCTAATAAATCTTTGAACTTATCAACATGAGTGAACGAAAAGTGATTAACGATGCTATTTTTCATTAGTATGACGGTCCCTCCGTGATTTGAATGATTCCTGGAGTACCTGGATACCACTGTGTATTCAGGTATATAAATAGGTTCGCTATTGTTACACCAGTGTTCGGTCAATAAAACTAAACTTGGAAAATTTAGGCTTTCCAAAAATATGTGAAATTCAACAAAACGAGAGTGAGAGATTTATATTTCGTGTTAGATACATCGTTGTGGCACTCTCTGACTTTATGTGCTAAAGCCCTATCAGTGTTTTCTGACTTGTGAATAAAAAATTTTCATTTATAGGTACAAATTTCAGATTAGAATTCTGTTTTCTGTTTAGCACAACGGATTCAGAAATTTTCTTTGAAATTGCAGCATTACTCAGCTATATACCATCAAAATTATTGATATCCAAAAACGAAATATTACCTTCTGCATAATGGTTCAGTTTAATTGCATATTCATTCAGCTTAATATTGAATCTATATATCATTTCATTGGTTTTATAACTCTTGCAGTAGGGAATAGAAGATATGATTATGTTTGTACCTATTAGAGCAATGTTTCAGTTTGCTGTTTAATTTTTTGAAAGATGGATAAGTTTTAGATTTAAAATCATTTGAACCAGCAAGAATGAATATGTAGTCATTGAGACAAAATTTTTTTGCCAAGTTTATAACATCTTCAATCACATTTTCGAAATAAGCCATTGGTTTGACAATTGATTGTATTGTAAATTTATCACCATATATCCGAGAAAATTTTTTACCCAATCCATGACCTATTTCATCGCTTAGAATAAGGATATCAGGTTTTTTAATCGGCTGGCTTATACCTATCTTCGTTGGAGAACTCGTCGATATTTCCTCAACATTTACTTCACTCAATTCAATATAATCATTACTCCCGTAATCCACTTTTATGCAAGGAATTTTGCTCCTCAGGGTTTCTATACTAGCAGCCAGATATTTATTATCTTCTTCCATTGCTCTAAGCGTAATTATCATTTTTTTGTTCAATTCATTAAGTTCCACAATCTCATTTCCCAATTTCTGCAGATCTTTTTTTTGGGACTTAATTATTTGACATAGTTCAATATTATCGTTCACATAGTCATTTGTTCCTAATTCTACACCACTGGAACATAAAGTAGTTTTCGTTTCTTCATTCGTCATTGTGAATTTATCAACCTGAGTCACGCTCATTGTCGTATACTGATTTTTTGTGCTTGGTTCTTTTTCTGCAATATGTTTTTGTAGTGTTTTTATTTGATTCTTGAAATGTTCAGTAATTTCTTGTTGCGCACTTATTTTATTGTTTAGATTGGATTTCAAGTGACTCTTGATTAGCTAATTTGATCTCACGTTTCAGTCTTTTCATGTAGCTGTTCTTCATGTTATTGTCCGTTAGAAGGTTATAGTTTCTTCCAGTATGCTCGTATCAATTTCTTCATTTTTGTCATTGGTATCCGGTTCACCACAACATATTATTTTATTATCGTTCAAAAACCTTATTTTGCTTTTCATTCGATGCAAGCAACTTTTATGAACTACACTAAAACACTTTGTGCACACATAGTGAATGAAAAGTTTGTTTTTACAACATTTAAATCCCATTTTATCAGAGCACTGATTAAAGGTATGTTCACCTTCAGCCATATTCTCTAGAGAATACTTAGAACCATTCACAAACTTGATCTGAAAAATGTGTTCTCAACGAGGACATATATATTATTTGGTCAATAAGCTTGTGAGTAGTCCTTTTGGTTGATTTTCAGGAATGTTGAAGTTTCGAGGGATGAAGTATTAAAACAATTCTCAGGATGAGGGATTACCAACTTTTAATAATAATTAAATGTCATGTCAATCAACGACTCTCAGGTTCAAACGTCCATGATTTCGATGGATATATTCAGCAGGGTATTTTTAATAAGATCTTCGGAAGGTCATTCTGAGGATGAGGAATATTTGAGACATTTCATCGAAAATGCAAAGACTTTTTCTTGAATCTACTTCCATATGTGATAATGATATATAAAAGTTCAGTGCAAATAAGTAGGAATTTAAAGTTTTATACTCTGAAATGAAAGCACGTGTTCGTGATACATTTTTATGTTTTACACCATATTATATAAAACTATCGTGATATAATACGTGAAAGAAATCTCAATAATCTAGATAAAAATCATATCTTGGATTTATGGATAATTTTCTTGTCCACAGATTTTCTATTTGAATTCTTGGCCCTGAGATATCCTGAGCGTGTGATACATTTTCAGAAAATAATAGTGATAATCCTCAATGTCATCATATACCTTAGACCAAGAGCCCGTGTCACACTTTTTCGTAGTGATAAGTTTACGCCCATCGACTACTGAAACTTTTGATATCGATGTCGATGATCCTACAGAGATTCTCGTCATACATGATTTCCGGGGCGAAGTTAGGGTAGGGGGCTCACCGATCTGTATAAATAAAGGTAAGAAAATTTTTTCGTAAGTTTACGAGTCATAGTAGTGCTGCAACCCTCGAAATATGTGAGAAAGTCCAAGTATTTTTCATGATAAGCTTACATTTCAAAATTCAGGTGGGCCCAGCACCCTTCCGATCCATTGAAAAAGGCTGGCCTGCGAAATTTGTGTTATTGAAATGCTGATGGTAAGATCCCTCCATTGTCAGTTGTAAACTGAATGTTTTTTTCTCACATATTTCGAGGGTTGCAGCGGATGAACGCCACGATGTAGGTGACTGACAATCAGCAAGCGTCGGATTATTTTCCTGGAACTTTTGCTTTCACACTACTATCAGTCCTAAATTCACGAACAATTATGCTCATTTTTTTTTCACAGATCGGTAAACCCCCTACCCTAACTTCGCTCCCGAAATCATGTATGGCGAGAATCTCTGTAACGAAATATCCCCATCATTTACTATCTATACATCTATCTATCTACATTCAATTGAAACAAATACAGGCTGGTGCAAAACTCAAAATTCTGATCCACCCTGTATTTGTTCCAATTAAATATCAATCGATAGTAGATCGAAAGATGGCTAAGATAGGAAGATGTAAGACGTTTTGAACAATAATGAGTAGTTTCGACGCAAAAAATTCCTGAACTTGAAAAATATCGATTTTTCACACCCTAATTCTCTGCAATAATTCTCGCTAGACCCCAAGTAAGATAGATCGACGAAATCAACTTTCCAGGAAAAATTCAAAATAAAAATAATATACAGGGTGTTGCATTTTGAATAAAAAAGTGTATATTGTTCAATGTCACATCACACACCCTATATATATATATTTTTTGTCCAAGTGTTTTTCCCAACACGCCCGCATTTATTCGTTATCGAATTCATTTCATTTGGCTGTTCCACACTGTATGTACCTATAACTGGTGACTACGAGAACCGGGCTGCCACTATGACTTCTTTCAAATTTGTGCTTCGATCTCCGAAAGTATATCAATGAATGTGATATCAATCATTATTTAAAGAATATGTATTTGAAGAAATTACTTGACTAACCATCGATAGGGTTATTTCCGGTTTCTCCTATAATTTAGTGCTGACTATCCTTATCTCGGACACAGTGTATATGAGTGGTTAGTATTTCGAAACGTAATAATGTAAGTAGGGAGATCTAACTCGTTATCAATGATATTTGTGTATAAAAAACCTGTTCAAGACTAATGAAGCAAACTTAGATCAAAATCTAAAAGCGATTAAATGACATTCTAGCTGCACCTGATTCTCTAGATATAAATGCAAGACATACCTATACATTTTACAGAACCTCATACTATCTGGGGCATCTTTCTAGATTTTCTGAAGGCCCCTTCCATTACAGACCCATCCCACTTGTATCAGTTCTAGGAAGAATAATAAAATAAATAGTGAAAGTGAGACTAATGAAATTCATGAAAAATTACAAAGCGCAGGTGATGCTATCTTTACTTTCACTGATGAACACGTAAATGAATCAGAGAAAAACTTTCGCAGCAACAGTCTGTGATTTGTCTAAAGCTTCTGACTGAGTGAATCATGAAATATTGCTGCGTATTCTACAACTACATGATATCAGGAATTGAAGCCTTCAGTGAGTTGAATTTTATTTGTGCCAGAGAACTCAAATTGTTGGAACACTCAAATTATCAGACATTTGCGCCATTCGCGTGGAGTTTCTCAAGGCTCTGTGCTTGGTCTTATGTTGCTCCTGATGAATTCAAATAACCTGACTACAATGACATCCGATGGATGATTTTCAATTTTTTTTTTCATGATACTACTATTCTATGGAATAATGATAACGTTAATACAATGTATACTCTGATTTACTGAATGTAGGTACATATTAGTGTGCGATTGATTGATAACCAATCCAAATATAATAAAACTCATGATGATGTATCTACATTGACACACATTTAAATATTCAACATTATATAAAGCAATTGCAGAAGAAAGAAGCAACCGGTTGGTACGTAATTCACCACGCACTCATTGAGTCTGATATTCGATATGGCATAGCATTCTGAAGAAACAATGAAAACTTAAATTTAATATTTGTCTAGCAGAATCAGGTACAAGAGCATCATGTGGGTCACTGTTCAAGAAGAATAAACTTTCAACTCGTCCATCCCTGTTTATTCTTTAAATTGTCTATTCTAAACCGAATTAGTGTTTTATATCGATGAGGGAATCGCCCACCAAAGAAACCATTTGAAACCCTTCAACAAATTTCATCAATAACTCAATATATACAATCATCTGTTCATATATGATATGAATTATCGAGCGAGAGGTTTAGCGGAAAATAAACTTTTTCACGAAAGGCCCACTAACTTATTTCAACTGCCTCCTTGAGGAACCGCCGAATGTTGATCTGGAAGGGTATCAATGAGGCATCTATTTAACATAAATACTCCAGCCCTGACGCAGTTCGGAGCCTTCTGTGAAAGGTTCCGAGAGCCTGAGCCCGAATTGCTGCGCCAATCGATTACCACCGAGGAGGTTCGGAGAGACCTAACGGGTTATAAGAAATTTGCTGCTCCAGGTCCTGATGGGATTAATAACTTTTGGTGGAAACATCAACCCACTAACCACCGTAGCTAGAATATTCAATTTTTCGAAAGGCGCCGTGCTTCTCCCAAGAAATGAGATTTGTCCAATCCAAAGAATTACAGACCAATAACTTGTTTGAACGCATGCTACAAGCTGTTTACACGCATCTTGTACATGCGCATGCTCCTAGTAGTAGTCTCCTTCAGCACTCTCTTATTTTGCATATCACTGTTGCCTTTATCCGTTGAGGTCACCCACCTATTCTATGTGGATGACCTTGAACTCTATGCTTCCGGTGAGAGGGACTCAGACCAATTCCTCAGGGTGGTACAGGAGTATACACAGGCTATTGGGATGGAATTCGGGATGGACAAATGTGCACTGGTTTATCTTAAGAGAGGACGATGCGAGGACTATTAAAAGGACGCGCAGCTAGAGGACGGAAGCATCCTACACCACTTGGATGCCAGTACACCTACCTGGGAGTGGAGGAAAGCCACAACCAGGAAACACGAATGGTGAAAGACGCTCTCCGCAGCAAGTATCGGCAGCGACTTCGACAGATCTGTTCTTCTGAGCTGAGCTGAGCTGAGCTGCGCCAACTTGACGTTAGTACTCGCAAGATGATGTACCTTAATTGGAGCCTTCATCCAACTTCGTCCGTTCCACGACTATATCTCCCAAGAGATCAGGGTCAAAAGCCATGAAAATGCAGGAGTAGAAGCATTTGTCTTCAAGGCAGCACATCGAGCAGCCAATGAACTCTTGCTGATTATCGATTCCGAGCGGAGAGCCCGTGACTCAGTCACTGAGCTCGACCACACTCGTAGGAAAACCCGAATCGAAGGTGCAGAAGTTGATAAAACTCTGTAGCTCCACACATTGATAAACCTCTACTTCTCTCTTTTTCAATAACATTGAAGACAGGGGTTGTTCCAAAGAACTGACCTTTGCATTCCTGAGGTCAGGCGGGCTCAAATCGGAAACAGAGGGGTTCATTATGGCATTCCAGGATGGAGTTTTCAATACCTTACATTATAGAAGCCGAGTCATGGGTATAGAGGTCCCTGATGTTAGATGTAGGGCCTGCCGTAGGGCGCCGGAAACGCTGATGCACCTGCTTTAAGCATGCACGATGTATACAGTTTCGGCCTAGATCCATGGACATAATGCGGCATTACGAGTGCTCTATTACCATCTAAGGTATGGTATCGCCGAAACTCCAATGCTGCCTTATGCTCCGGGGGATATTGAGTCCGTTGTGGAGAATGAGAGGTGTCAAATTTATTGGAACTTCTCATTTACAAGCTAATAAGGCTGACGTAGTCCTCCTCGACCACCAAACCAAAGCTATGTTCGTCATTGAATTTTCGGCACCAGCCGAACCGAACATCGTTTCGAAGCAGGAGGAGAAACGGACAAAATATAGAGATCTTCTTCTCGAACTCCGCAGACTTTATCCAGACCATTCTGTCGAACTAGTCATCCTGATTATAGGCTCCCTCGGTGGTAAACGACAGACGATGCTCTCAGAATTTCAAAATATACCAGCTTGCTGGCACACAGAAGGCACACGTTTTGGCTGTGGCAATGCAGAAGGCCGTCATACTGGGATCATTGCGTTTATTCAGGGCACACGATATTCGGTTCTAGTGATCACTCACCTCATGTTATGAGGAGTGGTCACTGGTTTTTCTCCAGCTGCGACGTGTCGGAACCATTGGGTCGTGACTGGAATTGATTAAATTCAAAATATAATGATACGCTTTATTCGTACAATAAGAATACAAAGATTATAAATATACATTATCACATTGATGATGTTTTTCATTTGTGCATGTGATTTTACCATATATCTTATTGCTTACGCTAGATTATAAATATATACATTATCACATTGATGATGTTTTTCATTTGTGCATGTGATTTCACCATATATCTTATTGCTTACGCTAGATCCGGTATCCAGGTTACTTGTTTTGTAGGTCCGGGAAAGTTGAAAGTACTAAGCCATTGATTGGTCGTTTTTATTTTTGTCCATACATATGTGTTGTATCACGTGATCATAGTACGTACTATCTTGCAAACCCCTTTAGACCATAAAAATACTACAGGATTCCGGATCTAGCGTAAGAAATAACATCTATGGATATTTCAATAACTATCATCAATAGAAATGATATTGTTACGATCTTCGTGGGTAAAAGTGAACGACGACCGAGTTTTAACTTGATAACTCATTTATTTCAACGAACACTAATAGTGGATTTATGCAGCAATTTTAAGTCATAACTTTTAAGTCCTAAGTTTTCAGTAATAAGATTTGAGATATAAAGAAAAAAGGACCATTTATGCAGGAATTATTAAGGACTGTCATGTCTAAGGGTACCTTCTCCCATTGGTCAATTTCTGTGGTTGTGGCAGTGGTCACTTCACAATTTCAGTCATCAATATCCATTTTTTATATCTAATGAATATGACATAAGTTTGAATAAACAACACAATCACAGACAATAACCTATAAAAAACCGTCACAGAATTGAAAACTGCGAACGCATGCGCAAATATGATCAGTTTTAAGTTTTAAGCCATAAGAGATGAAAGTTGGCCAACATTCTTACGACTCAGAACTTATGACTTGCAACTTAAAACTTATGTCATGTGTATGAATGGAAACATTGAAAACCAATGATTGAACTTCTTACGCTTATGACTAAAAACTTACGACTTAAAACTGATTACTCAAAATCGCTGCATGAATCCATCATAACACTTATAACAGTCTAATTTATAGCAACTATTTGTAGTGTTTGACTTGTTCTCGAACTTTCTGATTAAAAAAAAAACTGTTTCAAAAATATTTTCTTTACGGAACTTCGTGGAAATTGAATCTGAAAAAGGATTCTAAGTGTAAGGTCACACAAAGTATATTCAATAATTGATTGTCGAGTTGTACTAATCACTTTTCAGATAGGTATTATAACTCATGAGAGACATTTATTCCAAAACAATTTATCATTATTCATTGAATGAAACATTGGGAAAACAGAAATGTTATTTACGCCAGTGAAATATGTTGTACCCGTCAAAAAGGATAGCGGTGTTTATTCGCTCGAGGAAAGACGCCGTGTTTATCAGTGAATCAATTTTGACAGATGAGGAAAATTATCCTGAAACGCAAACAGAGACGATGGCTGCATGACGATTTCTGCAAGCTGTTAGTGGTTGTTGATGTGGCATCATTTATATAATGAGTTATGAAGATATTGTAGCAAAGTTTAACGTAACATTGATTGATTGATTCTATTTTGTCAACTCTCCTTCTGTTCCCAGAACAAGAGAGTGTTTATTAACACAAAACAGAGTTGTAGAATGCGAAACAACGCCAACTCTGAGACCAATTACCTACATTATTCATCAGAATGATAAGTGACGTAATGAACAATACTTTTTTTTCTAAATGAATTCGCTTTTACATTCTTAGAGCACTTTGTTCTTTATAATCCAGTGGCGTAGGATTTGAAAATAAGAAGCATCAATTTCGAGGTTAGCCTAGTTGTATTTTTTAAACGGAAATTATAGTTGGTTATGTTTGGTTTGGTTGGAGAGGATTCCTTCAAAGCATGTATCATGATATGTCGCGTAGCTTTTGATGTGTGAATCTTCAATAGCGAAAATAATATTTTACTAGATTCGCGTTTATTCATATTCATCTCAGGTAAGCGGGTGTTATCTATGAGCAAGTTTGTTAGTTGCTGTAAATTAACACATTTAATCGTGAGAGTCAGGATTTTTCAATGATATTGAACTGTGAGGGATGGCTTGATCAGTCGAATTTTGCTTCCGGATGTGATGTGACGTCATCGGTTTCAGTCGTTACCCCATTGGTCGTTGATTATCCATCTTTTTTATTGATTTAATTTTCAGTTCCTCACTCTATCTTCATTATTTCTCAACATTTTTAACATACGTACCAGAAAGAGTCATCGATGATGAGTTTAGTTCAAGTAAAGAAATATTTGGACTACATACATAGTGAATTTTGGGACTATGTATATGAAATGCATATAGAACTAAAACTAATTGAAAATCTGCTAGGAGGAAAATGGCTGATGAAATGAGAGTTTTACATAAATATCAATTGGTGTTTAGAGTACTATAGAGAAAATATACAATAGCTTTAACATTTCATGTACTTTCACATATTATTATTTATCATAAACTGAAGAAAATCAATAATAAATCAATTCCTATAAAGGATGGTTTATCACATTGAGATTGTATCAGAAGAGCTCACAGATCAAAGAATGATAATTTCATCAACTTGGCTATACATACATTGCTATTTTTATTAACTACTCATCATTATATGAACAGAAGTGACAAAATCAAGTAGGTTAGAAACAAATGAAACATTAACATTTCAATGATTTATTTTATGTATTTTTCATAGCTTCAAATATTACATCATTCATTAACAATAATAATACACTGAGCATTTCGATTTTTTTCATAATATATACCTGAGCTGATGAATGTTTGACATTATATCCAATTTGTTACTAGCTTCATTGAGATTTTCATAAGTTTTCTCCAATTCAGTGTATAAGAGATCATCATTATAGGATGAAGATGTGATAATTCAAGTATCAGAAAATAATATGAATATATGTATCTTCTGAAATAAAGTGAAATGTTCAGAGACATGACCATGAATAATTATCTGAGATGCAGTTATCAACCTCTTCTGTCACATCTTCAGTGAAACATTAACATTTCAATGATTTATTTTATGTATTTTTCATAGCTTCAAATATTACATCATTCATTAACATTAATAATACACTGAGCATTTCGATTTTTTTCATAATATATACCTGAGCTGATGAATGTTTGACATTATATCCAATTTGTTACTAGCTTCATTGAGATTTTCATAAGTTTTCTCCAATTCAGTGTATAAGAGATCATCATTATAGGATGAAGATGTGATAATTCAAGTATCAGAAAATAATATGAATATATGTATTTTCTGAAATAAAGTGAAATGTTCAGAGACATGACCATGAATAATTATCTGAGTTGCAGTCATCAACCTCTTCTGTCACATCTTCAGTAAAACATTTGTTTTCCAATCATCTTTTCACTAGTAAATCTACGATACAAAGACACCAAAGTTTCATTTTGTAAGTCCTTCTCATAATCTTGATCACATTGAAGTGCATAACAAATTCTACTGGAAACTGGAATCACTCTCTATCTCCAATCATATACACCTTCAGTTCACACTAATTCACCTATAATCGAAAGATTTTATATAATCAGTGAGTAGGTACATACCGTTTTATTTTTCAAATAATATTCCAATTTTAAAATTTCGCGAATTTGAAAGGCGTCCTTATAACTTCCGGTATGCATCCTCTCGACCAATGAACAACTATATGGAAGGGGTAACGTTATTTGAAGAGAATACATTGCAAGCATAGGTATAATCTACAGTTTAATATCCTTGTAATTTGCTTTGATCAAAGTGATAACAATTATGGTATAGCATATTTCAATCGCCATCCAGAAAGAAAACCATCTGATGAAGTAATTTTTAAGAGGATTTTAGAGAGAATGTTATCAACTGAGGATCTTTTCAAGCCAAGATCTAGTAATCGTGAAATATATCAGGTAAAACATAAAAAATATCACAAATTGAGATAAATGTTGAATCGACGTCCGTTATTAGAGAAACAACTTCAGGTCATAACAAGAATTTTGAAGTTATTATCTTTTTATTTTACAAACAACCAAGGTTTTTACAAAATCTAGAAGTCAAAAAATCGAAACAATCAATCAATCAATCAATCAATCAATTCATTTATTGTTTAAGCAAAACATACAGTTTCATAAACAAGGAATTCGGCTATTAAGTGAAGTAAGTATTATAATATAAGATAGAAACAGAGAGAGAGAAAAAAGTCTGAACCAAATCAGATAACATAAGCAGCTATAAAAAGAAAAAAAAACATTAACCATATCTCTAGTTAAGTATAAATATTCCACCACCTACACATGTATTTTACCAGTTATATTTATATAATTTCTCTATAAATATGCAACAGACCAAATAACATCGATGTAATAAAAAAAAAATGAAAAAGAGACCCGTTACGAATTAACATACAGACCAAAAATATATAAAAGAAAGAGAACCCAGTGCCTAATAAAAATTACGTACTCATTAATAATGAATGATCTGATTTTCAAAATATTCCAGATATGTGTGGCTATTGATTTTGCTTCAGTGGGCGTAATATTATTGAGCGTGCCAAACAAATTGTTAATATTCTCCAAGCAGGGAACGTTACGGGGTCGCATTGAGGTATATATAGGACAATCAAATAAAATATGATGGATAGTTTCAAACTCATTCTTGTTACAAACTGAGCAGATTTCTCTCGGGTTGATGCGGTAAAGAGATCCACGATAAGTAAATTTTATCGCTAAACTGTTACATAATCGGAGTTGGGCAATGGTTCTAGTAACTTGGATGGGTACCTTCATAAGGAGATAGTTTTGTGCTTGTTCAGATAGTGTAAGTGACTGGCTGAGTGAGAGGAAGGTTGAGCGAGAAAACAAGGACCTATCTTCTTCTTTGAGTCTGTTCAGATACCTGGAGAGCAACATTGACCTCCTCTGTTTGAGAATATGTGATGTGGCTTCTGCTAATGGCATGTGAAAGTCAGCAAATTCAAGTTCTTTACTGACTTGCATAGACCAGTTATATCTTTGATCTGTGGTATAAAGTTCTAGTTGTCTTTCAAAACAGATTCTTGGGAGTCGGGTCTCACCCATTTCAAGGATTTTAATCAACCAATTCAAAGTGAGTTTGAATATGGTGTATGAAACCTTGACTCTACCAACCTCAAGTCTAACAACATAGTCTGGTGAGTTCACGGGTAAGCATAGCATTTTCTTAAAGAATGCCAGTTGAACCCGTTCCAGGATTTCGTAATATCGCAAACCCCAAACCGGTATACAATTGGTTAACACACTCAGAACAAGGAAATCTAATAATTTTTCTCGGGAACGCCAGCAGTTCATTTTGGTTTTGGCCATTATAGGAAATACAGCACCTACGGCCTGCTTACCTTTATCAGCTGATACAGATGCCATATTTGAAAAGAGGGATGAAGAGGAGAATGTTACTCCCAGGTAAATGAAACTGTTAACTACCTCAATGCGGTCATTCTTATAAGTGAATCTCAGATCCTTGGAGTGTGAATTTCCCCTAGAAAAGCACATGATTTTACTTTTTGTTACATTCACCTCAAGCTCATTTTGAACGCTATAGTGTTCGAGGATTCTGAGTTTGCGACCAAGGTCTATCTCCGAATCTGATAGAATTACCAAATCATCTGCATAAAGAAGCATCAGCAGATCATTTTTATTTTCAATATTAATACCAATAGCACCCTCAGATCTGAAAAAACATTCAATGTCAGACAAAAACAAAGCGAAGAGCAATGGACTGAGTGATTCACCCTGAAGTACTCCCGTCGTGACGTCGAATGGTTTAGTGAAACCCTCTGTGGATTTGACTTTCATTCGGGCGTTATCGTAAATATTCTTTAAAAATGATATTATTCTGGAACTTACGCCTACAGACAAAAGTTTTAGCCACAAAAGAGAGTGTTTAACTGAATCGAAAGCACGTTTATAATCGACAAATAGCGCAAAAACCTTTCGCTTTTTCAATCGCAAGTGCAAATGGATTACTGAGCTGAGTGTGAAGACATTGTCCATGCAACCTCTATACTGTCGAAAACCTGACTGATTTTCAGGGAGAATAGCGTTATCTTCTGCCCAGATGTTCAGCCTATTCAGAAGTATTTGGGTAAAAACCTTAGCTGAACAATTGAGTAACGCAATACCTCTATAATTAGTGGGGTCTTCCGTAGGACCTTTCTTATGTATCATAGACATGGTTACTTTACTCCATCTATCTGGGGTGACTGAGGAGTCCAATATTTTGTTGAACAAGCATGTTAGATATAAGACCCAGTTATGTGGAAGATGTTTTATGAACTCATACGATATTGAGTCGCAACCTGGAGATTTGTTATTTCGACAGGAGTTAATAACCATATAAATTTCAGCAGTGGTGATTGAAGAGTCAAGATAAGGGTTTCTAGCATCAAAAAAATCAGTATTTTCAACTATGCGTGGAGGATAAATATTGGTATAAAAAACTTCCCATAGTTGGGAACTGAGTATCTTTGAAGGAGATTTGGGTCTGAATTTTTTTAGAGTAGTCCAAAATGTTTTAGGGTTATTACTAGTGTTCAGAACATCCAGGAGAGATTGAAAATAAGTTTCTTTTTTATGTTTTAGCAATTTCTTATGTGAACGTTTGCTGTTGAGGAATTGTGTTGTACAATGAGGAGCGAAGTTTTCGTTTTTGAGTAATTTTAATTCATTTCTCAGTTTTAGTTTCGATATAACGCACTCTTGATCAAACCAAGCCATATTACTTTTGCGAGGAGAGTTATAGTTTAGAGTTTTTTTCGTGAGGTTCAGAGTATTGGCGGATTCGTATATAGCTGAACAGAAGTTATTGTAAGAAGTTTCAATTTCGGGGATGTTTTGAATTCTCAAGGAATTCTTCATGGTTATTTTATATTGTAGAGCAAGGGATTCATTCCATTTTAATGCGAGTGTATTAGATTCAGATTGAATTATTTTTTCACATCTGGTATTTTCAAAATTTTCTGTAATTTCTAGGAAAACAGGGAAATGATCAGATATGGTGTTATCATTAAGGACTTTGAAATTTTTGATGAATTCTAGGGAGTAATTCGATATGAAAGCCAAATCAATAACACTATTTCCTGCACGAGAAAAATGAGTATATTGCGCAGGATAATCAAGAGAGGTCCTTCCATTCAACATTGAAAAAGAATTTGCATGCATGAACTCAAGAATATTACGCCCACGAGTGTTCAGTGTTTTATCCATACTAAGCCTATGTTCGAAGAGGTTGGTATTTTCAAGCAGCTCCTCTGGAATGTTACCAAGTTCTGCCACTCTGGCGTTGAAGTCTCCACCAATGATTATAGGGATATAGTGATACTGATCGGTTACCTCATTCAGAGCTACTTGCAAACCATCAAGAATATAGATCATATCAAGTGAGGGTTTGAAGTATATGGAGCACAGAATAAAGGATGTATTTTGAAAACAAAAATGACAAAATATCCACCACGGGGTAGTATCAATGACAGTTACGTTGAAGATTTTTTTGTAATATACGCTAATACCGCCACTAGCTCTGCCAAAAGATTTTTCTTTGAGAGCTGGCGAACTAATCACTTCAAAAGAAGATAGAGATTTTGTGGGTTGTGTGAGCTCAAATGTCAACCAGGTTTCACTCACACACAATATCGAGAAGTTCTCTTCATGATCTATGGCGAATTCATCTAAGTTTGTTTGACCTTGACAATTCCAGAATATTATTCTCAGTGACTGCTATTTATTACTGTTATATGGATCACAAGTAGCTACACGTGGCTTAGGCACTTTCAGTCCTACAGTCCTTTTCGGTGAGTCGTCGTTTTCACGCGGTCTTTTGGAGGTGGGCTTATTATCCCTCGAGTTTGTTTCCACAGGAACGATTTTTGGTATCTTATCGACGTACTTGATTGTGATATCTTTCTCACCATTTTCTATTCTTTGGCGTAATTCATTTCTGAGGTCAGACAGGTATTTAGACTGAGCCGGTGTCAGATCTGATTTGATGACGATGTTGGGATATTGTGTACAAATTTTGGACTTGTTTCTCAATATGAAGATGGCATCCTCAGCGGAATTAAGGCGGATTTTCAGTGGACGAGGTTTATCAGAGCGTGGCTTGCCAAGTCTGCTCGCCGAATTTATAATAGCTGTATTATTTGGTGCTATTGACTCCAATATAGCTTGCGAGAGGGCCAAGTCATTGTTGGTAGAATTTTCATCAAAGCCCAGGAGTATGAGGTTTTTTTCCCGTTTAAGACGCTCAGAGATTTCCGATTGCATTTCTTGGATTGAAACTGCCGCATTAGGAGGAGTGTGCTGATTATCTAATTCAGATAACTTAATCCGTAATTCTTGATGTTCAACTCGAAGCATTGATAAATCATTGACACAATTAGTTATTGTTTTAGATTGGTCAGCAACTAGACGAGAAAGTTCTTCAATTTTGTTATTTGAAGTTATCATGGCTTGATTTAGAACAAGTAATTGGTCCATTATGGCTTTGAATTGGTCGGTGCATAGTTCACCTGAACGGGGCCTTGTTGCATCAGCGAGACATATATCACACTTCCAAGTGTTTAGCGTCTCGTATTCAGAATCGTTAGGCTGTGGCCGAGCACATACTCCGTGCCATTGCTTTCGGCATACTGAACAGGAGAGACTATTCTTATCAGCTAGCGAGATATTTTTGCGGCAAGCGTGACAACTGGACATCGTATAGGAGTGGTCGGTCGGGTGAACGATTGTTTGTTTTCAAAATAAACAGAAGAAAGTGATTATAAGTTGGTCTTACTCACTTAATGTAGAGCTATGATCAATGTGCAGGCTGAGCTATGAAGAAACACAAACTTTTGGTAGGTTCTTGTTGTATGAATAATTGTTAAAACCACCTGATTTTGTTAAATGATCAGACCGATTTTTACTACGTGTGTACGCACCGAGGACTACAGCCAAACTCAAAAAATCGAAACATTATCATTATTTGTAATTCTGGTAACTTTGCTTTAATGCAGTTGGCGGTAAAACACTACGCCATCAATAGGTATTAGCATAGATTAAAATCTATGATATTAGGCACTTGAGCTGGAGCTCGGCGAAGCGGTTTTCTATTATGAAATTCATGCAACGTCGAGAAATCATATTGCTATGCTTAGGGATGTCTAATAGAAACTAATGAAACTCGCGTTCTGGTTCTGAAACTTCTTTAACCCAAGTTTATACCTATGCATATAGTTCTATTTATGATATCAACAACTTCCTATATGCTAAATTTTATATTTTTTCTGCTCATTGCGGTTGGAAAAGTTGCTTCATATAGGTATTCAGCAGATATTTTTATCAGAAAAATATTATTTTGCATTGTTGATAGCATAAGATTGAGGTATTATTTTATCATTAAGAATATACGGTTACAATATAAGAATGTATACCATCATTTGATGGTATAAAAAAATTTTTCTCAAAAAACTAAAAAAAAAAACACTATTCAAAACACATTGAAGAAACAGTTGCCTATATTCTTCAAAAACAAGCAAATAAGCCACTCGTCAAAGTAACCCCAAAGCTGAGGAACCTTTGCCAACGTATTGAAAATTAAAAAAAATATATTATTCTCATCAATGCTATGCTCTCTCATGTAGCGGAAAAATCGATTTTTCATATAGTTAGAGCCAGCTGTATAATTCCGAACAAGACAATAAAAATTTCGAAAAATTTCGTGAAAAACCTCACGACAGTTGATTATTCAATGAACCATCAAGCCTCATCAGTTGCCATAGACCGGTTGGCATTCAAAATACGAATAGTCATCCCACAATATCTACGAAAAAAATGGAGTGTCCAATAATCAATGATTAGTTTATTTATCCATTGGACTTTGGACTTCAATATTTGGGCAGATAATGTGAGATGATTCGATTATTGATTATCAACCGTCCTAGTGCAGCTGTTGGCAATCCACAAATAAAATATCCAGTAACCTGGCACACCAGAGCAATGAGCAACCAGCAATTGTCAATAAGCATTAGGCAATGCATTGCAAGCTATCTCGTATACCAAAGTAATAAAATATCACTATAGTATAAAATGTCGTCATATGATGAAGACGAAGTTTTGATATTGTGAGAGTATAGGAAAAGAAGAAATGGAAAACGCAGATGATACCGGATTCATCCATCATTTCGTGTACTCAAAAATCATGGAGCAAGTGTATGTGCTGACTCCATGCCTTTTCTACCACATCCCTTTTACTATGATCTTGTCGTCGATAATCATAAATACATGAGTATTTTTCCACAACTTTCACAAATTTGATATTGAATACTGATTCGTCCGACATGTCCAAATAACTAGATAACTAGACTCTCAAACTTTTGATGTTCTACGTGACGAGACCAATCTTTCTACATATTGCTAAACTACAGGTAATATCATATTGTATTTCAATACGCACGTCGTGTTGCGATAAAAAATGCTCTACACAGGCGATAACGATACCACGTTGCGGCGGTGTACGAGTTGCCATATAAATTAATGTGAAATACATACTGGCAATAATATTGCTAATTGCTTGTTGCCTGTTGCTAGTTGCGTATTGCTCCGGTATGCGAGGCGCCTATCTCAGTTCGCGGGTAATGGATGTTGATACATCGTACCTCACACGCCTTATTCAATCTGCTACTAGGGGAACTGAAAGTACCATTCATCAATCCTAGCATTATATATTTTGTTCTCAAATATATTACAGGAATATTATCAGAAACTTCATGATAACACGATAACTTCATAGATTGGACTTTATTATATCAACCCGAACAGAACCTTTTCATTTTTGTTATTTTTCTATTGTATAGAATATAGATCAACAGCACAACTTGATGTCTCCCTTTACAGTTCCTCTGAAATTTTTTTGCAAATAACAACTGACCAAGGTCGACAATTTGAATCATTACTTTTTCGATGATATAGTAAGCTGTTGTAAGGCTATTTGCATACAAGAACGTGATTTGGCGCTCTGGCTCGGGGATACTATATATAATCTCGGGCGCCACCTAGCTCATAGTGGTAGGTCCACTTGCACCGGGCAACTGTCAGTGGAGAAAGTTAATTCCAGGGGTCTACAAAGTGCACTGTCAAAGTGACAGGAATATGGATCTTATACTACCCCGATACCTGAGTTGCTCTGATAAATGTCCACAATGAAATAAAAACAATTCTTATAATCAATTCTATTTATTATTTCAAATATACCATTCAAAAACAATTACTCAAATTAAGCCTAATATGTACACGTGAATATTTACAATTATTTTGTACATCCTGTATATACAGCTTTTCCGGTAAGCTGGCGAAGCAAGCGACTCGCGATGCTACGATCACCTAATGCAACCCCTCGTATTCGGTCAATACTAGAGTTGATAATTCACTACAAAGCATTCGGTCTCACGGTATATTAATAGCGTCGGTATTAGCAAGCACACGGTTTGCAGGCAAAAGCTATTAAAATGCAGTGCTAGTAAATCCTCAAAAGCAATTAAACAATCATTTAGTCAAAGCGTGCCATAAAAAAATACAGAGTATAACAGATGAATATATACAAAAGTACAGCTGGGCTCCCCCTGTAACAAAAGAACGAGGTTATACGCACACCAATCCCAGAAACGACCAAAGTCCACTTCTGTATTGGTCGCAATAGCTTCCTCCCGCCCCGGTTGTGAACAGACTGGTTATTTATGCAAAATGCCAATCTCACCCCCGGTTGAAAACTCAAGGGAGAGACATTATAACATGCGGAGTCCACCAGGTCTCTGGATACGGTTTTTGGCTTCACCCTGTAACAGACTTAACGACAAGGAAAATATCCTAACACCATACTCAGTTGAGAATTGATTCCGCACTATGTACAATATTTTCCTTGCACTCCGGCTGGGAGCTCTAGAGCAAGAAGGCAGTATAGCACATAGAACAGAACAGAAAAGGAAATTACCGTATTTACCCCTATCCTAACATCAGTTGGAAACACTTCTGCACTAGATACAATATCTACCCTCTACTCCGGCTGGAAGCTCTAGAGCGAGAAGGCAGTATCGCATATAATACAGAAAAGCGAAAACCTTTACCGTTTTCAACTACGTCCAACTCTTCCTTCTTCGTCTGGTCAGCTGCTCTGGTCGGCTGGACTGGTCGCTTGCAGATCGCTCGAAGTACTGCCCGTGCCTACTGGACTAGGCCTACAGGTCTCTCCGGCTCGGCTTGGTCCTCCTCGGTGACGGTCGGTCCTTCTCAGGTCGGCTGGTTGGCTGGCTGGCTGCTTGGTTCTGCTGATTAGGCTGGCTGGCTGGTCCCTCGCTGAGCGGCTACTCAATTTTCAGTCTGCTGTTCTCGACTACCTCGATTCTCGGTTCCACCACTCTTCTCAAAGAGTGGGGCGCGCATGCACAAAACGTGTGCGCGGACACGCTCTGCGTATCGCAGCGATGTGTCGACCAGAACTCTCATATACAGTGCGTTCCGCATTATTTCCGGTTATCGAAATAAACACTTGCATACGACCCTATCATGACTATTATTTGACTGACCATGATATTAACAAGAAGAAAACATGAACTCAAAACCGAATTACTATTCAAACCGATACTATACCGTATGTCTCATATACAAAATAATAGTAACTTCGTTACACTGTTAGGCTTCGAACTTGGTAAGCCGTTTTGACTAATGAATCTAGACCAAATTTATATGAAAGCTTCCTTAAACTTTATTCATCTAAAAGATTTCGATATCTGTTTCCAGGCACCTGAAAAATTATCCATCGCTAGTGATATCTATGGATGAATTATATCTATGAGCATTGCATGAATTTATGATGATAAGACCATTTGTACAAATTACTAGCTAGCAGTATTTCATCTAGCAATTAAAGCTCTTCCAGATTCAACAGCCGAATTGATTGGTATTTCAACTCATTGAACTTAATAGTCTCATCAGATATCTGAAATGGAAGATTCGAAAATGGACTTATTTTCACTACAACAGCTGATACCGCATCCCACGAGTATGTCGATTTGGTTGCAATACAAAGGGAAATGATTACAAGTTTTTAATCGTATTCAGGTAATTAGATGAGCCATCGAATATTTATTATTCCTCTTATTGCAAACGTTGTTGTTGGAGTTTAATTTCGAAACGGGCTCTTCAGTTACTTACTTCACCAGCTCATCAACCTCGATAATCAAATATATGATCATCAACTTTTATCCCACATCCTCAATGAAATGTTCAGTGCATCTTTTTCGAATTATTTTATTGTAACCTATAATGTTTGTAACCATCAGAAGATATCTCAGTAGGTAATGAGTTCCATAATAATGGATAGGGTATAGGAATTTTGGCATTCAACTCTGCACCACTGTATGTTTGTCCATTAGTCAATCTGTAGCTCTGAGAACACGTGCGTGAGGTCATTTATTCATATTATTCGTGCATATTGCGAAGATTTGTGTTTATTTGCCTCTGACAAAACAAAAAAAATGGGAAAATCATTTGACAGTGTGAAATGCATCAATAATAACTTTAAGAATATGGATAATGAATAGTGGGTTACATTCGTCCTACTAGACATTTTTATTGGGTTACAGACGTCCCACTATGGACTTCTCTATTGAGTTACATGAATCCCAATGTTTTCCAATTGACACATTATTGTTACACATACTGTCTGATGGGTTACATTCGTCCCAAAAAATATCGAATATCCTGTTATATTACATTTTCTCAACTCCATATGCCTTTATAACTCGAAAGAAATATGAAAATGTTGATGGTATTCTTGTAAAAAAATCCGGCTTGAAAGGGATGATATCCAGGAACCGGATCTTTGTTATTTATTCTCAGGAGTTTTTATAAACACCATATCGCGCTATAAATAATTGAGTAAGACTAAACTGACCAAACAAACTAACTCATCAACGAGTATCCAGATCACAATTTTTTGATAATTAGAGCCTAGATTTCATAGGCCGTTCAACTTTACCTATAACATTTCTTATACAAACAGTGGTTTAAAAAAGTGTGATTCGTAATAGAATAACAAGATGCTGATATTTATGGCTTTCATCATTTGGTCCATTATGAAGAAAAACTGCACATGAACATATTATTATCCTTAATGTCTTAACTTTCTTATTATTTTTTCAATTATCATTCGTATCTTTCATGTGACGAAAATGATGTGCTGTTGTAGGATATACATCTTGAGTCTTGCCAGAAAGTTGTTTACGAGATGAAAACAAACTCAAAAATAGATAAATTACATTTTGTCATCCAAAAACCGTAGGTACCTCAAACGGGAAAAATCGAGTGACCAGATATGCTTACAAAATAATGAAGATTTCAAAAATTCTTTTTACTCTAAGGAAGAAGTAGAGTATCACTTTTCTCTTTCAATTGATTCAGATTGAAAAGTATGTTACGGAGTAGATAATGCCTTCGGATGCAAAAAATCAAGAGGGTCATATAACAAAAGTTCATCATAAAAAAATGCTGTTGACCTGTAGTGCAAAATACCTTCAACACATGTCCATTTATGAAGTTTTTTTGCTCGAAATGGACTCAAGAATAACCTCAAATTTCGTTTTTAACATGTTATATTCCGTCATAACCGCATCTTGTTGAAACAGTGAAACATCATAACCGTATTTTGTAAATTATTTCATCTATACATGTTATGATGAAAACTGTTTCTACAAAATACAAGTCATGATTATTTACTGTTTCTACTGGTAAATTGCAATTCAGATTATTTACGTTGCGAACGGTAGCTCTTCGTCTGGCAGGCACTATGAGTTCGTTTTGTATACAACAAAAATATCGTCAGCAAGTCAGGAAAATATTTGAAAAAAAAGAAGTGGCGCCACTGCAACTTTTATTCTATTGTAAGTAGGTGCTCAAATACCTGGAAAGTTGAGGAACCAAATATTAAAATTATAATCTCAAAGTGGAGTATGAAGATTTGAAGGGGAAAGGAAAAACTCTAAGTCTTCTCCACACAGAAAGGGAATGTATATAATAATTAAATACATTCCCTTTCTGTGTGGAGAAGACTTAGAGTTTTTTCTTTCCCCTTCAAATTGAAATTATAGGTTGGTCGAAAAAACAATTATCTGGAAATTTATAATAATCATTTATTGTATGTGAGTCACCTGTTGTATCTTCTTAGTTTAGATTTTTTTGTGCCTTCAGGATAAGTGAGGTTCAGGTTTATTTAAATAACTACTATTATTGTATTCGTCATTTTATTTATGGACTTAGGGTTAGGGTGCATACTATAGGTTAAAGGTTAAGTGGTAGAACAGTTGGATGATATTGCTTCATCAACTGAACTTCGCATTTTCAATTATGTCACGAATTTTGTCAATATTGTACTGTCATGAATGAAGATTATTATTATTATTATTGAGAGTGTCTTCAGATAAGTAAATGAATAAAACAGTATACCCAAACTAGAATTTATTCAGGGTATATATAGGAATCTATTTCATACTATTTCAACTGGTATGTCGACATTAGTACAAAAAATAATGTACCTACTTGGGCATTTCTAATCATATATCATGGCAGATAGTTTTTCTTCATTATTTTGGGGTCAACGCCAACTATGTGGACAATCCTGTCTCATAATAAAAACCTGGTTCAGATCCTATATAACACCTCTGAAGAATGCTTGTCCCATATTGAGACTTTTTTACTGGTAGATAATGGTGCTGGTAGGTGTTGTGGTGCAAGTAAGGATGCTAAGCCAGGATTCTGTTGATCCCTGCAGTGAAGCTGGCCAAGCTACCATTGGGACTTGAAGCAAGTCTTGCAGATACTGTGAGGTAGTCTGCAGATTTTTCATGCGGCAGACGTTCGGCAGGTTGCTCAGGCAGAGGTGGTGGAGACCCCAGATTCAATCCTCAAGTGGAGAGACTAGGTAGAACTACTGTTTGAAAGGTTCCTAGCTCCGAAAATATAGGAGTGTTCACATAGGAATAATACTCTACAAGGAATACTACCCTCCTAGGACCCTTTAAATTGTACACTCTGTATGGTATACGTCTACACAGTGAAAAGGTTGGAGAAGGCAGTGAAAGTAGCATTGGCCGGCTCGTGGTCCGGTCTGGTGTCTCAAAAAATCTCAGAAGTGCAGTTCCAAAACAAATCTCGCCAAATTGCGATTTCTTAGTGGTCCAGATGGCTAAGGAATATTCTGCTGATCCAAATCCGGAACGCACCAAGTAGAACCGAGCACCTTTTCACCAAGACAAAATGGACACCTGTTGGACACTCCTGGGACACCTGTTGCCTCCTACATGAGCTGACCCAAAAGTCCTCCGAAAGTGACTGTCTTTCTTATATATTCTATGATATTCTAGAACAATTTCGTCACTTCCTTTTCAATATCAATTTTAATTATGGGGAAAACACAATAATCCCTAACCCTAAATTTATTATTGTTCAACTGACCCGAACAGACCTATCCAAATAACCAACTGACCACTCTCTTTTATGACATTCGATATATCACTGTTATCACTCCCTAATCACTTCTGAAAAGAATCACTAAGTACATTGATAACTATATTTATTTTTCACTTGATCGTTACTGCTTTATAATACCTTGGCAACGGTTGCTATTAACAGACCCATAACGCCCGGGGCGTTATGGAGGGCATTATGAATCATAACGCCCGCTAAATGTTTTTTTCTGTAGTTCAATAAATTAATTACTTAGCAACCTCTTCAATGTTTCCATGGCAATTGCATAGAAGCTCACTTGTGCTCAGTTGCCGACCAGGAACGCAGTAAATACTATGAGAAAAAATTTATGAAGTAAACAACGTCGTTTAAGATAATTTTTTCGTGAAAAATGAAATCTTGTATGCACCACGAGCGTTACTAGATCCTAACGCCCATCGGGCAACATTCATCCCTCGGGCCAAAGGCCCTCGGGTGAATGTTACCCTCCGGGCGTTAGGATCTATATAACGCACTTGGTACATAAATAGCTATAACTTCCTTTCATATAATTTGTTTCGACAAATATACCTAATAACCTATGAAACGTCAGTGGACTTAATTAGTCAAAACCCGCTCATGCGCAAAATTAATCATTAGCATGTTAACATGCTAACATGTCTTTTGTTCTTCCAAAACTGGCCTCACTTTCGCGTGGAGAGAAGAATAGGTGTTATCCATATAAACTACGCAACACTAATTACGTCGCACCCCGAAATTTTGCCCCTGTTGAAATTTGAATTACTTTTTTCTGATTTGAACAATTCGAATTCTGTTTGCGCTGTTCGCTAGCTCAGTCCTTCAGCTAGAATCTAGTGCTTTTTCCATAAAATTGCTACAGGATGTTTTTTGAAACTGCAAAATTTCGGAATTTTCAAAAGGATCCCAAATGAAGAAAAACAGTTTTTTTTTTCAACTTTAACAGCAGAGGCATAAAGGTGATCTTCAGAATTGTCTTCTTATCTCTTTCATTTACAGAGTGACCTCAAAAAATCATTTTTTTGGTTTTGCAGTCATAACTTCTTTTCTCTTCAACCGATTTTTAAAATCTCTGGATCATTTTGAAGCTGAAACGTTAGAAGAACAGACATGAAGATTAGAATTGACTAAAAATGAATATTAAAGATCAAGAGTTTATGCAAAGGTGACCCAAATCTAAATCCCCCTCGAAATCCCAATTAAAAAAGAAAAATATCCAAAACGTTGTTTGATCGAAACGAGAATATCACTATCAAAAAATTTATTGCCCCCTCCTCCTAAAATTTTTATGGGGGTAAAATTTTTGCTGGTCAAACGGTCAGATACATCGGTACATCGTGGGTACAACACATATGTATGGACAAAAATAAAAACGACCAATCAGTGGCTCAGTACTTCCGACCCCCCCGGACCTACAACAAAAATAACCTGGATGCCGGAGCTAGAGTTATAAGATCTATGGGGCCCCGTTCGATGTTTCTGCACCTCAACCAACAATCTGTCAGCATGCGCCTGATACCGTATGAATATTAAGAAAGATCCCTATTGTGAATGTGGACAAATTGAAGATCTAGAACATATTTTTTCAATGTCCCATTAACATGATACTTAATGTAGACCCATATGAAGAAATGGGAAGAATTAGAATCAAATTTTTAAAATACAATCAAAATGATTTATAACATACGAATATCTTTTTCAAGAACTCCTATTCTCATACTCCTGGTGCTATTTAACCTAGGCAGCATTTCTGGTTGTGAATAATCCGCGGTTGCTCCGGATCGAGAAGAGTTAAACCTTTGCTGTGCTATTTGTCTTACAAACCTCCCCCACGCAAGACCCTTCGTAAATCAAGTAATATTATGTGTGAAACATTGTATTGAAATTACTCTTTCAGCTACAAATTCGAGAATTCACAGTGGAACAAATCCAAGAGAAATGGGATGAGTTAATCTCAGACACACCTCAAAGGTGGCCCTAGCAGAAAAATAAATGTGCCAAAAAAATTCTAGACTAGACTTGATCAGATCAACAATAAAAAAATGGAAACATCTGAAATCTCGGAAAAGAAATAATATCATACAAAAAATCTTCCATAAGGTTCGATGAATCATATAATCGTTTTGGAACATCATACTCATATTGTTACGTTATTCGTGGATGATGTGAACGAAGACCAAGTTATCAACTGATATCCAATTTATTTGTACGAACACTGATACTTGCGAACTAATTTATCAACGACTGTATCTTTTGGATTCACGATGTTCACGTAAGGCAACAACGTATTCTTCTGATTTCTACCTTCAGCTGGCCCTCTTATGTATCGTGTTTATAATTATAGAACCTTTGAGAACTGTAATTCATCTGTCATTTCTCTCCACCCGATAGCTTCCATGATATTTAATCCTTTCACGTTCGAGACCTTTCATAAACTGTCGACAGTTATCTGTAATATCTAATATAGAAGGATATTTTAATATCGCCAGCTTGGCGATACTTCTTCATGACTTTGCCGAATTATATCACAATAGAAAGTTATTGTTGAATCTTATACTCAGATATTCACTCACATATCAGAGTAAATCAAGTGAATAATTGGGATGCTCTTGAATAATTATAATCAAGTGTCAGTATCATCTACCTAAATCAACTTTTGTACTTTTGTAGAGCCTCCTAGTAAGAACTCAGGAATATAAACACGAATCTCCTGTTGTCAGTTCCATGAAGTTATGCTTACGACGTGTAAGGCTTGTGGTAGGGCAACATGTGAAATCTCAACTGTAGCTCATTCGAGTAATTACCTCAACAAGTTCTCAGATTTCTCTCAGTCTACAAAAGACGCCAAGGACGTCGAACAACATAATTATCTCTGAGATTTTGTTTCGTCAAAAACTACTCGAAATACCTGTATTCAAACCAAAGCGAGTATCTCGAATTGATTACGGAATAGATTCGAATGTGCATCGAAATATATACAGGTGACTGGCATAGACTGGCTTACCATTTTTGTCGACCTCTAAACCCAAAGAACATTATCCTATCGCAACCATTTCATTTCAAAAGCGACTTTTTTTATATATTACCGATGATCAGGGATTCTCTTGATCCTTAAAAAATACAATCAATTTAAATTCATCGCAGATGACATCGTGAATGCCCCATCTTGGATAACATTTCTGGTTGAATGAGTTAATTCCTCCCTACGTCAAATACCAACCATTTAAAAAAATCAAGTCGCTTATCACTTATATGAATCATGAACTCTAAATCGAATAATAATAAGATGGAATTTCAGATGAAAAAGTATTGAAATCGGACGAAGTAACTAAATTGATAGAGAGACATATCGTCTTGTCCAATCAAAAATAAAACACAGTTCAAATTACTGGTGGACCACGAGAAGACAACGAGTACTTTCCTGGTTAATACCACGCCGAACATTTAATCATATTTGCTCGTAGTCCATGCAACGATTCACACTGGGGATACAGATCGCAAATGTTTCTTTCTTCCTAAGACGTGACAAAGTTCACATCAGACAGGTACGCTTGACAACCTTGAGACCGTTTTCGAGCTAATTGGGCCTCATCAGTGCAATTTAGTCAACCGAGTAGAGACTCTGAGATCTTCTTCTAAAGCGGCGCCTGTTCCAATGCAATCACTGCTCGCTTATTTCACCGCAGTGGGCTTCGTACCAAGATACACTAGGAATTAGCGATACCATGCGACGGAAGAAAGGAACACTCCTGAAACTAATCCCCAATGTCACGAAACATAGAAGTGGCTAAGCTAAATCAATGCAAAATAAAAAACTATTATATTGGACGCAATATGAAGATTGAGAAAAAACTTAACTCGTCCTGACGAATTAAAAATAAAACACAGGTTGAATGCCTGGTGGACCACGAACAGAAAAAAATATCTGCCTAGCAAATATCAAGCAGATCATTGAATAATAACTGCTCGTAGTTCATGCGACGATTCAGACAGTAAATGCATATCGCAAATTTTTCTTTCTTCCTAAGAAGTGATGAAGTTCACATCGAGACAGACACGCTTGACAACCTACAGACCGGTTTCGTGCTTATTGGCCCTCATCAGTGCAGGTCAGTCAAACGCGAGTAGAGGACTATTTTTTCTTTATGACTATAACATCCATACATTTTAATGTATGTATGTAATCATCCTCATCATCAGTCTCCTCAACTCGTACTGGTCGTTCAATGGCTTTCAAATGTTATTTCTACAACTAGGGTGATTATCCTCTACCAATAGTACCTCAGTGAATTATTCCTATCAAACAATTGCTGTTTAATGGTGCCAAAAGTCACTAATATATCAATAACGAACCGCATATTCTTCATTACAAATTGACAGTTCGAGATGATATGAATTGAATTTTCATCAGAAGTGTTATCTCACTCCCGTTTATAATGGTAATTGAAACACTTTCTGATGCGCTCGATCCGATATTCCTCGCGGTGCTAAGAAAAACGGATTCAGATATTCTGATTTCATTCAGAATCGAGCTGTTCGTACCCAATGGGGCTTATCTAAGCGGATTCGGAGAGAACGATGCAAATTCGTTGTACATAGAGACCTTCCATAAATGAGATTATTCGCATGAAAGAATAGCTGTTTGGCTGGAATGAATCTACTTCGTGAGATTCCAGTTCCATAGTATACAGATGGAAAAATGGTGAACTGCTATTCAATCGTGTTTTCACTAACGTTTACAGATATCTATCTGATGATAAGTTACACAAGAAGGCATATGGAAACAAAACAAGACATTACTTGAGGTCTTAGTATACAAACAGCAAGATACATGATCGCTATTTGGGAAGTGTTAGAAAAAATATCATATTGAATCTAACTATAGAGATAGTTGAAGGGGAACGAAAAAACAAATTTCATCAATAATCCTGAAATCGACTTCAAGGAGCAGATTTACAGCTTTCGAAAAAATTTGATGCTATGCAGCCCATACTGATTCTCTGGAGTTTCTTAGTTTAGATCATAGATGAAGTATTGAAGGCTATAAGGCATCACCAAGCACTTAGATCTTTCTCTTGCAGAAAAATGCTGGGCATTCGCGAAACAAATGATAAGCAAAAAAGGAAAATAAATAACTCATGAATAAGTCATCTCCACAACATTATTAGAATAATCTAAAATAACAAGGTAGAAAACGAGCAGAAAACAACTACATTCCTGGCAAATACCACGCGAAATATTGAATTATATCCACTCGTAGTCTATGCATCAATTCATATAAATGAATAAAAATGCAAATATTTCTTTCTTCGAACATGCGTTTATGCTCCCAAGGAGACAGACACGCCTGACAACCTGTAGACCGGTTTCGAGCTTATTGACCCTCATCAGTACAGGGTAGTCAACCAAGTAGAGATCCTGAGATCTCTACACGAGGCGAGGTCTGAATCGATGGAAGCATTCACGCATATTTGATTGATCAATATTTTGCGTGGTATTTGCCGTTTTCTTCCTTTTGATTTTAGATTATTTTAATAATGTTGTGGAGATGACTTTGAGTTATTTATTTTTCTGTTTTACACTACCACACCACTTAGAGTTTTTGGCTATTCCCGTTGCAATGATAGGCAGTTTCAGTAAAGTTTTCGAAATAGTAACAAATATCAATCTCTGATTCGGCCATATTTTTGAGGTGATATCTAAGAGGAAAGTGCTCAGTCCAGTGAGGAGTACCATCACTAGGTAAAGTATTTCTTGTCTAACTCGAGAAGCTGTTTCTTGGCGATAGGCTCACGAGCCTTTTCGCTAGTCTTCATCCTGGAAGTTTATTTTAATGAAATTCCATTTCATCTGTTTTCCAGCGTCGAACCTCTTCTTTCAAGCCGTCTATGGAGAGTTTACAGGAGATTCTAGGCCAGAAAATTGTGTGTTTGCCCCTTCTTTGGCAAGGCAGTCGTTGCCTCTCTCTAGTAACATGAATGAGGTTAGAGCATAAAAGTAAATCAATATTTGGTGTTGGAACAGTTAATTTCCTTTGTGAGTGTCCAAAACGCATCGATCCTAATACACATACATGGATCAATAACCTGTGCTTAGTTGACGAGTAATATCCTAATGGCGAGTCTTCATACCAACGCCACGACTGCGAACTGCGCAACTGCACTGCGATTTGACCAATCACAGGCAAGACGTCAAATAAGAAAGCGCGAAAGTTAACTGAATTTCAACTTTGAACAGCAACTGCGCGACGTTTCAACGCTGGTTATAACATCTGGTAACCTCACACCATAATCAAAGATTAGTGGTCATGCAGTCGTGACGACGACGTTGTACTGTCAGTATGGGGACTCAGCATAAGAGTGTTTATCCTCAGATAATGTCAAATAAAATCTATACAAATTTGATGTTGAATGCTTGAATACCAGAATATTTGCATGCAGAACCCGTTTTCCAATCTATTCTTCGATTATTAGATAGATAAGGATATAGTGAGTTGAGGAGAGTTTAATCTGAAGATGTGGGCGGTATTCTCTCTCGATGAAAGTTTTCCTGAACTTGCCTCGCCTTGTGAGCAGGGCAAATAAATATACATGATTAAACCATTATTTCTAACACTGACATTGAGATAATAGACATCTGTGATAATTTTTTCTCAAACTGATTTCAAGTATTGAGTTGTATATAACCATTGATGGAAAATGGATTCACAATATTCGATATCAAGAGATTGAAGGATTATGGTAAATATTTGAAATCACAAATTTTAACCAAAAAACTATTTTTATGACCGAATCATTGTCTTAGGAGCCTGGTATGTTCTCACAAGAGGTCATGGAGAGTTTTACAGCTTGGGATTTGAATCAATATTCAGACCGCCGCTCATTTCGCCATACTGAGAAAATGGTGTCGAAAACCATCATGAAATTATCAAGAATAACATTTCCTGCCTCGTTTCTGGAAACACTATTTTAATCGGACGAAAAGTTCACTAGTTGCAGCAAAAAACAAATTTTTGACAATTCACAAAATCCCTACATTTTGTCTCATTTCCGCATCACCAGTATTCTTTTCTATGATTCCTCATTACCTGTGGTATTTTCTCTCGCTAAGACGCCGAAGATGGTTCAGGCTTACTGATAGCAATACAAATACTTGCCTGTCTAGCTAGCATGAGTTAAATGAGGATGGAACCCACAAGAATACTGAAAACATACTGTAGTTCACATGAGGCACCCAGGGCCATCACTCACCTATGGTGGATTGAGGCAATGTCCCTACAACCATTTTCGATTATATATTCATACCGTGCAGGAATATTCCTTCCTTGAGAGGCCAGGAAAAAATTCCACACCTATCGTGAGATCAAGCATTAAAAGAGGGGTAGTAGGTTTCTCCTGATCTCCATCCATAGGATGATCTGATGATAACTATGAAAGGTGAATCAGCTGGCGCTGGAAAATTCGGGCAATGTCCAAAAGTAAAAAAATATGTTATCGTTCGCCACAGTAATTCGGATAGAAGTTTTTGCCAAACTTGCCTGAGGAAATATAAACAGCTGATTGCGATATGCACCGACTGCTAACCGATGCTCTTGCATCATACATCATATCTACGACCAATGAGGTGTTTGAAAAGTGTTGGAAAAATGTTTGAAAAGTGTTTTCGACTGCCAAATTAGTTGCAAAGCAACCCTCGAAGTCTCATTGAGACTTGTATGTATAAAGGAATATACTTCAGTTCTCTGATGGTCATGCTGTTGTGCCAGGAAGCATATTCACTAGAGGATTTGGCACCCGCCTCTAGTCTCCTTCAAGGTTAGGTGAGTAAGGCGATCAATAACCAGTAAGTCCAGCGATTGATGATCATAGCTCATAACAAAATTGATAACAGCTAAGGGGATCTGACCTGGTTATAGATCCGTATGTATGGACTAAGAGGTGTCTCGCTCAGCTGGATATCATTTCTCAAAAATCAGAGCCAGTATGTGACCCTTCAGGCAACCATAAATAATGAAATTCGAAGAATTGATTCAGAGCCTTTAAACATAGGGATGGGTGTACCCCAGGGATCCATTTTGGGCCCCAACCTGTTTATTTTGTATGTCAATAATATTGACTCTGTAATTGCTGGATGTCATTATACGGCTTATGCTGATGACTTATCTTTGATTATTTCTTCGTCAGATACCAGAATTTTGGAAAATAAATGTATTAGTGCAGTTAGTTAATCATGACTTATTTTTCAATTCAGATAAAACAGAGATTATCCGCATACATAATAGACAGAATAAAATAGAAAGATTCAGTTTCATGGTTGACAACGTGACATATCTGGAGACAAAAGAAAGTGTCAAGTTCCTGGGTATTTTTCTTGACAAGTTTTTGAACTGGAATGTCCACTGTAAACACTTAATTTCTAAGCTTAATTCCCTGAAGTTTCTTTTCATGAATTTGCGCTTGGTTTTAAATAGAACTCAGCTGCTGAATATTTATTACTCTCAGGTAGAGTCCAGACTTAGGTATGGTGTCTGTTTTTGGGGTAGTTCAAGCATGGCACAAGATGTATTCATTGCCCAAAAACGCATATTGCGATGTATCGCAAAAGTCTCGGCTAGAGAATCTTGTAAACCACTCTTTAAAGATTTTAATGTGTTAACATTAATATCCATTTATATGTTTGAAATATGCCTGTATATATATGAAAACTGGTCAGTTTTTGAAGTGAATGAAAATGTTCATCACTATAACACCAGGATTAAAGATCAATTTCACCTTTTTCTAGACTAACCTTTTGCTAGACTAAGAGTAAGTTCCAGTTCACCTGAGCACATCGGAAGAAGAATTTTCAATAAACCTCCTGAACACATAAGAAATGCAGAGCATCTTGCTCTATTCAAAAAGATGCTAAATGGTTTTTTGGTGCAAAAATGTTTTTACTCGTTGACAGAATTTTTAGATTAGATATAGGTCCTGTTCTTTTAATTTTCTTTTCTACATTCTACATTTTTTTTATGTTCTGACGATTTCCCATACAATTTGTAGTATTGTCTTAATGGAAATAAAAGTATTATTATTATTATATTATTATTTATCCAATATTTGAATATTTGAATATTTGAATATTTGAATATTTGAATATTTGAATATTTGAATATTTGAATATTTGAATATTTGAATATTTGAATATTTGAATATTTGAATATTTGAATATTTGAATATTTGAATATTTGAATATTTGAATATTTGAATATTTGAATATTTGAATATTTGAATATTTGAATATTTGAATATTTGAATATTTGAATATTTGAATATTTGAATATTTGAATATTTGAATATTTGAATATTTGAATATTTGAATATTTGAATATTTGAATATTTGAATATTTGAATATTTGAATATTTGAATATTTGAATATTTGAATATTTGAATATTTGAATATTTGAATATTTGAATATTTGAATATTTGAATATTTGAATATTTGAATATTTGAATATTTGAATATTTGAATATTTGAATATTTGAATATTTGAATATTTGAATATTTGAATATTTGAATATTTGAATATTTGAATATTTGAATATTTGAATATTTGAATATTTGAATATTTGAATATTTGAATATTTGAATATTTGAATATTTGAATATTTGAATATTTGAATATTTGAATATTTGAATATTTGAATATTTGAATATTTGAATATTTGAATATTTGAATATTTGAATATTTGAATATTTGAATATTTGAATATTTGAATATTTGAATATTTGAATATTTGAATATTTGAATATTTGAATATTTGAATATTTGAATATTTGAATATTTGAATATTTGAATATTTGAATATTTGAATATTTGAATATTTGAATATTTGAATATTTGAATATTTGAATATTTGAATATTTGAATATTTGAATATTTGAATATTTGAATATTTGAATATTTGAATATTTGAATATTTGAATATTTGAATATTTGAATATTTGAATATTTGAATATTTGAATATTTGAATATTTGAATATTTGAATATTTGAATATTTGAATATTTGAATATTTGAATATTTGAATATTTGAATATTTGAATATTTGAATATTTGAATATTTGAATATTTGAATATTTGAATATTTGAATATTTGAATATTTGAATATTTGAATATTTGAATATTTGAATATTTGAATATTTGAATATTTGAATATTTGAATATTTGAATATTTGAATATTTGAATATTTGAATATTTGAATATTTGAATATTTGAATATTTGAATATTTGAATATTTGAATATTTGAATATTTGAATATTTGAATATTTGAATATTTGAATATTTGAATATTTGAATATTTGAATATTTGAATATTTGAATATTTGAATATTTGAATATTTGAATATTTGAATATTTGAATATTTGAATATTTGAATATTTGAATATTTGAATATTTGAATATTTGAATATTTGAATATTTGAATATTTGAATATTTGAATATTTGAATATTTGAATATTTGAATATTTGAATATTTGAATATTTGAATATTTGAATATTTGAATATTTGAATATTTGAATATTTGAATATTTGAATATTTGAATATTTGAATATTTGAATATTTGAATATTTGAATATTTGAATATTTGAATATTTGAATATTTGAATATTTGAATATTTGAATATTTGAATATTTGAATATTTGAATATTTGAATATTTGAATATTTGAATATTTGAATATTTGAATATTTGAATATTTGAATATTTGAATATTTGAATATTTGAATATTTGAATATTTGAATATTTGAATATTTGAATATTTGAATATTTGAATATTTGAATATTTGAATATTTGAATATTTGAATATTTGAATATTTGAATATTTGAATATTTGAATATTTGAATATTTGAATATTTGAATATTTGAATATTTGAATATTTGAATATTTGAATATTTGAATATTTGAATATTTGAATATTTGAATATTTGAATATTTGAATATTTGAATATTTGAATATTTGAATATTTGAATATTTGAATATTTGAATATTTGAATATTTGAATATTTGAATATTTGAATATTTGAATATTTGAATATTTGAATATTTGAATATTTGAATATTTGAATATTTGAATATTTGAATATTTGAATATTTGAATATTTGAATATTTGAATATTTGAATATTTGAATATTTGAATATTTGAATATTTGAATATTTGAATATTTGAATATTTGAATATTTGAATATTTGAATATTTGAATATTTGAATATTTGAATATTTGAATATTTGAATATTTGAATATTTGAATATTTGAATATTTGAATATTTGAATATTTGAATATTTGAATATTTGAATATTTGAATATTTGAATATTTGAATATTTGAATATTTGAATATTTGAATATTTGAATATTTGAATATTTGAATATTTGAATATTTGAATATTTGAATATTTGAATATTTGAATATTTGAATATTTGAATATTTGAATATTTGAATATTTGAATATTTGAATATTTGAATATTTGAATATTTGAATATTTGAATATTTGAATATTTGAATATTTGAATATTTGAATATTTGAATATTTGAATATTTGAATATTTGAATATTTGAATATTTGAATATTTGAATATTTGAATATTTGAATATTTGAATATTTGAATATTTGAATATTTGAATATTTGAATATTTGAATATTTGAATATTTGAATATTTGAATATTTGAATATTTGAATATTCGAATATTCGAATATTTGAATATTTGAATATTCGAATATTTGAATATTTGAATATTTGAATATTTGAATATTTGAATATTTGAATATTTGAATATTTGAATATTTGAATATTTGAATATTTGAATATTTGAATATTTGAATATTTGAATATTTGAATATTTGAATATTTGAATATTTGAATATTTGAATATTTGAATATTTGAATATTTGAATATTTGAATATTTGAATATTTGAATATTTGAATATTTGAATATTTGAATATTTGAATATTTGAATATTTGAATATTTGAATATTTGAATATTTGAATATTTGAATATTTGAATATTTGAATATTTGAATATTTGAATATTTGAATATTTGAATATTTGAATATTTGAATATTTGAATATTTGAATATTTGAATATTTGAATATTTGAATATTTGAATATTTGAATATTTGAATATTTGAATATTTGAATATTTGAATATTTGAATATTTGAATATTTGAATATTTGAATATTTGAATATTTGAATATTTGAATATTTGAATATTTGAATATTTGAATATTTGAATATTTGAATATTTGAATATTTGAATATTTGAATATTTGAATATTTGAATATTTGAATATTTGAATATTTGAATATTTGAATATTTGAATATTTGAATATTTGAATATTTGAATATTTGAATATTTGAATATTTGAATATTTGAATATTTGAATATTTGAATATTTGAATATTTGAATATTTGAATATTTGAATATTTGAATATTTGAATATTTGAATATTTGAATATTTGAATATTTGAATATTTGAATATTTGAATATTTGAATATTTGAATATTTGAATATTTGAATATTTGAATATATCAGGTATTTGAATATTTGAATATTTGATATATCAGGTATTTGAATATTTGAATATTTGATATATCAGGTATTTGAATATTCGATATTTCGATATTTTTCCGCCGAAATATCTTTATTCGATATATCGAATATTCGATAAAATATTGATTTATCGAAATTAATTCCCAGCCCTACTTGAGGGCTTTCATAAAATTATTCAACACCATGGACGATGAAAAGAAAATTAATGAATTTTTTATGGAACCTGAACATGATTTTAGGATTGACAAATTCAGGAATAACTTGAAAAATGTCAAGAATCGGAACCCAGGAGTCGATCCACAGTATTCAACAAACTTAATAAAAAAACTTTTTTTTTCTGTTTTTTTTTTTTAAATTTTAGTTTCATAATAATTGTATTCATCACCAGCATGTTTAACAATCTCTTGTGATATTTGTTTTATCAATGTTATTTACGATTACTTTCTCAATGGAAATATCATTTCTTCTGACAATAAAGAAGGTTTTGGTTTTATTCGATATTGATTCTATAAGATTTGGTCATGAAAAAAAACTTCAGATCATGAATTAGATACCTACATTACTACTATACAAACTTGTGTATTTGGTGGTGTATCAAATTGAATATATGACCTGGGTATTTGGTGGTGTATTATATTCTTGGTGCTGATCCCCATGTACATAAAATTGACTGAGAAGAAAGTGAAAATTTTTCGAGCTGCGAAATAACTGCAATCGAGGTCGACACTTTTGTAAATTAATGAACTGAAAATACTAGCCAGACCCTATTGTTTATAAATATCACTGAACGAGCAGCTTCTGTTTGTTGACTTATGATCGAACACTCCAAGAACTTCTCCTGCATGGTTAGTGTAGAATAATCATTCTATTCGTAGACTCCACATCCACAGTTTTGTTTATTGTGGGGTAGATGTTATCGAACAGAATTATCATAGCATGACTCTATGTGTGCATGAAGGATACGAACATAATATTTAACAATCGGCCTCAAGCGTTGTCGAAGTGGGATATTCTGAATATCATACTCGACGTGGGTTTACTAGAAATTATGGAACTGACAAGAACGGTTAAATGCGACTGGGTCGCGGGAATATGTTGCATTGATTGTTATAAAGACGGCCAAGCTTGCTACAAGCGACAACAATTGATTTTGGGTCGCTGCGTTCGTGTCGCGGCGATCAGCAGGTCGCATGCATGGTCTTGGCCTCACTTTGAAATGTCATAATCTGAATTCATAGACCAGTGAGTGGGAGGAAGTGAAAAACAGACACATGAAATCAAACGTAAAATTCATACGATAATAAAAAAAATAACTCAAAAAATTGAAGTTGAGAAATTATGATTTTCACTAATTGTTACTTTCTCCTAGTAATGAACTCGATATATTCTTTCTCATATTTTTCACTTCATAATATGTTCATAATTGAATCTCCCTGCAGGTATTCCCCGATTCTCTTCTCCTGCAGCGAATTCAATTAATTGTGTTGTGAAAACATTGACTACCAAAATAATTTGAACAGCACTTTCTACACTGGTTAGTTTGTATTTCAAAACTGATATTCCTCACACCAATTGCACAATCAATTGTAATGAAGTTTTTTTTTGCCAGTAACTTCATTACTACAGGTTCCGGATAGTCCAGATAATATTAATTCAAGTATTACGTATTCCTGTCACTCCTGTATTCGTTACAACCAGAAACCCTGTTCAATATGTAACCACCAGTCTAGTAACACCCTGTATAATTCCTGACTGCGGAAAAGTTGATTTTCAGTTATATCACGTTACTTTCCATAAGTCTTAGGCGGATATTTATAATGTTAAGAAGAACCTATTATTCCTGTTATACAATAAGTTTGTTAAACTAACAGTATTGGCAATGAACCGAAATAATATTTTCCGGAAAATCATGGATTTTGGGCATTTTCTTTTTGGAAATGTTCCTAAGTATCCTAGTCAAAAGAAATGTTATTCCGAGTCTTTTTCATATATTATTTCTAACACTCTGCAAAGTCTTTTTTATTGAGAGTGTTTTGCTTACTTTCTTGCTCATTTTTAGAGGTCAAGCAATGACAAAATGCTTCGTTTTTACTCTGATTTTTTCGAAAATTCAGATTTCATATAAATACCCCCAGACAGAAGGATTGAAGGAGTTAGTTTGAGATCTTCGCGAATAACGTTCAGCCATGAGAGTGTAAATTGCCGATTTTCGAGAGTGCCCCGTTTTGAACTTGTGAACCTGTGAACCCTAGTGAACCAGACACCCTGTACAGTGCGAGTGCTTCTGCCCTGGATTAGCCGTGCCGTGGTGTTTTGTCCAGCTCACCCCCAGTACAACTGTAAGCGATATTTCGGAGTTATATTGATTCTATATTCCTGTTAAAATTTTGTTGAACCTAGAGAAACGTGGAAACTCAAATTTAACTAAGATTACTGTTTCGTTGGGCTAGTTGTCACTTACATTTCCGTTTACTCGTGTAGTACGACACTTGCATTTTCATAAGTGAAAGGAAAGTGCCAGTTTCCGGATTCATAACTTGCGATTTGATCGTCGAATATTGGACCTGTACCTGACTACGATCAACTCACAAGCCTGTTACCGTAAAGATCAGTAATAGCTAGTACTTGCTCTATATCTCATAGTTTGGTTTTGCATTTCCCTGTCTTTTCAATTTCAAACTTACGAATTGATCGTCGAATATTGGACCTGTACCTGACTACGATCAACTCGCAAGCCGTTACCGTAAAAATCAGTAATAGCTAGTACTTTCTCTTTATCTCGTAGTGTGGTTCCGCATTTTCCTGTCTTTTCACTTGCCTTTCTTTTAAATTTTGAACTTACGAATTGATCATAGAATATTGGACCTGTCCCTGACTACGATCAACTCGCAAGCCAGTTATAGTAAAAATCCAACAACATCCAGTACACTCGGTATATTTCTTTTCCTTCATTTCCTGTGGCTTCCATTCCGGAACTTGTGAATTGATTGTCGAACATTGGACGTGTACCTGACTACGATCAACTCGCAAGCCAGTTACACCATATTATTTTGTTGTTTATACTGGATGCCCTATTCACATCTACGGTGTTATGTCAGTAAGAAAGGAAACCGTCTAAACAGTATAGGAAAGTAATATTGTAGACGTCAGTATTTACGTTAGTAGTTGATTTGAAGTTTTCACTTTTCACCCGTAAAATCTAGACCAGAAAACCCTGCCTGAGAATCAATATAACGCCCCATACCAGAATATACTCTGAATTGCACTTTACCTGACACCGGTATTGAATTACACTCTCCCTGAAATTTTTGAATTGCATTTGCTGATTTGTCACAACTCAGAGCTAACAAACCGCCCTGTATAATAAAATCGAAGTAACACGGTCACATTTTCCTTGCATTCACTGTTAGTGTTGGATTTTCTATGTTCAGATTCATTTTAGTCCGGTGTTTATTGTTGTAATAATATAACCTGTAAACCTGATTATTTCAACTTGAACTAACGACCTGAACCAGCCTGTCATTGAGAGTTCGGGTAGTTCCGCGAAAATAGAAACTTTGTGATCGTATCCGATTCTGCGACAATTGGACGTAAACTTCCTGTTGTATTTTAATCAGCTGTTGTAAATTGTGATTTTCTTTGTTGCTTTGTTTGAGACTGATGTTTTGTTTAATTTCCGGAAAATCGTACCTGTACCTGATTTGATGATGTGTGGAAAGTGTTTTTCATGAAATAAATAGTCTGAAACCGGTTCCGATTTTCATTGTGTATTTTGTGCCTGATTGTATGATTTGATTTTGCCTGTACTTAGATCTTTTATCTAGTTATTTTGAATAAAACCTGTGGAAATAAAAATAAAATAACATCAATTCTGTTTAACGTAGCTTGTATTCCAGTCTAGTCTAAGGAGGTGTAACTAAAGACTACATTTTCTTAGAAGTTTATTGTTATCCTGGTCTAACTAGCTGACCTCTGGTTTACGCAAGGGGGTGCATTGTATGGATTTACTCTGCGTCCCTTCTTCACTGTAGCTACCCTAGGGCCTTCCAAAGAACTCCTAGTTCTGGAAGAAAGTGGAGCATACCACTTCAAAAAAAACTGGCGCTCGAGGCAACCGCTCTAACGTAAATAGAGAACTAAGCCCTGAGGCCCTTTGTGGGGCTCTTTACCGAGAAAAGAGCCTTACAAATTGGCGCCCGAGCAGGGACGTGAGTTAGGAAAATCTGAAAGAAAATCCGAGGAAAACCTGTGAAAAATCGAATTTGAAATTTTGTAACCAGACCTGTTTCAAAAAAATTCCTGATAATTCTGTAGTTGCTGCTTGAAAACACGATCAATAATATTCTTTTCACTACTAGGTAAAATCAAATCACTTCGAAAATATATTCCACTCTTGATTTTCACTGAACTTTCCACCGAGCTTTTCACAGTCACCAATCTTCAGTCAAGCAAAGTAAAAAAGGAAAGCTCTAACCTGAATACAATTTTTATTATTTCACTATCTAATTTAAACATTGTCAGCTGTTGCAGTCTCATTTTCCAGGAATTTTCCTTTCCTGGAAAACCTAAATTACAAACCCTGATAGGAATCCGGAGTTAGGAAATTTAAGTTAAATCCTGGGCTTAAAAACACTGATTGAGATAAATTTTCCTGATTTTCCAAAATATTTCATTTTTCGAATTTTTTTTTTTCATACCTGGAAATAATTAGAAAACCTGATAGAGAAGGTATCCGAACTTTGAACTGACAGAGTGCCATAACCTGATTATTAACTTGATTAAATTGATTTTGATAATTTCCACCACTAAGTTTGAATCCTGGAATTTTCTCTCTTTGTTTGAGAATACCTGACTGCTATTACTAAAACCTGAGGGATATTCAATCCCAGTACAACTTACAACTCTGAAATACCAGTTGGACTCTGTTTCTCAAAATCTTAAACAATACAGGTGGTCTTGAAAGTGAATTCAGATAATAAACTTTCTATAATAACTTGTGGATTGCTCTCTGAGTGCTACTCTGGGTGGTAATTTTTCTGATATCCTGACCTGAATCAAATTACCAGACACCCAGAAAACCTGTTGTTGATTTTCCTGAATTTGCCCTGAATATACCCGATTGGATAGCCATGTCTCAAGATAAACTACCCTGTGACAACCCCGACCAGCTATTCGTTCCCCCGGAACACTCTAAACAGAGTAGCAGAGCATCTTCTCCTGATCCAGACCGGGAATATAGCGAAGATTTCGGTACAACTCTAGAACCTAGAGTAGGGTGGGTTTATCGCCTGAAGAAACCTGATTTAGAAGAAGAACTTAACAGATATGGCCTGTCATCTGAGGGAACAGTGAGTGAACTCCGGAAACGTTTGGTGTGGTTCCTGAGGGAAGAACTTCCCAAACTGATTGGATACAAATATCAGCAGGCGGGATCCACAGCCACCACTAACCCCAACGTACCCCCTGGATGTTTTGGAACACAACCCGGAGTGAATAACCCGACAAACCAGACAAACCCCCCAGTCCCCCCGCAAAACAATATTCCAACTGTCAACACATCTGACAATCATCAGACGTCACCACCACAGTGGCTACAATACCGACCGCCGTTGCCAGTCCCTATACCCACAAAACTGAAAACGCATCACTGGAATCTTCACTTTGATGGAACCAGAGATCCAGTGGCGTTCCTGGAAAGACTCGAAGAAATAGGGCAAGCTGAAAAAGCCCGACCAGAACAACTACTCGATGTATTGCCGGAATTATTGCAAGGACGAGTACTGTTATGGTACCGTTGCAATAAAAGATTTTGGAATTCGTGGTCGTCCTTCAAAAGAGTTTTCCAAAAATCATATTTTCCCATCGGATACCAGGATGACTTGGAAATGGCCATAAGTAGAAGACTTCAAAGAGATAACGAGCCGGCCATGGATTATGTGGTAGATTTACAAACTCTCATCCGACGTCATGGAAACCTTGATCCGGCCCAAGAACTAGCCTGGTTATATCGGAACCTTCTTCCGGACTACCGCCAATACATCAAAAAGAATGATTTCTTCGATGTCCCTTCCTTGATTTCCTTAATCTTGGAATTCCAGCAGTTACGTGGCGAGATCCGCCGAATGTACTACCGGAACCCGCCTTCTGCTCCCCCGGTTCGAATGTCTTACCCCGAACCGCCACCAATCGCTCGACCGCTACCAGCTAGCCAACCCATGACCAGTAGACCGCCGCCGAGGGCTATCCTGCCCCCGAACTCAAATACTCCGGCGATACCACCAGCATCCGGAGAACCAGTATACAACCGAGGAAATACCTGCTGGAGATGTGGACAGTCTGGGCATCAACGAGCAGATTGTCGTAATGCCTTTAGGTTATTTTGCTCAAGGTGTGGCCGTGATGGAATCCTTTCGAAGGATTGTACCTGTGCCCAGCCGGAAAACTCCACCGGAGCCCGCCCGAACCGAGGACAGGCCGGCTCCAGCAGTTAACTATCCCGGAAAATCTACCGAAATCCCGACCCGATGATAACCGGCCGTTTATTCCAGTAGCTATTGGGGATACGATCTTCTCCGCTTTAGTGGATACCGGAGCTACTAGGTCGTTTGCGAATACCAGAGTAGCTAACTGCTGCAAACGACATAGGTATAAAGAATACCCGAACACAGTAGTCCAGTCCCGACAAGCTGATGGTTCGCTCATCCAGGTAACCGGAGTTTTTAAACCTGTGATGACGATCGGCACCGAGGAAATCCCCTGTGAGTTACTTATAATTCCCAGCCTGGCCGCAGATATCGTGATAGGAATGGATGTACTTCGCACACAAGGCTTTGGGATTGATCTACAAACCGCCACTGTGTATTGGAATCAGAAGAACGTGTCAGTTCTTGGTTCCCAGAGAAAGACAGAACTAGTTCCGGATCCGACACATAACCTACAGCCAGAAACTGAGAATCCGGGTCTTCCCGGAAACCGACCTGTTCCGGAGAATAGGAAAACCGAAAAGGAAAACATTCCGGGGCTTCCCGGAACCAGACAATTTCCAGACAGGAAGTCCGAAAACCGAAGAAAAACTCGAAAACGAAATAGAGCCAGAAAACATAAAAACTGCAGAACATCCGGAACCAGAGCAGCGGAAAATCAACTGGAACCAGAAACTACCTGCAGCCCGATAGTAGTTGAGGATCCACCGTGCCGAAATCTTTCACCGGAACAACACAGTAGATTGCAACGATTCCTGGACCATGAATTACCGGCATTTGAGAGGATTAGAGGACCTACACCTTTAGTGGAACATCGCATTCGTTTGAAGACGACAGAACCGATCAAACAAAGGTACCGCCCGCAAAATCCGAAAATGCAAGAGGTAATCAATGAAGAAGTCGATAAGATGTTGACAGATGGCATCATCGAACCTTCCAGTAGTCCATGGAGTTCCCCTGTTGTAATTGTGAAAAAGAAAGATGGAAAGCACCGATTTTGCATCGATTTCCAGAAAGTCAACGACGTAGCCGAAAAAGATGCATATCCGCTGCCGTTCATCAATGCTATCCTGGACAAGTTGAGAGAAGCAAAATTCATCTCTAGCCTAGACCTGAGGCAGGGATATTGGCAAATACCGCTATCAGCCGATAGCAAACCGATAACCGCCTTCACCGTACCTGGAAGGGGGTTATTCCAGTTTAAGGTAATGCCGTTTGGGCTTCACTCCGCACCTGCCACGTTCCAGAGATTGATGGACACCCTGATAGGACCCGAAATGGAACCGTTTGCCTTTGCATACTTAGATGACATAATTGTGCTAAGCAAAACCTTCGACGAGCATTTGATCAACCTGCAGCGAGTTTTTGACCAGCTACGTCAGGCTAACCTGCAACTCAACCCGGAGAAATGCAAGTTTTGCTTGAGCTCGCTGAAATACCTGGGACATGTAGTGACCGCCGACGGAATAAAAACCGATCCAGACAAAATAGAGTCTATAGTACAGTGGCCTGCCCCAAACACCCTGAAGAAACTTCGCCAATTCTTGGGAATGGCATCCTGGTATAGGAGATTTATACCGAATTTCTCCGGGATAGTGGCACCACTGACGAAGCTTCTGAAAAAAGGTAACCGTTGGAAGTGGACAGAGACTGAAGATACCGCCTTCGAGTTTCTGAAAACTCGGCTTACCGAAGCTCCTGCTTTGACCTGTCCAGATTTCACCAAGCCGTTCTTACTACAAACTGATGCCTCCGATTGTGGACTGGGAGCTGCGCTCACACAGGACATAGAGGGTCAGGAAAAGGTAGTGGCGTACGCGAGTAGGATGTTAACCGGACCAGAACGTAACTACTCCGTGACCGAGAAGGAATGCTTGGCGATAGTCTGGAGCATAGAAAAGCTCAGACCCTACCTGGAAGGCTATCACTTCACCGTCCTCACCGATCATTTGTCTCTGAAATGGTTACAGTCCATAAAGAGTCCTGCCGGCCGTATAGCCCGTTGGGCTATGTTCTTGCAACAGTTTGACTTCGAAGTCAAATACCGTCGTGGAGTTCTGAACAAAGTTGCCGATGCCTTGTCCCGTCAACCGTTACCGGATACCAGTACCGAAGAATCCGACTTAAATGTCCTCCTGTGTGCTACCGACGCCGAAATAGAGGCGGGACAGAAATGTTCCTGGTATCAAGGAAGAAAGGCCGAAATCGAGAAAAATCCTGAGACGCATCCCGATTACTGCCTCAAGGACGGCCGGTTATTCCGCCATTTCTGGGATGCCAATAATCTGTGTGAACTGGAAATGGGCGATCCCTGGAAGCTATGTGTCCCAAAATCACTGCGTGCACGAGTACTCCAGGAAAACCATGATGACGTCACGGCTGGACACATGGGGATTGCAAAGACCACCGCCCGTATCACACAGAAATACTATTGGCCTGGAATGTTTCGAGAAATTGCTCGATATGTACGGAGTTGTAAAACCTGCCAGGAATATAAGAGTTCTCAACAACAACCTCCTGGAAAAATGCATTCGTCCCGGAATACCAAACCGTGGGATAATGTCTCCACCGACTTGGTCGGCCCGTTACCCCGTTCCAGTAAGGGAAACTGTTACCTAGCTGTATACCAGGACCGTTTCACGAAGTGGGTACAATTGAAAGCCCTTCGCAAAGCTACGTCCAGAGCCGTTTCCCAAGCTTTTTATGAGGATATCGTCTTGAGATTTGGACGCCCGGAAACCGTCATCAGTGACAATGGCACCCAGTATACCGGAAAAGTGTTCGAAGAACTGTTGAGGGACCTGGGAATAAAACACCGCCTAACGCCTCCCTATACTCCGCAAGCCAATCCTGTCGAGAGAACCAATAAAACGGTAAAAACTATGATCGCCCAGTACTGCGATAATGATCACCGTAAATGGGACCAGTACCTTCCAGAACTCCAGTTCGCCCTGAATACCGCCCGTCATGACTCAACTGGGTTTAGTCCCTCTTTCCTCGTTTTCGGACGAGAACCGGAACCACCGAAGGCTCTACACCGAATCACCCGAACAGAGTCGACAGAGACACCAGACGAGACCGAAAACACCGCTTCATCAACCTGGATCAAGCATTTGGAGAAACTCCAGGAAGTACATGAATTAGTCAGGATGAACTTGGCCCGTGCTTTCAACTCCCAGAGTCACTACTATAACCTGCGGCGACGAGACTGGAGATGTCACCTGGGTGACCAGGTAATGAAGAGAGAACATAATCTCTCTTCTGGAATCCGTGGCTATGCAGCAAAATTGGCCCCAAAATATTCCGGTCCTTTCATTGTCACTCGAGTCATTTCCCCAGTAGTTTACGACCTAAAGGGTAGCACAGGAAAACGTTATAGCAGGATTCATATAAAGGACCTGAAACCATTTCACCCCAGTAACCTGTGAAATAAATTCCGATAGATGTCCAAACGATCCACGACCCATAGCCCCGCCAGTCCCGCTCGGAAAATTGTAATACTTCAAGATGTGATGATACAGCCAGCCCGAGAAGACCCCGTCCTGCACCTCCCCGAAGAGACGTCAGCGATGAACGCTCTGGACCTGTCTTCGTCCGCCAGCAACCCGGGCCTGGCCACCCCGACTCTGGACGAGCTGATGGATGAATACGAGCAGTCTCTGTATTTCGTCCCTCAGGCACCCCCGTACTCGCCCATCTCTCCCGCGACAGAGACGTCTCTCGGTATACCAATCCGGAGCCCCAGTCCATCCACTAGGTTCCCGGAACTATACCGGCAGATGAGAGTCGCCGAACCTGATACCACACCTGTTGCCGAACCTGTTGCCGAACCTGTTGCCGAACCTGATGCCGAACCTGTTGCCCACCCTGAAACGGATAACCTAGGCGGGGTAATGCCGCTTCTCCCTGCTCCTCGTAGTCCTCTGACGAGCAACTCAATGCTGGAGGATGGAATTGCACAGTGGGTGGTGGCCAAATACCCACTGTATAAGAACTGCAACGAGTGGACGACGTTGATGCGATATATGGTAGGACAACTCAGGCCGGTCCACATCCCCCTCGACGTCCCGTATCGCCGACGTCTGAGAACTCCCGAGGGCAAATATACCTGGATTCGAATACCGGCCGGAGTAGGCCGGCACTGATCGAAGAGGCACGAGAGACCAAGGTGAGGTTTACCAGGATTTCATTGCAGTTCTACGTTTTAGATGGAGGACATCCTAGATCTAGAAGGCAACTCTCTGGATGGATGGGAACTCACGAGTTCTCCAGACACCGAGACCCTGCTCCCGGATACCAAGACCCTGCCCCCGGACATCAAGAACCTGCCGCTAGTCACCGAGACCCTGCCCCCGGACACCGGGACCTTGCAGCCAGACACCGAGACTCTGCATACACATCAGGACCCCGAGGAACTGCCAGACCCCGCCGTAGACACCTCGTCTACCCCGACGGACATCACCCCAAGTAGTGCCCTGCTAGACCAGCCGGCGAATAGGCCGTGCTCTGCAACCACTAGTCAGCGCAGGCAAGACGCTGCTACCACGGCAACTCTACCGCCGCTGTCCCTGGACACCGTCGTCCACCGAAGCCTGACTACCGACATCTACCTGCCGGTAGAGCGGCAGCTATGCTGGCGATGTGGATATCCCGGCCATACACGACCGGATTGCCAAGCCCCTAGTCGGCTATTCTGCTCCCGATGCGGCCTCGTAGGAGTGCGGTCCTGCGAATGCCTCTGCCCACCTAGGCGGCCCCAGTTCCCGGCACATTTACCCAGGCTGACTCCCGAACGCCAGCCTGCCCAGCGACGAACCCTGCCACCGGGATTGCGGGTCAATCAAATTAACCAGAGGGTCCAGACCAGTACCGTCATCATGGCCGACAGAGCCACTCAGTGCGACCTGTGTCCCTGCCGGAAACCCGGAATCGGCTTTCGCCGTTGACACCAGAAGACCAGGGTGGTCAACGATAGTTTATTTTTCTCTTTTGTTATTTTTATCACCTAGTATATTTTTCATTTTGGTAAAATAAAGGATTTTTTTTTAAGTTTCAAAAATTACAGCTGAAGCAATAATTTTTTTTTTGCAAGTAGGGGGGGTGTGTAATGAAGTTTTTTTTTGCCAGTAACTTCATTACTACAGGTTCCGGATAGTCCAGATAATATTAATTCAAGTATTACGTATTCCTGTCACTCCTGTATTCGTTACAACCAGAAACCCTGTTCAATATGTAACCACCAGTCTAGTAACACCCTGTATAATTCCTGACTGCGGAAAAGTTGATTTTCAGTTATATCACGTTACTTTCCATAAGTCTTAGGCGGATATTTATAATGTTAAGAAGAACCTATTATTCCTGTTATACAATAAGTTTGTTAAACTAACAGTATTGGCAATGAACCGAAATAATATTTTCCGGAAAATCATGGATTTTGGGCATTTTCTTTTTGGAAATGTTCCTAAGTATCCTAGTCAAAAGAAATGTTATTCCGAGTCTTTTTCATATATTATTTCTAACACTCTGCAAAGTCTTTTTTATTGAGAGTGTTTTGCTTACTTTCTTGCTCATTTTTAGAGGTCAAGCAATGACAAAATGCTTCGTTTTTACTCTGATTTTTTCGAAAATTCAGATTTCATATAAATACCCCCAGACAGAAGGATTGAAGGAGTTAGTTTGAGATCTTCGCGAATAACGTTCAGCCATGAGAGTGTAAATTGCCGATTTTCGAGAGTGCCCCGTTTTGAACTTGTGAACCTGTGAACCCTAGTGAACCAGACACCCTGTACAGTGCGAGTGCTTCTGCCCTGGATTAGCCGTGCCGTGGTGTTTTGTCCAGCTCACCCCCAGTACAACTGTAAGCGATATTTCGGAGTTATATTGATTCTATATTCCTGTTAAAATTTTGTTGAACCTAGAGAAACGTGGAAACTCAAATTTAACTAAGATTACTGTTTCGTTGGGCTAGTTGTCACTTACATTTCCGTTTACTCGTGTAGTACGACACTTGCATTTTCATAAGTGAAAGGAAAGTGCCAGTTTCCGGATTCATAACTTGCGATTTGATCGTCGAATATTGGACCTGTACCTGACTACGATCAACTCACAAGCCTGTTACCGTAAAGATCAGTAATAGCTAGTACTTGCTCTATATCTCATAGTTTGGTTTTGCATTTCCCTGTCTTTTCAATTTCAAACTTACGAATTGATCGTCGAATATTGGACCTGTACCTGACTACGATCAACTCGCAAGCCGTTACCGTAAAAATCAGTAATAGCTAGTACTTTCTCTTTATCTCGTAGTGTGGTTCCGCATTTTCCTGTCTTTTCACTTGCCTTTCTTTTAAATTTTGAACTTACGAATTGATCATAGAATATTGGACCTGTCCCTGACTACGATCAACTCGCAAGCCAGTTATAGTAAAAATCCAACAACATCCAGTACACTCGGTATATTTCTTTTCCTTCATTTCCTGTGGCTTCCATTCCGGAACTTGTGAATTGATTGTCGAACATTGGACGTGTACCTGACTACGATCAACTCGCAAGCCAGTTACACCATATTATTTTGTTGTTTATACTGGATGCCCTATTCACATCTACGGTGTTATGTCAGTAAGAAAGGAAACCGTCTAAACAGTATAGGAAAGTAATATTGTAGACGTCAGTATTTACGTTAGTAGTTGATTTGAAGTTTTCACTTTTCACCCGTAAAATCTAGACCAGAAAACCCTGCCTGAGAATCAATATAACGCCCCATACCAGAATATACTCTGAATTGCACTTTACCTGACACCGGTATTGAATTACACTCTCCCTGAAATTTTTGAATTGCATTTGCTGATTTGTCACAACTCAGAGCTAACAAACCGCCCTGTATAATAAAATCGAAGTAACACGGTCACATTTTCCTTGCATTCACTGTTAGTGTTGGATTTTCTATGTTCAGATTCATTTTAGTCCGGTGTTTATTGTTGTAATAATATAACCTGTAAACCTGATTATTTCAACTTGAACTAACGACCTGAACCAGCCTGTCATTGAGAGTTCGGGTAGTTCCGCGAAAATAGAAACTTTGTGATCGTATCCGATTCTGCGACAATTGGACGTAAACTTCCTGTTGTATTTTAATCAGCTGTTGTAAATTGTGATTTTCTTTGTTGCTTTGTTTGAGACTGATGTTTTGTTTAATTTCCGGAAAATCGTACCTGTACCTGATTTGATGATGTGTGGAAAGTGTTTTTCATGAAATAAATAGTCTGAAACCGGTTCCGATTTTCATTGTGTATTTTGTGCCTGATTGTATGATTTGATTTTGCCTGTACTTAGATCTTTTATCTAGTTATTTTGAATAAAACCTGTGGAAATAAAAATAAAATAACATCAATTCTGTTTAACGTAGCTTGTATTCCAGTCTAGTCTAAGGAGGTGTAACTAAAGACTACATTTTCTTAGAAGTTTATTGTTATCCTGGTCTAACTAGCTGACCTCTGGTTTACGCAAGGGGGTGCATTGTATGGATTTACTCTGCGTCCCTTCTTCACTGTAGCTACCCTAGGGCCTTCCAAAGAACTCCTAGTTCTGGAAGAAAGTGGAGCATACCACTTCAAAAAAAACTGGCGCTCGAGGCAACCGCTCTAACGTAAATAGAGAACTAAGCCCTGAGGCCCTTTGTGGGGCTCTTTACCGAGAAAAGAGCCTTACACAATGGTTCACAATCTGGATTCAAATTTGCATGATTTCAGAGTCCGCTTGTTACCAAGTTCGATCCCAGTTCCATTTGGATTTGAGTTCCACTTTATTGGATTGCACTCGTATGTCATGTATGCCTTTCTCGAATTGATAGAAGAAGTGTTTGTCCAAACAAAAAAATAATAATTACAAGACAACGGTTAAATAATATGAGATATTCTGATTATTCGAAACTTTAAAGATAGAGTAGGCTTATATATATAATATGGAATCGGATGAAAGAAATATATATCACAATGATTCGAATAGATTACATAGTGAAGCAATTATTCACAAAATATGCACATACATCTTTGGTGGAACATAAATAGTTCCTTCAGAATTCACAATTGACTAATTATTTCATTGAATATTTCGAGTTTGGCACAAGAACGGTTGTGAAGTTTGCTTATTTCAACGACTGGTGACTTGAATAATAAGTTCGTTCTCGGATTGGGTACACGTACCCAATACGAGAGCGAAGGGATAATAAGTTTCTGGAGTTTAATTGCGGAATATGAAATTTGAAGTGAGAAAGTGATTAAGTGATTAGTGAAACAACCAATTTGTGAATGAAGATGATTCAGTAATAGAATCTCCGGTTTTGAGATGATATTATCTCGAATATGTTCAGTTATATTCTATTGTCAATAATACTTTGGTCAGAGTTACTTCCATCCAGTTTACAGGTAATATATTATTGTTCATTAATGATTTACAATCATCATACAAGTATTCAGAATGTCTACTACTCGCGCAAGATTAACAAACCGGTACAAACAGTAGAAAATTGTGTTTTATTGCAGACAAATCAAAACAATTTATCTGAATGCAGCAGTTCGTATTTGAATAAGGAGAAATATTTCACGCTACGAGGTAAAATATCTAGAAATTATCTACGATCAATCGTATGAAATAGAAACCCTCAAGTGTCTATATTACGATCTCATGAGACCTTCATCAGATTTTGGCTTCAATGAATGCCAGCCTTGTTTAAAAAATATCATGTATATAACTATAACACAATGAAAACTATTCATCTCAGGAACGAAATCAAAATAATGTATTCAGATGACAGACAGAAACCGGCTAAACTAATTTTGAATGATAGATACCAATATCAATTAACCAGAGATGCTTACTCGAATACGCTTCAATGTCCTACATTCCGTTACTGTCCACATAATATGTTGTGGAGTTTCTCGTATCCATGTGTATAGACATAATTATGTATAATATAACAACTATATGGATAACACCTAGCCTGCGTTCAGCGGCAGGTCTGACCACTACAATTCGTTCAGACCGTGGACCAACCATCGATCGAACCATCATGGTCCATGTGGTCCCATTTCGAATGAGGAGCTGAATCGTTCAGATTATGGTGTGAATAGGACCATTTGTGAAGTTAACATCTCATTCGGGATCACGAAGGATATTTCACATCACAGAACACTTGGAGCAGTTGGAGCAATGGAACTTGGTAGGAAATATTTGGTCGTTCAGAACTAGTCCTCCCACCGTTGTCATACCGTGATAGTCCGACCATTGTCCGACCTGCCACTGAACGCAGTCCTATTCTCCTTTTCATGCGAAAGTGAATCCAGTTTTGGAAAAAAAAAGACTATTTAGCTTGCTAATGCTGAATTGTGCGCATGCGCGGGTTTTGACGAGTTGAAATCCACTGATCTTCGTGGGTAGAAGTGAACGACAACCGAGTTTAAACATGATGACTCATTTTGTTCCAGAATGTTGCTGATTATTGAATATTATATTTTTCACTTTGTATTGAAGAAATTGTTTTTTGATTGATGTTTGATGTCATTTTTTGATATTACTGAAAAGTAAGAAACTTTTATTGAAAATTCAACTGAATACAACAGATTCGACAGTATCATAACACTTTCAATCCATATTCCGTCCTTAATTGATATATTCAGTCACCGGGTAGGTGAATTTCGAATATCTAACACATTTATTTCAACGAAAACTAACACTTGTTACGGACTAATTTATAACAACTATTTATTTTGGAGGTTATGAACGATGTTCACGTATCGCGACTTCGTATCAAAGTGAACTCTGCCATTGTCTGGCCCTGTATATATATCGTGTTCGAGTTTTTCTCTATTTTTCTGGAACTGTCATTCTTATGTCATCTTTTTCCATCTGATAGCTCCCAGGATATTCCATCCTTTTCTGTTCTAGATCTTTCATGAACCATCAAGAACTATCTGGAATGTCCAATACAAGAGGATATTTTGATATCGGCGATACATCTTCTTGACTTTGGCGAATTCCATTACATTGCCCCCTCCTTGAAATGCATTCCTCCTGGAATGCATTACTCTCGTAATGGTGACGATAGGTGCAATTTGTTCCGTTTCGGCAATGTGAAGTTTCATGGAAGTAACATGGCGCAGTTTTCCTCATTGGGTTCGCCCTGGGATTCCAGAAACATACCAGAATTTTAACTCCGGTAATTCTGAATACAACCTTCAGCGTGTTTCAGACAATCCTACAGTCGGCCGTCAGACAATCCTCCAGTCGGCCGTCCAAACCGCAAGCAAGCAAGCTTTGAAACAGCTACTTTCTGTATTCCTTCTTGTAGTACAGCGCTTCATAGGTCGACCAATGCATCCCAGAGGTTCTGGCAAGATGGTTTATGAGAGTGCCTTCCTTTGGTTGTCAGATGAAAAAGCAATATTTTTCCTTCAGGACTGATATCTTCAACTGTCAGGGCTCGACCGATGAATGGAATTTGTTGTTCAAGATCTTCTAGCTGACCTTAATTCTTTCGGAACTCATTGGTTATTCCTTCGAACATCTGAAGGTTCTTGGCTATGCAGTGGTGCATTCTCTAGAGAGGTGGTGAAAAGGTCGCAATGCTCTTCTCTAGTCACGTCAAACCTTGCTTTCGATGAACCGCTGTATACTCCCATGAATTCCTCGAAAGTAAGATCCTCTTCGACTGGAAAATGTACCTACCTGCTGAATTTGTTGATCCAGTTGAAGAGAACGACTTCTGGTTTACCATTAGAAACTTTGCTGATACGGTAGATAACGTCGTTGATCTTCTTTTTAACGCAGTAGGGTCCTTCCCAGGATTTCTGCAACTCAGGATATAGTTCTCGTTTTCTCTGTAGACTGTGGAGCCACACGAAAGTACCTTCTGCGTAGCAATTGCCTATAGCTCTTATATCATAGCGTTCCTCCATTATTTCGCTGGAGATCCGAAGATTAGAACGAACTTATTCATGTATATCGTTCATCTTCCTCCTCAGGTTCGCTATATGATCTTCACCTGGCACATCCTTGCCGGGTCAACATCCAAATACCAGGTCACATGGAAGCCGCATCTCTCGCCCAAAAGCACCTTTGCTGGAGTCTGTCCAGTAGATTCTTGCACTGCTGATCGGTAGGCCAACAGAAAGAAGGGCAGATGTTGGTTCCAATCCCGTTGATGTTGATCCACGACTTTGCAGAGGTACTTTCCTACAGTCTGCGTTCCACCATCTCATCTGATTGGGGATATAGTGATGTTTTCCTGGTCTTCTCAATTCCTAGCCTCTCGCTCATTGTCCGAAATACCTCACTCTCAAAGTTTCGGCCTTGGTCAAAGTGAAGTTCCTTGGATACCCCAAATCGACTTATGAGTTCTTTCAATAGTAAACCAGCGACGGTTACAGCTTGTCGATAAGGAATCGCATACGCCTTTACCCATTTCGTGAAGTAGTCCATGCAAAGCAGAATATATCGATTGCCATCATCGGTTATCGGAAATAGTCCAGCAATGTCTATGACAATCCTCTCAAACGGGCTACCCACGTTGTACTGCCTCATTGGGGCTCTCAGTTCTCGATGCGGCCCAATACTTGCGAAACAGACGGTGCATTAACGGCACCATTCTCTGAAGTCATCGCTGTAGTTCACCCAGTAGAACCGTTCACGAACCCTCTGTAGAGTCTTGTTCACTCTTATATGTTCTCCTGAAGTCCCATCGTGTACGTAGCGCAGTATATCCGGAACTCGGCTCTTAGGAATCATTAGTTGCATTCGATGATCTGACCCGTTCTCGTTTTCGAGTTTCCTTTTCAGCAGGCCTCCTTCTAGAAGCAGAGAGTCCCACTGACCCCAGTTAGCCTTCAAGGTTTGTGATAATGAGTCTACGTCTTGCTAGGTGGGGCGACGATTTGCTTCCTTCCATTTCCTGAGTTTTCTCTCTTGTTCCTGTTGGACAGCTGTAGGCAACCAATCATCGCTGACAACGGTAGTCCTGTTGATGGATTCTTTCTTAACCTCCAATCGACTACAATGTGGACAACCAGGAGGACAGGGTCGTCTGGACAAGGCATCTGCATCCTTATGGCTTGTCCCAGGTCGATGTTCTATCACGATGTCATACTCCTGTAGCCTCTCAATCCAACGAGCTACCTGGTCCTCGGGATTCTTTAATTGTAGGAGCCACTTCAACGATGCGTGATCTGTTCTAAGCAGACATTTTCTACCGTAGAGATACTTATAGAAGTGCTCCACTGATTTGACTACAGCTCAGAGTTCCCGCCTGGTGACGCAGTAGTTTCGTTCTGGCTTCAATAACACCTTACTGAAGTATCCGATAACTCGCTCCTGCCCATCCTGATGCTGTGAAAGGACTTCTCCAATGCCGATGTTGCTGGCATCTGTGTCAACAATGAACTGACCTTGTGGAAGTGGACACCCCAGGATCGGTGTCATCAAATCTTTCTTCAGTTCATCAAAGGCGGCCTTGCGCATGCGCATATTCGCGATTAGTCCCGCAGACTGTCATTTTTTTAATTTTTTGGCTTCAGTCTTGGGACCGTTGTTACCCATATACCTAGTTATGATATATGTGTGTAGATCAGCTAATGATTTCAATTTCCTCACGAAATTTAATTGGACAGACTCGCGAAATATTTTTTTTAGAATCGTGTCATGAGCGGATCATAAATCTGTCACCTTAGGAATTCAGTTACCAAATTCACCTTGATTTAATATTATTCATGTAATAATACCTTAGTGGTTGTTGATAAATGAATAAATGGATTAATCAATTGAATAATCAGAAAATCAATGATTTTATATGAGATCCTTCGTTAGACTGCTTTTTTGGAAAGGAGTATCATATTTAACATGGTAATTTTGAACGAGAAATAATTTTCAGTTTTTCAGATCAAGGATTCAAATGAGTAGAAGATTCCAGCGTAAATAGTGCAGTGTATGGTATGCAGCTTTCACCCCATCTGGCACCATCAATTATTTCACTGATTCAGAACATCATCAAGTTTGTTTCATCTTTCTCACACTCAAAAATTCTAGTTGCACGACTGCCACGCCTGGAAGGTTGTCAGAATCACCATTCTCTCACTCGAAGAAGATGAATTGGGATCAATAATTGTTGATCCGAAGCAGTAATTACGTCCATATTCTTTGAAAAGTTAACACAAACATATTGATGGTAATGGCAATTGAAGTGAAAATCTCATCTACGGTGGGTACCAATTTGTTGCTACTCTGATTGTTCGGGTAGATACAATGCTGAAACGAAGAGCAAATATAATCTTGAATCAGCTTCAAATATATAATAAAAGTATTTGGGTATTATATTAGTAATCGAAAGAAAGACTGACTTTGGGTAGATAGATCGATTTGAAATATTGTGTGAGAATAACAAAATTAAGTGGAAATCATTATGCGTATACATCTTCAGATATTTATTTTCAAGCTTGGGAAATCATTTTCCTGGAATATAATCTGAGGATAGTCAACCGGGGAGTGATTGATGAGGTCGTCTGAATAGAAACATTTTCAGAGAAAAGTAGAATCTGAACCACTATGGCATTCGGGCTGACATCAAAACCATTAGCGCCGGAATTATTTTTTTTGTAATGTATTATTTTTTTCTGCTGTTAATTGAATTTCGAAATAATTTTTTTCGTAGTTTTTGAGGGAAGAGGTGGTACCGCATGGAACCGCTAAGCGCTTTAGTGATGATTTTTTCTGAACATTATAGAAGAAGAAATACAACTTGAAAATGTCGAGAAATGTAACTAAGTTCACTGTGAAATATTTCAAAATTCTGATTGCCCACATCTCCGCCAGTATCTGGCCTGAGGTTGGATAATCCCGATTATTCACACCTGTAACGAACCATAATTCGTGACTATCTGGTTAATGTTCAATATTTATGTTGAATTGATCATTTACTGTTTATTGTTCAAAATATCAAGATTTCGAGTAAACATCTTTCGTAAATAACAACACAACACTACAATATCAGCAGAGTCATCTCTGAGAATTTTAAATCGCCTGTTGTAATATTCAGTGAATGATAGATTATTATAAAGAACGCTTTAATTACCATTTCTGCAAATATTTTGCGTGAAGTCTAATTCGCGAAATGGTAATACGGGATATGTCCGTTAAACCGGTTGGACCAATGAAATTGAGCAAAATCAGTCAGGTGACCAGCAGGAGCTTCTTCACGGTTGAAGCGAGGAGGCTCGCTCTCTTCCTTTGCGAATTCTGATCAAGAGAGCCATTGTTTTCTAATAGAGGAATTTTCGTTCCCTTTTCTCCAGAAAAAATTTTGAGAACATTTCTTGGACAGGATGTGTGAGTGAGTTAAGGTAGACACAATTTTGATTAGCGATTGCTATAATTTATTTGGATTAATGGATTAATTACAGCAGGATTTTGATTTTTGCAAATGGCGGTGATTTGACACCGACGGCTTTCGCGTGGAGAACCTTTTTACCTCTGATATTCTCATTAATATTGCTTGTTTAATATATTATCTATGAATTTGGTTGATCATAGTAAATAGTCATATATTAGATAAATTTTTGTTGGTGATTCTCTTTTTTAGCATGCTTTGACCACCGGTTTTACAAACCACGTGTTGAACAGGAATCTGCTGTTTTTTTTATTTTTTTAGCACGTAAGCAGCCAAAAGTTTTTGTCTCTGGACTCTTTTCCTAACTCTTTTTAGCCGATACGTAAAGAAGAGGAAGGTTGAAATTGTTCCGGTTTTCAGAAGGATCTTGTACAGGTGAGTGAGACATGTAAATTTTTCTACATAATAGTTTTGTAGTACTTCCGATCACTCACTTGTAGAAACCTTACTAAAATCAATTTCACAATTCCTAATTGAATTAGAAAAGTAATAGTTAAGATATCAGAGGTATTTAACGTCCCGTTAGTAAGGTAAAATTTCATATCCTCGCTATATTATGCCTACCTTATCTACCTTTTGCCTATCTTAAATTTTATCGTACCTCTAGCCTATATTTTGGTGTCATATCTTGAAATTTATACTTTCAAATTTTTCCTTTATACCTATAATTCGATATCAGATGATATAATTTAAATTCATTATCTTTCAACTCCCTACAAGTGGCCAATTGTACGGAGTGGAATTACTTCATGTTCATGATATTCAGCAGATATAATTATATGAGTTGTATGTTTATGAATTGCTTAGATTATTCCTGATATAATTGTATAATTTATGGAATTATATAGCCCTCAGCTGCAATTCATTTTTGGGACCTTCAGTCCAATCCAACCCTGATCACTGACTGATTCTCGTTTTCCACCTTTTATATGTCTTCGATCGAGTGATTGACATCCAACAAACACAGCTTTACTGAGTTCCTGAAGTTTGGGAAGTATTGGGAGGTGTTGGAAGATCTGGTTCCTGGCAGATGTTTCAGTGCTGAAACAGTTGTACCGACCTAACTCAGAGCTGAGCAGGTCATCTCTGCAATCCATTGAGACTATAGAGCTGCAGGCACCTTGAACAGGACACCTCTAAAAATCCTAGTGGTTGCCGCAAGTATAGAGCTGTTATAACGTATACGATCAAACACGCGGAATAGAGATCAGTTAGTTTTTGTCAAAACCTCTACTTTTCACATTGCCTCACCAACTTATGTTATAGAATATATATTTTTTTCGAATCTATTGTTTTATTGCTCCAACTCAGGAGAGAGTTCTGAAAGATTTTCGATTATTGTCTTTTGTAATTTTTTTGTCTATTTTTTTTTTACAATAATAAATAGACTGGCGCCCAACTCCACTTGACACAATATAAAATTCATTCTGTTAGCTACAAAAATCATCTACAGAAGATTAGTCCAAAGAATTCACCCCTCTGGAATCTCATGCTCAATATTCTTGGAGCTAAGGGCTGAAAGAATATTCTTTCGTATCACGTGGCGCCCAACGTGGCCCAGCTTATAATGTTATCAAGTATAAAGAAATGGATGATTGGCCAACATTCAAATTAATTTTACAAAGTCCGTACCTTGAACGAAGGACGATTGCCCAGATTCAAACAGAGTTATTAAGCGCACGGCAATATCCTAACGAGGATGTTCGCGCATTTGCAAACAGAATAGAAAAAACTAATCATAGACCTGAATGACGCTTGTGTAGGACAAAATGCGAGAGTAACCATAGAAAATTTAAACAGAAAATCATCGTTGAAAGCATTCGTAGAAGGGCTCAGAAATCCATTTCAGTTGATGATAAAGGCTAGTAGATTTGACGATTTCACAAATGCTGTAGAGGCAGCTTGTGAAGAAGAAATAAACTTCAAGAGTCAAAACAATTTTCAGACAAATATAAATTTCAAAAATAAGGGTCAGAAAAAATTCAAATGTTTCAAATGTGGCAAGAACAATCATAATACCGATCAATGTTATTCAAACAATAGTTTTTCTACCTATCTACGTCCTGTCCAACTTCCCATAAAAATGGAAGCCAACGTCAATAATATTCGGCTGGAGTGTCGATATTGCATCTCTGTAATCATTTCTGCTAGACCCCAAGTGTGATTTATCCACAAAATCAGCTCTCCAGAAAGAATCTGTGAATTTTATGATGTATATAAAGTCCTATTTAAAATAACGAAGTTGAGGTCAACTTTCCATGAAATCGAAAATGCCACATTCTTGAAAATTTTTGCCGGATAGCCCCCATCAACATCAGTATACTACAATATTTCAAACGGCCCACGCAGTTTTTCATTTATTGATCGATGCAGCCCCCTGTATATGCATTTTGCACTGCAGCATCGATCGAATAAATATGTAAAAATTGATTTCTACCAAGATCATCAACAAAACCTCATGTGTCCCTGTGCGTGCGTATTTGACTTCACTTTACCTTCCGACTGATTATATACGAGGTTTTATGCCTCTTGCAACGTTAGTCCCCTGAAATCTTTCACATCCAATAACGATCATTATGAACAGCAAACCGCCTAGTGGTACCATATGGGATCAGCATTTTTTACACTTCAAAAGAGACAAAAAGAAAACTTTTCACTTCAAAAGCAAAATATAGAATGAATACCTTGTCTTTCAGAAAAAATAAAATTCATCTGGAATGCACAGACTATGAAGGGTATTTTTATCACCAAACTAACAATAATCTAAAGTACATGTTTTCCTGAAATCTGGTATTTGCTGATATTGTAAATGTTGAAAAACATGACAAAACCTTACCCTAACTCCGAATAGCCGATAATGTGTTCAGATATCCCCAAACTAGTCTGGCATATGCATATTTCCATTAAAATTAAGGGTGATGCCGTGGTTGGTCAAAAAGTAATCACCTGATTGGTGGTACCATGTGGTACCGTTAGGCGCTAATGGGTTTACCGTATAATATTCATTATACAGAGCTTTATTCAATCAAAAGCCGTACCTATCTACATTGATGGCTGGAGAGTCAACAAAGTTTTGTTGATGACCCATACCAGATCGTCTGACTCACCCAGTATACGATTCGTCATAAAAAGTGAGTAAAAATGCCATAATTCCGTTTACACCAAAATTAAGATTATTTGTGGTGAAATATGGTGGACTCTAATTAAAACGTGATGGAAAAGCTTTTGTCGTTAATAAGCGTTGAAGATTATGATAGTGTTAGGCGGGACTTTTTCAATTAAAATATGCTTCAGCCTGAAGCATGTAAAGCTGGAACGTTTTGACTTTGTTCCAAAGAATTATGCAAATGGCGACTGCCGAGGATCCGTATTAGCACTAAACTCAGCACGAAGGATATGCAAATGATAGCATGGAGTCAAGGAGAAGGCATCAGGCATCAACTCCTTATGACTGAAAAGTGTTATCTTTGAGAAGATAGATTGAACTGTTTTGTCGTTAAATTCAGTGTGGCGTATAGAATAAGGAAATCACTGAGGTTAAACAAGTTCTTTATTTCGCCCATTTGAAAAATGATAGTCTTAGCGGAAAAATAATTTCTCCTACGACCTCGTATGAAAACGTCATAAAGCACACTGTTTTGTTATTAAGAAAGTAGATCATATCACCATGGCATTGTTATTTGAAAGAAAAAAGCACACGTGTTGAAATGAAAATATCACACGCTGGCATGAATTGATAGAAATAATTAGGTACCTATATTAGTTGGTACTCACTGTCAATATGAGCGTTCTCAAATCAAATTCATATCATTTATTGAAATGTCTGCCTCTTTTCGAATTATACCGGGAATTCGCTATCTATTAATTTCAATGTGTCAATGATCTATACATGTCTGATGATATTGATGGTAGCCTGGTGAGATCATCCATAACATGCTACCAAAGAGTACGGCTACGCGCGGCTTGCATCAGTTGCATGTTGCATCATATCGCAGATGTTTTGCACTATTTACATTCGATAAGGAGTCAAGGACGCACTAACTCGTACGCGCTTGCGTACTACGGAGGTTATCCGGCATGGCGGCGGTTTCGAACGTATTCACTGAGCTCGTGCAAAACAGCCAACAAAAGTGTTCAAAATGTAACCGAAAATTCTTGAAAGGTGTGAAATGTTCTATGTGTCATATAGTTTTACACTAGAAATGTGCAAACTTGGGAGAAAATGCTAATGAGAATGACTTCTAGTGCGAACAATGTGATCTACCTGAATCGGACTTTTTCGATGCCATGGAAGAAATCACTAGCACCGGCAAGTTGCACTCAAAAATGTTCATATACATAATAAAACAAAAAGATTGTTTGATTAACGAATTACACAATGAAATAAGAATATTAAATACACAAATAGAAATACTGAATAAAATTAATTCTGTTAGACAAGCTGATGTTGATAATATCTCAATTCACAACAATAAGCTGAGTGCTAACAAAAAAGGCGAAGATAATGTTATCGATACCATCGATACCCAAAACAAACGTATGAAATTCCCTCGACAATCCGAATAAAAAGTTAACACGTCCGACAACTAAAATTCTTGAGGATATACCGCAGCAACTTCACAATGTTGCCAGTTCATCTCAAGCAACTGATATTACACCAAAAACTTTTTCAAATGCTCTTTTGATGAAGTGAAAACAAAATCAACAATGGAAAGTGTATTTTCTGCACTCACACACTTGTTGTGTAATATACTAATATAAACTCCAGCAACGTTTCGATACATAATATAATACCTGTATCAAAGATTCAAGAATGAGAAAAAATAGGTATGGGTAGGATTGGCTATAAATTCCACGACTTCAATACAGCTGATATTTCGAAAACGGGAAGATTTATTCAAGATTTGAAAAAAATTATTTTAATGAGATGTCGTCTCCTTCTTAGAGCATGTTTGATCGCACTTGATTTCATCATTAAATATACAGGGGCTGTGCATTTCTTTTAATTTTTAAATGATATCTATATGTATATCAGTAAATATTTCGAAAGTACCCTCTTGATTTCAAAATTATATACTTTTTATATACTTTATAGAGGCATTGGAGGAATATCAACAACCTGAAATATCTCTTCTTTGTTCGAGATCTACAAAAATTATTTGATTATGAGCCCTCTTATATCATTGGAATGTTGACAACTAATTCACCTCGTTTTTATAATAAAAAAATCGAACATTTCAGGTCCAATATACAAGATGTCCCAAAAAGTTGTGGCATATGAAAGTAATGTTTTATCTTATGGAACACCCTACATTTCATTGCATTTTCAGATTCTTCCTGAAGAACTGATTTCATCGATCTATCACACTTGGGGTTCCGAGGAAAGTTGAGGGTCTGAAAAATCGAGATTTTTTGTGTGGAAACTATATTCATTATCGGTCAAAACGGCTAACATGTCCCTATATTAACTTTTGATTAACTATCTAATCTTATTACTGTAATATTCTCGTTTCAAAATGAAACACGAATATGTAGGTATATCATAACAAGATTCGAAAGCTTTACAATCTCTCATGCTATATAAAGTCTATCTATCTATTTATATCTAGTTCAACCGTAGCATACATGAACCAAATAGGTATGATCCTCATATCCAATAGCGATCATACCTATTTCAAATTTAATTTTGCAGATGAATAGCAGTATATATTCTTGTAATCGATACAGTGAGCACTTAAAGTGTGATAATATACAGAGGATTTCATTGAAAAAAAAGGCATACACAGCCCCTGTATATTGAATGATGAAATCAAGTGGAAAACATTATCTTGAAAGGAAAAAACATCTCATTCAAGTGGATTTTTTCAAATATCGAATATCTGTTTCCGTTCTTCAAATTCGTGAAAGTGTCAACTGGAATGAAAATCGTATTATTATCTATAGGACTTGAACAGTTCTCTGTTAGAGACAAGATGTGCCAAACATGTTACTCAGGGTTGACATCAAAGGATTTATACATTTGCATTCAAGATAATAATCATTACGAGATGTTAAAGGATTTGCTCCTGATGATGGTATTGAGCCGAAAACGTTCGAGTTGATAAATAAATTATGTACGGTGTAATAGCCTTTTGGTTTTCTCAATATGGATGGTAGCTTCGTTTCCGATATAGAATGTATCAAAGTTTTATATAACGCCATGGTTTCCATAGCTAACAGTTTTCAAATTATGAATAGATATTTGGTATACATATCAAACTTCGAAAACATGATATTGTGATTTATGAAGCGTCTCCGAAAATTCATAGGTTCATACACTTTTAGGGTCGTACACTATTTAACACTTTCGGATTGTTTTCAGTTCACCCTGTAGTTGTTCAATTTTAAATTTCACCTCGTTTATGAGTTATCAAAGACTGCAGCATCACTTGGACAGTCTGTATCTTCATATATTGGTCTTGCCTTCTGAAAGGTAGGTAGCTCTTCATAAGGTTATATGATTCACCTCTGAAGCCTATATTTTCGAACGCCTTGGCGAGGTCAACAAACATACAGATTGATTTTTTTTTTGAAAACAGGAGATCGATAATAAGTATCCAAATCAAAAATAAAACTGATGTTACGTCAAAAGCAGAGCAGGTGGCACGTGAAGAACTTCGAGAGGGTTGAATTGAAATGACTTTTTGAGTTGAGCCTCTTGCATGAGTCCTGATCAGGTGATTGCAACTAAGGGTAGCGATAGGAGCAGATTCCCAATGAAAAACTGAGTAGAAAATGAAACCGAACCGCACCTGTGAAATATTAGCTGGATAGAAGCAGAAACGTTCCTATATATATTTGGGAGCAGTTACTTTGAAATATTCTATCGAGGTTCAGTGCGCTCCTGCCTCTGAAAATCAAATGAGAAGAAGAACTTATGAAATGATAAAGTCAAACATGTTGCTACATAATTCCAAAATACCTATATCTCAGCCTAGATGCTATTTCTATAATTTGGAGAATCACTTCTTACACTTATTCAAATTCACTTCAAAATAAATGCATGATTAGCTTTATTCAAAATCAAAATAACAACAATGATTCATAATTAGATATCACTTCAATTTGAAACTAACAGTTTATGATTCTTCATGCTTCAATTGATTTCGATTTATTTATTTGATGAGTGCAATGTTTCAAAGATATGTGTTACAGACTGAATTTTCCAATCAACCTGGTATTGTGGTTCCGTTTTTCTGGGTTCAGAGCTGAAGACGAAAATATAAGAGTCATTCTAGAATATTTACACAAAATGTAAAAATAGACCTACATCATAATTGTATTGTTCTCAATTTGCAATAGATATTATTATTCGCTGCTTGAGTTGAAGCTTGCTATTTGTTTATCAGTACTTTTGGGATGAAGTGACCTAAAAATAACAGAGTTTATTAGTCATTATTATTTTGGTTTGAACACTAGTAAATATTGTGATTTCTGTAGCTTTCAAATAACCTTCATCTTCAAATACTCACTATGTAATCCTCGTAGTTCAGCCTTGTAATTCATCGGAAATTGTATTTAGAAATATTATTCTTTGGTTAGTAGTATTTTATAACATGGTCAAGTCTAAGATGTCTACAAGATGGTGAAGCGATTCCCTATATCTCCGTCCGTTCCCAAAACCTCTCGAATATATCAATCAACGCTTTCGATCAAAACAACTTGATTTTTCAGTTTTCACATCGGTAATAATACTTTCTGAAACCGCCACGAGTGGCGTCATCGTAGTCGTGAACTTGATGGAAATTGCAAGGTTGCCGGTTGTTTTTTGAAGAAAGAATATAATATACAGATGGAAGCATTAAAAACATAACTATTTTGAAATAATCACATAACTTCAAACTTATATCTTGTAACGCATCAAATCGATCAGGAAATTATCAAATTCAGATGTGGCAACGCTGACTTCTATAATACAAAATGGCAGACATGCTTTAAATTTTATTATTTCAACAAAATCTGTCGAATTTTGAATAATCTTATTCGAATTGAACGTGGAAAGGAAACAACAAAAAATGTGATGAAAGTGTTTTTAGATGTTTCGTCTCTTGTAAAATTCTGAAATTTCATGCGCTTGTGAGTGCGAGTTCAGGATGTTAGGGAAAAGTATCGCTCCAGCAATAAAAATATATAAGGAAAAATTACCTTCGAGATAGCATAAAGGTGACGGAAATAGTTTCTGGATTGTCCACAATCTAAACGAAACTTCATTTTCTTGGATTCTTGGTGCACTTGGTTCAGCACAACAAATTAAAACAACAAAACTATCACCAAATAACACAAAACGAACAAAACTCGAAAAGTACCCACAGCAGCGTGAGTACGTTGACTAAAAATCGAAATTCGAAAAGAAAAAGAATATTTTCAAGTTTTTTTTACATAAATAGATTTCAAATCAAGAAAATCTATTTCACCGATCAAGATGATTCTGTTGTGCTCTATATATTTATATATATAATAGGGTGAGTCAAGGAAACACTTTTAACAGAACAAACAGAATGGTATTCATTATGTAGACAGGAGAAACAACTGGGTGAAATGGGTTATGTGGACAGAAGAAACAAATGGTAAAATGGCAGACCCGTCCTTGAAAACCCGTGCAGCCCCAAGGACGGGTAGGATGGAATGATGGAAATGAGAGTGAGACAGGCAGACAGGGTCGATGTGTCTCACGATGTACCCTGCTGTCATCTGTCAACACCATGCCTGACTTCGGCTAACTTCGGAACGGCAGCTGTCGTTGGTTCGGTGCAGCCTCGAGTGCAGTGCCGTCCGGACAGTTTGGTGGTTGGACCGAGTTGGACCATTGACCATAGGTCGAATACAAAGCTCGGAACACAGTGAACTAATGAATGAATTCAGTTAACAACGGTACGCTATTAGTAACCAGCATTTGGTAACCACAGTCTAGATCATGACGTTAAACTCATGTAATCATCTCGTAGGAAAGTCACATTTTGTCGAGTAGTTTAGCTTCAGAATTACAACTTGTTTAGAAAATGGTCTCGAGATACTTTTGTTGATTGAGAAAAGACGTTTTGTTTGATACATGTATTGATTGGTCAAGTCATTGCGACTACTGTTTTATAGTCCTATTTCATCCTGTTGAATAAGGAGAATGAAATAAAGAGAGAGATACTTAGATTTGGCGTGAGGCACTACTATTTGTTTTCAGCATATATACAATAACAACTATATGGATAACACCTACTCTTCCCTTCACGCGGAAGTGAAGCCAGTTTTGAAACAACAAAAGACTGTCTGGCTCTTGCTAATGATGAATTGTGCGCATGCGCGGGTTTTGACGAGTTGAAATCTACTGACGTTTTTAGAATTTAATAGGTTAGGTTTATTTGTCAAACCAAATAATGTAAAAGAGCGTTGATATAGTTATTATTGTATTTACCCACTGAACAATTTCAATTTACTGCAAATTTTCAGCAAGATATGTTTTTGCGAGTGTAAATTACACATTCAATTGGCAACAAGTTCACTCAGAGATGGCATCTTCCTCCCATGGAATTCACATTGTAAACTTACATAGTACAAGTTTTCGGAAAACTTAATGTAAATTCTCATATAACTTCCCACAAGTTTACTTTCAAATGGTCATTTCGAAACATTCAAACAATTTATGGCCAATTTCGGCGATAGTTTGCAGTGAACTTACAATATTTGTAGCTTTCATTCGAGAATGCTCTGCAATTTTGATGAAAATTGTATCAAGGGCTAATGGTAAACTCACAGGTACATTGGTCTATATGGAGTTGTGAATGATTGTAAAACTAACGCTAAATTCACGGCAAGTGGAAAAACAATTATGGGAGAACTAATTATGAATTTGCTTCAATTTTTCAGATTGGTAGGCCAGTGCAATATACAAAATTATTGTTTATACTGATGAAGCTCATTTCTAAGGGCCGAGAGTATGATTAAATTCATTTGGTGTTATGATATTTTCTCCCTACATATATTGAAACATTAATTATATGGATAAACAATTTGATCAAATTTTACCTAAGTATAAATATTAGACATGTGGTTATATCAGGAGGTAACAATTATATTTTCAAATTTGCCGAAATGAATAGATAATATATACACCAATTTTCTTGCAGGTATGGATCAGTTTGAAAAAACTGTTGTGAATGTAAAGTTTTTTTACCTTATTATTATCAAGGACCAATAATACACAAGATATATATGAATATGTGCCAAATTTTTTCAATCAAAATAACCCTAGAATTTTTTATTCAAACCTATTCATTTTCACCCCGTATAATTCGACAAGAAAGTTAACAATGAAATATTATTATTTTTATTTCAATTCCTTTTGTACATATTAACATACAAATTACTTATTAATTTTATCGTTTTTTCTGTTAGACTTGTTTTGGCATAATGAAATCTATATAAGTAACCATAATCAACTATTTTTAGGAAGATATATCCATCCACATTGGATATGGTGCACGAACATCAGATTCTGAAAAAAAAAGTAAACAGCTTTTTCATAGTGTTTCAGAATTATTCCATTTATTTATAAGTAGATGAAAAGATTTTGTAATGAATTGGAAATATCTGATGCACTGTTTCAATATAATGAATAGTTGTTTATCACAATGGGAAGAACTTCATCCTGAAGTTTTTGGTGCCAAAAAATATTTCATACATATAAATGATTATTATATACGACTAGCGCGACAGATATTTTTAGCGACACGGCAAAACGGTTTTCGTCTCTTCAGTAGGTATATTTTATTGCATTTGGTTCAATCGATTGATCACACTTGGATTTTAGCGGAAAGGTGAAAGATATGGAAAATCGATATTTTTCAAATTTAAGAATTTTTAGTGTCGAAACTATTTATTATTGGTCAAGACGGCTTACATATCCCTATCTTTCATTTGATTAACAATCTGATGTCGTTTAATTGAATCACTACAGGGTGAATCAGAAATCAGAAATATGAACCACCCTGTATTTGATTAATTTGAATATCAATTGATGATAAATAAATAGTCAAGATAGGAACATTTGAGTCATTTCGATCAAAATAATGAGTATTTTCGACAAAAAATTCCTAAAGATGGAAAATCTCTATTTTTCCCACCCTGTATCTCTGTATAATAGTTTAATCAGCTAGACCCCAAGTATGATGCATCGATAAAACCAGCTCTCTATGGAGAATCTGAAAAGGCAATGAAATATAGGGTGTTTCATAAGAGAAAAGATAAATTTGATATGCCACAATTTTTTAGATCATCCTGTATAGTTCACAATTATTTCAAAATATAGCCTTTATCAACATACAATCTGTGAACGTTTTGCCGTTTCGCTATGAATATCTGTCGCACTAGTCGTGAGCCACCCTGTATAAATTGGATGTTTGTTGAAATCAAGGGTGATGATAATCTAAAACAATATCTATGAAAACGTTTGGTACGTTTATCAAGCTGAGTTTTGAAAACCACTACACAACAATATTTCGGTTATATTGTATTGCTTCAAACCTTTCCTATGTAGGAGGATGAGGTGAAGCTGTTGATATTTTACATTTGATTAGTTTTTCATCCACATTCCATAATAAATCTGTAGGTATTGAAAAAGATTACATAAATGTTAGGTTATAATTTCCAGTTCATCCATTATTGAAGTAATACAGTGAGAATAAATTGCGATGATAGATAATAATGAAATATGAGTCACTTACCGTCATTTTGAGGTGAATTCCTACTATTTTATCAGTGAGAAATCACTTTTTCACTCGAACATCGATGAGCATCTTAACAATATCTCGACATACCTCATAACAAGATGGCGAAGAAGACAAAGAACATAGTCGTTTACTACTCGTCTCTCTCTCAAGGAATATAAATGATGTGGCGAATTTCTGAATTTTTATTCGTGGTTAATTTAGCAGAATGATTTTACAGAGAACTTGCACTAGTGAAATTACACAATGAATGTTCAACACCAACTATGATATCAAGTTGGTGGTAAGTTCTTGTTTCTCAAGTTACAGTAAAATCATTTTTGAAAACTCTCAGAACAAAACGTGCAGCGAGTTTCCAAATGGAAAATGCAAAACATTCAATTTACGATGAATTATCTTTCAACTCGCGAAGAAAAATTACAAATATGAATAACATTTATACTTGCTGCGAGTTTTTGTAAATTACAATGTTTAGTGGGTACTGATTGTTCACAGAATTGATGATTGATAACTGTGATTGATAAAAAACTAGCCCACGAATCTTGTTCCGATGACTTAATCGTCACAGGTTTGTATGCAAATCGCAAGTATCGCTTTGTAGAACACATCCATTTCTGAATCTATCAACAACTATTATCCAAAATCGTCCAACAATCCATCGATGAAAGAATATTTGAAAAATATATGTTATGATAAAATAAAAACATCGAATTGAAGGTTCGGGACACATTTGATTGATTTTTAATAATCATTATACGTTTGTCGCTCACTAGAAAGCTACTCTCCTCCATATGATTAAAACGAATGTCGATTATTCTTAATTCAAACTTGCGCATGCGCATATTCGCGATTCATCCCGCAGACTGTCATTTGTTTTATTTCTTGGCTTCAGCTCTTGTGTCCATGTTACCTATATAGTTTTATTATTTGATATATGGTTTTCAGTGAAAAAGGTAGCCATTTTGTGAAAAACATTTTACAAGTCTGGATGTAGAAGGGAAAAGTAACAGAAAATATTTCGAATTTGCTGGTTTGCGAATCCACAGTTAGTGGGGTTATATTATAGTTCTGATATTTATACTACTAATATTTTGGCCCATTCTTGGTATATTGTATAATTGGACAAAATACCCTGTAGGGTATGTCACTTCATAACGGGCCACTATACTAGCTCGCACACAATCATGTCCCAATTATTTTCCTTCATGAAACACAATTTGGTGAACTTGGAATCTCTGGTTTCCAAGGTATGTTCTATTTAAGGCTTCACTTCTTGACTTCTTCTTTATTTTCCATTTATTTGCCTTCTTGCTATTTTTTACTTCATACACCACTCCTAACTTAGGCTGTCTTGTCTGAGTACCAGTCTGTGAGTGCGGATTTTTTTTGTGACTGCTATTCTGCATCTGCTTCCTTTATTGCCTTGCATAAAGAGTCCACTCTGAAAGGGACTTGGACTTACACCCCTAGAACTACAGTAGTAAGACATGGTCTCAGGACAGATGTAGAGGCCTATGAAAAAGTGTTGAATGAATAAATCTGTATGAGCTGGTAAGACTATTCCATACATATATTGTAAACTACCACCAAGGGTATTCGGAGAACTTGATTAGAACTAATTCATAATTTTTTTAATCACCCGATGCAGAGTTGAAAACTTGAATATCTTCAATTATTGGTAGATATATATTTGTTGACTCATCCATTTATCCACTCTGTAATTCAGATGAAACTACTACGTCAATATGTAACATGACTCTTGCCATTCAAAAAAATGCTATAAAAAATACAGGTGGCCCAATTTATACGATACCCTGTATATAATTTTTATTCAGATATTTGGAAAGGCTACAAAAAGTTGCTATAGCAAAGTGGCAAAATTCAAAAACAATATTCGTAAAATAAAAAGATATAGGCAAAAGAAGAATTCCGAAATTTTCGATTTTTCCTGTATAACTCCAGAACTGAAGAAGCTAGGTCAGATTTTTTTCATCCATATAATTAACCTCTGAAATACGCTACTTTGGCCCCATTTAACCAACCCTCTATCTCTTACCGTTATCGAAATCCCCATGCATAGACTCGAATTTGAATAGCCCTGTATATACTTAGGACCAACTATCTGCTTTCCAGACAGCTTGAGCTTCATATGTTCATGTCAGTTCCTATAATAACTTTTGAAATGAATATCTCATATGTCATCTCATTTTGATGAAGGAGCTTGCTGTAGTATATGCACAGACAATGCTTTTAGCTGATTATTCCTTCACTGTGCACGATCCGTGTAGAGGACCGTAATGGATCTTCTGATTGACACGATCAGATGCTTCTAATTAGTACACCAAGTCGCTCTCCGCCTTCCCGATTTAACAGCTTTATCTTGGTGAATTCGTGTTCATTACAACATTCTGGGAGCAATTACTCAAATTGCTCACATCAGCAGGACAGCAAACGCTTTTTTGAGAATTAACGGTGAGCTTCGCGTGATTAATAATGATGTAATGGGTTTCTCAGAGATAATTGATAGTTTTTCATAATGTGCTACGACACTCTGGAGTTGTTCGTTAAAGATGGCATTCTGACCAAAAACACACTCCAACTATTATTCTATTACGGGTGCTCATATACTTCAAGTATACAAGAAGAAATGAAAATGAAAGTATGAATACCTACTGTTTATATATATATATATATATATATATATATATATATATATATATATATTACTTACAAGTGGTTTCCCAAAATTCACTGTGTTTTTTTAACTAGTCCAGTCAAGAGACTACCCTTCTTCTATATATATTGACTGCACGAGTTGAAAATCTATAGTGTTAATTTGTCCCACGTAACGCGTAATTCGTGAGCGAAGGCATACGTTGCCATGGTTACAAACAAATTATGGCTATCAATGTAGCGAGATTATAATGCGATTTCGACTCAACCGCAATGTCCGAGACGGTGTTAAATTGCTTATAATCGAGTAACATTCAAAGCTTCATCGTATATCATTGACAATAACGGTGTATCGTATGTATTATGCTTTCGTAACTGACGTAAATTATGATAACTAATGTTTTATCAGTAACTACGGCTTTGGTACGTCTATGATGTTATAATTATCAATAGAAATTTCATATAATAATGTCCTCATCTCCAATGATACGATAAAATATTTTATGTGAGATACAAGCACACTTCGTTAGGTACCAAATGATATATATTTATTTTTCATTCATTTTTTCATCGCTGTTGTCAATGGTACGATTCAGCTTTGAATATGATCAATTTGATACCGTCTCGGACATTGCGGTTGACTCAGCTGACGCCTCGTAACCTAGCAATATTCTCCACTGTTATAAATCGCATAATAATATCGTTATATTTATAGCTATTATCGTCTGTTGAATTATTTATGCAACGGGCCCTTAGTGTCTTTCCCAAAATATCTTATTCTAAGTCATTTTTTATATAATCTTATTGCTAGAACATCGAAAAAAGATACTTAGCTGTTTGATACTTCCGCTTTCAGAAGTGAATTTTCTTGAATGAAAACGGTTACTTGATTGCGGCATAAAATGTCGTATACAGGGTAGGCTAAACATTAAAATTTGCCAACCCTGTACGAATCTGGTCCATATTGAAGAATAACCTGGAGATGATAACATAGTCAGCAAAACACATATATAGGTGTCAAAAATAAGGTTTGGGAGTGTGGTATAACTCATTTTCGAAAACTATTAAACCATGTCGGAAACGTGAAATTGATCTTCCAAAGAAATAGTTCATGTGATTAAAAACTATACCAAATTATGACAAAAACTATCTATTCGAATATATTCCATTTTTCGATATCGATATCGAATCGATAGTCACAATTCCGCGAAGAAATTACAAAAGTATTACTCTCACATAACTTTCATTTACGAAGTTGTTACTGGGATAAATTGCCGATATATCATCGCCTCCTCTCTTGACGATATCCAGTGAACAACTTCGGAGAAGTTGGAAATTTTCATCTCTACTAATATATCACGTGTATATTCGAAAATAAAACTTACCGAACTCGGTTCAGTTACTTTTTGAAACTTCCATAACACTTGTATCCATTTATAGTTTTATTCTTGGCACCTACTTGAACCTGGAGAAAACAATTTTAAGAAGTGAAAGGATGAGAATAGCCTGGAAATCTTCATTATTTCTATATTGTTCGAGAGAGAATGTATAAACTTTTGATTCATATTAGGAATAAAGGAACTTCGTACTACTTCGGCCATCAGGGTAGGAACATTGGGGAAAGACTCTTCGAAATTTATTTTCAGTTGTTTGAGATCACGATATCTGAAAGAAATCTGTGATGACTGAAGACAGTTCATGAGCTGCTAAATATTCAGGTTGCATCCCATCACCAGTTTTCTATCGCTTAGTGGTTACTTAGTTGTCAGGTGAATCAGAATTTTGATATTCTGAAGACCTCATCTATATCTTCTGACAGTGTAATGATTCAATTTTCTACGTGCCGCACTTATATTCAATCGCTTATTTGAGTGCCTCTCTTACGATCATCCATAATTATATCCCCAAGTATTCGTTGAAAATAGTTCAATGATATGATCATTATTAAAACTATGGATGAAATAATTATTTGAAAAAATTTGTTAGATTTATCATATGACTATGGAGTATTTTAAACTATGTGGAAGATCACTCAAGGTCGTTAGACAATACTCAAATGGAAGTGAAATTGCAAATAAAATTTGAAGGTGAAACAGTAACAGGTTTCTCTGAAGTCCTCTGTACAACATTATTTAACCACATTTCGCTTGAAAATGGACATCCCAGATGTTATTCAATATCGAAACTTGGTTCACTTGATATGAAGAAATTCAACCATATTCCCTGGAAACATGCTAAACGAATCAGTATGCTCGGAATTCCTTATTTTTATCCTAATCATTCGCTGTCACTTACGAAGAGAATTTCACACCTAACATTTTCGATCAAAAGCCTTTATTTTGTATCGTTACCATAGCAACTAGAACGATTTCAGGAAATTTTCCTCTCTTCCTTCAATGAAATATAACCAATAACTGGAACGCTAATATAGGTAAATGCGCGGGAAACTTTTAGCCCAACTATGCGAACTGAGATTTCAGATTATGCGCCGACGCAGTAAAAGTAAAAGTATGAAAATCATGTATTTGATCACTACAACTGTACACATTTGATGACGTACGTTTGTGATAAGATGAACTAAATCAGACGCGGCTTGGCACTTTTTGTTTCGTTTTAATTCTCACTGGTCAATGGTCATTCGCCAAATCCAAATCAAAGAGAAAGATGTTCCATATCGTCAATTTGCCCTGTTTGATAGTTTGATAACATTTTCATAAACGAGTTTATGTTTATATATTATAGTTTAACCTTTTTTTTTTCTGTTGAGTTGAGATGTTGAGATTGATACTTATACTTGAGCTGTATTATTTCTTTAACTAAGAATAGACATTGCTCATTGCTTTATTTTATATGGAAATTGTTTTTTGCCTGTTTACTTACCATATCGTGTCACAGGAACTAAAATCATTATTACAAAGATTGGTCGATCACAACCTTATTTACTGTAGGACAAGGATTATAGAATAGAATTTATTCGTCGCTGAAGAAGTTTACATACACATAAAACATTACATACATGTAGAAACTTGGGATAGTAAAAGAAAGTTTAGAAATATACAATCAAGACAATAAACCAAAAAAAATACAAACATTTGATTAATTATAAATATAAAAAAATCCTACCACCAGATTTAATTCGGTTGTATAATGATTTCCATAATTCGCCCCAAAAATTTTTGTTTCACCCTGGAACTGCTAATTCAGATAATCCTTCATGCAATGTTTCTTCAGAGATGTTAATGTTGATAATTGGTCCCAAAGCACAGTCCAGGTGGTCTGTGTACCGAAGGCTAGACCGGACCTGGTTACCGTAATAGTGCGCATGCTCCCGGCCTGATTTCTTTTCAGTCTGCCCGAGATTCAAAAGGGTATATGCTTGAGAAGTTCCTTGGCATTCCAGTTATTGGTTATATTTCAGTGATTAAGGTATTACACTGGAATTTTTTGACGTTGATAGGTTGAATGACATTCACTTCAAATACTAGTAGCGATTTACATTGGTGAAACTGGAGTGAAATCAGTGTAAATATATTTCTACCAACTTTTCCTCAGCTGCTGCTGCTGCTAGCTTACAATGAATTTCGAGTTATTCTGTTAATCACCTGTCTGTATGTCTGATAAACACACTTCATACATCTTTACCAGAATCACTCTTTCAGGCGGTGGTACCATGTGCACATTGCAGGGCAGCGCCTGGTTCAGAGTTTTCTGCCATGATTATTCAATGAAACCAGACAATAATGATGATCTGAATTGTTGAACTACATTTTACAATTGAGGTACCATCATTGCTCAAAATAGTCAAGAGCTTGGTGGCTAGTGGACCGGTAACGGCTGACTATAAAAACTGCCAGGTGTTAATGAGAATCGAATTCGTGTCTGCGAATTTTCAAAATAGAGAGTTGGTTGAAATGATCCCTGTGGGTAGAATGGATCCCTCAAAATTTTCTCTTTTCCCACGCAGAATCATGGTTCAGTTCAGTCCATTACATCCAAAATCGCTACCGCCATCTATGTTCAAGTCATTGAATACATGCGAATCATAAAACACCTACAATAACATAACCTATAAATTGGCGTGGTTCGTTGTTATTTTTGTGAACTAGAGAGAGGGTATTTTTCTGCATATTTACGTGTTTTATCTCTGTGGCATTTACTTCTGCTTGAAAGATGATTGAGGTGTTACCAAGGGGTTTTCAGAGCCCAAAATGTGGTCCTGTTACTACCACTCCATCTATCTTGGATCTATCAGTATACCACACTGATGAAGCCACTTGGTGAATGGAACTAGTACTGTTCTGCTAGGAAAGATATTGAGTCCTTCCTCTGCACACCGGCTTCTGATTAAGGCTACTTGCATGCGATTAAAAACAATCCCATCATGTTTGCCCCTGATCGTGACAACCAGGTCATCGGCGTTACCTTGAGTCGTGAAACCAGAATCATGGGTGTATTCTCTTCATTGCCAACGCCCAGTTCGTACAGATTTTTTATTAGGACTTCTCATCTTGTCAGCCCTTGCCAGAAGAATATATTTATGATCAATTTCTGCATACTACCCGATGAAAACTGCAGTGTAGTGAGCACCACCGCACATGTTCTTATAAAGCAATAGCACACTAATTTCTTTTATATGTTTTCTTCAATCAGAATGATCTAGGTCAAAAAATCAATGTTGTATACAGAAATATGAGAGATTGAAAATGGTGACACTCACCAACTCGTATTAATTATGTTATGTTCGGATAAAATATCCCTACTTTCAGACGAAACATTTTATGTACTTAGTGCCAAAGGCCCTCGGAGCGTTAGGTGCATACAAGATTTTATTTTTCACGAAAAAATTATCTTCATAAATTTCTTTTTATAGTATTTACTGCGTTCTGGTCGGCAACTGAGCACAAGTGAGCTTCTATGCAGTTGCCATGGAAACATTGAAGAGGTTGCTGAGGGGTTTTTTTCGCCTTCCGACCATGGTAGAGGACAGGCTGCGTCCTCGAGGTTGGAAGTCAAGTGAATGTTGTGAACGTCTACTGAAACGTGCAAATTAATGAAAATGCAACCAAAGATTTTAAACTAAGTGAATATTAGAGAAAAACAACAGGTTCCTGTGTCTCTACGCCGATAACCAGGCCGGATGACAACGGATTTGTCGGATAAAGGGGCCTTACTTGTATCGAAAAAAAACTGGTTCCATCATTTCTACGCCGGTACCCAGGCCGGATGACAACGGATTTGTCGAATGAAGGTGCCAAAATAGTATCGAAAAATTGGCACCAAAAGGAGTCAAAAGCATAAGCCAAAAGAAGAAGAAAATATGGTATGAGCTTTTTTTTCTCTTCTTCCCAGATAATAATAATAATATAATAATAATAACTTTATTCACTCAATGTATAAATACAAATACAAATATTTAGATAGTTATGAGGCAGAAGTAAACAAAGTGTTTCAGCGATAAATGCAAGCACTTGTTTCGCGAAGAAAATATCAGATATTTATTAATGATTAAAAAAAGAGTTAAACGGAAAAGACAAATCAAGATCAGCGTCGGATGGTGCAAAATGTACCTAATAACAAATAACTAATATACTATAAACTATAATACTATACTATTACATAACTACAAGAGAAAATTATACAATTTAGAAGATAAAATATAAAATATAGAATATTAATTTTGAAAGATGTAACGTAAAATGTAGTTTTTTTTTTAAAACATGCGTAAAAAATATAAATTATGAAATGTAAAATGTTAACTCCAACTCCAATAAGATGGACAGTGAACAGTAAATAATGAACAATGAATAATAAACATTGAAAGATAAGAATAAGAATTATGAACAACGATACAGTATATAAAACAACACGATAGGCAATGTATAATGAATAAATAGACATTAAAAAATATAAAATTACTGTAATCTAGAAAGAACTCAAAAATGGTTATATGAGAGTGTTCATATTCATTACTAAGTTCTGTCTACTATTCCAGTATGTATCATATAAGAGACCTTCAAAGAATAATATGTTCTAACCTCTACCTTCTATTGAATTGTGCACGATAACCCTAGGAGTGTTCAGTATATATGTTCTCAGTTTTTTTTTGTGTTTCCAAACTGGTTTCTTATCTCGTTTGGGAGAACATTATAGAGTTTTGGGGCCAAAAATTTGTTAGATCTTCGACCAATAGATTTAGTCATGAATGGGATGGGATGTAGATCTTTTTGACGCGTGTTGTATTCATGTATACGATTTTCAGTTTTAGTGGTTGCATGATAGTTGATCATACATTTATAGAAGAATTCCTGCCTCAAATCAAATACTCCAGATTCTTTATATGTGAGCTCTGTTGGGTAGTCTCTTTTTATATGCAGCAGTAGTTTCAAAAATCTTCGTTGTAAGATTCCTAGAGGGTTTATATGTTGTTTGAGTGCTGCTCCCCAAGCCAGTATCCCATATTTCAAATGACTGTCAACAAGTGCAGTTCTTTCTTAGGTAATATACCACTTAGAAATCTGAATTTGTAGAGTATGAACTGCAGTTTTTTTATTGTGTATTTAATATGGACATCCCATCTTAAATGATCATCAATAAAGACTCCTAAGTATTTGACACTTTTTGCCGGTAGTATACGGTGGATCGATCCTCTCTCACTTATATCTATGGAGTTGAATTCAGGCTTGTTAGATTCATAGCAGGTGAATGGCAAGTATTGAGTTTTTTCCAAATTCATGGTTAATAGTTTTTGATCAAACCACTGCTTGATATGAGAAATATCATTTTGAACTTTGATCTGTAGTTCATTCCAGCTAGCCACTTTGTAAAAAATGGCCGTGTCATCTGCAAAACCTATGACTTCACCTCTACTCTCCAAATCATACAAGTTATTGATATATATAGAAAACAGAATTGGTCCCAGGACGGTACCCTGGGGGACTCCATATTCTATAGGTAATTTATTGCCATATATATTCTCAATTCTGACACTTTGAGTTCTATTTGAAATGTAGCTTTCAAACAACTGCAGGGGTTTTCCTCTTATTCCAATATCGTCTAAGGATTCTAGAAGTAGAGGATGACTCACGGTGTCAAAAGCCTTGGCCAGATCTATGAGTAGGCACAGGCATGGCAGACTTTTATCAAGAGCAGAAAATATTTTATTCGTCAAGTATGTGACGGCATCTTGTGTGGATACCTTTTCTTTAAAACCGAATTGCTTATCAGATATAACTTTGTAACGGTTTAGGAATGATGTTAGTCTATTTTTCATTACTTTTTCAAATATTTTAGTGAAGTTTGTGATAAGTGACATTGGCCTATAGTTACTGGCCAAGGCTCTATCACCCTTCTTGTAAATTGGAATAATAATTGTATCTTTAAACGCAGAAGGCCAGATTCCCATTGACATACACTTGTTTATAAGGTGTACCAATGGTTCGACAAGAAACTCAGATATAGATTTGAGGGTTTTCGATTTCAGACCATCATAGCCAGGTGATTTATTATTTTTTAATTCCCAAATTAGTTTTTCAATTTCCTGGTGGTCTGTGTCCAGCATAACAAATGAGTTCATATTTCGATATTTTTTAAACCTTACTGTTTTGTCAGTTTTTATATTTTGCGCCAATTTTTTTCCCATGTTTGTGAATGTTTTGTTGAACTCATTCGCAATATCCTCCGTATCAGTAACGTCATCTCTGGCTTCATTTTTTAATTTTGATACTTTTTCGTACTTTTTCTGGGTTTTTGTTAGGTTTTGAACAATCGTCCACATTTTGTTTGGGTTGTCTTTATTGTCCTTTATAATGTTCTCGTAATATACTTTTTTTGCATTTTTTATTAAGTTTGTTAATTTATGGTTCATATATATACCTTTCGATCTGAGATCATTAGAATTTTTTTGGAGATTTTTAAACATTTCATTTTTTTTTGTTAACCGATGTGTGTTCGAGAATAAAGTGGACTGTATGAATTTTTATGTTTATTTTATTTTCGAGGATGACAAAATCTTTCAGGCTCACCTGGTTTCTCTGGATATTGTTATACTCGGTTTGGCGTATCAGAAATATCATACGCGGACGGCCGTCCTCTTGCTTCTTTCTTGCAGTATCCACACTCACTCAGTTCTGTTTTTGTATGAGAAGAATTGGCTAAATCGTTTACCGGTAATCTCGAGAGAAAATTTATCTACCTTTCGAAAACGTAGTTCCTTATCACTTCACCCACACCAAGGTCCCCTTCAGGTCTCGTTTCATCTGATAGTGGTGGGAGAAACCAGTTCTTCAATTCAGCGCATTTTAGCATGAAATTAACCTTGTCACCATAGGACGCGCCAAACTTATTCAAATTAAATATCGTGAATGAAGTGATTTGCATCAATGCACATATTGCCTCTTATCAATTAAAAAATGATGATTATAATCAATACTTGAAAACTCAACATACCGCCCACCTAAAATGCTAATTTTAGAAAGAAAAAAAAAAATATTTCCACCCGCATGATTCGTAAACTCATGTATAACATGTTAACAAAAAAATAAAAAAAAAATGAGTACCCAAGAAAAAATGAGCCGAAGGTTGAACCTTGGGTCTAGTTTATATAAGAGAATAAATAAAAAAACAAAAGAGAGAAAGAACGAACATTACTGATTAGGTAAAGGGCAGACCTTACTCACAGGTCGTGTGTACGTGCCCTTCGTAGTCCTGACAGTAACTACTCTAGTTACTTTGTCGGGTCCAGGATGAACCGCAGTAATTCTGGCTAGAGGCCACTTGAGAGGCGGAATTAACTCGTCTTTTAAGATAACCAAAGTTCCAGGTTCAATAGAAGTGGTGGAATCTGTCCACTTACTTCTCTGTAAAAGGGTGTGCAGGTATTCACGATGCCATCTGTTCCAAAATGACTGGTGCATTTTTTGCAAAAGCTGCCAGCGTGACAATCGTCCGATTTTTATATCCTCAAGATTTGGATCAGGAAGAGCGTTGAGGGGTTCAAGTGTGAGGAAATGACCCGGTGTGAGAGCTTGAAGATCATGGGGATCCGAACTTAATGGGCACAATGGCCGAGAATTTAGGACTGCCTCTATTTGCACCAATACAGTATATAGTTCCTCAAATGTGAGGATCTGATCTCCAACCACCCTATACAAATGAGATTTTATGGACTTGATACCGGACTCCCAAAGTCCTCCGAAGTTAGGAGCACGGGGACAATTTATTTTGAACTTTATGTGTTCCTCTTCAGCAACGGAATGCATCAGTGAAGATATATATTTGGAAGAAGCTATGAAATTGGATCCTGAATCACTATAAAGACAACAACATCTTCCTCTGCGTGCTATGAACCGTCGCAATGCCGCGAGGAAGGCTTCTGCAGTGAGATCTGACACTAACTCTATGTGAATGGCTTTAGTTGCCATACAAACGAAGATACACAAATAGGATTTGTGGGTTTTTGCGCCGCGCACTTTTCGGAGTGTGGTATGGAAAGGCCCAGCCATATCTATGCCGGTATGAGAAAAGGGTTTCAATTGTGACACTCGTGGAGCAGGCAAATTTCCCATGAGAGGAGCTTGGAAGGTTGGATTCAAACGAAAGCATTTCATACAACCAGAAATTACTCTTCTAATAGCACGCTTAGGTGATAAGATCCAATAACGTTGAAGAAGTAAATTTTGCAAAGTTTGCAACCCTGGGTGCAAAAAACGACTGTGGGTATATTCGATTATAAGATGAGTGAGTCGATGAGAGTTAGGTAGAAGCGCAGGGTGCTTCCTTTCGAAAGGCAATGAGGAGTGAACGAGACGTCCGCCCACCCTGAGAACTCCCTGTGTGTCTAGAAAAGGAGTTAATTTTCGAAAATGTTTTGGTAGAGGTTTCCCACCTTTCAGAAGGGAAATTTCTTGCGAGAAAACTCGCCTTTGAGTTAACTTTATTATCACATTCATGGCTTGTTCAAGTTCCATAAGGGAAACTGAACTAGACTGGGAGAGTTCACGTTTTCTTGTATTGTTCACAAATCTGAGAACGAAGGCAAGTATTCGCTGAATTTTTGCAAGTGAGCTAAATCTTTCAAGCAGCGAAAGAAGTGAACATTCATCCACAGCTATTGTTAATGCTGTGGACCGTCTTCCTTCATTCGTTTCAGGAAGAAAATTCATGTCATTGATATCGAATGGCCAAGCATCAGCAGGGGATGTTAGCCATGGGGGTCCGGCCCACCATAACTCGCAATTTAGTAAGTCACTTGGTAACAAACCACGTGATGCAGGATCAGCAGGGTTATATTCAGATTTGATGTGATACCAATTGGAAGGGGGTATTCTTTCTTGAATCTGTGTAGTTCTGTTACACACAAAAGTCTCCCATTGATGTGGCGATGACTTAATCCACGATAGAACAATAGTAGAGTCCGTCCAAGCGAACACGCGAGAAATAATAGTTTTATCAGACAAAGTATCGAGAATGAATTTGAGTAAATTAGCGAGTAAAAGGGCTCCACAAAGCTCAAGCTTGGGGATGGAGATTTTCTTAAGCGGGGCAACTTTTGATTTTGCGCAAATCAGAGAAACTTTTATCTCATTGTGAGCTCCAATAGTTCGCAGGTAAGCAACTCCTGAATAACCGCGTTCTGAAGCATCACAGTACCCATGTACCTCACAAAGAACATGGCTTCCCAAGTTCATATGTCGAGGTATCTTCAAATGGAGGAGTGTAGACAGTTCAGCTTGAAATTGGTTCCAAATGTCTAAAATATCCTGTGGAGGAAGAGTATCCCAGTCAATACCTCTTGCCCATATCTTTTGAATAACCAATTTTAAGTACAGAGTCAATGGGGTGAGAAATCCTAGAGGATCATAAACACGAGCTAGTTGGGATAAAACATTGCGCTTGGTACAAGGTTTTTGAAGCGGTACAACTTTATAGCTGAATACATCTTGCAAAGGATTCCATTGCAGTCCTAAGATTTTTATTGTTGACTCATTTTCCAAATCTAAAGAGAGAGGGTCATATTGCAAACTATCAGATGGGAGGTTGCAAAGAAGAGTAGGGTTGTTACTCGCCCATTTTCGTAATTCGAAGCCTGCTTCACCTAATAGAGACATTAATTCATGCTGAATAATTTTTGCCTCATCCAAAGTTTCACAACTAGTGACCACATCGTCGACAAAAATGTCAGATTTGAGAATTCTAGAGGCTAGAGGGTATCTTAGTTTATTAATATTTGCTAATTCCTGCAGCACTCTCAGGGCTTGAAATGGTGCACAACTTACTCCAAAACTTACAGTAAGAAGTTTAAAATCTTGTATGAGTTCGTTTTTTGAGAAGCGCCATAAAATTCTCTGATAATTTTGATGTTCTTCAGATATGAGAATTTGCCTATACATTTGTTTAATATCTGCCGTGAAAGCCACCGCATTCAAACGAAATCGCAAAAGAACTGCTATGATGTCATGCTGTAACTTAGGGCCGGTTAGAAGAGTCTGATTTAAAGAAATATTATTTAAACATTTGCTAGAAGCATCAAACACTACTCGTATTTTTGTAGTTTTGCTTTCAGGTCTAACTACGCATAAATGAGGAATATAGTAAGCAGAAGGACAATCTATTTGACTTTCCGGGATACGTTCCATGTGGTGAGAATCTAAGTAATCTTGCATGAAACTTTTATAGTGTTCATATAATTCGGGATTATTTAACAATCGCCGTTCAACAGTGAAAAATCTTCTAAGCGCTATATCTCTGGATCCTTCAAAAATAGGGTTCGAAATACGAAAAGGAAGGAGTAACTTGAAACGCCCTGTTTCTGTCCGAGTAAAAGTTTCTACGAAATGTTTCTCCGCCATAGTTTCTTCCGGGGACCGAGTGGAAGCAGTAGGTATTTGTTCTAACTGCCAAAATTGTTTAACTAAGTTTTCCAACGAAAATTCTGTTGAAGTTAGGAACGTGTGATGTGCTAGTGATTTCGAATATATTGAGTTGGATACTTTTCCCATAATAACCCAACCGAATATGGTATCTATTGCTACCGGTTCATTGATTGAAGTACAAAATGTCCTTCCCTTGAGCAGGAAACCGAAAATGTCAGCTCCTAGTAAGATATCAACAGGTTGAGAGACACTGAAATTGGGGTCAGCTAATTCTAAGTGTGAGAAACCTTCGAAAAGATCTTTAGATAAGTCCACGCAGGGCATGTTTGAGCATAATTTCGATAAAATGACGAAGTCCAATGTAAAGACTGGATTATTTGAATTTACGGGTTTAACAGTACCGGAAATACCTCGGGAGGAAGTTGAGTTAGTTTGTCCGATACCACAAATAGATGTATTCAACAAGAAAGGCTTGAGACCTAAATTTTGGACGCATTTATGTGTAATAAAGTTAGATTGACTAGCACTATCCAGAATTGCACGAAACGTATGAAATTCGCCGTTTATATCAGCCATCTCAACCAGAGCTGTTGAGAGCAGGACAGTCGATGAAACTCCGCGATCGTTTTCATGCGAGAGCAGATTCACTGAAGGCTGGGTTGAACACATAGGCGTATCGAGCGTTGGGTTATGGGTTGATGAATTAGCATTGTTTCCAGATCCAACAGTGGGAGCAGAATGTTTTTCAAAGTGAAGCATGGTATGGTGTTTAAGAGAGCATTTTTTACAGTGACTATTCGAAGTACATTTCGAGGAGGAATGCTTGAATCCCAAGCAATTCGAGCACCATTTATTTTCCTTGGCAAGAGCATATCTTTCATTTGGGGTTTTCGCAATAAAAGTGGGGCAATTGTAGATTAAGTGATCTGCTTGACAGACTTGGCACAGCTGTTTGCTGGAATTCGAGAAAAAAGAAGAACTTTTTCGAGTTCTATTATTAACATAATTTGGTTGAGAAAAATGTTGGGATATTTTGCTTTTTACTACAGATTGTTTTTTATTCTGAGGAGAATTGGAAAAACCTACCGTATCAAGAGCTTCGCATTGTTTTTGAATAAAATCAACTAATGTAGTATAGCAATCATTTTGTTCTAATGTAGAGCCGTGTTCAATTTCAAATCGGGTGGCAGTTGCAGAATCTAGACGATCAATCAACATGTTGAAGAGTATAAAATCCCATGAATCAACTTTGTAGCCTAAATTTTGCAAAATTGAAGTATTTTCATTGAAAGTGTCGACCAAACAACGCAATGCATTTGGATCATCAGATACGTCTAGTTTCTTTGTGTACTCAATTGCATGCCAATGAGAAGTTGCTATAAGACGCTTATTATCGTATCGCTTCACTAACTTTTGATAGGCCACTTCATAATTATCTCCAGTGAGGGGGGTTCTTTTAACAAGAGCTAAGGGGGCATTTTCTAAAGAACTCAATAGATAATTGAATTTGTCTATAGAAGATAATGCATCATTTCCATGAATAAGCGAAACATACATATCATGAAAAGTTTGCCATGTTCTTAAATCGCCTCCAAATTTCGGCAATTCGAGTTTAGGCAAACGCACATTCTGTTGGCGAGTAACTGGACTACTGAGAGTTATATTCATTCGAGTGGAATCGTCAACATCGAATAACTGAGTGTAAATAGCTTGAACATGAAAAAAATCATTTTGAAAATCAGTAAAAATTTGATTTTGAGCATCCAAATCGGGGTTTTCTTGAGTGGAAACTGTATTAATTATGTTAATGTGGAGTTTTCCAAAGGTGTCCCCTATCAAATCAATCTGCCGATATCGACATTTGAAATTATTGTGAAAGGCCTTATCAGTCAGAGCCTGCTCAGCAATCTTTTTTAGTTCAGATAATTTTATAACCTCTGTACCTCTTTGAGCACAGTATTGTTTGAGCTTTCTTGTACTTTCAGACATTATGAGATGGTAGTGAAATTATAAAAAATAATTATTATCTTGTGCGTACTGCACTGGTGACGAGAACTTCAGTATTGGGAACCAATTTGAGTGACTCACTGAACAAGGACTTCGATTTGCCGTAAAGCGTTTGAGATAGTCAATCAACTTATATGTGAGAAAGAGAGGGAGGGATATCAGTTGAGACTGAAACTGAAAAAGAGAGACGTAAATAAATCATGCGAGTGGACAAGAAGAACAAGAAATTCACTGTTCGAGTGTCTATTGACAATTGAAAAATATTTATAGTGGGGGTTTCAGGTGAACGATAATTACCGAAAATGAGCGACTGAATAACGAGGAGGTGTACGAATTTACGCTGAAATGAAAAGCAAGAACGAACGACAAAAAAAAAAAAAAATGTCCGCCGAGACAATTTGAGCAATTTGTGCAAATCAATATAATAAATTTTTTCGATTCAGAGAAGCTGAAAATGACTGAAAATCTCGCTGGAGCATCCGAATCGAATGGACCAAATTAATGTTCGAGAATAAAGTGGACTGTATGAATTTTTATGTTTATTTTATTTTCGAGGATGACAAAATCTTTCAGGCTCACCTGGTTTCTCTGGATATTGTTATACTCGGTTTGGCGTATCAGAAATATCATACGCGGACGGCCGTCCTCTTGCTTCTTTCTTGCAGTATCCACACTCACTCAGTTCTGTTTTTGTATGAGAAGAATTGGCTAAATCGTTTACCGGTAATCTCGAGAGAAAATTTATCTACCTTTCGAAAACGTAGTTCCTTATCACTTCACCCACACCAAGGTCCCCTTCAGGTCTCGTTTCATCTGATAGTGGTGGGAGAAACCAGTTCTTCAATTCAGCGCATTTTAGCATGAAATTAACCTTGTCACCATAGGACGCGCCAAACTTATTCAAATTAAATATCGTGAATGAAGTGATTTGCATCAATGCACATATTGCCTCTTATCAATTAAAAAATGATGATTATAATCAATACTTGAAAACTCAACAATGTGAGTATAGCGTTTGTCATTCAAGGCGCCTTTTTGTGATGTTTTCTTTTCATTCTCACTGTTTTTGTACATTTACTGACAATATTTATGGTAATGTCAACAAATTTTTTTGTTGCTAGTTCGATGTCCGTTTCTGTATAAACAGGATCCCAGCAAAAATTTTGGAAGTTAGCTTTCAATTTGTCATAGTTAATGTCTGCTCTATATATCGCATTTTCGTTTTTAACTTTTGCGACTTCTGAGATTATCTGGAGAATTGTAGTAAAGTGATCTGTGATACATGTTTGTATAACGAGAGGCAGTAAATTATCAACATTGATATACTTCGGTTTGACGAAGATATGGTCAATACACGCGCTACTATTACCTTGTACCCTTGTTGGAGAATTAATCATAGATACGTATCCAAACTCACTTAATATACTCAAATAATCTTGTGTTTGATCGTTCATTTCGATAATATCAATATTTATATCACCAATGAATATATTATAACTATTAATATTAATATCAAGCGATTCAAAGTAAAGTTGCAAGTGGCGGTTGAACTCATCTACGTTTGTAGATGGTGATCTATATAGTGCACTTATAATTATATTTTTATTGTTATTATTATTATTTATTGTATTGATAGTTTTTATTTCATATTTGTATTTCAAGTGTGTTTTTACATACACCACCACCCCATCATTTTGGTTTAGGTCTCCATAGTTATATATCATATCATAATCAGTAATTCTGAATAGTAGATGAAGTAGATGAAGTACTATTTTAATCAATTTTTTTAGGAACACTGTACACTACCAAACTCTTGTTATACATTATAATTGTAAGAAGCAATAAATGAAAAGAAAAAGAAGAAGAAGAAGAAGAAAATATAGATAAATTATATAAACCACAACAGGAAGAAGGTGATGGATATAATTCCAGACGCATCTTAGGTGCAGCCTCATCCCTATACGAAGTACCTGGGTAAATAACCGAAACGGTTGAGCCCATATTGAAGTAGAAAGGAAGGAAGGAAGGTTGCTAAGGGTTGTTTATTTATTTATTTTTCACTTGATCGTTACTGCTTTATAATACCTTGGCAACGGTTGCTATTAACAGACCCATAACGCCCAGGGCGTTATGGAGGGCATTATGAATCATAACGCCCGCTAAATGTTTTTTTCTGTAATATTAAATAAACAACCCTTAGCAACCTCTTCAATGTTTCCATGGCAATTGCATAGAAGCTCACTTGTGCTCAGTTGCCGACCAGAACGCAGTAAATACTATGAGAAAAAATTTATGAAGTAAACAACGTCGTTTAAGATAATTTTTTCGTGAAAAATAAAATCTTGTATGCACCACGAGCGTTACTAGATCCTAACGCCCGGAGGGTAACATTCACCCGAGGGCCTTTGGCCCGAGGGATGAATGTCGCCCGATGGTACATAAATAGCTATGACATACATAAAAAAACATTCAGCGGGAGTTATGAATCATAATGCCTACCATTACGCCCCGGGCGTTATGGGTCTGTTGATAGCAACCATTGCCAAGGTATTATGAAACAGTAATGGACAAGTGAAAAATAAAATATTCAATGATTTTGAGCTATCATATAATTTTTGCGCTAATGTAATTGTTGTGTTTTTCGTGAATAAAGGATTCGCTACATTCATTGCAAGATTGAGTACTAGCAGAATGCGTTTTGATTTGTGGAAGTTGTATGTAATATAATTATGTAGTTTCCATGTAACAAGTAGTTTGGCATTTCGCTGTTGGGGTGTTCAATATAGGTATCTTCAACAAGATATCTGGAAGGAGCACTCAGTGTGTTGGAATGTTTAGCAAGCCAAGATATAATGTCACAGCACATTATCACATACTGTGTATGGTAGGTGATAGTTGAGTAGTGCTTGTGAGGGCTGCATGCCTTATGTGATCGGAGATACCCACGTTCTTTTCGGTGCGATATGATTACTTTCAGGTCTCTTCAGTGCAGAGGATGTTCTGGTTTTCAGGTGGTAGAGCTATAATAAAGGTTTTGTGTAACCTTAACATCAGGAGGTGATATAGATCGAAAAGGGGTGAGGTCAGAGGTATTTTTAGTTTTTCTACTAACTTGTTGAAAATGTGATTCTATTGTTTTGATCTGGAGAGGCATCTTGACACTTAATAAGTTCATTTCAGAGTCATATGATTGGTCTGAGGGTAAGGTACCAGTATAGCAGTTCAACCTAGGGATATTACTGTTAGTAATATTTTGATTTCCCAATATTTAATTTTCAAACATTGGGCTGCGCAGTGGGTTATTATCCCTTTCAAACCAGTTTTTATAAAAGGTTTATTTTCATACTGCACAGGATTTTTCACGAATTTTCATAATTTTCGTCTTCTCAGAAGAAGTTGCAAGAAAGCACGATGGGCCAAATGGTTCTTTTTGATTTTGTCCACCTTGTGGTATTGAATTTTACCAACTTAATCCGTTGCCATTTCTATGGGAAGGTACGAGTCTACTAGGATTAATTTTATACAGGTCGTTGCTCAATAGGGCATTTTCTTGATAGATCAGACGGCCCCCTGGTTATGGTTGTGGTGCGGCGTTCAACGCCATTGGGAATCACAAAGTCATTGCTGGAGCACCCAGTTTTTCAATTATAAAAACTACAGGTTCGTGACTGGTACTGGTCTCTCAGAACCCATTTATCTGAGCTCTGATAAGCCTTCCCGCATTCTAGTTCCAGAGATTTGCCTCCTTTGATGTCCTGATGGGGCATGCATAATTTTTTTTGCACCAGATATTCTTGAATAGCTTGATCGATCATCCGACTAAACTATCATCATCTGAAATTCTTCACCATGTTTTGGAAGCCAGTGCTTAGGTATTCATAGTCTGTATCCTTTCGCGGGGTTACTATATATAGCTCTTTTCCATTTCAAACTCCCTTCTTGGTGCAAATCAACGACTTGTTGGTTCTCAATTCAAAAACATGAAAATCTGGTCATTTTTTCTGATGACAATAAATACAAGGTAAGTATACCAGAATGAGAGCTATTTCGCAGCCTTACAGCTAATGCACATATCCAATCATCAAGTGTTCCCAAATATGAGCTGAAGTTCCCAAATATTATCTAGAGAAGAGCTGTTCATCTCTACGACCTCTCCATGACATCTTCCTTTTCTATATTTCATTACGAACGATTCAGTGCTGGGAGACCAGACGGGCTCGAAGTGACGACTTTTTTGTTGTCAGTAATCAAAAGAGAGTTCACTAGCCAACACCTAGTGAGCTCTCAGAGAGCTCCTTTCTGATGCCTTCATTCTCTCCTAATATTTATTTGCTGGTTCGTATGATGTTCACAGTTCAACCATCATTAGATTTTTTTCTTGTGAATAAAGATTATTACTTATACCGATACCGATTAGTGTACATGATTTCTGCACTTCGCTCGAAAATTTGGGATGTCTTGATCATTTCAAGTGAAAGGTCTAGAGTATTTGTTTGGATTTTATGAAAGTGTATAGATGGAAGAGGAGATACCCAAAGATTGAAAAGTGGAATCGATAGTTTCAATACACAAAAAGGGAGATAAATGAGATTATAATAATCAGAATAATTTTGCTGAGCACAGCAATGAAAATATGTGAGCAAGATAGAAAAATAAAACCAATATTCGAGAATACATCAAATGAGTCACAAGTGGATTCAAAGGAAGCAGGACCATTCAAGACAATATATACATTGCAACAATCTATTTGGGATTCAAAGATCTGGAAAAAGCAGTTGATAAAGTACCGAGACAAATATCATGATACTGACTGAAAGGGGAATAATGAAACATATACAGTACGATGCAAATGTATGGAATAAATTCATTATCTCTAAAGTATATCAATTTTAAGGAAAATCCTGAAACAGGTCGATTTTTATTTTCAAATTGACATCTCTTGATATACATACGGAGTTTGTGACGTCATCCGCGTAGTTGTGGTGACGTCATCGATTATTTTTTTAAATAGGAAGACACCCTGTTCAATTTTTTTTCTGGAAGGTATATTCATTGTCGATCTGACCGTATACTAATATTAGGAGTTTAAAGTAATATAGGGTGAGAAAAAGTTATTCATTATTTTATATTTACAACGGAAACCGTTATAATAAATAATCAAATTTGTGACCTGCAAAAATACAATGTGATAGACAGAAAACAAATCATTCTTGAACTTTGCTATCGTTTCTGAATATATTTGTGAAATATTCACTCGTATTCGTTCTTTCAAATTATCTGATCTTTCCGGCTTCCTACATAAACTGCTCTACAGATAACCTCAGAAGAAAAAATCGAGAGGAGTTGAATCAGGAGATATAGTTGGCCATTCGATTGACCCTCTAAAAACCTATTAAGGTAATTGCGTACATTGATAGCATAATGATGTTGTAAATATAAAATAATGTTTTCACACTCTGTATCACTTTATTGTCCTGATATTAGTATATGGTCAGATAGACAATGAATATACCATCCAGAAAAAAAAATAAACAGGGTGTCTTCCTATTTAAAAAAATAATCGATGACGTCACCACAACTACGCGGATGACGTCACAAACTCCGTATGTATATCAAGAGATGTCAATTTGAAAATAAAAATCGACCTGTCTCGGGATTTTCCTTAAAATTCATAAACGTTAGAGATAATGAATTTATTCCATACATTTGCATCGTACTGTATACTATTATTAACCTTCTTATTTACCGAAATGAATCATCAGTCATTTTCAACGAGAGACGAACTATGACATGGAGGAGGACTAAGACAGAAAGGAGGACTAAGCCCCGTATTGTTCACGGCATACATTGATGAGATAATCAAGAAAATCTGTTTCAGAGCAAGTATACCCCATGTGGAATACGGATACCTTCACAGAACAGATATATCAGAAGGAGCATTTGCCGACGACGTAGTTATCAGCAGAAATGAAAAGGACTTACTAAGAAATATGAAGATATGGAGATATGTACTGAAATAATTATAGATGAAATCGAATATAAAACCTAACATTTGGTTACTGATGCATGGGTATTGACAAAAAAAAAGAGCAAAATACCTCAGAATATGGAAAGGTATATGGGAGACAAAAGTAAAAAGAAAAAATAAACGAGGGAGATCAATGGGACTATGGGACGAAGTTATAGAAGAAATATCAAAGAATAAAGTAAAAATATGAAGAGGCAAAACATCTGACATAAGAAATAGAAAATGTTTGAAACTGAATGTAGTTTACCATTACATGGTTATTGGGTATTTGATAATATAAATATATATTTCAAGTGTGAGGCTGAATATTCTTTTGGTTTTTGTTTGGTGTCTACCGCTTGTGGTATCACGCCACATAAAATGAATATTTTTCCTGTCACACACCCGATCATCTTAATATCGAGATCATACATGGAGTTACCAATTTCTGTAACATATTATTTTCTGAATGGTGTCTGTTCTCTCTGTTGACTGGAAAGTGTGCGCTACAAGGAACTTTACGAGCATCGATACCCTCAATGACGCGTAATTCCGGTTCCTATAAGTCCCCGCCTGCTACGATCGCATTTGTGAAGACTTTCCCAGAAACGACGACCAGTCACTAGGGTAAAATCGGAAAAAGGAGAATACGGTGCCAATCCGATTTTGTCGGATGCTGGGCTACGCCGTGCACACTCCAGAAAACCTTTTGTCGGTTTTATTGCTGTTGTGGGGAAATGCAGCTGGGATGATAGAAAATAAAAGTAGGATGAATGATTGTTGCGGACTTTTCAGATAGAGTGCTACAATTCTGTTACCATGAAGTTATTGGAGGAATAACTCTGTGCACGTTTAGAATATGAACATATCCAATGAACTACTACGCTATTTGGGAAAATATGTCGTTGTTTTTCATCACGTTTTTCAAAGTGTTTTCTCTGGTAATTCTAACTTTTGGCATATCCACTTTAGACATGGTCAATAGAATGGGCATATTCCACTGAGAATAAATTCATAATTGGAAATTACTGACCCAATCCAATTCACTATTCAATAATAATAATGATAATCGTTTTTATCTGCATATAACAAATTAATGTTTTCATTGATGATAGATTTTATGAGTCGAAGCTTTGAAAATGTAATCAATGTATATATATATATATATATATATATATATATATATAGAGAAAAAAATAAATTAAATATCCAGGTCCGTATTCAGAAGAAAAAAGTTGTGGGCGGCACTCTAAACTACGCAACACTAATTACGTCGCACCCCGAAATTTTGCCCCTCTTGAAATTCGAATAACTTTTTTCTGATTCGAACAATTCGAATTCTGTTTGCGCTGTTCGCTAGCTCAGTCCTTCAACTATAATCTCGTACTTTTTTGTTACATGAGATTTTTTCCATAAAATTGCTGCAAGGTGTTTTTGGAAACTGTGCAAATTTTCGGAATTTTCAAAAGGATCCCAAATGAAGAAAAACAGTTTTTTTTCAACTTCAACAGCAGAGACATAAAGGGGATCTCATTAACTTGATCCATCTCCATAATTGTCTTCTTATCTCTTCCATTTACAAAAAGACCTCAAAAAATCATTTTAAGCCTGAGATTCTGAAAATCGGTTGAAGAGGAAAAAAGGTATGACTGCAAAACCAAAAAATTGATTTTTTGAGATCACTCTGTAAAGAAAAGTAATGAGAAGACAATTTTGGAAATGGCCAAAGATAATGAGATAATCTTAATGCCTCTCCTGTCGAAGTTGAAAAAAAACCTGTTTTTCTTCATTTGGGATCCTTTTGAAAATTTCGAAATTTTGCACAGTTCCAAAAAACATACTGTAGCAATTTTATGGAAATAACCTTATGTATCGAAGAAGTACGAGATTAATGCTGAAGGATTGAGCTAGCGAACAGTGCAAACAGAATTCAAATTGTTCCAAGAAGAAAAAAGTTATTCAAATTTAAACAGGGGCAAAATTTCGGGGTGCGACGTAATTAGTGTTGCGTAGTTTAGTTACGAAACGTCGTAATCACAAATTCTGTACTGCCAACTTATAAAGCATGAAAAACAGCTGTGAGAATGTGTATTTTTTTATATTCATTGAAATGAAGCCAATAAAAAGTAAAAATCAAAATAAGATGAATATTTGTTGTTTTTAATATCTCAAAAACAAAAAAAACAGATATTTTTGCGGCATACTGTTGTGCATATAAATACACAACTTTTTCCTAATTTAACCGACCCTGTATCTCTAACCGTTACCGAGTTCCCCCAGTTTGGCCCGCGAATTTGGGACACCCTGCACATACGTCCTGGTAAACGGTGCGCTGATTCCAAAATTTCGAATTGGCAATAGGTCTGGTGTCTGGTAATAATTGAATTTAATTCCACAAAATGATGGCAGTGGCAGTAAACTGAACTGAACTGAACAGGTTTCTTTATTGACTGCTTAGCGGGATAGCTACATACCTCTTCAATATTCCACATGGCAACCATATCAAGTAATAGCCCAATTTGAAAGTTATTTCACACCGCTTGTGATGAAACAAACATTCTTATTTTTCAAAAATGTATGCATTTTTATAGTTGAATATTTTTGGAAGAATGTTCACAGGAACTGTTAGAAATGTTAACAATTTATTTCTGAACATAAAGCAAACATCATATTCATTTATGTTTCTTTTAGATTTGCTGGTGTCGTCTCATGAGCCATTGAAAAAGAATCCAGAGGCATCAAATTCGCTGATCACGTTGGTCACTCTAATACTCCTTAGCAACTCAGTCTATTTTTCTGAAGAACGCGTACATATAGCACCTGTATATGGTTTATAGGACATAAGAAGATTTTTATCTAATCGCAGCTCGCCATCTATTTGGCCCTCCAAAGTTTCAGCAATCGATCTAAAGGCTCTGTTGTGTTCTCAAGCAAGTCGACAGGAATATTTTCTGTGAAGATTTTGTCAAGAAACGAAAGTGTTATCTTGGAGGATAATCAGTATGATCCTCTAGTACAATACGCAAATTCTCAGCAGTTATTACACATGTGATTAGCTTGCTATAGCAACAATAAGATTCGTGATGCATCTAGTCAAAATCTTAAAAAATATATTGATACGAATGTAATTCGGCATGATAAGTTTTTGTTCTATTTATTCTGTTACGATCTTCGTGGGTAGAAGTGAACGACGACTGGGTTTAAACTGATAACTAATTTATTTCAACGAACACTAACACTTATTACAGACTAATTTATAACAACTATTTATGTTGGAGGTTATGGACGATGTTCATACAACGCAACTTCGTATTCGACTGACTTCTGCCATTATCTGGCCCTGTATATATATCGTGGTTGAGTTGTTCTGGAACCTTCTGGAACTGTCACTTTCCTGTCATCCCTCTCCATCTGATAGCTTTTAGGATATTCCATCCTTTTCTGTTCTAGATCTCTTATGAACAATCGAGAGCTATCTGAAATGTCCAATACAGGAGGATATTTTGATATTGGCGATACTTCTTGTTGAATTCGCCGAATTCCATTACAATACGTCAGAGAAAATGGAAAAAGCGAAATCACAATGGCGATGGTGCTGATTTTCATTTGTTTCTATTGGGACAAATAGATGATACGTTACGTTGGCAACCAAATCAATGATGAATTTCATTCAAATGACATATAATCAAACTAGTGAAAAAATGATCGCTGTAATTCGATACTAATAAATTATTAGTGTAATTTTGATGGTATAGGTCGATTTGAAATTTTTTCAATCACGATTGGCTCACAGGACTGTTTGAAAAATAATCATTATACTGCAAACAATGAATTGCCAAAAAGGGAGTGTATAGTGCGTGAGCTTGGGATTACTTTGTACTCTATACTGGGCACACATTCACAAACAAAACGTGTTACGAGAACATAATCAAAAATTGAGAAGAGTATAGATTGAGGAGTGTTTCTGAAGCTATGGAAATTTTACTGCAAGATAATCAGAGCCAAATGTACAGCAAATACTGCAGAACGTCCTTTTCCAAAGACTCGTTCATCCAACGAACATCGAGACTTTGAAACTCATTGCCTAGGAAGGTGTTCCTCGAGGCATACCATCCCCAGATATTTAAGAAGAACACGAACTCCTACCTTCTTTCCCTTGGTTCTCACAATGTTCTGTAAACATTACAGGATATCCCTTTTCGTGGAAACCAGAACATAAAAAAATACCTACTCAGGGACTAATTCCTGAAGAATTCAGATATATTGTCCGAAACCTGACAATATTCCTTGAGTGCCTTCTGATGGCGAAGAAAAATAGAGTAGAAGAAACAGAAATAATGAATTTGCTCTTGAAATATGCCATTATTGCGATAATTAGAACCCTCCTATTGAACAGCCTATTCCTGCTTCTGTATAAAAAGTGAGCTTGAAAGCACTGATTGATCTCCTTGCCAGTTAAGGCTTATGTGCATCGTATAGTTTCGAATTCCTGGAATATACTATAAGATGGGGTGCTTTCAATCAATTTGGGTTCGACAACATGTATTCCGATGTTTGTTCTATTGATGAGCTCAACACTATCCATGGTGTGGTAGCAACAAAATCGTTGATGGAGAATAGGTGCCCAAGACCTATGAAACTTCAAGGAAGCTTTTTTATAGAACACACTTCTCAGATATTGTTTTGGATAGTTATAGAGTCTCAACTGAATGTACAACTCTTCTTTTGTCTAAAGTATTTCTAGTTTTCATTCTCACAGTGTACACATTAAAAACTATTGTTCTTGAATTCGAATTCGAAAACTAAATATCTGAGCTGAAAGGGCTCTGCCTCTTTCTCAGATGCATGAAGATGCCACCCTAACATTGTTTTCATTGTATCAGTTTGGGAATAATGTTTATTACGACAACTGTTGAGAATCAGAAGGGACGTCAAAGCACAATTTTCCTTTTTTGCTCACCTCAAAGTTGTCCATTTCTTCCTTAACGACGTCCATAACACAAACAAGACACTTCTAAGCAATTATTGTGGGGACACTGAAATTGATGTAGCTGTTGACCAGTTTCAGAGTAAGTGGCATATGTGTATATACATTCTGAAAGATAAATAAATTCTACTAGGAAAATTCCTTTCTGATACGAATAGTTCAGATGAATAATAATGAGTTTTTGAAGTAATATGACAGGTAAAAAGTATTCGAAATTTTCACTTTTCCGGATCGTGCAGTTAGAGATCGGAAGTTTAAAGGAAGTGTATAAAACATTGGTTACAGAGAACTTTATCTTGTTAGCTTTCATTTCGCATCAAAATATTTTTCTACGACAAACCGTTTCCGTATTATGAGCGGCAAACCTTAAAGTGCTTCTCCTTTTCGAAACACTTTCTAGACGTTAGGATCCCTGATGCTCACGCACTCTACACCCCTTCCATTGACTGGAATATTATTATCCCAATATATAACGATGATATTATTTGTTGGCATGTCCGTTTTAATAAAACATAACATAATTCAAAATGTCAGAAAATCATTCAAGTTTATTCATCAATAGTTTCACAAAACTGAAATCGTCTATCGCAATCATCGCCACCTTGTTCTGAAGAATATACAGTTTTTTCCAAACTTCCTGAATCGATTCATGTGACACTTTACTATTGATCTCGATATTTTTCGTAGCGAATTTGAAAGTTTCAATACAATCCCCTTCGTCTCGAATTCTGGGATGCTTTGTATTGATAGTTCGTAAGAGTGGACATCACTCACATTATCATCTGAGTGCCTAGCATTGAACTCAATAGCAGCCAATAAAGCACAGCGATTGTCATTTGCATGAAAAAAAATTACGACAACCTGTACAGCAATCATTGCATCTTTTGTTGCAGATTATTTGATAGAACTTGTTTGTGCTTTAATCGCCCAAAAAATTTTTTTAACTTACAATAGGTATTCAATAATGATGATGATGATAATAATATATGTTTCTATTGAAAGGTTACACAGTATGCCAAAGACAAGGATGAACAGCATACGAATCTCGTTAACCGCAAAAAGTTGCGCAATTAAGGGTTCAATAAAGATATATCGAGAAATCTCATGAATGTGTGTACTGTACTTCCGAAGAGGAATTTGGTATTGCTGCATCAGGCGGGCAACTAAGTTGTATAAAAGCATTACAAATACCAGATGCAACTGAATGAACCGAAGGAACTTTTTCCTTGTCAATTTTTCAGTTCTACAAAATGGCTTTCACAAAATCCACGTGAACGTTTAGTTTTGTTCATTATAGGAAGTGAATGGTTACCTATGTCGTTGCAATTGCAATAGAATAAGCTGTCAAACATGTTCTACTTTTCTTCGTGACATGGTTACCGAAATCCCCATAAGCCTCATGCTGTTCATCTTTATCTAAGGCAGACTGATGCATACTCAGTAGATACAGATAACCTGCCAAATGGCAGAATTCACTATCAGTGCATACAGAGCTTGATCTTCCATCCAACCATTCTGCAGGATATCAAAGGATTACCCGATTCAGATAGGTGTTGAAAAAACATCCTTCGATGAAACAAAGTCCAAGAATAGTTTTAGGCAGTGCCACTATTCGTCCAACGGCCTTGTGTGGCAGAGTTTCATAGTTCATTTGTTACTTTTTTAGATTATTATCTTACAAATACATAAAGGCAATACAATTTAGAGTTGGTAATCGAAACCTAACACTTTTCAAACACGAGGGATAGCTTGAACATTAACTGGGCAACTGGACGAGTGCGATGAGACTATGCCTATTGCCTAGAGAGCCTAGGTTCGAATCCTGGCGCGATTATTGGAAATAAAAATACATTTCTGGAGATTTCTATAGTATCGTTGACCAGGAGGAGATAGGTGGTCAGCCGAACATTCTTGGTACCTATATATCAATCCTTCTGACTCTCAACGGTAACCAGCCGAGTATAGTAATTCGGACACTTGAAAAGCTAGTCCTAGACTTACGTGGGTTAGTTTGCAATTAAGTTGGCGGTTCAAAGCACTTTTCGAACACAGACTATTGCAGAATATTGAGTAGGTACATTTCGACCAGAGAAGTGATGCTTTGGATTTTGTGGGAATTATGAAAATTTTACGAGGGGATCACACCCAATGAAATGAAAATTTTTTCGTTCGAACTGGTATTCTAGAATATGATATATGGATATTTTGCCATCTGACATTTCATATTTGGGGTTGCTACTTCGTCTACTTGATTTCTCACTTCGAACACTTTTCAGGATGACCCTTTTTTTCGTATAACACTGGAAATACTCGAAATATGTGAATTTTTTCAAAGGTATATTCTTAGTCACATAACTGCACAGCTTTGCCCTTGATGATCTCCGTATTTCTGATAATTTCCGAGATGCCAATAGTAAACCTCAAATTTCAATTACCCTGTTTCAGTCAATCCAAAGTTTTGTAATATGAGGAAATAGGTCAGTATCTGATGTATAATGTTAGCAGTTTCATTATACACAATAAGGTGTTCTCTCTTTCATTGAATCGTACAGGTATGAATAATGAATAATACAGACTTTGAAGTTTGAAGGTGAAATAACATGTTACATTCGATTGTGATTTATTGATGTGTGTTAGACTGAAAAGTTATTACAAAAATAAAAATACTAGGTTTCACTTTCTCTGCACATCGAACGAAACATCGAATTATAATCAATTCGTAAGTACCACTTCAGTATGAAGAAGTATACGATTCCATGGATGGGAATCAGTTTACAAAAAAAGTGTGGCGCTCACTTAGCATATATACTCTCGAATCAAAATTTGTAACCTCTAGGAGATTTACTCACATAATCCAAGTAAGCGGTGTTTTCTGAATCGATTCACTAGCACGGTGAATATTTGAATGTCAACTCCTAGGTTCAAACTACAGATGTCGCAGAAGAATTCTCTGAACCTACATGTATATAACCGACTACCTTTTAGCATACAAGATCTAGATTCCATTAAATTCAGAAGGCAAATTGAAAAATTGTTTCCTAAGTGTTAACGAGTCAATATATTTGATTTATACAAGAATGGATTCGAATGTTTGTGATGGACACTATAATCCTGATACATGCAGTCCTGATTGTATTTCATCTTATGTTTATGTACCGTTTTTATTTTATATATTTTTCCTAATATGTTTGTTCTTGACGTTCTACCTGTACCTACTTACTACTTTATAATAAAGAGAAATAAATACTTCAACTATTTGGAGATTTACAACTAAAATATTTTCGTTTTTGTGACTTTTGTCATGTGTTTAGTGATCGATTCAACCTTCAATATTCAGTACTCAGTCACTGCATATCAAAATTGCAATTCACATTGAAAATGTCTGAGGTTGAATTAATCACTTTTTATGGAAAAACTCGAATAGGTAACGGTTCATTCCATCCATAATGATGAGTGAGGTCCGTAAATTTTGTGAAATAGAGGGTGTGCCATTCGAAATGACAAATATTACGTCACTTCCGGAGAAATCTGAAGTGTCACAATAACGAAAAATATCGAATTTGATTCCAAATGCTTTCTTCTACGTCTTATCAAATGTTCCGACTCAAGCTACGTCTAGTTCTCTGTGCATATGTCGCGAGTTACATTCGATCTATTCAAGGATTCCATGGGAAAGAAGCCACATCATCAATTGAGATGCGAGAGAATAGTTCTTTCTCATGTAGTTAGTATCGACTTTATATTCGTACTGCTCACACCATACATACATTGTATCACCGTTTTGAAAATAAAAGTTTTTTCAAAACCTCAAACTCTAAACGAGTTATAAAATTGGCGCAGTCGGTAGAATTGTTACAAAAAAATCCATCGCGGATAACTTTTTCTGTTTCAATAGTTGAGTCACAATCGAAAGAGTTCTTACTTGTCTGTTCGTTCGATCGTTCGTTCGTTCATGTCAGCCTACTCTAGTGATTTTCCCTCCCCAAGTGATAGTGAAGATCTCCTAGAGTAAGAAATAAGTTTTCTTGCAAATTCACTCTATAACATTACATCAACAACCGACAATCCATCAGTCGAGAATATACCTGCAATCAATATCATGGCAGTTCCAAATTTCACTAAAGTTCACGCTGAAACCATACCTGATTTTAACAGCGACGTTGATGAATTGAATTTTTTTCTTGAACGTATTGCTAGCATTTCCATCTACTTCTATGATAACGAAAATCCAAATGATCATCTGAATACGATTATTTTTCGCACCATTATTAGTAAATTGAAAGGCCCAGCTCGCGAGGTCGTTAATATTAGCTGCGTAATAGTTATTTATGTATTGAGGGAATTATGAGGGCCTCAATTACCGATGGCAAAGTTTGCGTCCCGAGGGCCTCTGCCCCGAGGGACAGCAATTGCCAGAGGTTATTAAGGCTCTATAATTCCCGTGGTACATAGATAATTTTATTTTTGACCGATTTTTATAACAATATGTCCATATTTAGAACACAATAAATGTTTGAATTCATAACCTTTCTGGTATATTTGAATTAGGTAGCGTTGATTGTAGCATTGTTGGTTGTTGCTAGGTTGTCGCTATGTTACATGTTTATAAGCAAACTTTCTTTATCAATCAATGTTTTTCCGTTAAAAACGTGTTTATTTTTTTCCACAAATCGACGATCTTTTTCTGATATAATGAAGGATATTATAAAAAGAAGCGGAAAAAGCAAGACAATCATTACTTCCATCGAAAAGTGAAGCCCTATATCAAAAAGAATACAACTTATATCTGAAGTGGCTGACACAGAGAAATGTTATGTCAAAAGATGCCAACGAAACTGTCTTTCTGGCATATTTTCAAGAACTGGTAAAGTATTTTCAGTATTTTCTGGTAGATTTGGTAATAATTGTATTTATTCGTTGCAGTCAGAAACGTTTAGCCCAAATTCGTTATGGACTAAATGGTCAATGCTCAAATCGATGGTGACCATATATGAGAAAAGAGATATCACCAAGTTCAAGGAACTAGAGGCTTTTTTGAAACGGAAAAGTAAGGGGTATAAGCCGAAAGAGTCTGCTGTCTTATCTCCTAAAGATGTCATCAAATTTCTAAAGGACGCCCCTAATGAAATTCATTTATTGCATAAGGTAATTTTTTCTCATAATTTTCTTTTTCGTTTGTTTATTTCGTTTTATTTGTTATAGGTTGTTCTAATTATGGGTTATTTTGAAGGATGCAGAACTCAGGAACTTCTAAATATGAGTATAGCAGATATAGAGGACCGGGATACTTTTATGGTAGTGAACGTACCGGAAAGTAAAACTGGTGTATCGAAGAAATTTACAGTTGTGGATGAAAAAGAGTTCTCTGCTTTGCCTTTATTGAGACTTTATATGTCCTTGCGTCCTGAAGGTACAAAACGATTTTTTTTGAGCTTCCGACAAAATGAATGTACAACTCAGCCAATTGGAAAAAATATGTTTGGCAAAATTCCCAGCAAAATCGCAATGTATTTAGGATTGCCAAACCCACTAACCTATACGGGACATTGCCTTCGTCGCACTTCTGCTACTGCCCTAGCTAATGCAGGAGCAACTATGACAAACTTAAAAAGACACGGAGGTTGGAGAAGTTCCACGGTGGCAGAGGGGTATCTGGAGGACAGTATTGAATTGAGAAATAAAACGGCGCGTATGCTGTCTACTTTGCCATCAGAAGAGGCAGGCACCTCGACTGTAGTGAACAGCAACAGCACCACCCATAAAAAAGAAGAAATTGTTTCCAGCGGCGGAAGTAATTTTCTGGGAACATTTGAAAATTGTACATTCATCATTTGTAATGACGTGAATAAGGAAAATATGTCTTAGTTTTCATTACATATAAACGTTTATAAGCATTTCTTGTATCATTTTCACCTGTAAAAGGTAAGAGGGAGTTTTTGAACCTTAATATCCCAAGGGAGTTATGACCCTCATAATAGATATCGTAACTATGACGATATAAGCTTATAATGTCACTGTCAGAAATAAAAACTATTACTGAAGTAAGAGATGTTTCAATCAGAAATTTCAGTGACCACAGAAATGAGACCTGTTTGTTCTTAGATACCTTCCAAAGGGTAATGGACAACTTTTTGAGAGGACTCCCAAATGAAATTTGTCTCGTTTATCTTGATGATATTATCATCTTTTCATCATCTCTTCAAGAGCACATTTCAAATCTGAAGAAAGTATTCAATCGTCTACGCGAAACCAATTTCAAAATTCAAATGGATTTATGGTATTTCTAAAGAAAGAAACCGCCTATCTAGGTCATATGATCACCACGGAGGGTATAAAACCAAATCCTGACAAAATAATCGCGATAAAAAGATTGCCAATTCCTAAAACAACCAAGGAAATGAAAGGCTTCCTAGGTCTTCTGGGTTTTTACCGTAAATTCATTCCAGACTTCTCCAAAATTACAAGACCCATTACATCTTGTTCAAAGAAAGGAGCACAAATCGAGCTTGACTCAGAATATATGCAATTTTTTTGAAACGTGTGAGGAATTACTAACAAATAATCCAATTCACCAATACCCCGACTTCACGAAACCTTTCAACCTTTGTACTAATGCGAGTTAATATGCCCTTGGAGCTGTGCTGTCACAAGAACCGGTTGGTCAAGACAAGCCAGTGGCTTACGCATCTAGGACACTCATTCAAGCAGAGCAGAACTATAGCACAATCGAGAGAAAACTTCTTGCAATTATTTGGGCTATCAAATATTTTCGTCCATATCTTTATGGCCGAAAATTCACAATATTCTGTGAACATAAACCTCTTCACTGGCTCTTTTCAATAAAAGATTCAAGTGCAGGACTCACCAGATGGAGACTCAAACTGGACGAGTATGATTATACCATCCAATACAAAAAGGGTTCGTTGAACTCGAACGCAGATGCCCTATCTCAAAAAAAATCAATGAAACCAACACTAACGACATTTTTTCCTACATGAAAGATTTTAACAAATCACTCACAAATGACCCACAAGCATCAACATCGCGTTATAACACTATACACGATCATGAAAATAATGTCGAATAAGATGCAGAATAAATAGCTGGAAATATTGAAGAAAGCCCAAATTTGAATGATGTCAACTCCAATGTCAACGACATAAACGAAGAAGACGATAATGAAACCAAACACACAAGTCATGAAAATCCCATACTTGAAGTTTCTATTTATGGAACCGCAATCAATAATTTGAAAAATCAAATATTTCTCAAGTTCTCCGGAACTCCCAAATATTAAACGCTTATTCAAAAATAGGACTAGAACAACAATTCAAATTTCAAAACAAAATTTTGAAGAGGATGTGATGAAAACGTTCAAATGATTCAAAACGACTAACAAAACTTTCGCGATTAATTTGGACAGTAAAGATTTCATTCCGAAGCTCTGCCAAATACTGAAGAACACATTTAAGAATTCCGCATTCAAATTAATTTTGTGTGATGATGTTCTGGAAGATGTATTCTGATAAGATTATCGTGATGAATTGGTAAAAATGTGCCACGAGGAAAAAACCAATCACCGTGGGATTATAGAAACAGAAGCCCAAATAAAGAGACGCTATTATTGGCCCATTATCAGGGGTACAGTCACAAAATACATTAGTAGTTGCGAGTTGTGTCAAAGAATGAAATATGACAGAAATCCACCAGAACAGAAATTTGAACTAACACCAACACCAAACAAACCATTCGAAATAGTACATGGATATGTTTTCACGATTAAAGGTCAGAAATTCCTCACAATAATTGATAAGTGATAAGCACACTTGCTTACTGGATTAACTGCTATTCACATCGCATAAGCGTTCTTAACATTAATGACACACCATGGTACTCCTAAACTACTTGTTTCAGACCAAGGAACTGAACTGAAAACTACAATTATCAAAGAATTCGCTGCATTACACTAAATCGATATTTATTATACTACAGCGTTGAACCCCAATTCAAATAGTTCAATAGAAAGGTTCCATTCTAAGATCATTGAGCACCATATAAGTATTGGAGAGACCAAAAAAGATTCAAATATTTTAGATCAGATGCCTTATGCAATACTTGGTTATAACCATGCAATTCATTCAGCAACCAAACAGCGCCCTATAGATATCATTAATGGACACCTCGATTCAAATAGTCCTTTCGCTATCGATATCCATGAAAAATTATACAGCAATCATATAGACCGACATGAAAAATGCACCAAAGAAATTTACGAATAACTCAAACAACAAATCACAGAGCAGAAAGAAGTATTGTGAGCAAGAGTGAATCAAAATAGACACGACTCACTGACTTATCAGCCAGATACCTTAGTTTATCACAAAACCAGAGCTCGTAATGAAGCAAGTCCTAGATTCAAATCTCACCTTTTGAAGAAGAATCAAGAAATTATTATTATATCGACAACAATGCGCAAGCAAAGTCCACTACTCCTTCGATGATAAACAGATCAACAAAAACGAATTATTTGAAAAACAAAGCAAAACTCATTGCTCTAACCACCACTCAGCACAAAAACAATCTGAAAAGACCATTATCTAATCAAAAACGTATCACATTACAGGACGCTTCTCGCTCTGAAAGCGAACAATGCTCAGGAAATAAGTATTACCAGCTTGGATTCTAATCCCGGAATCCTACCATATAAGCTAGGTGATGCCAAATTGAAGGCCACTCATCACACGTTCATCCACTACTTTGACCTCAACCCAATCGTGACCAAGTTACTAAAACTAACCAATCAATATGAATCTATATAGGAAGAATTATTCAAAGTCGACACCGTCTATACCATATCGAATTGAAAAATCTAGATATCGCCATTCTCTTCCATCCCATTCTAGCTAAAGAAAAATTAAATTCCTTGCATCCGAGTAAAAGAGTTAAAAAAGGACTTATTGACGGCTTAGATACCATCTTCAAAAGTATTTCCGATGATGGCAAGAGATATGACGACGCTATCACAACAATCAAAATCAATGAAGAAAATATAGCAGTAACTTTGAACAAACAAATCTCATTAACGAAAAAGGTAATAAATGATTATGAGAAATCTCTAACAATAATTAAACAAAACGAGAATCAAATATCAGATGATTTCAACGAACTTGATAAGGAGCTGGAAAAAATTATATTCGACTTCAATAGTTATATTTCAGCGATTATTTCATCCATGATAAAATACACGTTTCTGATTGGTTGAAATGATTGTGTTGATAAGCAATAACACCATGTTTTCGATTTTGTATTTCGGCTCCTGATTGGTTATTGGATACCTACATGATGTGTTTTCGTTTCTGTATTTCGCTTTCTGATTCGTAGGCAGTAGTTCAATTAAACAACGACTTACTAGTTGCAATCTGTCATAGTATTGTCCGATTCCCTGGTAAATAAATGAATGCCACTACACCAAATTTCCGTCTTAACCATGATAAACACACACTATTAATATGTATTCACTTCATTTTCCACAAATTATGGATAATTTCAGCAAGAATTGATCGGAATTAATCTAATGTAACCTAACCACACAAATTGTGACAACAATCATTGTCTATCAAAATGAATTTAGCTCAGTGGTACCTAGTGCATAGGTAATCTTGCCTACATCATACAATGGCATAAATGTATTGTTGGTTGCATAACGAATCTTGTGTCGAACCACAATGCATAATCAAAATAATTAATTCCATAAACTGTACGTTTAAAATAGGAAATCATCAAAATGGCTTTGATTTTATTCATGAAATAATCTGAACAAATATTACTTGTGTTATTGATGATTATCGAAATTTCCTTCTCTTTTTCGAAACAAATCAAAGGAATTTTTGTTTCGATAATCATCAATACACTTGTTGTATTACATGCGAAAATTGCCTTAGATCAGTTAGGAGCAATACTAAGTGCCGGTTGCATAAAAGCCCGTCAAACCTTCTGTTAACTTAACGTGGGATTAACTCTGCTAATGCGCGAGCTAAGGTATGTGTTGCCGTGGTTATAAACAAATTAAATATTTAATCATCTGTTAAATCTTTATGCAACCGGCCCTCAATATCCTATTGCAATTACCTACTCGATAGTTTGGATAATGCTCACCTTTGCAACATTAAAAATCATTCATACTAGTATTTTGAAATAGTTCTGCGTCACCATCAACCAAATCTAAATTTATTTCGTAATGATAATTCTACTTCACACAAATACTATTAAATTTTAGAAATCGAATCTTATCAATCAAACGATAAAATTGTTTTCATTATTCACTTTCCAATAATGTTTTCCGTAACCTATTCATATTTCCATCTATACTCGGTTCCTACTAAAACAAATACTATTTTGATGCCTACCAAAACCTTTCTGGCAATGAACGAAAACCTCTACCAGTATCATGATATCGAATGCAGAAATACACACCCAATATATTACTGCAATATTGGAAAACTCTAACAGCACTCCAATCAAAAGGACTGCATATACCAACTTCTCCAATTAAAAGCGAAAGAACCGACATCCTGTGAGCCAGCCCCAGACGTTCTTGAAGAAGAAATCGTTGAACAAATCAATGCCGCACACTACATAGCCATATTCCACGAAGATACGAAAATTAAGACCGAATATCAGAAAAGCGATCTGACAATTCTCAAAGGAACCTACTTCATCGAAGTTCCATCTAGATGTAGCTTCCAAACGTCTCAAAATACCTACCTGAACAACGAAAATTCCCAACACAACAGCTCGTTCACATCGACAAGAGTTAGTCCTCCACAACGTACCCTTGGACCAACTACATCAAATCCAAAAAGAGCAGCAGAAGATCCACCAGGTTACCCTGAAGAATCTAAAGCAAGAAACATCCTATATTTGGGCCACACCTATCTATATATTATTGATAGCTATATCAATTCTTGGACTGATATACCTATACCGGTCCAGACGTTCCGTACCAAAACCCGCCGTACATCAAGAGGCACCAAGTGAGGTACCTGAAAAACCAAGACAACCCACCAAAAGACTTCACTCCTATCCAAGGACCGAAGACGACGACGAGTGATGGATCCACCCCGTGTATGAATCCTTCTGGGATGGGAGGAGTTACATTCCACCTATTCAAGGAACCCATGGAAAAGAAGCCACATCATCAATTCCGCATCTCAGCACTTCTCGTTCCCATGAGATCTAGGAATTGAATCAGCATTTTTATTTCACCTTTTCCATAGTTCATTCTCATGTATTTAGTCTTGACTTTATATTCGTACTGCTCACATCATACATACTTTCAAAACGGTGATACAACGTTTTGAAAACCTCAAACTCGAAACGAGTTATAAAATTCGCGTTAACTCAAGAAGATATACTCATCTTGTATAGTTGTAATAATAGAAAAGCACTATAACACTTGTGATTTTGAATAAGTGATCAATATTACTTGATGTCTTGTACACATGATTCATACAGATAGGTACAAGGTGAGTGTCGTCCGAGGTGTGGTCTCGTTCGATATTACGAACAAGTGGATTTATGAAAATTCAATTAAAGGTATTCATAAGAATTATCACATGAAATAACGTTTATCTAGGTATATGTTGTTTGAAGTGTACGCTATTATAGGTAGGCTAATGATGATTTTTTTCAATAGGACACCCTATATACTGTTGCCATCTGAATGGCTGAAAATTGAACACCCTGTATTTTGTTTTCAAATGATCAGTTTAAAACTCAATTAACCTTCAATTTACATCAAGAACATATGTCCTAAAAGTTGTCCTTTTTCGATATTCACGAAGCAAGTTAGGCAGTAATTCAGATGGTCAATTCGAGAATGAGATTGTATACAGGGTGTTTTCATACAAAAACTCATTATGAGCCGATATCGTACAATCAAACACCTTGTATCTATGGATGGAATTGATTTCCGGTTTGGATTCTCATTAAATCCTTCAAGTGTTGTCCTTAGAAAGTATAATTAATGAATATAGGGGGTGGCCAAGATAGGAATAAACCTTTCAGCTTTTATTCTGCATGAAATATGAGCTATTTGGAGAAATACTGGAAGAAATCTTCATGAAACCAAACTCTCTATACTTCAGGAAGGTCGTTACGAACAATTTCTCATGATACACTTTATGTTCTTGTTCATAATACGAAAAATCAAAGTTGATGATAATTTATGGAAGAGGAAACGTTGGACTCAAAATTGGTTAAAGTCATTTTGGAAAGAAGAGTTGAAATGATAAAGTACCAGGTATGTCTTGATAACTATTTGAATAACTCCAGAAATAAAAACAAAAAATGCGGAATAAGATTTTTCCAAATATCACGAAAATGAGAGAAGGAGAGCAATTCTTGAAAGTGAAAATTCCTTACATTTCGTAACTTTCCTCTCAGTCAACCAAAACCTTATCTCCTACCTACACCAAGATACCCATGCTGTTAATTATTATTGTGGGCACCCTTCATCAGGCGATATCGAATGTGGAAAAATACTATTGAATCACCCCGTATTCAGTATTTGTTGATACATTGTCTTTATCCACATTCAACACGTTCATTAATCGTACTGAATGATAGGTTCCGTATATATCTAGCTAGATTCGTCGAATCCTTTGATATTGAGTTTCTCCAATGTTATTTCAACACGCGAAGTATGATTTATCGTGAAGAGACGGTTATATAGGTGATGGTTGGGAAATCATCACATAAAACAAGAATTATTTCAAGATCATCATCATTATTCTTCGGGGTTGAAATGAAATAATCAATTGTTCGATACGTAACACAATGATCATAAGGTATATAAAATAATTAGAAACCGATATAGCGAGTAAATAATGATGATACAAAAGGGAGCTTACAACAATTATTTATGGGACTCAAATGAAGAATTTTTGGAATTCAATAAAGCAAATAAAGCAAATAACATTGCTATTGAAGTATATCAATTCCATAGTTTCTTTTCTCATGAAGCTGAAGTAATAATCATGACATCAGCACTTCGTGACCTCAATTCCGATGAACTATTTTCAAGAATGCCAACAGCACTTCCTTCGAATCAGGATGTCATTGTCACCGTATTATCTCTGAGGAATTCAAATCCCATGGATATTTTCGAAAAAAAAACTAAATTTTCCATTCAGTTATGACCCTAACTAATCTTTAAAGCTCTATTCGGGTTTGAACCATAGGTAATTACTGTTCTAGAACTATCAGGAGTGAGCGCAGTGGAACGGTTCGGGTTTTGTGAAACTGTTCTACACAGTCAACAAACTTTGGTGTAATTTTAATCAAATGGATTTCAGAGCAAACTCCGACGAATACAACACCTGAATATCGAAGTTGTGTCTTTTTGTTATACCTTTCACAATTGAGTGTTGTGTGGTGCTATAATTCCGATCTTAGTAGTGAAAAATGACACGAATGTGGTGAAGTAAAACGATTCTGAAACATAAAATCATAAGAACATAAAAACCACCTATTATATAAAATCAACACCAAGTTAAACCGTGTCATATCATGATGGAATTGAGGCGGTGTATGAATTATCTAATTTGGAGACAATAATCATTCGTTAAATATTGCATCCTGAAAACACCTGATTTGATATAAATTAATAAAAACATTGTATGTAGGCATCTGAATGGTGTGAATTTTATGCGCTCATCTGTTCGATCATAGAACCTGAGAACTTTTGCCAATAGGTGGCACTGGCGTCCTTCCTACCGTACCTGGTTTGAATATTGGGCTAGATATATTAGATGATTTAGATACAGATCAGTATCAATTGGCCTAGTCCCTAGTACCACTAATCAGGATAAATAAGCCGAAAGAGTTCGTTATCATCCGAATTGTCCCTGGATTCTACTCTATCATCATATGAATTTTATTTCAATGGTTCAAGGTGATCCAACTCAGTAGAAAACACCGGAGGTAGTGAAGAAAAGCACTAATTCGCATAAACACACTCATGGTAGGATTCAGCTTCAAGAAAATCACATAATGTGCATCACACCACTGCGGTGTCAAATCAATAATCAATAATATTGTGATCGTTACAACCCCTTCATATAATAAAAACAAGCAAGTGTTGAGAGTTTATAATTGGTAATAAGGATAATTCACAAATGTATTCCTATTTTCATGACTATAATAGTCGTGGTGCGGTTCAATTCAGGCCTCTCCGACAAGAATTGAAATAATCTTTGAATTTCAACTTGAAATTATTTTATAATCATTTACCTATTGTATTTACCCTTATGAAGGTAATTTACTTCAGTTCTCACCTGAAGACGATTGTAAAGACACACATGACACACTCGGTATAATATCATTTTTTCATCTCTCCAATTTATTTTGATTCCTTTTAATTCATGCTACTGTTTCTGTTTTCAGGCTATCGACTACTTAAATTTCCAATCAAAATCTATATTACTGCAACTATATATATTCACTCAATATTTTTGACATTTGAATCTTATAATTCGTTGATCCAGTTCTCATTTCAAACTTTTTGAATATATTTATTATTTTACTTCGTTTTTAGCATAAATTATACAGGGTCACTCACGGTCGATGGTACCTTAGACGTTTACGGAGAACGGGACGTAGGATTATTCTGAAAATTTGGTTTATTGGGTAATCAGTTTTGTTATATCGATCTGAAATAATTTCAGCGTTGCGGCGTTGCCGCTTCTATAGAAAAGTAGCAACAACTTTGTTATTTCAAATGGAACACCCTATATTTTATTTAATTTTTAGACTCTTCCTGAGAAGCTGATTTCGTCGATCTATCATACTTGGGGTATAGCGCGAAATATTACAGAGATATAGGGTGTGAAAAATCGAGATTTTTCAACTTTAGGAATTTTTTGTGTCGAAACTAATCATTTCTGCTAATAGAAACAAATAGAGGGTGATGCAAAACTCAAAATTTTGAACCACCCGTATTTGTTTCTATTTAATATCAATCGATAGTAAATGGAAAGTTGAGATAGGGACATGTAAGCCGTTTCGAGCAAGAATGGATAGTTTCGGCACAAAAAATTCCTAAATTCGAAAATTCTCGATTTTTCACACCCTATATCTCTGTTATCTTTCTCGCTATACCCCAAGTATGATATATCGACGAAATCAGTTCTTCAGGAAGAATCTAAAAATGAAATGAAATACAGGGTGTTCTATTCGAAATAACAAAGTTGTTTGTCCTTTTTGATAGAAGCGGGAACGCCGAAACGCTGAAAGTATTTTAGATCGATAGAACAAAACTGATTACCCAATAAACCAAATTTTCTCCGTAAACGTCTAAGGTAACATCGACCGTGAGTGACCCTGTATTTTTTAGGATTCATATCTCCATACAGTTTACAAAACGATTTTCAAGATGTTGATCTAGAGAAAAAATCAGGTTAGAAAATAAAGAAGGTCGTGTAGAGAACGTCGAGATGTCGAAATAAATAGTTTTATGTGCCTACAACACTTGTGTTATCAATTCTTTATTATGAAACCATCTACATTATCCCAGAAGTGGGATTAAGGATCAATAAAGAATTTAATAAAGAGAGATTTTCGGATTGGAAAGGAAGAGCAACAATGAAACACTGCATTTGGAACAAGATGGCGGTGGATGAAGAGGTGAGGAAGCAGTAACGGCGTCTGCTACAGCGGTAATAAGTGTGAAAGATATTATTGTTATGAGGATGATCGGCCAAAAAACAGACCAGTATTGTAGCAACAATCTGGAAGTGCCGCATCCAAGTTATAGATATATTATAAATTATAAGCCAAATTTTTGGGAGTAATACAGAACGTCTATTTTTGCCTGGAAGGGGTGATATCCATTCAAAGAGTTCCGGATGAATTGGTGCTGTCGTTGGCTATTGGTAAGTTACCAGGACAGGCACAAAATTGGTATCAATCAAAAGTTGATTTCATCGCTATGGACTGGGAAACCTTACAAAGCTGAATCGTATAAAATGTATGGAGTTTTGGCTGATCTTGAAACCTAAAAAAATTGGACGTCCAAGATGTTACATTGTTTTATTGATTAGTTTGTTGACAATAATTCATAAAATGAGACCAGGATGATATTAAGTATAAATAGCCTAGAAGATTTATGCTCAACAATAAAGAGTGTCATTGAAGAAGATCTGGTTCGGAGTAGATCACCATATAATCGAAATATACGAGTAGCAGGAGTGACTAATCCTCTATCGAGAGGAATTGACCCACATTGATTAGGTCAGAAACTCCCTAAGAAACAGATTCAAGAGGTAGTGGAATGCTCTGGTATAAAATGTCTCAAAAGAAGAACCGATGTAGGGAGCTTTTTCTTCGATTATATAGTGAAGACTCAGTTAATGCTGAAGATATATTATGTAAATATGAGAATAATCAGATTTATCCTGGGATAAATAAATAAACCTTATTGATAAAGGGGAAATCCAAGGATACGGATTGGGATAAGGATCAAATGCTGTGCATAGACTGTGAGTAGATATAATTCAATGTTCTGCGTAGTTTTTGCCAGGATAGTCCCAGTTGTTTTATGTTGGTTGATTACCTATCTCATACTACTCAGATGTTTGTTGGTGAATTGTTGACGGTTAATGTTGATTATTTGATCTTCGGATTCCTCGACTAGGTACTACAGACGGAAGTCGGGTCTAAAAAATAATTGATGTCAAATTCTTACAGTATCGGCCGAGGTATCGGCACTGCTACAGTTCGAGTTTATGATCAGTTGATGGATAGGAGAACAATTGAAATCAATCAGCAAAAATCTTATAGGTTTGGGAACTTTGGGCTCATCTGAGTAAAGACAATCATTAGACAAAACTGTAAAAAACTATAAGAAAGGAAAAGATAGATAGGGGGAGAGAGAGGCGAAATAAGAAAAATGTATCAGAGGAGAAGAAGAGGAAGAAATAGCAAGAGAGAGTGAGAAAACCTTTTTCACACTGTACAAATATATGATTCAATGATAAGGGCAGAGAAAAGTTGAGGTTTTGTGATTATAAAAAATAATTATACGAAGTTAAATTAACTTTAACAATTCAACGCGATTACAAATTTTCACCTCGTTGTTTGATATAATCATGAAATAGGTTCAATTTGATCGTATACATTCGATGATCTACAATATTTTGTTGAATTTGTTCAGCTTCACGAGAATCTCTATAATGGGAAAGACCACTAAGTCAAATAGTATAGGTTCTACTAACAAGAGAGTCGACTCAGCGTATTTATGAATGAAAAGTAAAATAGTATCGATTGACCTTGAAGAGAGAAAAATAACCATTGTGAATGAAATTGTTATGTGAGTTATGTGATTTGATTGGTCGTTGGGTCAACTGACTCTGTCTATGTCAAATTTCACAAAATGACATCTTTCGTGAAGTTTGGCTTACATGATGCCGTTATCTGCTGTTAACCAGGCGTCGCCTCTTCGAATTTTGATTGGACTTTAGATAACTTTCTGTCGCCCGAATTAATTCCTAGCCAATCACAAAACACTTCTCTAAAATCATGAATACTTATGAATTGAGCTTTTTACAATAGTTTTTCAGAAATAATTAAATTATTTGGCAATTTCACTTTATTATAAAATAATCACAGTGTGTTAAAATTTCAGTATGAATCGTCTTTCATCACTTGTGAATTTATAATTGAGGACATTTTGCAGATATATCCAACTTCACAGAAAATTGATTTCATAACAGCACACTTCAAGGATTTTCAGTGGATCTTAACAATTCTTCTAAGATTTTTTTGGTGAAATCAATAAAGATCAATTACATGATACACCTTCTCCAAGTTCAAGTATAAAGCAGTCATCTAATTTGAGAATTTTATTTCTCCAATGCATCATAAGAAATTTACAAGAAGGAATTATTACTCTAAGATGTTCTAGTGACAAGTGACCTGCCCAATATTGTTTTCCTTATACTATACACTTTGATATTATCAATACCCTTTCAGAATATTCAATAAAAACTTCTCTTGATTTTCTGTTCCTCTAGATTTTTGTACTCATTTTCAGATCCTCTACTGCTTCAGTTTGACCAGTGACCAGCATTGCTATAGCTAAAAATATGCAATGTAATATGTATCGAAATTATTGAATAATATAAAAATAAGATAATTCTGTAACTATATCAATTTACCTGCAACCACTGTAGAACTGGAGTGATATTTGTATAGGTACTTCATCGAACTTTCTTTGTGACCATCAAATTCCACTGCTTCAATCAAAATATTCCTCAATGCAGAGATAAGTTAGTGGGTAATTTATATTTGGTGTCCAATAAATAAAAAACGGCAACCTCGACTGCTCTTATTCAACACAAAAGTCTCTGTTTATCAAAGCGATATTTTGAGGTTAGGTCAAATATATAATAACAGCAACACAAGTAAAGATTTCACCACAAATGGTACAGCCCAAAATATATCCAGTAATCGTTTCCTCATGTTATAAATTCACTTTTTTCCTTAAAAAACCTCAGATGAAAATATAGCAAATTCCTTCAATCAGTTGTGAAACATATTTGATTCGTAGTAAATTTTCAAGGTCATTTGGTAACATTCCCGCCTTTCTCTGAGTCAACTCTCTGGTTAGTATAACCTATACTTTGTGACTAAGTGATGGAATTCATCAAAACCTCTTTTAATCGACGAATGGTGATATTTATTCAGTGTACATACAATATCATCGATAAAAATCGAAGCAAATAGATTCTACAGCGTTTTGAAATCAGCCTTTTCATTCAAAATTGAAAAACGCCAGAAGTAAGTGGGCGGTGCTATGAGGCTATGACGTACTATCCCCTGAGTCTATCTCTGCCTGTTTCCATTATATATCCTTTTCTTACACCGCTACAGTGTTGTCAAAGTTACTTGTCAATTACTCTTTATGTATTTGCTATATTTTATCAAAAACGTATCGATTAGTGAGAACTATATGATATTATGATAATTCGTAATAAAAAATATTTCTATCGTATTAATTTCCATATATTATGTCGAAAATCCGAAAATGATTTTATCTATTTTGGTAAAATATGACATTTTTTATTCTATGATTTCGTGCTTGACGGAACCGAATCGTACTGTGATTTCGAAATTTGAGGTTATTTGAGTTGTATTTAGATTTTGAGTTGGAAATTCGATTTTATCCATCTCAACATTGAAAAATCCTATGAAATAGAAACAGGATTTGAAGAATCCACGAATCGAAATTTGCCTTTGGTAGTTTCAACCATGGCGTTCAAATATGTGACATCGATAATCCTGATTTTCAGTCTGCTGAGTTCAAAAAGAAAGTTGAACAGGTAAATTTCGAAAACATCTGTTTAATCATAACCACTGTGATTATTCATTCAATTATTTCAGAGCAACAAGAGAATCTTATGGAGACAAAGCGATTGGGTATATGCAAGTGAAGAGAGGTTTTTTGAAAGCAAATACTACTTCTGAACAAAAAGTACATGATGAAGTGTACAAAGTTGTTACTGAAATTGATGAGCCAATGAAGTTATTTCAAAGTGCAAGATGAAAAGGTGGGAAAGATTAATAAAACATGTAGTTTCTCGTAAGTAAACATTCAATTTTAGGAGGATGTAAACACAGTGTGGCATCCATATTAGGGCTGCATGGGAAATCTGTGGAACCTTCTGTCACTTCTGTTGAATGTCAATGGAAACTCAAGAAAGTTGTTATACATTTTTGGAATATAAATCAATAATACCCAGAATCCAATTTTTGGTGCTTCTTTGAATGGCTTAACTATAGCCAAGTGATTAAAATCAAGTGCCCAATGAAATAAATGTATCTTTAGACCATGGTGGAACTGACATTGTTCTATAATCTTCTATGTTCTTGATTTTTAATTCCTTATTCTCAAATGACCTGCACATTTTATTGTATGATTATTCATTATTTATTTTGAATGAAAGTATTGCATAAGTTCTAAATTATTTACAGTTTTGTACAGAATTTATACTATTTGCACAGATCTATTCGGTTGAAATAAATATTCTATCTTAGGACACCTGTCAAGAAGAATGTAAAATCAATGACTAAAAAATAGCTTAGTTATTGAAAATATGTTTAACACAGTCAAGAGAATGAATTAATTGTGAGTTATTTTTTTGATGTGTGATATTCCATACATTATCAACTACTTTATAATAACTAAAATGTACCAGGACTCAGGGGTCTTCACTTCAGTGTATACAAGCCCTTGACTTGATGGTATTTCACAAAAGTAGATGGACTTTCAAAGTGAACTCTTTTTTCATCCCATCGCTCTATAGGGTTTCCAACTTCCTCTTTTTGTTGAAGATTTCAATCTTCCATGTCTAACTCAAACTGAAAAGAAATATAAAGTTATAGTTCCCTTTTCAACTTATGAACTTTATTATCACTTACATCAAAATGATCTTCACAGCAAAGCATATCCTTGGTTGTGAAAGCAGGAAACCATCTTGTCCTGATGTCTTTATTGTTTGTTATTGAAATGAACAGTTTATTTTCAGAGTTTGCGCTAGTGTTCAAACACGTTAAAACAAATCGCTTTTCAGAAAGCACTTATTCTTACTATACAACTTAAACAGGAATTGAAACTATTGAAAGTATTTTACAAGAAGAGAAAAACTGAAAAACAAGTAAATAAAACAACAATGAAGTTAGGTTAAGTAAAAAAATACGTTAACTTAACCTCAACCTCTGTAGACACGGAACACGAAACGAGCGACAGTGCTACGGATTTACATCATTGAACAATTATTTATGATTGGTCAGCTCAAGGTCGATAGGCGTGTAGGGTTAAGTACGTCACACCAATGAGAGCAACTATTGAATGTGGCGCATAAAATTGTATGTTTCAAACCATATACGTGTATTTCATCATTCTATTAATGATATAGAACGAATAAAAAAAATTATATATGGTAGTTTTTGGACATACAGAACACCTGCTGTAAAAAAAAAATTGTTGTCTTCCCCAAACATTGTGTTGCATTTGTCACAGTTGTTAGAAGCTTGTGCTCTTGACAAGAATATTCATATTCAATTCTTTTTAAAAATTATCCCTATTTTACAAGATCGACTGTCCGTCGAAAAAACGTCAAATATAAGATTAACCTCCCAAACGTTTTTGAAATGTTATTCCCATTTCCAAAATATTCAGTGGAGTCGGTTGGTTTTATATTGTGACAACCTTCTAGACTGACTTAAGTCAACCAAAACACTGGGATAACTTCGTCCGGTTCCGTCTTAGACAGCGTCGTTCCATAAAAGACTGAATTCTATGCCAAATACAACGTTGATTTTGGTGTATTGAGTGGGTATCGTCGCCAAAATGCTACTTGGGTCTTGGAATGATAAAAAGAAATATTTCATGATTAAATCATTATCAGATGATATGTTGACATGAAAGAGATCTAGTTTTTGTATTCGAAGTAAAATACTAGAAAATTTCATCTATAATTTTCATTATCGCATTCAAATATTACCGCCACTTTTATTCAAAACCTCATCATTCCTGCCTACATTAAAAGAGAAAAAAGTTACAAAGTTGAAAAGAAAAATTATGTCGAAACAAAAGCCCTAGTTACATATTATCACTCTGAAGATAAATACGATTTGACCAGGAAACAGATTCGTGAATTGTTATTGCTATGCTGCGGAAGCCATCCTCGAAATCGATCGTGAAACACTGAATAAATGGTGAAGGAATGCGGGTGACAGCAAATTAATTTCATCTGCATGTGAAAAATTAAGTGGATAAATAACTGACTGGTAAATCACATCAAGGACTGCCAGAACAGTAAAAAATATTCATCATTCATGAAGCATGGAAAGAGGTTTTGTATCCACTGCATTCGATTAACTACGATTTCCAATTACACAGTGATGAGTAAATGTGCAGATCCGAAAAAACACCTCTGATTTCAGTAATTCAGAATTGTCATCATTACTTCTGGCGTATTCCGGGATGCATGATTTTTCATAAATATCAGAAACAAATGGATACACAATCACAATATATTGTATTCATTTACCACATCACATTATGGTATCTCAAAAAAAGTGAATTAGGAATTCGGGAATGTGCAGCTTGAACAAATGAGGGTGAATGTGTTTGAATATGGTAAAAAATGTGGTTATGTCTTCATTAATCGTAAGTCTAACTGCCGATATCTTGGAAATTGTTAGAAACAATGTTTCAATTGCTGAATAGGCGAAATCGTTATCAGGTTAATCATTATGATTAGTTTTGGGGCTGCAAAGCTGTTGGTATGCTTCCGCATAATATTTACTGACAGACTACACGACTAGTGAATCTACCCCATTTCTATACAACAAATGTGAAAGAGCAAACTGAAATAATCTACCCTGAAGAGTCACTGCGATTACCAAATATTAGTTTATTTCAATTAACAATCTGTCAGAAACTCGTCCTATTGTGCAATTTGAAATGGAATGAAATTAACGAAAAGTTTTCGAAACATAAATTATTTGTTGTTTTATTTTAGATTCATCTAGTCCCTCAAAAGAACAGCATTTTTTAAACAAATTTCGAGGATATTCAATATGTTTCAATGAATAGCAAATTATGACACATCATACATAGTGTCCTCCAGTGATTGGATTTTCGACCGCCGCCTTTTGTACCAATCTGGCAAGAACACGAAGTACAGGAAAGCGAAAGTATTAGAAAGCTGAATTGCACCCCAATCAGAACATGAACTGTGATGAATTGGACTCCAATGAAACTCGTTGATGAGAGTAAAATCTAATTATGATTTTATTTTATATGCGACCGCAAACTCAAGCAATTTTCTCCAATTGACGGATTTAATTATCGGCATCACAACGCAATGAAATTAATCAACCTTGGATGAAAGAAAGCCTCCATAATCTTTCTCAAGCTCAAGGAAAATACCAACTATTTCTATGCTAATGTCATTGCGAACCAACCCAACTATGAACTTGCTGTAAATCTATAGAATATGGAAGGAAATAATGTAGCTATTATTCACCTGCCTTGAGGTAACTGACAAAGTAACAAATATAAATGGTATAACATTACCACATTGTTCTGCTTTCTTATTTCATTCTCGTTCAGCCTGGAGAGTTTCAATACAAATCACCTGACCCATTATACTGCAAAGGATGTGATTTGCAAATTCCCTTCGAATGCGTTCTTGGCTGAAAAAAGATTGAACATTTGTATCAGTCAATGGTAATGGAAATCGGAATGGCGGTTGGGAAAAAATTTCAATAGATAAATTCGAGTTGATAACCCACATTTCTGAGAGATATGTGACCATTCATTCAGGTAAAGTTCTCAATTATGATTTCTCTTAACGAATGAGACCAAAAATTTTATAATAATCTATTGTAGCATCATCACTTATTCACCTTCTCGAACCCATATCAGTTTTGAGAGCTGTGGCCCACCCCCCATACCTACCAAGTTTTTTCTAGTTATCAATGACATGTACAGATACTCTGATGTTTATGGACTCTCGTATTGTTTCAATGTTTTGTTAAATAATTGTAGACTTGTAGAAATGACGAATGAAGAAAAAAATGAAGATACCTGTGATAACCCAAAACCAGACCTTACAATTTATAAATCACCCAGAAGTCAGTTTTAAATCATTGTAAATTATTATGAAACAACAAATAACATTTTTTATCTTTGCTGTTTGACATAGGTAGGTATAGAGTGTGTCTATTTTTTTATGGAAGCATCTCAGTAACTTTCGTAATTATCAACATATAGAATGATGAAACTCTGAAAATCGTTGGAAATACTAAAAATGGACCAACTGGCTCAATAATGGCGCCAGTCGCAATGGAACTAACAATTCTCACGGTACAATGATGATATTAGAAAGCAAAATAAATTATAAGATTGATTGGCTTACCTGGTAATTACACTCAGTAGTAGTCGTAAATCTACATCTATCGATACTAGTTTAACGAATATTGAAATGAATAACCATCTCGCCATCTGTTATCGGCCTATATGATTCACTTCGTTATTTGTAGTAATTCTTCAGATCATATATTGGGTTTAAAGGGAGGGAGGGATGTAATTATTTCGGAAGACAAGCTCGAACAATTTCGATTGATCTTCCTTACCAGGTAAGTCAATAAATCTTATAATTTTTCTTCGCTTGTCTTCCTTCATAATTATATACACTCAGTAGATGTTTAAATTAATCTCACATGAACTAAAAAAGGTTTTTATTGTACAAAATATCTTCATATCGATTTTTTTAGTCAATAACCTATGAATGAGTAACATAGTTGTACATACATATTGTATTAAACTATTCAATATAATGAATCCAAATCATTATTATTCTCATAATAGATGATGGGTACAAATTATTATTATTACTATATACTGCTCTTGCTATTCATCCGAATATTCCCAAGGAGTTCATTGTAAAATTCACCTTTTTCTATCTATCTTAGTTCTCTAAACAACCCTCAGAAGTTTTATTGAAAACTTGTACGAGTTAGGATAGCGGCTATTATAGTAGGATCCTTAAACCGTTCCTTTTGAAGTCTTTCAAAAATTCCTGCCATCGGAAAGATTCGATTCAGCTAGTCTAAGTGTGCATTTGATTATTGTAATCTCGATGATTTTACGTTGAGGGCCACATATTTGGCCCATTTCAACGTTTTGATATAACCCAATTATTTTCGAATGACGAATCATACAATTGGTGATCGTTTTCAAGTGTTCTAGCAGTGTATACTATACAATCATAATTTGTTAACTTCATGTTGTCCATAGCAATTTTCATGGATCATTAACTGCCGAGTTTTCATGCACTCAGTATATTTCTGTCTGAGGAAGGTATATACTGAGTGCGCACTGTTTTTGTTTTTTCAATGGTAATTGCTATCAGTCGTGCATACATAACTATATAAAAAACCAGGATTGTTGTTTTCCATCAAATTTTGTTCCAGTTCAAATTATAAATGCTTTGTATAAGATGAATTGGTAACATATATAGTAAAGTACATTTTATGTCAATATTGACAAAAAGAACATTTGCTTGTTATCAGTTTTCTGACGGTTCTGTAGTCCTTGAGTTTGAACAGAGGTTACTCAATGTTGAGATGTTTGAGGTTGAGGATGAACCTGTATTCGCCATCAGGTTTTAGACTGAGGAAATAACTTGACAAGAATTGATCTTTACCTGTTTTATATTGTGGTTCCTTCATTCAAAAGTTCTTCAATCATCTTATCGTAATGTTTTTCTGTGACCGAGGTATAGAAATCTTGGGTCAGACTTCCTAGTGAAGTAGTGATTCTTCTTAGTTATAATTTTCCATGGTCCTGTTAACAAATCAAGAAACCATGCCTTGTCCGCGTCTGCTGTCCCTTGAGCGGTTAGCTATTTTGCAGTTTTTTTTTCTGGTGGCATTATTCAATTTCGCCTTGAAGTGTCAGGGGTATCCATTCGTTTTGTTTGGCAACCGTTGTCAGTTTTCCAGTTTTGCCAGGAGAAACTAGATATTTTCATGTTTGATGATCATCGAAAATCATGTCTATTATTTCACAGGTAGCTTTTTCGAACAGCTAGACCAGAGGGATCCATAATGGCCAATATACTAACTGCTATATTGAAATAATTTTCTTCATCGAACGGCGGAATTATGGAACTCATTTCCTAGTGAGATTTTTCAGGTTCTCCCAAAGAATTCTAACAGTTATTTCCTATCCCAGTATCCTTCTACTGGCTTGCACGATGTTTCACCATGAACATTTCAGGTTTTTCCATCGTGTAGTCGAAGAATAATAATAAAAAAATCTGTTGGTGTGCGAATGTTCGCGTGTGGTGATTGGGGTGATATGAAATATGATATTTCTTACTGTTTGACAATTCAATGTTCCTTTGACTGCTTCATCAGATAACATCCCCTTCACCTTCAAACTCGAAACCAAATGGGCCAGCTTTTCAGAAAATTGGTCGAGTCGAAGAGCCTTTTGCAGATAAGGCATCGAGTTTTTTTTTTGATCCATGACTGTATTTTCAATATTCCGACTATAGTCGGGCTTGGAGAAATGAAGGGAGAGCTTGATGGAAAAGGCCGAATAGGGAACTATATCCCAGAAAATCTGCGGTGAGAGAGGGAGGGAGAGATTGAGCTCAGTCCCTAGATCCGCGTTTTGATCTATAGAAAGATCTACATTCGATATCGATCTATGGAGAGATCGAAGGTTGTTGAATCAGAATTATATGCATTATAAACATTGTGCAAACAAATCCAGTTTGATTCGAAAAATCGAACTACGAACAAATCATCCTTGTATATTTCTCCTCTTTAGTTCTGATTTCAATTTGTTGATATATGGTTTCAATTATATAAGTCCAGTTCGATCTGTAGAAAAGGTCGAACTACGAACCACTCATCCTTGTATATTTTTCCTTTGTTCTTTTGATCTGAACCTTCTCTTTCAATTCGTATTTGGTATATTTATTTATTTTCTCTTCTGATTCGAACCTTTACTTCAAATTTGTTGATAGGGAAACAATTTGTTTTTGGTTTCAATTATATAAATTCAGTTCGATCTGTAGATAGGTCGAACTACGAACCACTCATCCTTGTATATTTTGCCTTTTTCTGATTTGAGCCTTCACTTGCAATTCGTTGATAGAGCAACGATTTGTTTTTGGATTGCAATTCGTTGATAGAGCAACGATTTGTTTTTGGATTCAATAATATAAATCCAGTTCGATCTGTAGATAAGTCGAACTACGAACCACTCATCCTTGTATATTTTGCATTTTTTCTGATTTGAGCGTTCACTTTATATAATTCCAGTTCGATCTGTGTAGATAGGTCGAACAACGAACCACTCATCCTTGTGTATTTTTCTTTTGTTCTTTTGATTTGAACCTTCCCTTTCAATTCTTTGATAGTGCAACGATTTGTTTTTGGTTTCAATGATATAAATCCAGTTCGATCTGTAGAAAGGTCGAACTACGAACCACGCATCCTGGTATATTTTGTCTTTTCTGTTCTGATTCGAACCTTCACTTTAAATTTGTTGATAGAGCAACAATTTGTTTTTGGTTTCAATTATATAAATCCAGTTAGATCTGTAGATAGGTCGAACTACGAACCACTCATCCTTGTATATTTTGCCTTTTTTCTTCTGATTTGAACCCTTACTTTCAATTTGTTGATAAAACAACGATTTGTTTTTGGGTTTCAATTATATGAGAGCCATATCGTTTTTCACTCACCAGATATGAGAAGAATCCAATGGAAAGCTTTGGGCAGATGTTTTCCTCAAAACGTCGTATTTCTTTCAAGAGTTCATCGTATTTTCTACTCTTATTGTCTTATTGTAGGACTTCGGTTTCTATGTCATTTTCTTCTCATTTCACTCATTTTTTCGCGATGTTTTACACATCGTTCTTCACTTGATAGATACAAATTACGAAGTGAATCATATAGGCCGATAACAGGTGGCGAGATGGTGATTCATTTCAATATCCGTTAAACTAGTATCGATAGATGTAGATTTACGACTACTACTGAGTGTAATTATAAAGGAAGACAAGCGAAGAAAAATTCAAAATGCCTTCTGATTTATGAGCATGTCCCCAAACTCACTTCAAATGTATTTTTCATGCAGGAACTTTAGTCCTGAGAAATCAAAATCTTTCTCATGGAAGCACCTTCTTCCGCAATTTTCGAGATATTATAATGATAAAAAGAAATAATATGTAATATCAAAATTTCTGGATTTTAGCTCGAAGAAGAAAATGTAACGATAGTAATGAGTCCTGATCACGGTTCCGAAAGAATTTTTAGCCTATATTCCCCCCTAATATGATCGAACTATAATTGATTGATTCTTATCCTCAGTTAAAAGCAATCGATATGAAAATCAAACCACTTTCTTTGTTCGTGCTCGAAATTCTACTCGTTTCACAATCGAAATACCCAAAATCGAATCTAAAATGAAGTCACCAATTAATGCTGTAACATGACGTATATAAATGCAAGATAAGAAGAAACTCATGGTCAGAAAATGTTTCTAGAACGCACAACAATAACAGGTGTTGCTGTCACTATATTCTCGCTAGTTATATCACCATTTCATGGGAACTCTCGTAGACTCAAGATTCTCAGCGAGGAGCGGAGTCAGCAGTTCCTTTATCTTGCATATTATATTTCAGCTTTTGCACTTTTCACATCATAACGATTATTTTATATACATTCAGTCTTGTCTAGAATCTCATACTGTAAACATCAATCTCTATTGTAAAATTTTGACGAATAAAAATATTTTTTTATTCTAAATCCTGAACGGACTTATGAAATTGGCGCAGTCGGTATGATTGTTGCGAAGAATCCAGTGCGGATAACTTTTCTATTCTAATAGTTAAGCAACAATTCGAAACAAACGTTCAGTGAAAAGTTGCTGAAAGTTCCAAAAGCACATCCCGGAGGACAAGCTGGTCGGAAGAAGCAACTAGAAGGATTAGCAGCAAGCAAATCCAAATGAACAGAGAGATTGTACTGTGAGTAGATTTTCTTTTCATGTCAGACTTCTCTAGAACTTCTCCATCCTATAGTGAAAGTGAAGGCAATCTAGAGTTTGTTATACAATCCCTAACTGAAAACTTGAATTCAATTTCAATCGAAGACAAAATTTTCACAAATAGACCAGTGAATACTATCAACCAAGCAATAATGACAACCGTTCCAAATTTTTCCAAAGTTCATGCCGAAACTATTCCAGATTTCGATGGTGACGTAAATGAATTGAATTTCTTTCTAGAAAGTGTCGACAGCATTGTCAAACATTTTTTGATAATTCAAATGTAAACAACTATCAGAATGTCATTATTTTTCGAACAATTATAAGCAAATTGAAAGGACCTGCAAGAGAAGTCGTTAATATTAGATGTGCAAGTGACAAATTAAAGAGGAATTAATTCGAAATTTTAGTGATCCTCGTAATGAAACCTGTTTATCATTGGACTTGAACAATCTGAGACAAACACAAAATGAATCTCCATACCAGTTTCATGACAAAGTAAGAAAGGTACTGAATACAATATCAAACTATTTATCGATTCACGAAGCAGACGTTAATATTCGTAAATACAAACAGAACATGTATAATCAACAAGCTCTCGAAGTATTCTTAGCCGGGCTCAGAAACCCTTTCGGAATAATGGTGCGTACTAAAGAACCGAAAACAATGTTAGAAGCCATAAATTTCATTCGCAAAGAAGAAAATATTAGATACTTGCAAAATTCCGGATCCAATAATGGTTCAAATCAGAATTTTTCACAAGGCAAGAAAAATCAGAACAAACCCGCGAATTTTAATGCTTCCAATCATTTCATTCAATCTAACCAATTTCGACAACAGCAAATTAGACAACCATATAACCCGAATTTTGCTCAACCTGGCCCATCGAATGCACCAGTTTTCAATCAGAGACAGCAATTTCCATCAGCACCACTTAATGTTCAACCCAAACCAAATAACCCACAAAAATATTTTACGAATGATCACGTCTTCGGAAAACCAAAAAACGTTTGGAAACCAAACCCTAATAATAATAATAATCAAAATAATCAATATAAACCAACTCCAATGTCCACTACTACTAGACAATTCTCTTCGAATACTAGGCAAACGTGTGCTCCAATGGAAATGAATAATACTGAACAATTTGATATACCTAATGACTATACAGAGTGTCCACAAGTGGAATCTGAAAATACTGAATATTCCGATGAATATGCAGAATATGAAGAACCTCAGGATTTTCAATCAACGGATCCTTACCAAACGGAGACATAATTGAGTTCAACACTTCTTTCGATAAAAGACAATTACCCTATTTTACCATCAAGAATTCACCACTCAAATTATTAATTGATACAGGAGCGACAAAATTCTTTTTAGATCCTGAAATAATTAATCGTTTTTATTCCGAATTCAAACAATACGAGCCTTTCGTGGTATCTACATCTTTCGCTTCTTCAAAGCACGATACATCTATAATTATACGAGCTTTTGATGAATTCAATGAAAATATAGATCTAAAATTTTATTCCTACAAATTCCATAATGTTTTTGATGGACTCCTTGGAATAGACTTAATACATTCTTTGAATGCTCAACTAGATTTTCCAAAATCTAAATTCGTAACACCCAACGCAGACATTTCGATTCTGTATTTCAACGCAAATCCGAAAGTTTTTATTGAAAAATATTTACCCGGAAACACGGTAACAAAAATCAAAATCCCCGTGACCACCGAATCAGGCGAAATAATAGTTCCGAAACAAATCATTCAAAATTGTATCATCCCAGAAACATTGTCAGTTTCCGTGAATGGCTGGGCAAACATAGAAATATATAATAATTCTACCAGCGATACAAATTTCACCCTACTACACCCTATAACGACAATTCCTGTGCAAAACAAATTTGAATTCTATCACATGACAATAGAAGAACCTGATTATGAACATCATTCGTACGACATCGACCATTTAATACGAACAGACCATTTGAACGATGAGGAAAAACATAACATTCTCACTCTCTGTCGAAAATACTCAGATATATTTCATTCAAATGAAAATTCATTATCATTCACTAACCAAATTAAACACAAAATTAATACTCATGATGAAATACCTGTTCACACTAAGAGCTATCGATATCCCTTTATCCATAAAGCTGAAGTTAACGAGCAAATTCAAAAAATGCTTAGCCAAAACATCATCAGACCAAGTAACTCACCATGGTCATCACCTATTTGGGTGGTTCCCAAAAAGGCCGATGCCTCTGGCAGAAAGAAATGGCGTATCGTGGTTGATTATCGTAAAGTTAACGATGAAACAATCGATGATCGATACCCTATTCCTAATATTTCCGATGTGCTTGATAAACTTGGCAGATGCAATTACTTTACCACCTTAGACCTCGCTAGTGGTTTTCACCAGATAGAGATGCACCCGGATGACATCCAAAAGACCGCTTTTAATGTCGAAAATGGGCACTACGAGTACCTGCGGATGCCTTTTGGGCTCAAAAATGCTCCAGCCACCTTTCAAAAGGTGATGGACAACATTTTGAGAGGGTTGCAAAACGAAATTTGCCTTGTCTATCTAGACGATATAGTAATTTACTCAACTTCACTTCAAGAACACATGGTTAACTTAAAAAAGGTATTCGAACGTCTAAGAGAAACTAATTTCAAAATCCAATTGGACAAATGCGAATTTCTGAAAAAGGAAACCGCATATTTGGGCCATATAATAACAACAAATGGAATAAAACCAAATCCGGACAAGATAAGAGCAGTTAAAGAATTTCCTATCCCGACGACCACAAAAGAAATAAAATCCTTCCTAGGTCCCCTCGGATACTATAGAAAAGTCATTCCTGACTTTGCGAAAATTACTAAACCATTGACGTCTTGTTTGAAAAAGGGTTCTAAAATTGACATCCAAGATCCAATTTATATTCAATGTTTCGAGACTTGCAAAGAACTTTTAGTAAATGACCCGATTCTTCAATTTCCTGATTTTTCTCAGACGTGCCACCTCACAACCGATGCCAGTCAATTTGCCATCGAAGCAGTCCTGTCCCAAGGACCAGTAGATCAAGATAAGCCTATTGCTTACGCCTCTAGGACCTTAATTCAGGCAGAGCAAAACTATAGTACTATCGAGAGGGAGCTTCTCGCGATTGTATGGGCGACAAAATACTTCCGTCCGTACCTGTACGGCCGAAAATTCAACATATTTTGCGATCATAAACCCCTACATTGGCTATTCTCTATAAAAGATCCGAACGCAAGAATCACACGTTGGAGACTGAAACTTGACGAATACGACTATTCAATACAATACAAAAAAGGCTCATTGAACACCAACGCCGATGCTCTTTCTAGGATCAGAATAAACGAAATCAATACAAATGATATTTTCGAGTACATGAACTTATTCAATGCAACCTTTTCTGAAAATGTCCCCATTTCGAACAATGCCAACAATCGAACAGAAAATAATGACGTTGAATCGGTCGCAGGAAATATCGATGAAACACCAAATCTAGATGACGTTACCCCAGTTAACCAAATTGACAATTCCGACAACGAAACAGCCCATACCAGTATCGAACATCCAATACTCGAAATACCACTTTCTGAAACTCCTATAAATTCATTCCAGAATCAATTATTTCTCAAAATAGTTTCACATTCTCCAAATATTCCTAAAATCACGAGACTATTCGAAAATAAAACAAGAACAGTTATCCAAATAAGCGAAGATAATTTCGAACAAGAAATAATTAATACATTCAAGGAATTCACGACAGTCAAAAAGACATTTGCAATAAACATCGACAAAGAGGAATTCATTCCAAGACTCTGTCGAATATTGAAAGATACTTTCAAAAATTCTTCGTTCAAATTATTGTTATGCAAAACTATCTTAGAAGATGTGAAATCAGCTGATTCTCGTGATGAAAAAATAAAACTTTGTCACGAAGGAAAAACGAATCACCGTGGAATACTTGAAACCGAAGCTCAGATAAAACGCCGGTATTATTGGCCAAACATTCGCGGAACAATTAAAAAATACATCAACAATTGTCAACTCTGTCAGCGTATGAAATACGACAGACAACCCCCGAAACAAAAATTCGAAGTCACACCTACTCCGAGTAAACCATTCGAAATCATTCACGTCGATACGTTCACAATTAGGAACCAAAAATTCCTAACGATAATTGACAAATTCTCCAAGTATGCTCAGGCTTACCCTCTCACAGGAATGACAGCCGTCCATGTTATCAAAGCATTTCTGATATTCATGACCCACCATGGCTCACCAAAGTTGATAGTCCTCGATAACGGAACAGAACTTAAAAATAATATTATGAATGATTTTGCGAAACTACATAAGATTCAAATCCACTACATCACTCCATTGAATCCAAACTCGAATAGCCCTATCGAGAGATTCCATTCAACATTGATAGAGCACCTAAGGATTATAAAAGAGACGCGAAAAGAACTGAATATTCTCGATCAAATGCCATACGATATTCTTGGATATAACCACACAATTCATTCTACAACAAAACAACGACCAATCGATATAATCAATGGACATATGGATTCCAATAATCCATTCGATATCGACCTGAATCAAAAGTTATATACGAATTACGTAAATCAGCATAGAGAATGTACCCGAGAAATTTATAAGAATTTGCATGAACACATGTCCCAACAAAAAGAATCCCTGATAGAAAAAATAAACGAAAACAGGCAAGATCCCCTTGTTTACGAACCAGGCACTTTGGCCTATCACAAAACACGTGCTCGTGACAAATCTAGCCCGCGGTTTAAACCTCATGTAGTAGCAGTTGACGAACAAAATAAAATTCAAACTAATACTACCAAATATCATAAAAGCAACTTGAAAAGACCTCTAGCTAATCAAACAAATGTACTATTACAGGATACTTCTCGTCATGACGACGAACCTCACTGCTCAAGAGATTAAACTGACCAATTTAGCCTCCAATCCTGGTATCCTACCCTATAGACTAGGAGACGCGAAATTAAAGACAACACATACATTTATACACTATTTTGACTTATACCCAATTGAACAAGAACTTGACGTAATAACCGAACAATATACCAAAATTAAGGAGAATACCCGTAACGCACATAACCAGTACACAAATGGACTGAGAAACATAGAAAATTCTATTGCATTTCAACTCAATGCCGTTAAAGATAAATTCAACTCAGCTCATTGATGGATTGGGATCAATTTTCAAAAGTATATCTGGTAATTTAGACGCAACAGATGAAAAGAGATACGACTAAGCCATCTCTCTTCTTCAAACCAATCAGAAAAATGTAGTAACCACCTTGAATAAACAGATTTCATTGACTACAAACATAATTGACGATTATAATAAAACTCTTGTTCTAATCAAACAAAACGAAAATCATATCACAGACAAAATTAACGAACTGAATAAGGAATATTGCAGTTTTCTATTCAATTTCAATTGCTATGTAATAGCACAAAATGGCTTGAATCAAATGAGCGAAATTCTTAAAATCATGCTCCAACTTTTGAATAACTTTGAGAACGCTGTCACATTTGCTAGACTCAAAATCATGCATAATAGCATACTGAGAATCGAATATTTGGAATCAATTGTAAATAAACTTCTGGAACATCATTTACCTGATGAATTATTATTCGGGAACGATATTTCAAATTCATACAAATATTATGAAATACTTGATGTCGAATGTTACCATTCAAAAAATAAAATAGTCTTCATGATTCACTTTCCAATCGTACATCCTAAAACATTTTCATATTTCCACCTTTATCCGATTCCAACAAAAAATAATTCAATTCTCATTCCCACCAAACCATTCCTGGCAATGGAAGAAACATTCTACCAGTACGAGAATAACGAATGCAGAAATATGCATCCCCTGTATTTCTGTGCCAACGAGAACCCGATCTTGCAATCCGGAGAAGACTGTACCCACCAAATCCTGCAGTTGAAGAACAAGAACCCGGTTAGCTGCGAGATAACCCCAGTTGTAATCCAACGTGAAATCATCGAAGAAATCAATCCAGCCCACTACATTGCTATCTTCCCCGAAGAAACCAAAGTAAAAATCGTTTGCCTCAAAACCGATTTTACGATTCTCAAGGGTACCTACCTTCTAGAAGTACCCACGACATGTAGTTTTGAGACCCCACACAATACCTTGACGAACGACGAAACCGTCATCACCGGCCAACCATTGTTACTACCAGATATCACAATACCGAAGATCAAGAATACTCATCTACAAGAAATCGTGATCAATGACATATCGTTGGACCAAGTACATCGATTGCAACAGGATCAACATAGAATGGAGCGAATTTCGCTCAAAACCACACCTAGCGAGACAACATATTTTTGGTCAATACCAATATACATAGTATTGATCGTATCATTGGTTATTGGAACGATATATTTCAAGAAGCTTAGGAGTTCGAACCCAAATAGAACTCCGAAACCAGTGGCCGCACCTACTTCTCTACCATCCCTGTTTCCAAGGGCTGAAGACGACGACGAGTGACTACCCACCAGAGATCCACCCCCTGTATGGATCTTTCTTAGGAGGAAGGAGTTATATCACCATTTCATGGGAACTCTCGTAGACTCAAGATTCTCAGCGAGGAGCGGAGTCAGCAGTTCCTTTATCTTGCATATTATATTTCAGCTTTTGCACTTTTCACATCATAACGATTATTTTATATACATTCAGTCTTGTCTAGAATCTCATACTGTAAACATCAATCTCTATTGTAAAATTTTGACGAATAAAAATATTTTTTTATTCTAAATCCTGAACGGACTTATAAAATTTGCTATGATAAAAATGTATATTATGTATGTATGAGAAATTTATATATCGGAAGGTATGGAAAAAGGCAGGTTGAGAATTCATGCAATCATGAGATAATCCAACATCTTTTTTATACATAATGGGCAGTGATAATATACTGAGGCGCCATCTTATGAAATATGTATCTGTTGTATATTGGGTTCGATTGAGAGTCGCTATTACTCTATAGTTCATATAACATTCTTTCAATAATCATACATAATCCATTGAACATTGAGTGACCAATCATTTCACAGTGGCGTGAACAGTCGAGTTCTGATGTCAATTTATCCATTGTATTGTCAGTTCAGCAGTATTTTATGAATATGTATGATTTTGTATTTAAAAATTGCAGATTCAGCCAATCAATCTATTTTGTTAGGTATTGTTAGATCCTATTTTAATACATACCTGCCTACCTATAATATCCTGATAGACTGATAGTTGCTGACAATATTGGGGTAGGCAGCAAAATTGTGAGGAGAACTCTTTGAAAGTTGTTCCAAGCGTTCGGAATCATTTAATTTCATCATATTTGTGAAAAAACAATAACATTTTTTACATTTGTGGCCGTCGTACGAGGAGGATGTGTTTCGCGTACACACGTGGCTTTTACTTCTCGTGACGCTGATGGAGGTGGACTCCAATTATCAAAATTCAATTAATCTCATATAAGTAAGTAACAAGAAGTGGGAGTTAGTGAAGAGAGATAGAACAAACAAGTACTTTGTGTTGTTTTTTTGTCGTTTTTTTTGTTGATTTCAGATAACTCTGCCCTTATCAGTTTTTATATGAGAACAAGGGTATGAGCATTTAGACAGACTCACTTAATTGTAATCCTTGGAAGACTACCAGAATAATGAGCTGGTCAATTTCCACATAGGAACAGGCCAAAACCAACGAGAAGAAGAAGACGAATACAATAACAACAAATAGTGGCTTGCGTTCTCCATTTGTGTTCGCATACAGAGAGGAGTATGAAGTGAAAGATTGTAGGAGAATATAATCTTATGTGTAGAATATCAACTGATGCAAGACAGTCTTTTTTTCACAATAACGGTTTTTGATATTGCGAAATATAAACTTACTTTACTCTTGAGTAAAATCCATATTCTTTATCATAACCGCATGAGATTGATGAAGAATTTGATATCTAATGGTTGCATCTTGGGTTTGAGATCATGCAGAAACTTTTATGGGGCCTAACAACCTTACGTGAAATTGATAATGACAAAGTGTTTCATATGTAGCCAACTTAAGCAGACTCACTGTGTATAAAGTTATTACAATTGAATCGGAATGATATATTATTGAATATGAAAATACGAATTCTGCTGATGTTGTATGCTTCAACTGCATTGTTTCCTTCATTGAAACTGTCACTGCGATTCGTCCATTGTTCAAACACTTTCTGGAATTGTATCATATCACTTAGGTAGATATTCATATTCTCATATATATTCATACTTATAATATTATATTGAACTTCTCAGTCGTATATTGTTGGAAAATATGTGGAAAAAAATATGTTGTTCTTTTTCCATTTTTCGTTAAATCACTTGACAAAGATCAACAATATATACACTACTTCGTGATCATTAATGACCCGTCATTAAAATATTCTGAACAGTCAAGAGAAAACTCAGAACACAATATTTCAACTGTTTTCGCAATTAATGTCTGATAAGCGTGCAATATTTGCTTATTGTCGTAGATTTCGTGAGTAATTTTAAGGGTTGTCGCCGATTAGACGCTGGACTGTTGCATTTATATTTATTCGAACATGGAGATTATATTTTTTTCAGTTCTCTTTCTAAATGTTTTGTAGCTCGAGGTTGAGGCTTATGAATATTTGAAAGTGGAAGAATTATTACTTCTGAATATTCCGAAACATAACACGAATGTTCCAAATGATTGTAGCGTTGTCTAAAAAAATTAATTTCATTTTAGTCTGATTACTCTTTCATTTATGCACCGATTTCATTGATTCATATAAAATTGTTCTGAAACCTTATAGTTTCCTGAAAAGAACGAATTATTGAATATGCATGCCAATCCGTCAAAAAATAGATAGGTGTAATAAGCAGGTGATGTGTTTTCGTAACTTAAAACGTTTTTTTGGTTATATTTCAAAATAGAGTTGACTTTTGTCGAATATTTTTTTTCGTGTTGTCGATTCTTTTTACCTAAAAGTGATTATTGACAGTTTTCGATTCGACTTCTCCAGATAAGAAAAACGTCATTGTTACTTTTCAGATTATTGAAAATGGTGATTTCTAATGTAATAATTGTTATCGAAACTGTCCTTTGTTCCACGAACATTTTTTATCATTATTCCGTGAAAGGTCCAAAAAACCTTTGATTTGAAAGGGAGTGATGTTCTATTACATTCATCTGTCGTGCGATATAGAAAAGCACATTTTTAGGCAATCGACTCCAAAGTCGTCCATTTTTCTGAAATTAGCTCTAGAAATTGACGTTTCCTATACTGGCACAATGAAATGATTATTGGGTATGTTGCTAGGCAACATTTTTACTGCCTAGGAGATAAAGTTGAAATTTTCTAATCCTAGGATTTCAAAATGAGGTACCTCGTAGCATTCATATGATTGTGATTATCGTTTCAGAAAGAAATAGCTCATTAAGAACTAACAGCATAGTATTCATGGAGTTTAACAAGAAACTGATATGAATGCATAGTACCTACATAATATATAATATTTTATCGATTTGTGATACTGATATTGAAATAACAATTGGAAATAAAATAAACCTGATTCGTCAAAAGTTACAAATACAAAATATTATGTTCTGTTATGTTTTCCTTTATATGGCCTCTGCTCTTGGGGAATTTGGCCAGCACATTCTTTTTGACTTCTTATAGAGGCAAATTTGGGTTGAATCTGGGATCACTTCATATCCATTCAGTTGTATAAAATGATGAACCTCCAATACTTCCACTCCATTGGATTTCATTATCTCTAACAAATATCGAGTCAAAAAAACTCTACATATAAAATGAAAAGTAAGGTTAGTTCTTCCTCTTCTTAGATTGTCGTGATCCACAATGGTGGTTATTTCGAAAATGTTGCGTGCTCAACTTCGTGTCCACTTCGCCTCGCGATCGCAAAATTCGCTTGACAAACAAAGTGTCACTTCTGATCCTAATCAAACATTGTATAATTTTGTTTTCTTTGACAGCAAGAGAGAAAAACCTGCAATGTTCATGGAGAAACATCGCGCAAGCTAGTAGAAGAATATTAGTTTCGATTTCATCAAAATCAACACAGTCCATTGTATGGCTACTAACCTAACATTATTCAAGGACAATATTCTTATAGTTTTGGATTTGGCGTTATGTAAGTATACCTGGAAACGCAATTTCCAGAAAACAGTCTGGATGACCCAATTGATCAAAGATCTGGTTCTTAAGGAAGCATATAATTCAAGATGTGATGCTGCCGCCTGTGCTGACACTGTATCCAATACGATGACAGCAAAACATAGTAAACACCCCAAGTCCAGGTCATTTCTCGTGCAGCTTTTTCTCCCAACTTTTTCAAATATTCTTTTTTCAGATTCATGGTTTCGAAATGATAATATTTCCAATTGGACTGCTTTCAATAATATGGAAATATCAGTTTACATACCAGAAAAAAATCACTATCTGAACACGTTTTGTTCGACCACTTGACTAAACGTATGTGAAGTGTGATATGTCCAATTTCATAAGCACAAAATGATATCAACTTATCGAACAATATCACTCGATACAGGTGAACATGAATCAATATTACATGGATAATCATTTGGAATGAGAATGATTAATATTGAATTTCAACCTGCATAGAACCCTTTCAACCACGTCTCCTGCATATTTGATCATCAATTTCCGATGCGCCCACTCTATACACTCTACTTCCTAGTCGGATTACACATTTAATCTGACCCTGTATCTTTTATGAATATGAGATAAGGATAGGCATGTTTTCACATATTGATGTATTGAATTATGTTTGATATAGGTATATAACGAAATAGAGTTTCATTAGAAGCTATTTTGTCGCACGCGCTGTTTGGAGTACGACGAGGGGTTGGTCAATGTGGCAATAGGTGTACAAATTTTCGGCAATCCTCATCAATGTCTGAGAGCAATGCTAGGCAGTGCTTGGCAATGCCAGGCAGTGCTCGGAAATGTAGGCAACATTGGCGTATGTAGGGTTATTTTCCAGGAGGGGGGGGGGGGCGGGACCCTGAGATGTAATGACCGAAGAAGTCGAGTCGCACACCCCAAAAAATAGCTAGTTCATTATTTTGAATTGTATTTTTTAACTCAAAAAGCAGAATTATTCAGAAACTCCCAATCCATTTACGGTGATGAAATTTATGCATAAGGTATTTGAATAAATTTCCTATAATATTAGAGATGTTTTCTTGGACATTTAATTTGGAAATGATGAGTATAAACATCCCTCAAAAACAGTGAGGCAACAACAAATAATTATACTGGTTCGTGGAAAATTTCGGCACCGAGTCTACGTTGTGACACGTATACAGTGTCCTTTCGTTAACTGCATCGATCAATACATGTGAAAAACTATGAGTGGGCCGAATTTGAAAATTTGGTAGCATACCTACTGTATTTTATAACATGTACAGATTCTCCCTGGAGAGCTGATTTCGTAGATACATCACATTTGGGGTCTAGCGAAAATGATTACAGATATATTACAGGATGTGAAAAATCAGGATTTGTAATCATTCTCGCTAGACCCCTTGTGTGATATATTCACGAAATCAGCTCTTCAAGGAGAATCTGAACATCTTATAATAATCAGGGGGTCCTATTTGAAATAGCGAAGTTGAGGTCCACTTCCGGTGCAAAAGGAACTGCCACTTTCAATTTCAGCAGGATAGCCCCCATCAACAATAGTTTGCTACCAAATTGTCAAATTCGGCCCACTCATAGTTTTTCAAGAGATTTTACATGTATTGATCGATACAGTTTCCGAAGGGACTTCCTGTATAATTTGGAGTTTCGAGATGTTTGAGGGTGTTCAACCCCTTCGGATCTTTTATAATGTGAAGTCCATAATATTTGTGAATAAATCTGTGACCCCCACATTTCGACGCATACCTATTTAACAGTGATTATTAAACGAATATGAGCACTGTTCAAGCTGAACTTGGTTTAGTTGCTAGAGAACCAGTGATTTGATTAGCTATTCAATAGCAACATAACGAGGTTGAGCTTAAACGGATTTCATACTCGTTAATAAAAACGGCCCTTATAGGTATTTAACCCCTTGGCGAACGACATTTTGCCATTTCCGATTCGTGAATGATCTGTAATAAATATGTTAGAAATCCTGGCAAGCTTGAATCAAAAGATAGCTCACACCCTTCTCTTGGAAAATTGAAACTACAAATATTTTTGTTTGGGACGCAAATTTGCAACAAATGTCTACGAAATTATAAACTGGTTTTCTTTAGGAAATGCTGGTGTACGGTCAGTGAGAAGTGAGCTCGATTAGCAACACAATTCATGGAACAAAATAGTACATTCTGTCCGTGCGGATTTAATTATTTTTGTGGCTACCCTGGGGTGGGCACCAGACCATTCTGGGGTGGGCACTGCCCAGCCGGCCCCATACCTAAATACAGGCAGTGCTTGGCAATCCTGAAGGCAGTGGTGGGCAATGCTAAAGGCAGTGGTCGGCAATGCTAAAGGCAGTGATCGCCAAGCCAGGCATTGACCAAATTGTGTTGTTCTCACACCATTCATACGTGCATGTCTCGGTGCATCTATTCTTCCGCTGCTCGTTCGGCTGTATTCTCTTGTTGAAGTTGAAGATATTTGAATCAGAATTGAGAGTTTGAAGTTTACAGGGTGGCTGAATTCGAGCTTCAGTACTTTCGGAGATATCCGAAAAAAATCGAAATTTCATAAGACCGTTTTTATTCCCTTCTGGCGTCATTTGAAGAAAATAATCGAAATGAATAGCACTTATTCTTGACACTTGTTCTTTCCAGCAAAATAGCGTTTTCAAATTTGAAATCGGACGTTTCGTTTTCCAGAAACCATGAAATTTCGATTTTTTTAGGATATTTACAAGTTTCAGAACAGTATTTTGTCAGGCATCAAATTGCACAACTCTGCCATAATTTAACCGACCCTGTATCTCTTACGGTTTACGAGATCCTAATGATGAGGCTCGTATTACAGCCACCCTGTACACGCTCTCTCTTGTTGATGTGTCAATTTGGTACGCGTTGTTTCCGAATCCGAATCAATCAAGAATTCGGACATTGAAGAAGAGGAATACTATGCCGCTTACTATGATCTAAGATGGTACTTATGGAGGGTTATTTCTGAAAAGAGAATTTTTGTGAAGGGAAATTTTTGAAGAAGAACATGGGAGAATGTTATTGGCCATCATATTGTTTGGAATTCAAACTTTCGAAATAAGCAGAGGGTTCATTTGAGTTTATTTTATCCGAATTTTATCTGTTAGATATTTTTGTGTTCGAAAATTTTATATTGAAATGTGTTACATTCGATATTGTCGAGATTATTGTATTCTGTCGGATTGATATTCTAAGAAAAACAAAATCTTGAATGCATTCCAAAATTTTAGTTCAATTAGGGGTTAAGATGGGATAACTCGCGCGATATAATTAATAATTTAAATTTTATCCTGAAGCGAGACACACTGAATTTATTAGAAACAAAGCATTCCACAAACAAGTGAAACAATGTTTACATTCATATTGAAACATATTTGGGGATTAATTGCGGCAGTGCTGCATTAATAAAGATGGGAAGGCAGTGGTTTTGGCTTTGTTAGGCAGAAGTCGGCAATGTTGGCAATGGTCGGCAATGCTTGTACGAGTACGAGTACGACAAAGCGACAGCGAAGAGTGCTCCAAGGGACGTATTTCATAAAACGTACGTCATGTACAATTTCTTATTTTGCATTAATTTGAAGTCTCTGATTGAAAAAATATTGATTTAATATCGATAAATAACAGAAGCACATTCGATCGATAAATGACCTAAAATACCTATATATTATAAATCTACAAAAAAAACACGAGATCATTTTCTCAGGAAAAATTTAACAATGGATGAGAAAGTCAAGCAGGGGTTCAAGTACAACTCGATTAATTTAAAAAAGACAGTTGTTGTAACGCGAGATCGTACTAGTCGAACTAGTCGCGATCCAAATAGTAAGTGCTGCTTTTCGAACATCTTTGACTTTTCTGTATCAGCAGAGATCATCAATAGGTAGGATCTAGTTCAATCATAGGTGCGAGCGATCTCGAATAATATTGCACTTCATTGAAAACCATTACTCATCAAAATCAGGAGCTCGATTTGACCACCGGAAAACATCAACCATGGATACTGAACATCTCTGTGAAACTATTAATCGATATTCAGAAAATATGAATATTTGAATATATTTGAATCACAATGTCTTGATAATATCATTAAAAAAAACTCCTTCACTTACATTTCTCAAAATGTTTTTCTCGAATAATTATTTACGTTTTTTCAAATCAGCAGAAATCCAATATTTTTGGAAAATCTGTTGACAGCTGTCCAATTTTGCTCTCTCTTATATCTACCATACTTTTCAAGATCCCAATTGTAGATAAACATAAAACACACTTCTGTATTATAATATAATGTCAATATGGAATAATAAAAAAGAAAAACAGTGTTTTATTTCGGATCAATGATAATGAATGATAATCCCTGCTATTCAGAGAGAAATAAAGTTATTGAGGTATAGTTAACAATGTTCTTAACTCCATATCACATGAATTGTTAATAGTTTCGTTCTGAATCATGTGACTGTTGAGTTGAAAGTCACTTGAGATCAATAAGAAAGAAATCATTATATTTCTATATGTGTTCACTGTTCTTATAATGAAAATATACCAAATCGATAATAATAAATGATACTTTTCCGACGACCTACCTGAAATACGTATCATTTCGCACTGTAAACTAGTACACAATATGAGATATTTCGCACTAGTGCGAAATGAAATATTCATCTCCACGCTCTGCGGTTGGTGCGATTATCTAATATAGTTAATCAAACTCTGATTTTTACTCATAGGCAGATGTGTGACAATGACATATCTAAATCGAAATCATAACATTATAGTGTCAATGTGATTTACCAAGTAGATAGGTAGGTAGGTAGAAATGGTAGATTCTACTACTCCAGAAGTATGCAATTCAGGCTTAATAAAAGAAAATAATAGTATTTCGTTAGTACTGAACAATTGTTTAAATATTACTATCAACAATTATATTTCTAATATCTCATAAATACAGACCAAAATGTACCCAAATATTTTTGTTAAATGTTCAATAAAATGTTTTCTCTTAGTGTGATACATCTTTCTTATATGTTTCTTCAGGCAATTGAATTGGTTTTCTGTAAAAATGATTTGTAAGTAGGTAATACAGTCATGCGAAATTAAAATCCGACATACCTATGTTGTTCATGTAGGTTGTCGGAAAAGTATAGTCATACTCGTTTGAAAAGATGATGAACCACGAGCCGTAGGCTATTTTCCGCACTAGTTGCACAACATACTATTCTTACAACTCATTAAGGTGGGAGTTCCAACATCCTTGGAAACCCAAAGCGCAAGATGGCGTTGTTTCAGTGCGCTATGGAAATGAAGTTGTATGCAATCAACCCAACAGACCCCTTCTAATTGAGAATGCGACGTTGTCGGTTGTTGTAATTTGGTTGTTGAGTTCGAGTATTCTCTTGGAAATGTAGGATATACTGGTTCAAAATATTCAATAAATTTTTCAAGCACTCACGCCACTCGATTGAGCTGCAATTTTGTAGGTATTCATAATTCCAGTAACAATGCATCACAATTTTTTTAGAGAAAATAAAAGGTGGCTTCATGATGGGGCATGAATTTTGTGATTTTCATCCGATTAGATTCAAAATCGTGGTTAAGGGATCAAAATTCACAATTTCAAGATGGCGTATTTTGGTGAATATGGTCCGATTCGAATCGAAATTGGTATTTGGGGATTTTCGGGGTCAGAGATTTTGATTTTTTTGAATCAAAATTTTAAGATTGCGGACGAGTCTTGTGAATATGGTCCGATTCGATTTATAATTGATATGTAGGGGTTTCTGGGGTCGATGATTATGAATTATTTGTGACAATTTGTAAATTCAAGATGATGGACGAGTTTGGTGCTTATGGTCAGATTCGATTTATAATCGATATATGTAGGGGTTTTCGGGGTCGAAGATTATGAATCATTCGTAAAAGAATTTAAATTCAAGAGGGCGGACGAGTTGTGTGCTTATGTTCAGATTCGATTTAAAATTTGTATGTGAGGTTTTCGGGGTCAGAGATTATAAATTGTATAAATTCAAGATGGTAGTCGATATTTGTGATTACAGCCGCCATCTTGAATTTATAAATTATGATGTATTGATCCATCCATCCATCTCTGTAGCAAAAATTATTCCATTTACTCCAACAATTCGTTCACTAAACATGACAAAGTGAGCCGCTGATTACGGTTCAAAATAGTCCGTTGCGACTCCCACCTTAATACTATATAGGTAATACGCTAGATAAAACATATTCAATTGCAATATTTGGGCAGTTATATAGGTCAAGTGATGTTGAAGGGAGACGAAACTGAACATCGTTATAATACAGTTCGCCTATTGCTTACAAAAGATTGCGTTCAATTTCCACTAAACTGAATTCTCAATGAAATTCATACCTATCAATGTAATGATATTATTATGCGATTCATAATAGTCGAGGACATTGCTAGGCGAGGCGTCAGCCGAATCAACCGCAATGTCCGAAACCGAGTTAAACTTCTAATAATCGAGTTACATTCGAAGATTTATCGTATCATTGACAACGGCGATGCGAAAATGAATAAAACAAATGAATATTATTTGGTATCTATGACGTAAATTGTGGTAAGTAATGTATTATGAGTAACTGAGGTTTTGGTACCTTTATGATGTTAATAGTTGATGATTAAGATACGATAAATGAATAAATTTGAATTCACACTAATCGATATCTTACGTATGGAAGTTTGCAGGAATTATTGATTGTCCTTGTAGAACGAAGCTTGAAGCTTTCCTCCACTGGATTGATAGGCACTCGAGAATGAACTCTTTAATTATCGAGAAAGTTGCGTTCTAATGGAAAACTTCAAAAACTTGCATTCGAAGTTCGTACATCCGAACCATTTGTGAGGTCATTTCTTTCCTTTTAATGTGAAGGAAGTATATTCGACATTGAACAAATGATTGATGGAATTTATTGATGATATATAACGCTTCGATCATGTTCCTATGGATATTCGAATTTTAATAATGATTAGGAATTCATTACGACACAACTGTGCATTGCATGGTTAATCCTGCTTGTCTCAAGAGGCGATTGAAAATATAACCGGTCACATCCGACTGGGTGAAAAAAGTCACCTATTTATTGTCAGACCCGAGATTTTTCCCAACCAGAACTTGTCTCTAGTCGAATAGCAAAACTGTTCAAATGACCTAGTAAGATTCGTTCTCATGCTTATAACCACAAAACATATTGCCAAGACCTATGGTTAGTACCTAACAGATTGTCAGACCTAAGTCAAAAGGGTTATACTTGGCAGCAAGAAGGGAGCTGACTGATAATCGTGAAAGAAGACATGATAATAGTAACAAAAACAATTTATAAAATATAAATTGAAGTGAATGAAAAATCAAGTGAATGGTTAAAACTTGGATACAGTGGATGAAAACGATGAATTGACATCCAGAAGAACAAGTGAATAATTATCTGATGAGTTTTAACTGATAATGATAACATTTCCGGATTATCTATTGATATAATTTGAACAAACGGCCTGAGAAAACATGGGGTAAGCGAGACGATAAACAAATGTACCTTCCCATTCATGACAATTGAAATCATAATGCAAAGTAGAATTTCTAGGATGAGGAGATGGGTTGGGTTGGGTTGACCATGACTGTAGTTGTTTTCTAGTAGGTATAGTTTCAACCGCGAATAGTTACCAGCAAATTCACGTATGAAGGCATGAACAGTGATGCTACTAAATTAACTATACAAGTGAGGAATGATCGAAGAAAAAATAATGACCAATTATTGTTGTGTACCGATTTATATTTATAGGTGACTCTCGCAAGATTGCAGAATCCACAACCTTATTGTTTATAATATATACCCAATTTGACGTTGAACAGGGTGAATATATTCTGTTTCTGCCGATTTTAAGTTCTTAATTAATAATAACATATATTCGTCTAATCCTGAGTTCCCTGTCCATGTAATCGACATGAACTGTGTAACTTGAGCTAGGGTCGAATACACGCTACATCGACAGCAAAGGTCAAAATATACGGGTTAGGAAAAAGTATGGAAATCTCTGCATAGGTATCTCACATTTTTTTTAGTTTTCAATGCATTACCAATCTTTGAGGATTTGATCATCTGCTTTCAATTAACCGAAAATTACTCGTCCTACGGAATTTTTTTAGAAGCACTTGTTTTGTCAAATTGACTAATGGCAACAAAATCCGAATTATAAATGTCAAGTTTACTTCGATTAAAAAAAAGCTTAAGTGTTTTTCGGTTAGACCATTGAATGAATATAATAATAATAATAATAAACGCTTTTATTGATAGATATGGGTGAACAAAAAAATAATACAAGTATCATGTACTTATACAGAAAAAATATATATCTATCAAACGGCAGAGTTAGCTCTTGATCTTTCCTAAGAAGGATAGAGGAAGTGCTTTCTTCCACTAAACCTTGAAAAATAAACCTAAAAATGTAAGAGTACAAGCTTCTAAGATAACTTTCATAACCAATCACAAAGTGTTTATATTAAGAGTGCAGGCACAGTTCCGAGCATACAATCAGTATTCAAAAATATAAATATGACAGAAGAATGAAAAAAAAAAAAAAAAAAAAAAAAAAAAAAAAAAAAAAAAAAAAAAAAAAAAAAAAAAAACGAAAACGAAAATTAAATCATTCAAAAGCGGAGATCCCCTGATAAAAGTAATTTCTTCAGTTCATATTTAAAACAACGGTTATATAGGCGAGTTATTGTAAATGAAAAGGACGATTGGTATTGTACAGTGTGGTGCAGGGGTGGAGTAAGTAATGATTTGAAGCGAGTATTCAGGTGGTGGACATCAGTACGGTAAGTGATTTTTTCATGTAGGTAGGCAGGTTTTTTGTGATTATGACTTTGTGAAATAATATGCACGAGTGGAGAATTTGCCTATTTTCGATATCGAGCCAACCGAGGTCTTTTCGTGGACCAGATATATGGTCACGTCTGCTCAAACCACAAATCAGACGCACACAGGAGTTTTGTATGAGTTGCAGTCGCTGCAGGTCTCTCTTAGTTATGGCAGGTCCGTAGATGATGTCCGCATAGTTCAAGTGGGAAAGCACAAGGGATTCGCATAAGGTTATTTTACTGCGTGTGTCCAAAACTTTTCTATTGGCATAGATAAGTTTCAAGTTGCAAAAGGCGCGTTTTATAATCATACTTATGTGTTTGCTAAAATTAATCGATGAGTCGAGTATAACTCCCAGATTTTTCGAGCTATCAGATATGGGTATTGCACAGTCCTTGATTTGGATGTTCATCGAGTTGGTGCAGCGAATTCGAGCTATTTATTTCCGAATAGCATAGCGACTGATTTTGTAGGATTTATGGTTAGGCAATATTTTTCTGATATTGTTGCTATTGATTCGAGGTCGGAGTTAAGCCTCAGGTTCGCTTTCAGTAACTCTTTCTCATGAAATGTAATGTAAGTAGTGCACCTAGGCGGGTACCATGACAAGATGGCCGCCATGGGGCAATGACGTCATCCAAGATGGCCGCCATGGGGCAGCTGTCAACTGTCATGTCATCTGTCATGTCAAATGTCATCTGTCAAATGTCAACTGTCATGTCAAATGTCATATGTCATCTGTCATTTCAACTGTCAAATATTCTATGTCATCTGTCAATCAGAACATGTTCTATGCCTATTACGTCAGAGAGTGGACATGGAAACGCGACGCGTCATAGCCCTACCCACTTTTTTGGCGCGAAATTCAAGTTATTTTTGAGGTTATGTATTCTGCTTGCAACATGGGATAGGATATCGGCCCCCTCAGGTGCCCCCCTAACCCCCTTAGGCCTTCGCTGTACCCCCTTGGCCCCCCTCAGGACTTCGCTGTACCCCCTTAGCCCCCTTAGGTTTTCGCTATACCCCCCTGACCCCCCACAAGACTGCGCCCCCTTAGCGCTCCGCATCCGGAAACATCTCATGACGTCATATTTTATTTAAAAAAATCCTTCTATCGGTGGGATTTGAACTCCAGACCACCGGATTACGAGTCCGATGCGTTCCCACAGAGCTACGACCACTATATAATTTAATTGCAGTCAATGTCGATGCAACGTTATCGCACAGCGTGACGTAGTCGAGCAGATCCGTCTCAAAGATAAGAGAACGTAGCAACCTCGGCAAGCAGGGAGCAGGGAAACGAACAATGGCTTATTTATTCATTTAATATCAGTGTATTGATAGACATAATCGCATTCAAGGTCAGGTTCGCTGCATTCCAATGATGACTCAACATGCAGATCCATGGAGCAGGAAAAGGAACAATGGCTTATTCATTCATTAAACATTAGTGTATTAATAGACATAATCGCATTAAAGGTCAGGTTCGCTGGATTCCATTGATGATTCAACATGATACAATATTTCGCAAGACGTTACAAAGATAAGAGACGACAAAGCGACTGACACTGTTGCCAGACGTTTGAAAAAATAAGGCATTGATGCCAGACTTTCAAAAATATCTGGAAATATACCATAATGCACCTACAGCTTACCCAAGTGGAATCCGAACCATAGATGGATAACGTCTGAAGTATTACAGGGTGTGGCTGCCTGAAATTAGGCGTCTGATATCTGACGTATGACGTCATCGTTTCAAAATATCGAAAGGTCACCAACTGTTTAGTTATTTCCATCTGAACCACAACGTATGATTATTCAAAATTGATGGATAACGTTTGACGTATTACAGGGTGTCAACCTGAAGTCAGGCGTCTGACATCTGACGTATGACGTCATCATTTCAAAATGGCCGCTGAAATCAAGAGATCACTAACTGTTTAGTAATTTCCGTATTATAAAGGTAATATACATACAGCTTACACAAGTAGAATCGGAATCACCACGTCTGAATACTCAAAATTGATGAATAAAGTTTGACGTATGACAAGGTGTGGCTGCCTGAAGTTATTTATTATTTAGTAATTTTCGTATTAAATATACCTACAGCTCACACAAGTAGAATCCGAACCACAGCATTGATATCGACGCAACAGAATTCATGAACTCGTTAATATAAAGATGTCAATGACAAAATGATTGATTTTCTCTACGAATTATCAAAAAATATTCACTTCCGGTTTATTAAAAAGCGACATAGAGAAAAACTAATGTTTTATTCGTGATCCCCATGACGTGTAAACTTCAAAAACATCAACTTCCGGTTTCACTTCCGGTTTCCATTTTTCCACTTAACATAGTCATGTGGGTACTCTGAGAGAAGGATTTTTCACGGACATTCCAAATATATCATTTCACCTATGTACAAAGTCTCAAGGTTAAAGAGATATCAATCAAAATAAATCGAAATAATGAAAAAAAATTATGTAAACAATTCATAATCTCTTCGTGTAATGATTTCTTGGCCGATCCAGCTTCTCGACAAATTATCACAAAATATCCACTTCCGGTTCATTAAAAAGCTATATAGAGAAAAACTAATGGAATATTCGTGACCCCCATGACGTATAGACTTCAAAAACATCAACTTCCGGTTTTACTTCCGGTTTCTATTTCTCCACTTAACATAGTCATGTGGGTACTCTGAGAGAAGGATTTTTCACGGACATTCCAAATATATCATTTTACCTATGTACAAAGTCTCAAGGATAAAGAGATATCAATCAAAATAAATCGAAATAATGAAAAAAATCTATGTAAACAATTCACAAACTCTTCGTGTAATGATTTTCTGGTCGATCCAGCTTTTCGACAAGTTATCAAAAAATATCCACTTCCGGTTCATCAAAAATCGATATAGAGAAAAACTAATGTTTTATTCGTGATCCCCATGACGTGTAGACTTCAAAAACAACAACTTCCGGTTTCACTTCCGGTTTCCATTTTGTAAGTAAACAGGGTCATGTGGGTACTCATTGAAAAGGTTATTTCACGTACATTCCTAATATATTAACTTACCTACATACAAAGTCCCAAGGTTTGCGAGATATCAATCAAAATTTCTCGAAATATTGATAAAACAATAAAAACTGTTCACCATCTCTTCGTGTAATGATTTCCTGGCCGATCCAGCTTCTCGACAAATTATCACAAAATATCCACTTCCGGTTCATTAAAAAGCTATATAGAGAAAAACTAATGGAATATTCGTGACCCCCATGACGTGTAGACTTCAAAAACAACAACTTCCGGTTTCACTTCCGGTTTCCATTTTGTTAGTAAACAGGGTCATGTGGGTACTCATTGAAAAGGTTATTTCACGTACATTCCTAATATATTAACTTACCTACATACAAAGTCCCAAGGATTGCGAGATATCAATCAAAATTTCTCGAAATATTGATAAAACAATAAAAACTGTTCACCATCTCTTTGAGTACTGCTTTTCTAACCGATCTATCTCCTTGATGAATTATCGAAAAATATCCTCTTCCAATTCGTAAAAAATCGAGATAGAGGAAAAAATGATGAGATGTTAGTGAACCCATAACGTTCGGACATCGAAACAACAACTTCCGGTTTCACTTCCGGTTACAATTTTTTCAGTAAACAGAGCCATGTGGGTACTCTGAGAGAAGGATATCTCACGGACATCCCGAATATATCAACTTACCAATATACAAAATCTCAAGGTTTGCGAGATATTGACGAAAATTGGTGAAATAATCAAAACAACACTGTTACACGCAAGAAAGTGCTATGGAGAGTCGATTTGAGTCCACGGTTAACTCATGTTTCTATCTTATTAATCAATATTCTAGTAGGAGACTATAATTTTTGTACAACTCATATCAGGAAATGCCATTTACACCATAATGAAAACCAAGTAGGTGAAATAATAAATAGGAAATCGATAATCAATTTTGAAGTAATCGATAACACATAGGGTTAATAAAGTTTCAAAAAAAGCTCTGTTCAAGGTATGTTTATAAATTCCAAGGCTATATAACTATTAAGATCACATTATATTGGAACCAGGTACTTCAATCATTGATCTACTCAAAAAATATGTCTCGAAACAGATATAATTTTCTATATTTAGGATTGCACTTCCAGCATCGGCAATACATGAAATATTATCGGAAATCTCGAGGTGAATGTTTCAAGGACTAAGAATTATCGAAATTTCAAAAACGGAGCTCTGATCAAGGTATGGTTATAAATTCCAAAGCTGTATAACTATTCACATCACATTATATTGAAGCCAGATACTTCCATTATTATTCACCTCAAAAAATATGATACGAAACATATATACTTTTCTATATTTGGGATCGCACTTTCAGCAAAGAGAATATGTGTCAACGTCTACAGAAATCAATGCTTTCATTCAAAATGTTTTCGATAGGTCTAACGATGGAACCAACAGGCTGATAAAATACAGGGATGTAAAAACTATCTAGTCTGGAAGAAATATACTGGGTGTGTAAGAAATTACACTTAATATTTTCAATAGGTGTACCGTTCGAAAAATACAAATGTACTGACTGGTACAGGATGTATCAAGAATTAATGATGATTTTTAACGTTTGATAGGTATAATTTGATAGTTGACGCTCAACGACTGGAACTTGAGAGCCTTGGTCACGTGAGGGTGGATATGGTTGTATTATGATCAGTGACGAAAACAATTTTATATTGATGAATTATTGAAAAAGTGTTCCTATATTTTCGTGAAAACGCGACATAGGAGAAAACAAATGATACATTTATGATCCCCATGATGAAAAGAGCTCAAACTTTTTGTTTTTCTAGTGAACAGGGATTATATGGGTACTCCGGAAAAATGATTTTTCACGGACATTTCGAGAATTCAACTTGTATATATTCTGAGACTTAAGACCAAAATTGATATTAATTGATAAACATTCATAACAATGACAAACCTTACGAATACAACGCACATATGTCGCGCAAATACAAAAAACGCGCAGACATCGCACCCTTATCAAAAAACTATCAAAAATGATAAATAGCACGACGAAAAGTCGAACATGCGTCTTACATATATCATGCTAACGTCGTTATCCGTCAAAGATCTATCAGACAACGTCGTCTAAAATTTTTGAATACGATGATTCGCATGACAAAGCGTCACGCATTCATTAAACAAGTAGAAAACATCAAAATTCATCACGCATCACCCATACGTCGCACATGCGTCGAACATACGTCATGCAAACGTCACACATTCATCGAGAATCTATCAAACAGCAACATAAAAACGATTAATAACGTACTGACATTGCAAATCCAAAATGGTAGCTATTAAAGTTTAGCATCTGGCATCTGACATTCGGTGTCCGACATTTGACGCTTGGCGTACTAAGATTTCTGTTATTCACCAACATAAAGTTGTAGATATAAAAATAAACATGGGGCAATCATTGAAGAACATTGAATATGTTAAAAAAAACATGACGCATGCGTTGTGCATACGTTGCGCATACGTCATACATACGTCGTGCAAACGTAGCGCCTACATCGAAAATCCATAATACAACGTGTTTAAAACCTTGAAATGAGAAATAGCATGACATGATATCCATCACACATTCATTTTATGACGTTGAAAATTTTGAAAATAAAAACTCCACGCATGCGTCGTATGTACACCACGCTGACGTCGTGCCTTCGTCGAAAATCTACCAAGCAACGTATAAGAACTTCAATAACAATAAATAGCATAACGAAACGTCAGACATGAGTTATACATATATTGCATCGACGTCGTGTCCTTGTGAAAATGAAAATGTTCAAAACGATTTATAAATCTAATAACCATCACTTATTCATTAAACAATATCAAAAACTTTGAAAAACACTACACGAAAATTGTAGAGATTTCATTGAAAAATTCAACGACAGACGACAAAGAGTACTAGAAGCAAGAGAAGTGAGTAATTGAAAGATTCGACGATAGGGTCGATAGGAGTGAGTGAGTCATAGACGAATGACCCGGTGTTGAAATTATTATGATACAGGGTGACACATAATTCTCAATGAATCATCACATGGAATATTCACTTCCGGATGGCGGACGATCTACGTGACCGAATAGCTATGTTCAAAACTTCAATTATAATTATTAACATTAGTTTTGAATTCGTTAAATTATGGTTACATGAAAATAGGACAGTATATGACAAAATACATCAAGAGTATATTCATTTCATTATTGCTTTCAAATTCAAGTTGATCTATGTAATGAAATATGAATAATGAATCATTATTTACCACCACTTTTACAATTAATCACCAACAGATGTCAACTTCGATGAAAAACCCATACACTTAGTTGAAAAACCTCGATATCAATATAATGATGGATTCAGGAATGCTAGTAAATGGAATAATATCAAACCTAACGTCATACATGACGTAGAACCTGACATCACACGCGACGTCTGAGACGTGCGTAAGACGTTAGACTCAGGTTTCCGATCAAGTAAGCTTCATGAATGTGGAAGAGGATCGTTTGGTAGGTCACACTTTTCTTTTCAAGTTCTCAAGAAATTCGCAAATTCATTGAATGGATCTGGTGGTAACAATAATCATTTTATAAAAAATAGAAAAATAATCCACTTTCATCTTTCAAATTTGGTAAATGTTATACATCATAATTCCTAGGGGAAAAATAAGAACGAAAAATTATAGATTTTTATATATATTTCTCACACATTATTCAAATCTCTCAATACATTCATTTCATGAAGGAACAAATATTCCCTGAGTGCATTACTTACTAAACTATCATTTGATATTTCACAAAATGAATACAGAGCTTCAAAATAATCAATATAACCAGCATCTTTATTGAAAATCGATTTAATCAAATTCAAAATATTATTATAAAATGTACAGAAGTTCATTTTTTCCAGTAAAACCACCCGATGGCCCACTAAACTTCGATGAACTTGAAGGATCTGCGTAGCATCCTCGACACCGATAAGGAACTCGACATCATGTTTTTTGACGAGTAGACATTTGATCCCATCAAACACCAATTGTGATATTTTGCAGAAATTTCCACATGGAAACGATACTGGCTCATATTCATCTTGGTGGGTTGGTAACTTCTCGTAGAAAAAATTGTCCAATGCTCGTTTCAGTAAATCAGTGAAAGTTTTCCATTCCGTTGTACAAAAAGATTGTTTATTTGGTTTGTATGGTTGTGATAAAATTATAGATGGATTGAATTTTCTCGCTGGACTCAAACCCACTCCTACCTGGAAGGCTCTCAACTGGAATAATGTGTAGAGTAGGTAATGTTTCTCGGCTCGGGCTGCATTTTCGTACATCTCCAACACTTCATCTAATTCTTGATGATATTTCGCATTATTGAAAGTTGATTCGGTAAAATATGAATCAATATCGTCTTCTGACACACTCACATAACCACTATCTCGACTTGATGTTGACATGATAGACTAAGTTAAAATATTTTCAGACTGAGATCAATTTCATGTATCTATTTATAGTCTCCCTCCACATTCGAGAACAATAGAGTTGAAATCATTATTGCGAAATGAATCTTGACATATCAAATATGAGAATAATGCTGATTCAAGTAGAATAGCAGAAAAACAGAGGTATTACATGAATGCGTTGCTTATCTCCCCACATGATGAGGAATGCAAAGTTGCATATCGAATATGAGATGTAATAAACATGATGATTCAGGGAGATAACATCAACATCATCACAATCTTTGAATTATGGTCGTGATTTATGATATCATCATCGACCACCTGCGAACTTATCAAAGATCTCTTCTATATTGTCGATTCATCTGATGAAATACAGAGAATAAGCATGACATTATTATTGCCAAATGAAATCCGAACCACCACATGTGAAAACCCCAAATTGATGGATAATATTTGACGTATGACAGAGGCGTACTAGGGCTGCTGGAGTTTGGCGTCTGACATCTGACAGTTAACGTTTGACGATACGTCATGCATACGAAGTCTTTTTTCTATAGAAAATCTATCAATCAACGCACAAAAACTTCAAAAACAATGGAAAGCATGACGAAACGTCAAGCATGCGTCATACATACATCGCGCAGACATCGTGTATTTCTCAAAAATCTATCAAACAATATATTGAAACTATAAAAACGAGTAATAGCATGACTAGATATAATACATTCATCAAATAACATCGAAAACGATAAAAAACATCACGAATACGTCATGCAACTTATGTCAACTGTCAAGTATTCCATGGCGCTGTGTCATATGTCAATCGGAAAGTGTTCCATGATGCTGCTGATGACGCCAGAGTATGGAAACGCAACGCGTCATAGACTACTAGCTCGACCAATCAGAAGCCGTCATATTCCAAACCACTTCTTTTTTGGCGGGAAGTTATTTTTATGATATCACCCCTTAGCCCCCCAGGTCACCGCTGTGCCCCCTTTATGCGCAACACGTTAGACTCTGAGTTTAGGTGGGGCTTCGTGACGTTAGATTCAGAGGTTAGGTTAGGTTGGGTCTCGAGACGTTAGACTCAAAGGTTATGTTAGGACCCCGTGACGTTCGATTCTAACGTTAGGTTAGGTTGGATCCCGAGACGTTAGCCTCAGAAGATAGGTTAGGTCTCCGACCTAACCTAACCTAACGACCTAACGTCTCGGGATCCAACCTAACCTAACGTTAGAATCGAACGTCACGGGGTCCTAACATAACCTTTGAGTCTAACGTCTCGAGACCCAACCTAACCTAACCTCTGAATCTAACGTCACGAAGCCCCACCTAAACTCAGAGTCTAACGTGTTGCGCATAAAGGGGGCACAGCGGTGACCTGGGGGGGCTAAGGGGTGATATCATAAAAATAACTTCCCGCCAAAAAAGAAGTGGTTTGGAATATGACGGCTTCTGATTGGTCGAGCTAGTAGTCTATGACGCGTTGCGTTTCCATACTCTGGCGTCATCAGCAGCATCATGGAACACTTTCCGATTGACATATGACACAGCGCCATGGAATACTTGACAGTTGACATAAGTTGCATGACGTATTCGTGATGTTTTTTATCGTTTTCGATGTTATTTGATGAATGTATTATATCTAGTCATGCTATTACTCGTTTTTATAGTTTCAATATATTGTTTGATAGATTTTTGAGAAATACACGATGTCTGCGCGATGTATGTATGACGCATGCTTGACGTTTCGTCATGCTTTCCATTGTTTTTGAAGTTTTTGTGCGTTGATTGATAGATTTTCTATAGAAAAAAGACTTCGTATGCATGACGTATCGTCAAACGTTAACTGTCAGATGTCAGACGCCAAACTCCAGCAGCCCTAGTACGCCTCTGTCATACGTCAAATATTATCCATCAATTTGGGGTTTTCACATGTGGTGGTTCGGATTTCATTTGGCAATAATAATGTCATGCTTATTCTCTGTATTTCATCAGATGAATCGACAATATAGAAGAGATCTTTGATAAGTTCGCAGGTGGTCGATGATGATATCATAAATCACGACCATAATTCAAAGATTGTGATGATGTTGATGTTATCTCCCTGAATCATCATGTTTATTACATCTCATATTCGATATGCAACTTTGCATTCCTCATCATGTGGGGAGATAAGCAACGCATTCATGTAATACCTCTGTTTTTCTGCTATTCTACTTGAATCAGCATTATTCTCATATTTGATATGTCAAGATTCATTTCGCAATAATGATTTCAACTCTATTGTTCTCGAATGTGGAGGGAGACTATAAATAGATACATGAAATTGATCTCAGTCTGAAAATATTTTAACTTAGTCTATCATGTCAACATCAAGTCGAGATAGTGGTTATGTGAGTGTGTCAGAAGACGATATTGATTCATATTTTACCGAATCAACTTTCAATAATGCGAAATATCATCAAGAATTAGATGAAGTGTTGGAGATGTACGAAAATGCAGCCCGAGCCGAGAAACATTACCTACTCTACACATTATTCCAGTTGAGAGCCTTCCAGGTAGGAGTGGGTTTGAGTCCAGCGAGAAAATTCAATCCATCTATAATTTTATCACAACCATACAAACCAAATAAACAATCTTTTTGTACAACGGAATGGAAAACTTTCACTGATTTACTGAAACGAGCATTGGACAATTTTTTCTACGAGAAGTTACCAACCCACCAAGATGAATATGAGCCAGTATCGTTTCCATGTGGAAATTTCTGCAAAATATCACAATTGGTGTTTGATGGGATCAAATGTCTACTCGTCAAAAAACATGATGTCGAGTTCCTTATCGGTGTCGAGGATGCTACGCAGATCCTTCAAGTTCATCGAAGTTTAGTGGGCCATCGGGTGGTTTTACTGGAAAAAATGAACTTCTGTACATTTTATAATAATATTTTGAATTTGATTAAATCGATTTTCAATAAAGATGCTGGTTATATTGATTATTTTGAAGCTCTGTATTCATTTTGTGAAATATCAAATGATAGTTTAGTAAGTAATGCACTCAGGGAATATTTGTTCCTTCATGAAATGAATGTATTGAGAGATTTGAATAATGTGTGAGAAATATATATAAAAATCTATAATTTTTCGTTCTTATTTTTCCCCTAGGAATTATGATGTATAACATTTACCAAATTTGAAAGATGAAAGTGGATTATTTTTCTATTTTTTATAAAATGATTATTGTTACCACCAGATCCATTCAATGAATTTGCGAATTTCTTGAGAACTTGAAAAGAAAAGTGTGACCTACCAAACGATCCTCTTCCACATTCATGAAGCTTACTTGATCGGAAACCTGAGTCTAACGTCTTACGCACGTCTCAGACGTCGCGTGTGATGTCAGGTTCTACGTCATGTATGACGTTAGGTTTGATATTATTCCATTTACTAGCATTCCTGAATCCATCATTATATTGATATCGAGGTTTTTCAACTAAGTGTATGGGTTTTTCATCGAAGTTGACATCTGTTGGTGATTAATTGTAAAAGTGGTGGTAAATAATGATTCATTATTCATATTTCATTACAAAGATCAACTTGAATTTGAAAGCAATAATGAAATGAATATACTCTTGATGTATTTTGTCATATACTGTCCTATTTTCATGTAACCATAATTTAACGAATTCAAAACTAATGTTAATAATTATAATTGAAGTTTTGAACATAGCTATTCGGTCACGTAGATCTTCCGCCATCCGGAAGTGAATATTCCATGTGATGATTCATTGAGAATTATGTGTCACCCTGTATCATAATAATTTCAACACCGGGTCATTCGTCTATGACTCACTCACTCCTATCGACCCTATCGTCGAATCTTTCAATTACTCACTTCTCTTGCTTCTAGTACTCTTTGTCGTCTGTCGTTGAATTTTTCAATGAAATCTCTACAATTTTCGTGTAGTGTTTTTCAAAGTTTTTGATATTGTTTAATGAATAAGTGATGGTTATTAGATTTATAAATCGTTTTGAACATTTTCATTTTCACAAGGACACGACGTCGATGCAATATATGTATAACTCATGTCTGACGTTTCGTTATGCTATTTATTGTTATTGAAGTTCTTATACGTTGCTTGGTAGATTTCCGACGAAGGCACGACGTCAGCGTGGTGTACATACGACGCATGCGTGGAGTTTTTATTTTCAAAATTTTCAACGTCATAAAATGAATGTGTGATGGATATCATGTCATGCTATTTCTCATTTCAAGGTTTTAAACACGTTGTATTATGGATTTTCGATGTAGGCGCTACGTTTGCACGACGTATGTATGACGTATGCGCAACGTATGCACAACGCATGCGTCATGTTTTTTTTAACATATTCAATGTTCTTCAATGATTGCCCTATGTTTATTTTTATATCTACAACTTTATGTTGGTGAATAACAGAAATCTTAGTACGCCAAGCGTCAAATGTCGGACACCGAATGTCAGATGCCAGATGCTAAACTTTAATAGCTACCATTTTGGATTTGCAATGTCACTACGTTATTAATCGTTTTTATGTTGCTGTTTGATAGATTCTCGATGAATGTGTGACGTTTGCATGACGTATGTTCGACGCATGTGCGACGTATGGGTGATGCGTGATGAATTTTGATGTTTTCTACTTGTTTAATGAATGCGTGACGCTTTGTCATGCGAATCATCGTATTCAAAAATTTTAGACGACGTTGTCTGATAGATCTTTGACGGATAACGACGTTAGCATGATATATGTAAGACGCATGTTCGACTTTTCGTCGTGCTATTTATCATTTTTGATAGTTTTTTGATAAGGGTGCGATGTCTGCGCGTTTTTTGTATTTGCGCGACATATGTGCGTTGTATTCGTAAGGTTTGTCATTGTTATGAATGTTTATCAATTAATATCAATTTTGGTCTTAAGTCTCAGAATATATACAAGTTGAATTCTCGAAATGTCCGTGAAAAATCATTTTTCCGGAGTACCCATATAATCCCTGTTCACTAGAAAAACAAAAAGTTTGAGCACTTTTCATCATGGGGATCATAAATGTATCATTTGTTTTCTCCTATGTCGCGTTTTCACGAAAATATAGGAACACTTTTTCAATAATTCATCAATATAAAATTGTTTTCGTCACTGATCATAATACAACCATATCCACCCTCACGTGACCAAGGCTCTCAAGTTCCAGTCGTTGAGCGTCAACTATCAAATTATACCTATCAAACGTTAAAAATCATCATTAATTCTTGATACATCCTGTACCAGTCAGTACATTTGTATTTTTCGAACGGTACACCTATTGAAAATATTAAGTGTAATTTCTTACACACCCAGTATATTTCTTCCAGACTAGATAGTTTTTACATCCCTGTATTTTATCAGCCTGTTGGTTCCATCGTTAGACCTATCGAAAACATTTTGAATGAAAGCATTGATTTCTGTAGACGTTGACACATATTCTCTTTGCTGAAAGTGCGATCCCAAATATAGAAAAGTATATATGTTTCGTATCATATTTTTTGAGGTGAATAATAATTGAAGTATCTGGCTTCAATATAATGTGATGTGAATAGTTATACAGCTTTGGAATTTATAACCATACCTTGATCAGAGCTCCGTTTTTGAAATTTCGATAATTCTTAGTCCTTGAAACATTCACCTCGAGATTTCCGATAATATTCCATGTATTGCCGATGCTGGAAGTGCAATCCTAAATATAGAAAATTATATCTGTTTCGAGACATATTTTTTGAGTAGATCAATGATTGAAGTACCTGGTTCCAATATAATGTGATCTTAATAGTTATATAGCCTTGGAATTTATAAACATACGTTGAACAGAGCTTTTTTTGAAACTTTATTAACCCTATGTGTTATCGATTACTTCAAAATTGATTATCGATTTCCTATTTATTATTTCACCTACTTGGTTTTCATTATGGTGTAAATGGCATTTCCTGATATGAGTTGTACAAAAATTATAGTCTCCTACTAGAATATTGATTAATAAGATAGAAACATGAGTTAACCGTGGACTCAAATCGACTCTCCATAGCACTTTCTTGCGTGTAACAGTGTTGTTTTGATTATTTCACCAATTTTCGTCAATATCTCGCAAACCTTGAGATTTTGTATATTGGTAAGTTGATATATTCGGGATGTCCGTGAGATATCCTTCTCTCAGAGTACCCACATGGCTCTGTTTACTGAAAAAATTGTAACCGGAAGTGAAACCGGAAGTTGTTGTTTCGATGTCCGAACGTTATGGGTTCACTAACATCTCATCATTTTTTCCTCTATCTCGATTTTTTACGAATTGGAAGAGGATATTTTTCGATAATTCATCAAGGAGATAGATCGGTTAGAAAAGCAGTACTCAAAGAGATGGTGAACAGTTTTTATTGTTTTATCAATATTTCGAGAAATTTTGATTGATATCTCGCAAACCTTGGGACTTTGTATGTAGGTAAGTTAATATATTAGGAATGTACGTGAAATAACCTTTTCAATGAGTACCCACATGACCCTGTTTACTAACAAAATGGAAACCGGAAGTGAAACCGGAAGTTGTTGTTTTTGAAGTCTACACGTCATGGGGGTCACGAATATTCCATTAGTTTTTCTCTATATAGCTTTTTAATGAACCGGAAGTGGATATTTTGTGATAATTTGTCGAGAAGCTGGATCGGCCAGGAAATCATTACACGAAGAGATGGTGAACAGTTTTTATTGTTTTATCAATATTTCGAGAAATTTTGATTGATATCTCGCAAACCTTGGGACTTTGTATGTAGGTAAGTTAATATATTAGGAATGTACGTGAAATAACCTTTTCAATGAGTACCCACATGACCCTGTTTACTTACAAAATGGAAACCGGAAGTGAAACCGGAAGTTGTTGTTTTTGAAGTCTACACGTCATGGGGATCACGAATAAAACATTAGTTTTTCTCTATATCGATTTTTGATGAACCGGAAGTGGATATTTTTTGATAACTTGTCGAAAAGCTGGATCGATCAGAAAATCATTACACGAAGAGTTTGTGAATTGTTTACATAGATTTTTTTCATTATTTCGATTTATTTTGATTGATATCTCTTTATCCTTGAGACTTTGTACATAGGTAAAATGATATATTTGGAATGTCCGTGAAAAATCCTTCTCTCAGAGTACCCACATGACTATGTTAAGTGGAGAAATAGAAACCGGAAGTAAAACCGGAAGTTGATGTTTTTGAAGTCTATACGTCATGGGGGTCACGAATATTCCATTAGTTTTTCTCTATATAGCTTTTTAATGAACCGGAAGTGGATATTTTGTGATAATTTGTCCAGAAGCTGGATCGGCCAAGAAATCATTACACGAAGAGATTATGAATTGTTTACATAATTTTTTTTCATTATTTCGATTTATTTTGATTGATATCTCTTCAACCTTGAGACTTTGTACATAGGTGAAATGATATATTTGGAATGTCCGTGAAAAATCCTTCTCTCAGAGTACCCACATGACTATATTAAGTGGAAAAATGGAAACCGGAAGTGAAACCGGAAGTTGATGTTTTTGAAGTTTACACGTCATGGGGATCACGAATAAAACATTAGTTTTTCTCTATGTCGTTTTTTAATAAACCGGAAGTGAATATTTTTTGATAATTCGTAGAGAAAATCAATCATTTTGTCATTGACATCTTTATATTAACGAGTTCATGAATTCTGTTGCGTCGATATCAATGCTGTGGTTCGGATTCTACTTGTGTGAGCTGTAGGTATATTTAATACGAAAATTACTAAATAATAAATAACTTCAGGCAGCCACACCTTGTCATACGTCAAACTTTATTCATCAATTTTGAGTATTCAGACGTGGTGATTCCGATTCTACTTGTGTAAGCTGTATGTATATTACCTTTATAATACGGAAATTACTAAACAGTTAGTGATCTCTTGATTTCAGCGGCCATTTTGAAATGATGACGTCATACGTCAGATGTCAGACGCCTGACTTCAGGTTGACACCCTGTAATACGTCAAACGTTATCCATCAATTTTGAATAATCACACGTTGTGGTTCAGATGGAAATAACTAAACAGTTGGTGACCTTTCGATATTTTGAAACGATGACGTCATACGTCAGATATCAGACGCCTAATTTCAGGCAGCCACACCCTGTAATACTTCAGACGTTATCCATCTATGGTTCGGATTCCACTTGGGTAAGCTGTAGGTGCATTATGGTATATTTCCAGATATTTTTGAAAGTCTGGCATCAATGCCTTATTTTTTCAAACGTCTGGCAACAGTGTCAGTCGCTTTGTCGTCTCTTATCTTTGTAACGTCTTGCGAAATATTGTATCATGTTGAATCATCAATGGAATCAAGCGAACCTGACCTTTAATGCGATTATGTCTATTAATACACTAATGTTTAATGAATGAATAAGCCATTGTTCCTTTTCCTGCTCCATGGATCTGCATGTTGAGTCATCATTGGAATGCAGCGAACCTGACCTTGAATGCGATTATGTCTATCAATACACTGATATTAAATGAATAAATAAGCCATTGTTCGTTTCCCTGCTCCCCGCTTGCCGAGGTTGCTACGTTCTCTTATCTTTGAGACGGATCTGCTCGACTACGTCACGCTGTGCGATAACGTTGCATCGACATTGACTGCAATTAAATTATATAGTGGTCGTAGCTCTGTGGGAACGCATCGGACTCGTAATCCGGTGGTCTGGAGTTCAAATCCCACCGATAGAAGGATTTTTTTAAATAAAATATGACGTCATGAGATGTTTCCGGATGCGGAGCGCTAAGGGGGCGCAGTCTTGTGGGGGGTCAGGGGGGTATAGCGAAAACCTAAGGGGGCTAAGGGGGTACAGCGAAGTCCTGAGGGGGGCCAAGGGGGTACAGCGAAGGCCTAAGGGGGTTAGGGGGGCACCTGAGGGGGCCGATATCCTATCCCATGTTGCAAGCAGAATACATAACCTCAAAAATAACTTGAATTTCGCGCCAAAAAAGTGGGTAGAGCTATGACGCGTCGCGTTTCCATGTCCACTCTCTGACGTGATAGGCATAGAACATGTTCTGATTGACAGATGACATAGAATATTTGACAGTTGAAATGACAGATGACATATGACATTTGACATGACAGTTGACATTTGACAGATGACATTTGACATGACAGATGACATGACAGTTGACAGCTGCCCCATGGCGGCCATCTTGGATGACGTCATTGCCCCATGGCGGCCATCTTGTCATGGTACCCGCCTAGGTGCACTACTAATGTATATTTGCGTGTCATCAGCATAAAAATGACACTTGCTGAACTTCACTTGTTTATGAAATTCCCGTATATATTAAATGGAGAGGATAGGACCTAGAATTGATCCTTGAGGTACTCCGTTTTCCACAATGAGGAATTCCGAGATACTCTGATCCAAGAGTACTGCTTGCTTGCGGTTAAACAAGTAATCTTGAAGTAGGGATACTGCTTCTTCCGAGAAACCTAAATAGTGTAGTATTGGTAACAATAGCTGGTGTTTTATGCGGTCAAAGGCTTTAGTATAATCAAGCATTACGAGAGCAGTTAATCGTTTTTTATCCAATGCTTTGAATATGTCATCGGTGACTTTGAGGAGGGCTGTGACACAACTATGATGGGATCTAAAACCGGACTGACACGAGGGAATAATGCTATTTATCTCTAAGTGATGTTGTATCTGACGATAGATTATTTTCTCGAAGGCTTTAGAGAGTGCACAGAGAATACTTATAGGGCGAAGGTTTTTGAAATCTTCTGGGATAGGTACTTTTGGAAATGGCAATATAGACGATTTTTTCCAGATAGAGGAAAATACACTTTTACTCAGACAGAAGTTGAAGATGTGACAAACGACCGGGAGGATAGTTGGGCAGCAATGCAGGAGCATGATGATATTGATTTCATCTACGCCAGTGGCTTTCGATTTGATTTCCATAAGAACTTTGTATACCTCCATTGTTGATGTGGAAGCAAAGGATGAATTGTTTATTTCAGGTGTGGTATTATTCGAGAAGAAGTTGATCAAGTCCGAATCAGGAGAAAGGTTACTGTCGGAGGAGTTAACAAAATATTTATTCATCTCAGAGACGTTTCTCAGGTGATCTGGGATTGTATGAGTTGGTTTAGAGTAGATATTTGCTTTCTTGAGCTCTTTCCAAAAATTATTATTATTTTTATTTTTCTTGATAATATGTTGCATATAAGCTTTCTTTTCACGGATTATCGCGTATTTAGTTGCATTTCTCAAGTCTTTATAAAAGTTCCAGTGCTTAACTAATTTGGTTCTTTTAAATTTAGCAAGAGCTTGATCCCTGAGAGACATCATTTTTTTAATAACATAGGTAATCCAAGGCGCCTTCGGACGTGTTATCTTCACGGTTCTCACTGGTGCGTGAAAATCGAAGAGAGAGAGAATAATATTGTTCAGTAGAGATACCTTGGAGTCAATATCTTCGGCTGAATAAATACGAGAAGAATCAATGTTTTCCAGGTCATTAGAGAAGTCAATAGAACTCATCCTATTATAGTCGTGATAAGTGTGGAGGAATTCTTTATTCAGTGCTGGTTCAGGACCTATCAAGCAAGATACCCTGAGATGGTCGGAAATGCAGAATGCATCAGTAACAGAAGTGCTCTCAGCCGAGATCATTTTGGATGAAATAATTAGGTCGAGGAGTTTGGCATTAGTAGGACCGTAGCGGGTGGGTTCAGATATTATTTGATCGAGTGCATAAGCGTTCAAAATGTCTTTGAGTCTAACTGTAGAACTATTCTCGGATGCCAATAAATCAATATTGAAGTCTCCCGTGCATAGTATTTCATCAAAGTTTGGGGCTACAGTACTAACAGAGAATTCAAAATCAGTCAAAAATTGTTCTGCAGAAAAATTGGGAGGTCTATAAAGAACGCCAAGAGCAAAAGTTTTATCATTCAGCTCGAAAGATATCCAGAGTTGTTCCGTGTTATTTTGAGGAATATTATTTATGATTTTGGCTTCATAACCAGTTTTGATGTAGACTGCTACTCCACCCCCCCTACCGATAGGCCTATCGCGCCTAAATAAGCTATAGCCGTCGAGTGCAATAGTATTATCTGCGATATCAGAACACAGCCAAGTTTCAGACAAAGCTATTATTTCATACTTATTATAGACCAACTCTTTGAAAGATTGAATATGAGGAACTACTGATCTTATATTCAGATGTGCTAATTGAATTGTATGTTTCATCAGGCTAACAGAATATATAAAAAAAATAACAATGATCAATACGAAGATAAAAGAAAGAATTCAAAATATATGGAGAAATGAAGCAGATCGACAGCAACCCTAACCTGTTAAATTATAAATGTATAAATCTTTAGTAATCGAAAAGGTATATTCATGCAAATGTTAATTTATTTGGCGAATGAAAACGATCTCAGCCTAGCTTTAAAGTTGAAACTTTCATCAGAAGGAGATAAGCTGAGTTTCCTCTTTTTTTCTTCGGCGTCTTGCTCCTTCGCTTGGTGAGCTGCGCAGGAAGATGAGGCAGATACTGGCCAATGATATGTCTTCTCCCTAATTGATAATTCATCGTAGCTGTACGATGCATTATCAATTATTAGGGTATTTTTTCTGAGAGTAGCGGAAGGGTGCGATTTTTTAGCCAACTTCAACTGTTGTCCCATAAATTTACTCTTCAAGTAATCTTCCTTAGCATAGTCATGGGAAAAAATAATTTTCAATTTCTTGAGATCCTCAGCAGCACGGCGAGCGTTGATCAGTATGGAAGATTTGAGATTGAGATTCACGACTTCAGCAACTACTGGACGAATGTGATGTTCAGAACCAGTCCCAATTCTAGAAATATCTCGGAAATCCTTAGATTGACAGTCTATTTCTAAAGAGTTATTGATCAATTTCAATAATTCCTCACTAGTGTTTTTCTCAGGGCAATTCAGGCCGTATACTATGAAATAATATTTTTTTGAGCGACGTTCAATATCTAGTAAACGTTTATTCAGTGATGCATTTTCTTTTCTGAGTTCTTCGTTTTCGTCTTTTAGAGCAGCAATTTCGGAGTTCAGGGAGATTTTAATTTCGCCAATTTCTTCTTTGATTTCCTGGTTGCCTTCCTTAATCAGGTCATATAAGTCTTGCAAGGACAACTTATTCATGAACTGCAGTTTTGCGTATTTTATTGGACAGCTAAGATCTCAAAGTAATACAGTCTCCACCCAAGAACGAAGCGAGACTGGCGATTTAAAATTTGACGACAGGTCACTTGAGCAGGACAATACATAAACTGATCACAATCCCCTCCTTGATTTGGTTTATCAGACTGATATACAATTATCACACTTACGGCAATACGAATATCATGTATCCCAAGGAATAAAAGGTATATAACTGAACTTCTGGTGTAGCCACGAACAAACTGATTGCACTTGGTTATTCACTGATAACTAACTCAGACATGGACTTATTTTCACAATTCTCCGACAATAAAAACCTCTAATATAGCCACGAAAACAGATGAGTGATTGTTGCACGTGATACTCTATACTCTGTTCGAAAAAAAAAATGTGAATCAATAAATTAAAAAATTAGATGTAAATCATTAATTATTCAATCTAACGAAAAAGTACAAATTGTTAAAAACTAAATTATTGAAAAAAGGTTGGTTTTTAGAACTTTCTTGTCTTTCGTTGATAGTTTACTGCATATACTAGTATTTTGAGCGGTGGTAGTAACTGTTTCCTGGATGGAAGTACGGATGGAACCAATGATTTCTCTATGATGTTCTTCATCTAACTGAAGGTACGGATTTAATAACTATGGGTTGCTATGTCCCGTAATTTTCACAAGTTTTTGTTCACATACCACTCATGGACAAATCAGTTACGGTGGCATCAAGATTAGAAGTCCAATATTTTTCGCCGAGGATTTGGTCTATTTAGATATTTCATTTATCCCAATAGGAGGAGTCTTATACCATCCTTTCGAATTTGTTTTTTGTCAGAAAGGATCTGGAGTTAAAAAAAACTTCCTCATCATCCCATAATCTGTTAAAACAATCTTACTGGACATACACAATCTTCTTCAGTGTTTGCTACCAACCATTTACTGTCGGTCAACTTCTTATTTCCCCCTCGTGCTGTCTTCGAAAACAATTGGCTATATTCAACTTTTCCGGTCTCTCTTACACGGTTGTCTGTCTCGATTTGAAAATAGAATACCTTTCAATTTGCTGCTTCTCTACCTCTCCAAGCCAATTCATAGGCAGCAATATGTTAAAATTTTCTTTGAAGGCCTACTGGTTTTTCTTCACTCCAGGATAGTGCCATTTCAAAAATGTCTTGGTTTTTGAGAGCATAAGAACTCACCTCCTTCTTTTTGAGATTGCGTGTATTTCTTGCTTTCTTAAACTGTCCGTGAACGGATTAAAAATTCTTCTTTAATATTTGAAGTACATTTTTGCTGAAGTGTCTCAAATCGTCTTGACTGTACTTTATTATCTTCTCTATTGTTCTTATTCATGTTGTATGCTCAGTCACATAATTTAGAAGATAACTCTTCAGTGGAAGTTTCTGCAATGAGTTCATATTTTTTTCCGAACAAAACTTCGCAAATTGTCGCCAAAATGACGTAGTTGAATTCACAGTATTGCGAGGCACATTATCATTGATGGCTTTTTCAATTTCTCCACTCGAAGACTCTCCGAATCGCGATATTTCCACAAATAAGATTGTTTTCTGACAACGCAAATTTGAGAAAAATTGTCATAACGTCATCAAAAATTTGTTTACAATGCTGGTTGTCATGTTTTCGAAAGTTAGGTTCCGTTTTGTCGATGGAAAATTTTTGCTGTCATAATGAAAAAACACCGCGACATAGAGCATTTTTAGTGCATGAATTAAATTGTCATTAAATTGTCAAATTTTTGCTATTTTCACATCCCAACCAGTATATTTCAGAAAATAAGACGATCTTACAACTTTGTTAGTGCATATTACCGAATAAACTCAACCGATATCGGATATCTCACGATTATTAAGATAGCTGAGCGGATGATAATTAATTAACCTCCTTATACGAGAATGAGTGGGTATTTTCAGTTAGTAATCATGATGGAGTTTCACATAAAAGAGTTGAGTGTGCATACCTGTTGAGTATTTGCTTACTGAAAATGGAAGTGCGAACAGAAATCACTTCTTTCTTTGATTGGCATTTCAAGGCATGCTGGGTATTCGATAGTTGATTTATGAATAAATATATCACTATTCTCAAAAACTCCCGAGTATACAGGCTGATCAAACTCAAGTCGGCACTATTGCTAACTTCTTCATTATGATTTATACGAGGTCAGTTGAAATAGGGAACTAGTATTAATTTTTCTGCCAATAACCGTATGGCTGACAGATAAACAATTGAATATCGCTTTTTTCGATCTTTTCGAAAAAAAATATACATATAAGTATCCATCATAAATCTGTTTTCAATGGGAGACCCTGTATAATTCAATTTCAATTGATTGTGAACTCCTTCCGGAACATAAATGGTTATTATGAGTTTTATCCTGAAACCACAAATAACGGAGTTATGCGCATTTTAGGTTTTCGACAAATCTCATAAAATTGAAAATTTACATGTCGGTTGATTTAAAAAGACGCATAACTCCGTTATTTGTGGTTCAAGGATGAAATTTATAATAATGTTTGGAAAGGAGATATAGGCCAACAAGTTTTATATGCAAAAATACATCAAGACACAAAAAAACACATTAAAACCAATTCGATTCAAGAATTATCCCAAAAACATAACTAAACCAGGAGTTAGTTAACACAAACATATTCTCACTATCATCTGGTCATTAAAAGGCTTTTTAACTTGACTCTGAACTTACCTCAAAAATGTCGACTTCGAACGACAAATATGATGAAATGATGAAATTACAATGTGCTATAACTAGTTTTGAAAACGTCCTCACCACACAAATTCCATAATGTGGAATACCAATAATCGATTGTTAATTTCAAGCTTGTTAGCGTGCGTTGCATGACAGGTAGGTAACTAGATTTCGCCGAATTTTCACCGCGAATAATTTGGATGGAATGTGTCGCAGTCAGCGTACGAAAAGTAAACCGCAACTCAGGATTTTGAACTTAATTGGATATGGATTATCAAGGAGAGTTAGTAGGTGGAAGTTAGTATAAGAGGAAGTTTTTGAATTAGATGAATGAATCAAAATATAGCCATAAACGATGAGGCCTACGTGCAGGGGTTCATAACCCGCCCACAGTAAGAAATAAGAATAAGAAGCCATAAATGATTTCAAGAAGTAAAAATTAGGACAACAGATGGTGAAGGTTTTTGAGCTGCAAGAAATAGTTTGAGGTCTATTAGTGTCTACTGGTACAAAAATAAGTGATCAAACTATTCATTTATCATATCTCATATATTTTTTGCACGACCGGGCATGAGTGGCACTTCATCGACCGCGGTTTTGCGGGCGTAAAGTGATACTTCAGCAACCGCCGGGCGATAAAGTTTTCAGGCGCATGAGTGAATGCCACTCTTATATATATATATCTAGAAATCCATACTCCGATGACTTAAATTGATGGAAAATGATCAAAACATTATATCGTCGGCCAGACAGCAAGACCACGTATCTCAAAAATATTCGAAATTCTGATTTGAGCGCCATTGAATAGTTAATATGATTGACCATTCGTGCCAAAGCTTGTATCTCAATTCGCCTCCCGAGTATTTATTTCCCGCTCGAATCGAATCTTCCTATCTCACATCAGCGGGTTGCAGAACCACGTAACTCATCTAGTCTATAGTAATTCTCCATTGTGTGCTGTGTTGTTGTTGCTGCTTTTTCATAGATGAGTATTTATTTCAGTTATTCACTCATTTCGTGAGGATAATATTTGAATTCATGTATGATACAATTGGGCAAAAGCATGTATTCATTAGGTATAATTAAAAAATGTTTCAAATACCTCAAAAATTATGGCAATTCTGATTGAGTTCAACATGTGTTTCTGCACATCAATATTTTATTGGATACGTGTTTATTCTGCAATCAGAATGCATCATGATAATAATATAATAAATTTTTGTTTCATGTGGAGAGAAAATGCTATTTTGAAAAAAATTTAATATTCATAATTCCATTCCATTCAGATATATTCCACATATGCGTATCCTTCAAATGCAATGGATAAGAACAGACCCCTATCTGATAGAGAAGAAGAAATTATATTATTGAATTCTCTTTCTGATTATGAAGATGAACCGTCGTTCCCTGAAAATGAGGAAATCACGAATAGTTCTCATCGAGGGAATTGTCAAGGGAACTGTTCGGGGCTCGAAGAGAATATTGTTGCATGTTGCAATGCGACTATCCTCGAAAATATGAAAGTGATTACTGAAAAGAGGAGTACCTGTCCACAGCAACTACGGAAGAAGATGCTGCATATCATTACTCTCAGAACCAAATCCCATTGGAAACAAATCTGACTCCTCCATATCATCATGAAAATTATCATATGATTGAATCATCAATTCTCATCGATCAGGACGTGATAATCAATTCAGGAAATGATGAAGATGTAGAACGAAATGGAGAAAGAGAAAATGGAATCATCAGTCCACAAAAAGTTGAGGAAATGAGACCTTTCGAAGACATTGAGAATGGTTCAGAGACAGGCAGAGAAGATGATACAGATGGCGGAGATGCGACAGATGGAAGAGATGAATCAGAAGAAACAACAGATGATATATCAGTGAGAGAACAATGTAAAGGAAAGCGAAAGTAAAATAAGCTCAAGCGAATGCGGGGATTGAAGTATCTTGGCGTGAAAAAGAATGGAGGAAAATACGAGCTGACTACTATTGAAAATGGGAGAAAAATGTCACCAAATTGTATTTCCAGACAGTGCCACAAGTTCAAAATAGATTCTGTTCAAGTTTTTCTGAGGCTGATAGGAAATCAATAGGTGTCCACCAAATTTTGTAGCGAAACGACTTGGGACATGAGGAAGATTTATATTTCAACCCTCATGTCTAGGACCACCACCAAACAAAGTACTGCCAAAGATACGCCATCGAGAAGAAATGGAACTTTCCATTATCTCCTACCACTAGGAAAGAATAAAGTTCAAGTATACAAAAAAATGTTTTTACATACCCTAGGAAACAATGAATGGATGGCTAGGAATTGGTTTCTAACTTCTGAGAATGGAATGCACATCACAAAAGAATTGGCAAAAACCCCAAACCGTTTCAGAATTACTAGAAACACAGTAAGGGCCCGTAATTTAATGACAATATACTTGATGCAATTACCGAAACTGAAAAGTCATTACTGTCACGCTTCAACTACAAAAGTATATCTAGAGCCCACCTTTCACACAAAAATGGATGTTTATAGAAAATATAAGTCTTTTTGTGTTGCTGATGGAAAATCCTTCTTATCATCCAAGTTAGTTTTCCAAGAATTGGATAATCAAAAAATAGCCCTGCACCAGCCCAAGAAGGATCAAGCACACCAACAATGGAAGATTGAAGCCTGGGATCGAAAGGATACGGATAAGAAAGAAGCATTGAATAGGAATGATACATTGATCTATTACTATTGATATGCAAGCCGTGAAGTTAGCACCATTTCTTATGGCAGGTACTATTTATTATAAAACTAAATTATGTGTTCATAATTATACGATGTACAATCTGGTAACCAGAGATGTTCATTATTGTTATTTATGGCACGAGGGAGAGGGCCACCTCACCTCTAATGTTTTCACATCTATTCTTCCGGACCATTTGCAGAATCAACTTGCTGAAAGCGGGAATAAAATAAAAAACATTATTTTCTACAGTGATGAATGTAATCATCAAAATCGAAACAATATCCTTGCCAATGCCGTATTATATTTTGCGAAAAACAATGATGTTGTGATTGTACAAAAATACCTTGAGAAATGACATACTCAAATGGAGGTAGATGCTGCACATAGTATGATAGAGAGGAAATTAAAAAACAGACAAATACACCTACCAACTGACTATATAAATGTTTGTGAAGAAGCTCGGCCTGGAAAGATATTTAAAGTGAGATACCTAACTCATGAGTTTTTCAAATCCTATGAGACTATGAAATATTACTTCTTCATTCGACCAGGCAATCGACGAGAAGATCCAACAATAACTGATATAAAGTGTCTGTAATATGATAAGAACGCTGAGATTGAATATAAAATCAAATATAAAGATAAATGGACACGACTACCAAAGAAAATTAAGGATCTTCTAACGTCCACACGAAATCCAAGTCCAACCACCTTCAGTAATTGGAAAGAGTTTTACCCAATCATTGCTGGAGCTTCTATGATGACTTGCCGCATCACTAAAATATGTAACTACCAATACTGATCATTATACGAATTTTATTTGTGTATATTTTTATTTTGTTATTTTTTGTAGAGTTGTGATCATAAACTGAGTTCTATATTCATTTTGCTTTTCGAATTCGAATAAATAATTCTTGCAAATTGATTTTCATTCCGATTTTCAATATTGGCGCTCTATTGTAAAACCATGTATGCCTAGAAAGCAGAGGGTGTAACAACACGTGACTCGAGAATGATTAACAAGGAAATGATTTTCCACACATTGGCCAATGAAGTAACATGTGGTATTCAATGTACATATGTTATTCATAAAAAACATATGAATATGGAGATATGTTGATTAATAAAGATATTTTTCGACCTCCTGAGAATCAGCCAGAATTGAGATTGAGATACGTGCGGTCTTGCAGTCTGGCCGACGATATGTATTAAATTATACAGAAGTGCTATGTGCCAGTAACCTCTACAATATGTATATTATCAGGTATATTATATAGATTGTGATATTGATAGAAAAATAATGAGAAAAGATGGATTTCCACAAAAACATCCCAGAAGAAATAGATCCATAACGATTGTAATCAATAATAACAATACACCATGTACAACTAAGACACATCCAACAATCACCCACACACTACACATCCAGCAGGATATCTTATCTCCCCTCCCCCTCAGATTATCTGGAAAGATAAAATCAGAATACACAGGAATAAACATAAAATTACATTTATGATATAACCCTTTCATGTGGTTAGAAATGCATAATTGAAACTCCAAAACCAACACAAATTCATCAATATGATCATTAGATGTTGAGCTGAGCAACAGACTAATCATAGGTTCGATATTGCCATAACACTTTTTCAATGCTAATGGGAATCACCTAGTAGGATACAATGAAATAAATATTATTTGAAAAATGGATGCCAATGCTGAAAAAAAAAACGAAAATTCAGTCTTATATAACATTGGGTTGGCGGTCGAGTGCGTTGAGGAGCTGGCCTTTGGACCCAGAGGGCCGAGTTCGAATCCCGGCGCGATTATTGAAAATTTCATTTATTTCTGTAGCATCGCTTAGTGGAAGAAGATAGGTGACCAATCGAGCATTCTTGCTACCAAGATTTCAATCCTTCGGACTCTCAACGATTGCCAGCCGAGTAGTGCTTCGGATGACACTCAAAAAGCTAACTAGAAGCTTACTCATACAAGTCTCAATGAGACTCCGAGGGTGGTTTTGCAACTAAGTTGGCAGTCGAAAACACAAAATACTTTTCAAACATCATCGAAATCGAACACCTGAATGCATCGAAATCAAAATCCTACAAAACATTGAGATAATGGAATTTTTTGTCACCTCGAATATTTGAAATCTATGTGAATAAAGAATCTACAGGAGTCGAAAAACTACTCTTGATATAAAAGAGCTGAATTTAAACAAGAGAACGGATATAGTGAGGAAAGATAATTGAAAACTTTTCATCCATTATGTAACATGTTTGCTTGAAAATAATACATTTTTATGTCGTGTATCATATTGATGGTTGTGACGAGTTATATCGAAAGCAACTTTATTTCCGAAAACAAAGCAAGCTATTTCTAAGATATATACCTATGTAAGTGTCAAGATGTTCAACTCACTAAAATGTTCCATACAGCTATCATTGTAACTTGAATTGGCCAAGGTACGTATGGCCTGTTTTTGAAGGACAAAAACACTTGCATCAACAGCCTGACCCCAATGTAGTATGGAATATCGGGTATGAGCGTGAATTGTTGCAAAATATATTCGTCTTAAAGTGACCTTAAGAGCATATACCGTCCTAGCCAATTTGATGCAGAGATATTCAATATGCCTTGACCAATTCAGATTACAGTCAATGCTAAGCCCTAGTTACTGTGTTTTTGATATTCAAATGTCTTTGTTGCCTTCACAGAAATCGTTTTATTGCTATTTATTGACTTATTAAATAAAGTGCACACTGTTTTGTCTTGGTTCAACGATAGCTTGTTTTTATTTACCCAGACCTATATGAACTGAAGTCATATTTTTTGAGTTCCTCATAGTTGTCATGCGTGATCAAGATATTGGTATTATCAGCATATGGTCATATGATGCTATGGTACAACACATGTTGTTGTTCCTGATGAAGCAAAGTAGGTAATTTATGAAGACGATGAACAAAGTAGGACCCAAAATGGATCCTTGCGGAACCTTGCTCGTAACATATGCTAAGTCAAAAACATTGTTCTCAATGCTGACTTTCTGAAAACGATCAGTGAGGTAAGAACTGAACCAGTCCTGGGCAACACCCATATTTCCGTACCTTGATAATTTATGCAGTAGAATTCGGTGATTGACACAGTCAAAAGTCTTGAGGAAGCCTATGGAAAGCCAAAGAACGACCCTTGACTTATCCAAATTCTCAACAATTCCACCTATAAATTTTTTGAGAGAAGTCTCAGTGCCTTCATTTTTAGTGAAACCATGTTGGTCCGATGATAGTATTGAATTTTTGTTCAAGAATGAAAGCAGTTGTTCAATTACAGCAGTTTCAGATATTCTCAATATGCTAGTGCATAGTGTGATTGCTTTATAGTCCATTATATTCGACGAATCCCTTTTTTCTTGAGTGTTATGACCTTCGATATTTTCATCCCACTCGGAAAATTACCTTGTTCTAAAGACATATTGATTGGACATTTTAATGGTTTGATTATACATTAAGCAATCTGTTTGAGAATAATATTAGACATTTCGTCATCTCCAGATGATTTGGAGTTTTTTGAATTTTTTATAAATTTTTATGAACCTCTTCTTCAGAGAGTGGACGGAAAAAACAAAGCATTGAGGAAAGTGGGAGAAAATTAACAAATCATTCATCAATAATTGTAGGTAGATGTATAGTTAGTTGATCCACTACAGAAGTGAAGTATTTATTGAATCTATTCGCTTTTTCTGGTGCATTCAGTTTTCTCCCATTATGAAAAATTTCGGGAATTTTCTTATATTCCTGTTTTTCTAGCGTCAACAATATATTCCACATCGTCTTATTCTTATTTGAAGAATCACGTATGAGTATATCATTTGCCTTTTTCTTTGCCTTAGAGAGTACGGAAAGTAAGTGACAAATCGAATACCTATATTTTCTCAGAAAAAAATTGATTTCGTGAGCAGTAACTTTCGAGGGTCGATTTATTAGTTTGCCCTTTAATATATGTATAGATTTTTTATATCAACTCTATATAGGTTGATAGATATCTATAGATAGTTTTGAATCGTGAAAAGTTACAATTCAAGGTTTGAGAAACAATGAAAATATGTTTAAAATGAGATATAATAAGTCGATTCTTATCCATAAACAAATTTATGGGGTTGCAGCTGCCTTCATTCAAAGGAGGGAAAATTCTGGAATGAAATTTGTACGTTGCAGGATATTATTTTGGAATCCAAAATCGATGCGTATCAGAATTTCTCTTCGATATGCACGATATTGAAAATACTGAAATAATTCATTTCACATACTATACTCATAACCACCATATTTGCACAGAGAACGGACTACAACTGGAAAGGGTTGCATTGGTGTTGTATACTGATGGATCCAAGATGATGAAAGGGCTGGAGTGAAAGTTACAGGGTTGAATTTCAGGATCCCAACATTCCTTAATGACACCCCAACCATCTTTCAAGCAGAAGTACATGCTACAGAAATACGTGCCCAAGAGGACTTCGAAAGGGACACTCAAAGGGAAAAAATATATATTCTGTCAGATAGCCAAGCAGCACTGAGAGCTCTAAAGTCATGCACTTATGATTCTGATCTGACTTTGGACTGTAAACAATCCAATGTGGGTGCCGGCCATAAGGGAGTTGAAGGCGACGAGGAAGCATGCTGCCTTGCCAAAGGCAGAACCCCTTGTGAACTCTACAAGGCCCACTTGGGAGAAGAGGTTCGACGTTGGGAAACAGATGAAATGAAATCCCACTGGAATGAAGTGCCAGTACAGAGAAAAGACAAGTGAGCCTTTCGCCAAGGAATGCTCAACAGCTTCTCGAGTTGGACAAATAAGACTTGAAACTGGTAACGAGACTTCTCACTGAACACTGCCCTCTGAGGTATCACCTCAAAAATATGGGTAAAACAGTGATATGTAGTTGCCGCTACTGCGGGAACTTTGCTGAAACTGCGAAAAATTTGCTTTTCGCTATTATGCAAGAGGATTGAGTTCCTGGAAGGGGCCTTTTTTGAGCCCTCTGACGTCAGGAACCTAGCTCCCAGGAAACTGATAAATTTTGCATGAAGTTTCGGAATTCCGGGCCTCGAATAGATTGAGGGTTATGCACAAAAGATCTAATAGATCGAGGTGCTATACAGCCTTAAAGACCTCTCTACAATCTACAATATACAATAAGACCCCTCTGCGATCTACAATATACAATCTACATACTATTCCGTCAAACGGGGTTACTTGAGACACTTTTGAGACATTTTCATGCATTATTTTCACAAAAATTAAGATAAAAATTTGTGATTTCCACAAAAGATTTTAAGGTAGGTTATTCGTTTCTCTGTAATAAATATTTTTATGGATGTCTCAATTTTTCCTCCAAATGGGGGTAACTTGAGACAGGCATGGAAACGGTCGAAAATTTCAAGTTTTACTTCCCCAGGGTAGATTGTAGATTGTAGGAGGGTCGTTAAGGCTGTGCAGCCTCTCAAGCACCTCGACCTATAAGATCTTTTGTGCATAACCCTTAATCTATTCAAGGCCCGGGATTCCGAGACTTGGTGCAAAGTTTATCAGTTTCCTGGGAGCTAGGTTCCTAATATCGGAGGGCTCTAAAAAGGCCCCTTCCAGGAACTTGAGCCTCTTGCAGAAGGGCGCTGGGCATTCGCAAAGCAAATGTTCTGCAGTTTCAGCGAAGTTCTCGCAGTAGCGGCAACTATCACTCTCTGTTTTGCCCATATTTTTGAGGTGATACCTTAGAGGGCAGTGTCCATTGAGGAGTCCCGTCACCAGTTTCAAGTCTTTCTTGTCTAACCCTAGAAGCTGCTTAGCTTTCCTTGGCGATAGGCTCACTAGCCTTTTCGCTTGTCTTTTTCCTGGCACTTTATTCCAGTGAGATTTCATTTCATCCGCTTCCCAACGTCGAACCTCTTCTTTCAAGTGGACCTTGAAGAGTCCACAGAAGGGTTCTTTGGCAAGGCAGTCTGCTGAGCAGGGTAAGTTGTGACAGAGTAAATGTATCCCTGTAATTAAAAAAGTAAAAACTCAAAAAAAAATGAAGAAGTTTGGCAGAAAACATGTAGTGAACAACTTATATAACAAATTGATCTTTTATTTCCTTATAAAAATATTTCCCAAGAGGAATAGTGATTGATAACATTGATGATTATTAAACAACTTACAACATAAATTAAACTTCTGATATCACTGTATTCATTGGTATTTGTAATGTAATAGGAACATTATATCATCTTTAGATAGAATCTCACAATAAATTCACACTTGTATTGAAAATATAGAGTCCTGTTCTAATGGAAGGTGTCTTCAAAACACTGGTGATTTGTCCGAATTCGAGACTGTTGAGACGAATATATTTTTAGTTTCTTTATACTGCCTCAAACAACTCACTATGTAAGATTTTTTTATTGAACCTTCGAATTATCGCAACAAATTTCTTCGAGCATTATTTGTTAGTTCCTATACATTATATTGAAATCTCACTAGAACAAATGAACTATATGCAATAGGACTTGTTATAGACCACCAAGCTTTTCTGTCAACGAATTTATTGGTGATCTAGAAAGGAATATTTCTTTATTACTCCCAAAATGTGATAATATAATATGTTTGGGAGACTTTAATATAAATATGCTGGCAGTAAACAATTCTTCATGTGATAAAATCAATAATATGCTAGAAGCATTTGGGATGTCCCAAGTTGTTGAGTCACCCACCCGTACTACACTAACCACGGCAACTCTTATCGATTTGATCATTACAAATAATAAAGAAAATGTAAAAAATGTTGTAGTTGTTCCAGTAGATGAAATGTCCGATCACGATCTCACTTATGTCGAATTGGCTATTGTTACACAAATAAAGTCTGAAATTTACAAAACTATCAGGGACTTCTCTATAGACAGGTTTTACTCAGATCTTGAGAATGCACCTTTTCATCTGATATATAACTTACCTGATATCAATGATAAACTTCAGCTACTCAACGATCTAATTAAGACAACCTTTAATGACCATGCGCCTTCCAGAACTGTCCGAATAACAAAAACCTATTCTCCGTGGATCACAGATAATATCCGCTTGTTGATGAAATTACGCGATAAGGCACGAAACAGATGGCGTAAATCGAAAAGTATTGCCCATTATGAATATTATAAAGCGGTCAGGAATTATACTACACTAGCATGTTATAATGAGAAAAAAGCATATTTTCAACACATTTTGCGTATGAACGGAACCAACAAAGTATGGAAAGAAATAGGTAACTTGGGTATCAGCAAAAAGAAGTCAATAGACATCCCAGATGAATTGAAGAATGTAGATGAGCTCAATAATCACTACATCAATGCTATTCCAAACGTAAATACTGATCCCGATATTATTACCTTTTATAAAAATAATAATAATAATTTGATAATTATGAGATGTCGTTCAAAAGAATCAGCGAAACAGATGTGCAAAAAATAATCAATGATATAAAAACAAATGCGCAGGGTCCAGACGGTATAAATATCAAATTATTGATTATGTGCTGTCCTCTCATCATACCATACATTACACATATAGTGAATCTGTGTCTACTAAAAAATGAATTTCCCAACTGCTAGAAAGAGGCTCTAGTCATACCAGTTCCTAAAAAAATAACCCTGAAGCTTTCAAAGATCTGCGTCCTATTAGTATCCTCCCTACTATGTCAAAGGTATTAGAAAAATGCATGTGTATTCAACTGTTCACACATGTATCAAAAAACGAGCTCCTGCCGGAAACCCAATCTGGTTTTCGGCCTCTCCACAGTTGTGAAACGGCCATTTTGAATATCACTGACGATATTTTTAGGGAAATGGATAACAGGAGGGCTACAGCTCTTGTATTGCTAGACTTTTCAAAAGCCTTCGATACCATTGATCATGATGTTTTGTTTGCTATCTTGGAGTGTATAGGTCTGTCAAATGGTGCTGTACAGCTTTTCAGGAGTTACTTGAATAATAGAATACAGAGAATAAAAATAGGCGATACAGTCTCTGATCCTGTAAAAATTTCAAGGGGAGTTCCACAGGGCACCATCTTAGGACCACTTCTATTCATTTTATACACTGCGAATTTCAGGAATGCAGTATCTCATTCTAAGGTGAATCTTTATGCTGATGATACACAGTTACATATCTCTTTCCATCCCTCCGAAATGTGGACGGCAATTAATTCGCTTAATGACGACATATCATCACTTATTAAAACCTCTAAACAACACTCACTTCACATAAATGCGAGTAAATCTTCCGTCTTGGTTTTTAATGCCAGAAATCCTGACGATGATGTGAGAATTAATGTAGATGGATGTCAAATTGCTCCAGTTGAATACACAAAAAATTTAGGTCTAATTATGGACTCACATTTAAAATTTAAACGACATGTGAACAAATGCATCAGCCTTGCCTATATGAATATGAAAATAATATACGCAAATAGACAATATCTAAATAAGAAAGTGAAAACTATTTCATGCGATTCGCTAGTCCTATCCAGGTTCAACTTTGGTAGTGCAGTTTATGGTCCATGCATTGATTCGGAAGATAAAAGGCGAATACAAGTAGTACAAAATAACTGCCTTCGCTTGATTCACGGTATAAAAAGCAGAAGGAGTATTTCCCACAAATTGCGGGAGACTGGCTGGTTGAATATGTCAAAACGGCAATTATTACATGCCGCGTGTCTCTACCGCGGAATTGTTGTTGAGAAATTTCCGCGATACCTATATAAAAAAATATTCTATCGGTCAGATGTACATACTCTCAATACAAGGTATAGAGGAAGACTCACACCACCTGCTCATCGAACTGAACAGTTCAAACGGTCCTTCTCATATCAAATAACGCGAGTTTATAACTCAATCACTGAGGAACTGAAGTCTATGTCGGCTGTGCAATTTAAAAAATTCCTAAAGAAACAATTATTGGAAATGTGATTAATGTGTAGTAAGATACTTTTCTTCGCAATGCCAGTGGATATGACAATTACTCATTATTAGTTGATACTACTTAGTTATTAGTTTTCAATATCAGTTAATTATATTCATTACCTAACAGAAATAACAGTATTGATGTTGTTAACTTTTTTTTTCTCTTTTTATTTATCATTATGAACTAAAATCGATTGATTATAATTATTATTGTAGAGTATAATTTATGATTATTTGTTTGTTAGAGCTTAAGATGAAAAACAGAGGTTGTGTCGCAAGACAGAACCAGCTGATCTTCGGCTTTTTTCCTCATAATACATTATTGGAAAATAAAGACCTATTATTATTATTATTAACCTTTATTAAGGTCAGTATATTCCACGTATTTTCTGGCCCCAACTTGCCTTCTATATTTACGAGGCATGTCTCAATTCACCCAGAAAAAGTAAAATCTTCGATAAATACCGGTATCAATCCGTTGTGAATTTTCCAAAGTCTGAGAAAAAAAATAACACAAATAATCTAGAAAAATAACATTCATAGTTGATATTTATCCGAACGCGAACTATACGAGATATTATAATCTATATGGGTTGTTTCTAGTGTAAGTGTAACGTAAATTCTGGTTTATTATGTGAATATCCTCGCCAAAATGCTACTTCGGTCTCACCCACGATTCCTGTGAATGAATTCTTCATTCTACAATTAATCGACTGAGCTGAGAGGAAATGATGCTATTCCACTTTTAGACTAAGTACTTCTTCATCTGAACTACCAATAAATTCTCTACAACGTGTAGGTTGGATGGGAATTTCTGTTGAAGAATTTTTCTGACGAGTATTCTCAAGAATTCATAAATCATATTTCAGAGAAGTCTAATGCATACAGACTTCTACTATAATTCAAACAAATCACCGTTATGTTTCTCGAGATATTATTCTACTCGTTACGAACCATAACTGCCACAGGAAAATAATGGGAGAAGCAGGCTGCAGTTTGACTGTACAGGGTGGCTGGAATTCGAGCCTCACCATCGGGATCTCGCAAGATATACAGGGTGGGTTGAATTATTATTCATGGAAAAATTTGCAAATTTTGATGTCACTTCGAAACTTAAAATTCCGAATAGGTACTTTTGGTGAAGACGGTATTTTGGGCACTTGATTGCACACAACAAATTTTCTTCAACCGAGCTTGTATCTCTTTACCTGCTCGAATTTCAGTCACCTTGTAAGTTCAAAGTCGAATTTTGAAAACTCTTTTTTCAATCATCTTTTGTATCTTGGGCATCATTAAATTTATCGGCAAGGTGAAAAAGGGTCTTTCAACATCTTTTCACCAATAATATAGTGTTCAGTCAAAGATTCTACTCTTCGACGGCCTATTATGAATGTTATTTCATACATTTTATATAAAAATAGAAAACTGAAAATTATGAATACCTAAAAAAAAATTAAAGAGTGTTTCGGTTGAGATCTTTTTTGTGTTTTATTTGATTGAGAAATACATTCTCAATCAGGGGAATAACCGAGAAGCTAGTTTTAATAAGGAGAACCGGAGAGAGGATTGGTATAATTGAAATTTTGGAGAAGTATCTTGGTTTGTCAAGAATCGAGCGTTTCGCGTAAATCTGTGGTGAATCATAGTGCGTCATAGGGAGATTCAAACCCGGACAAAAGCGTGTCTTCTTGGTGTGGTCTCGACGGTCGAAAAGAAGCCTTCACCTTTCTAAGGGGCTAAGGCAACGACGAAGGATGGGAATATGTACTTGGTATTTTGTTCTTGTTTTCTAACTAACATCCAATCAATAATTTCGTGGGTGAACTTCAGTTTCGTTTGTGCTTTGACTGAATATATCGCAGTTACTGTTTTTGAGGTTTACCAGATTTCACTGTATGTCCTTTTGAATTTCCCTTGCAATACTATAAATTATTTATCCAATTCATTCGATGATTTGTTTGACGATTTTTATAAACTTCTTTCATTAGGTTTTCATGTTTTTCTTACTATTTTTTATATTATTTTGTTGAATATATTTAATCGATCACATCATTGCGTATTATTGTTAGTTATTGAACTAGCAGGGATATCTGGGGGGTGAAATTCTATTCCTTCAAATTTGTTTGAGCGAACATGATAGGTGAACTTATAGAAAGAAAAATTCTAGGAAAAATTTAGAATTTATCAGCCTAGGCGGCCCACGTAACTGATGCCTGAAAAGACATCATGAAATTTGTTTATATATTTCAAGAAAACCATCGTGGGTAGATGTTACAATTTCAAAACAACAAACTAGTATAGATTTGTTACAGTTTCAATAAGTATACTATAACTATAATGTCAGACCCAAACGAAATTCTTAGCTTTTTGAAATAGTATAATGAAAATTATGACAGATTAGACTTTTTGAAAGATTTATAATAATTTGTCATCGAAGTTATTTTCGTATTTTAAAATTTTCTCTATGATGAATTGATGTTACAACCATTGCAACTTTCAATAATTTTCACAAGAAGTCAGCTATTCGGAGAACATGTCAAGGTGTCAGTAATAGATATGAAAGTTGACAACAAACATTTGATCTATCTATGATTTCAAGTAAATTCATAAAACAAATTTCTTTTGCTATTTCACTCTCATGATCACTTCTTTCTGAATATTCAACATGTAAAATTAGTTTACAATTTCAAAATTTTATATTTAATCTCAATATTGGGAAAATGACATAATAGTTTCAACTCGTATTATGTGAAAATCAAGTTGTACCCGATGTACTTATATAATATATTTTTATGGAAATCTTATAACACCTGACGAGTAAATACTAATTTGCCTTAATGCAGAATTTTTTTCCCTTTTTATACATTGATATGAATGTTTATCATTCCACAAGTGTTTTTTGAATGATAGATAGATGATAGCAAATCGGTTTCTCACCTTATCATGTAATGAGGCAATATTGGCTAGCTTCTCCTGTTTCATAGACTATTTCAGTACTCACGAACATTTTACCGGTTTCTGTTATCACTGACAGTATATCATTGTAGAAATTCTGATAGCTTCACTCATCCGGTATACACTCTCTCAGATATTTCTCCCAAAAAGCGTCGGTATCCTTTGATAAAATATTGAAACTTTCTCCAAGTTGCACTGACATTGGATCTGAAACTTGAATAAACTTTTTTGATAAGTAATGAACGTCTTATTATCAGCTTCTTCGGACACGGCTGTAATATATACAAAAAGAAACCAGATTGTTGATGATGACACGCGTTATATTATTCTTGAACCATTCTGGAAATATTATCTGATTATGTCGAAAACTAGACGTATATTTCGAGCATTCTGTTATTTATATAGGTTAGTTCAATTCAATTTTATAAAGATATTTTCGAAACACTATGTATATAACAACATATATAACAAGTATGTAACCCAACCTTTGAATTCCTGAAAATATTTTCATGGCCGATGCTCAACGGAAATTATGTATATCATTACACCACGAACTAACAGGCATCTCTTCATTGTTAGGCTAGAGATCTGCAGAATTTCTTTCCATGAAAATTCTGTTTTCCTCTCAATGTGACAATTTTCCTGATGCCTTTTCCCTCCAGATTTTCAAGAAAAATTCCAATACTGATTTATTTTTCCAATATCCTTTTACTCGATTATCATATCATTTTGATATCAATGACTTGTGGTAGATGAAATAACTCAATCTTCAGATTCGCCGAAAATTCTGTAAAAATCAGATTCAGGGCGGGTACTCCGAGAGAAATAAATAGAAAAACATACGTTGAATTGAATAGGTTTTTGCACAACAGATTATCATATTACATGGTGTCCGCCATAAAGTTGCCTATATACATATGGGAAATATATTTTTTATTTATATTCCTGAAAAACTCTATAGGCGGTTCGTGTGACAACTAAAAAATCCGTCACGACTAATATCACGTAACCACAGAATTGGCGGGAATTTGAAGAATGTTGTCAGTGGTTTCAAAAAATTGGTAAAATTTACACGATATCAGAAAAATGTGCTTGGAATCCAACGAGGACCCTATATATCAATTTCAAACGAGATTGGGAAAAAAATCAAATATTCGATTTTCATTCCTCTACCCTTACTGAGAAACATTACACATTCTTGTTTCATCTGAAAACAGCTTCAATAACCTGAATCACATAAGGTTGGGTCAAAACTAATGAAATATTTGTGGAATAGACATTTTGCGGCAGGTTAATTATGAAAACACGATTTATTCTTGTCACTACGGTTAGCCAATTTTAAAGCGGATACTGTATATCGTCAATGCTACAATATTTTCACATGATGTATAATTCCGTTTTATAAAATGTTATTACAGCTGGAGAAATTTTTATGCTACACACGTGGATTGTCTTTCGTATTTCTCATATTCTTCATCATGGGTTGCCAACTTCCTGGGAAAATATTATTCACGAGACACTTTTGTGTTAGCAGGAGAAGGGAATTTTCAAAGATACAGTTCGAGGTCGAGTCTGACAACAATAATGTGCTGCTGGAAAGTATTGCTTTGGTTTCACAATTTTCTGATTCATTTTGATTTCGACGTTTGAGCCAAACCGTCTCGCGAACCGTATATACACGGGATTTATTTGATGCTTGTCTGTTGGTACGATCGAAACCATCACAATTTCGTGTATTAATTCATGCAACAATCCTCCAAGATTTTGAGTTGAGCTTTTCCTAATGGTATACATTTATTTTCTTTTTCAATATCTGAAATGAGAGCTTTTATAGTGATATCTTCCTATCATAGAGTTTAACTTCGGGTTGGTACTCCATTTATTGGAGAGATATAGAAGCTCTGCTTTTTTATATCGGCGTTTTCCCTGCCCCATGTCTTTCAACGACTCAATATTCTCGTTGAGTGAAAGCTTCAGAACTCACCTTCTCTTTCCTTGAATCACTTTTGTAATTTCACGTCTCGTGGCACGAGCATTCAATTATTTGCTAGTTTTTGAATTCTATATCGCTGAACTGATCGTGGAACCATTTCTGATCATCAAATACTTCTTTCATAAAATTTCTGTTTCTGTATTCCAGATCATTTCATCTGCACTCTCTTTGTAATATTAACCATTATTCATCTCCATAGCGAATGCCCAGTCACATCAAATAAGCTGAAAAACTTCAAATTAGCGTTTCTTCCTCTTATCTTATCTCTTTATACACCATGTAAAACAGCGTGAAATGTCGCTGAATTGATAACTTAGTTGTATTCATAGTATTTCTCAAAACAATGTTGTTTTGGATCGCTATTTTGGTTTCTGCACTTGAGCGATAACTTCCCGGTAAACGTTTCCTAACCGAATTAGAACAGGATCCTTCCACTCTGCCTTTTCCGAGTCCCATATGCATGAAAATGACGACGTGTTTCTTTCAATCTCAGTCAGGATGGCAAGACGCTCCAGAAATTTCATTAATATATCACGTTAACCAGTTCCCCGTCTCTTGCGGGACCGAATTGTGAAGTGCGTGAGAACATAATCAGATATTCTGAGCGTACGTTCAGAATAAATTGTTGAAGGAAAAACGGAGGCTGACGTAGCATGAAGCAAGTCGTCCGACGACAATTCTGGAATGAGTTATCACTGAATGGTTTGCAACGATGAATAATGACATGTAACAGATAGATGAAGTTTACAGAAAGTAGGTCAAGCTTGGTTGAGTTCACATCCCCAGAAAGCATTTTGGCGACGATAACCACATACAAGAATACAAGAATAAACCCAACCGATTTCATGCATTAAAAATTTTGGGAATGGGAGTAACGTTCTAAAAACATTTGAGTGATGACTCTAGTTATGTTCAACGTTTTCCCGACGTTGAGCCGACATTGTGTGATTTAACTTGGCAGTGAGCAATTTTTACATAAAAAATGTAAACGTTTTCGTGGAATCATATCTTTGCGCAATTAACTTTTTCAAATACTCACCATAGAGAAAGAATGAATATCTAGTAAAAGAAGAAAAACTTGATCCAACCTAACCTCGAAAAATCTATTAAAAATTATGCCTGAAGACAGGCAATTTGGAAAACTTCAGTTCTTTTGGAACAAATGCTAACCTGGATGCAGAGATTGAGGAAAGCAACTAATTTTTATGAAGAACACTACTGACAATAATTGTATGACACAGAAAAGCCCGTTTTGAAATGTTGTGCGAGGTGTGTTCGTTAGTTGGACTTCGATCAGTTTTTGGTCGGATAACCAACTTCAGTCGCGCTTTGGTTATATTACGTTGTCTGGATGACTAAGGTTGAAAGCAGTATATTTTTCAGTTATCTGATATCCTAAGTCTTTTTTTTTATTCAGAAAAAAAACCGCATCAACCTGCAAGGTTATTAGCGGCGGAGTAGTATACATATTTATACATATATAGAACTAAAATGGGTATTTCCATGGACTAAATACATTTCAGTAGGTTAACACTTTTCAAGAATGTCATCAATGACTCGATATTATCAATATTGAGGACATTTTGTAGATCAGCCTGGATTTGGGATGTTATTCGCTGTGGTTGTAGGTCAGGACAGTCAATAAGAATATGTTTCACAGTAAGAACAGTATCACAAGTATCACATTTCTTTAGCTGTTCACGGGTGATGAGATGTTGATGTGTTATTCTAGTGTGTCCAATTCGCAGGCGTGACAGGATTATTTGTTGTGTTCGGCTCAATTTATCGGATTCGTTGGGTTTAAGGTGCGGGTTTATTTCCTTCAGTTTATTCTGGGTATTTTGCCAACAATTCTGCCAAAGTTGTCTCGAATATACTTTGAGGGAGTTCTTGAGGTCTTCGTGGGGAACATGCTTTATAATTTTGGAATTTGGATTTTCTATTGCATTTTTCGCCGCACTATCTGCTTTCTCATTACCTGAGATACCAATATACCAATATGCGATGGTATCCAAACGATTTCACATGATTTTCCCTGTTCCTTGAATATATGGAGTGACATTTTGATTTGTTGAAGTATTGGGTGTTTTGGGTAAAGCTGTTTCATTCCTTCAACGGCACTGAGTGAGTCAGTGAAAATAACCAAAGGTCTGCTTGAGTCAATTCCGATCTTCATGGCTTCTGAGATAGCGAATAATTCTGCTGTGTATATCGTCGTTGTTGCAGGTAGTTTGAATGTTGATGTATGAGAATCTCCTATCACCGCTGCTCCAACTGGTTTGTTATCAGATGTCTTAGAAGCATCTGTGTAAATGATATCAGAGTCTGGATATGTTTGTTTGATTTCTAGAAACATTTTTTTAAGGATAATTGAAGAAGTTGTGGATTTAGGAAATTGTGTGAGTTCTGTATTGAAGTGTGGAAAGGGAATAGTCCACGGCGGGGGTGTATTGATTGATACAGGAAGGATGTTGTTGAGGTTTATAGGATGATTTGAAATAATATGGAGAAATGGGTTGCTAGACGTTCTTTGGTGATTCTGGGTAGGAAAGGCACTCTCAAATGTAGGATTCTTCTCATTCGCAGCGAGTTTGGATGCATAAGTTAGACTTAGGTAGAGTCGTCTGATTTCCAATGGCGGTTCTTCCGATTCCACATATAAGCTTTCTACAGGGCTTGTACAGAATGCCCCTAAGGCAATTCTGATTGCTGTATTGTGGATTGTGTCTATTTGTTTCAAGATAGATTTTTTTGCTGCTCCGTAAACAATTGAACCATAGTCTATTTTGGATCTTATTAGAGCCCTATACATCATCATCAATGTTCTCTTATCTGCTCCCCAATGATTATTGGCAACTGATTTCATTAGGTTGATTCCGTTGAGGCAAGACTTTCTGACATGCCTAATATGAGCTTCCCAGCTCAACTTACTATCTAGTATAATACCAAGAAATTTTTGTTTTTTCACGAATTCCAGGTTTATGTTATTCATTGTTATCGTAGGGAGTTGCATTCGTCTTTTCTTCGAGAAAAGCATACATTAAGTTTTACAGGGCGAGAAAGAGAAGCCAGTTTTGTGTGTCAATTTTTCTAATTTCACTACTGCTTCTTGGATGAGTTTGGTAGCAGACGACAGGTTTTTGCTGCTGATGTAAATTACTAGATCATCGGCATATAGACAGGACTTGATCGGTGTATTTATTTCCTGAATGATATCATTCATGGCTATAAGAAATAAGGTCACACTGAGAATGGAACCTTGCGGGATACCGTTTTGTTGCGGTTTAATTGAAGAATAGGTATTATTTGTTCTGACTCGGAAGTATCTCTCTCTCATAAAATTACGAACAAAGTGTAGGAAGTTACCGTCAATTCCCCATAACTTCAGTTTCTTCAGGATATTTAGTCTCCATGCGGTATCGTAGGCTCGACAAATATCAAAAAAAATTGCTATAACTTCACGTTTCTTGGAGAATGCTTTATGAATATTAGAATCAAGTTTTACAATATTGTCAATGGTGCTTTTGTTTTTTCTGAAACCACTTTGTTCTGGAATTGTCAGGTTTTGTGTTTCTAGAAAGTATTGGAGCTGGAGGTTCAGAATTTTTTCCAGTACTTTACACATGGTACATGTTAAAGCTATGGGTCTGTATGAATTAGGATCCGTTTTCTATTTATTCGGTTTGATAATTGGAATTATTGTTGCTTCGGCCCAGCATTTGAGGAATTTATGTGATTTATAAATGATATTGAAGATGTTCAGTAGGAATAATTTTCCAGAGGTTGGTAGCATTCGCAGGAAAGTATATGGAATATCATCCGGACCAGCACTGGACTCGTTCACGGAACTAAGTGATTCTTCTAGCTCCTTCAAATGTATTTCCTCATTAATTGGGTCGGTGTTTGTTGTGATGATGAAATGCTCATTTTCGGTTGTATCTTTTACTGCTCTGAAATTTAGATCATAGTTTTCATCACTGGAATGTCTCCGAAAAGTTTCGCCAAGGAGATTCGCAATACTTTGATTTTCAGAAAAGGTTATACCACCATCGGTGAGGGATATAACTTTATGATTTGCATGTAAGCCTTTTATTCTTCTGATTTTGTTCCAAACTTCGGTGTTTGGGGTTGAGCTGTTCATGGTAGATACAAATTCTTTCCAAGAGTCTTTTTTACTTGTTCTGATAATGCGCCTTGCTTTCGCCCTAAGGTTCTTGAATATCAGTAAATTTTCTGTTGTGTTTTGTCTCTTTAAACGGTTGTAGGCATGCTTGCTCTGCTTGATTACTTCTTCACATTCTTTATTCCACCATGGTACTGGGAGATGTTTTTTAATAGTTTTGGTCTTACCAATACTTTTCATTGCCGCTTTGGTAATCAGATCAGTGAATTGTTCAACTATTCGATCAATATCATTTGTTTCTGATACTTGGGAAAGGTTGTCCTCAATGATTTTGGCAAATTGACTCCAGTCCGCACTTTTGAGCTTCCATTTTTGCGACACAGGCAGTTTGGAGTTTGCTATCATTATTGTTGATTGTGATTGGGAAATGATCGCTGCCATATGAGTATGACTGAACGTCCCAAGATAGTGAGGGAAATAAAGATGCATCGCAGAGGCTCAAATCGATTGCAGAATGGTTGCCATTGAATGCGTTAAATCTTGTATGTTGTCCTGAATTCAGTAAGGAAAGTTTAGACTTGAGAATCATATTTTCTAGTATCCTCCCTCTTCTATTCGTTATGTTACAACCCCATAAGGTACTGTGACAGTTAAAGTCACCAACTATGATACGGGGAGGGAAAATTTGTTCAAGTAGGTCTTGTATTTCATGTTCAATTATTTCTACGTTAGGTGGTATGTATATGTTGCATATATTGATTTTAGATTTCATGTTAACTTGTACTGCCTTAGCTTCTAATTCTGTCACTAAAGGGATTTCATGTGTAGATAATGATTGTGAAACATAGATGAAAACACCACCACTAGCTCTTTCCTGATTGGGTCTGTTTTTGTGGAATGATGCGAAATTCCTCAGATTATAGGTGTTGGTGTTTCTGAGATGAGTCTCTTGCAGACATAATATGGAGGGGATGAGTTCGCCTATGAAATTTTGCAGCATTTCCAAATGGCCATAAAGACCATTTATATTCCACTGGAGTATGAGAGTCATCGAATATTCAGTATGTGTCTTGTGATAGGTCGCTATCATCCACTTCAGATAGTGACACGTTGGAGTTAGTGTCAAACTCTTTATTGATTTGTCGTAGTAACTTTTTTTTGATTCTGGTAAACCTAGCATTCATGTTTCTCTCCGTTAGTAGTGGGTATATTTTCGTCATCATATTCAGTAAGCCATGTATATCTTTCGTGTATTCTTTAGCTACAGAGAGAGGCTCAGATGATCCATAAAAGTTATCAAGGAAACAGGTTAGCTGGGAAAAATTCAAAGGGAAGTTATTGGGGGCATCTTCAATGAACTTCTTAGCAGGAATAAGGGCAGATTCTGCGGATGTGATATCATCAAGTTTATCAGAGGTTGATTTGGGTTTTTTTGATTTAGGGGGGTGTGGTTTAGAGAATGGAGGTTCTGTAGGGGTTGAAGTTGGGGTTTCTGGGGTTGGACTAGAGATTTCAGAGCTGGTGCGTTTCTGGCTTTGAAAATTCAGTGTCAGTGTCGTTTCTGTCTCCGTCTCAGTTATTGCAGGGGTGGTGCCTATATTTTCTTGCTCTTCTTGATCAAGATTGGGTATATTATTCTGAGTTCCACCAATCCCAGGGCATGCGGAGGCAAGATGACCCCTTTTCTTGCATTTAAAACAGTTCAAATCATCTTCTGAGAGAAAAATGCGATATGAGGTTCCTTCCCAATTTATCAGAGTTGACTATGGAATTGTAAGATTTTCATCAGGACTGAAGTAAACTAAGCGGCGGAAACTCAGTACGTGGTTGTATTCCGGATTGTTCATTCCTGCTCTCAAGAAGGACATTGGGGACAGCAGTGATAGACCGAGGTTTCCTAGGTGTTTTTCGATTACATCGTGTGGGATACAAGGGCAGACATTTGATAGTAATAGCCTTGAGGATGGTGTTATTAGTCTTCGTGCTCTGATAGAACTATTGTTTATTTGAATTTCTCCATGTTCGGTGAGGAAGGAGTCTAGTACTTGCTTACTCGACAGAAATATGCATATCCTGTTGTTAGAAATCCTAGATGAAAAGAGTATATTACTTGGTTGAATTATTGATCCTAGGGCGAATACGTAATCATGAATCTTAATTCCATCAATGGAGGGGAAAATTATTGCTTGGTCTTTTTTAGGAAACTGATGTGTAGTTTTTTGGTTGACAACGTTAGAGTACAGTTGTGGGTTTGCGTTCGTTTGATCACTTGAGGCACCCCTGTAGTCAGAAGTGCCCGCTTTTGACGTATCTCTCATTATTACACTGTGTTCTAAGGAGGTTCTGATTTATTATTTTTCATGTCTTGCTGCGGTGAGTCCGAACCTGTCTACTACGACTGATATCAGCTGTCGTGAGGCGGTTAGCTACCGCGGCAGCGACAGATTTTTATGTTTTCGTTCTGGTAAATAAGCTTTATTTATATTGTTTTGGTTGTGCTTACTCAGAATAATTGTTGGTATCTTTCATCAATGATGTTACACTGCACCGGGTGGGGAACTTTCAATAATTAATAACTGATTTGAATAACTATTTGCAATTTGTTTGCCTCTACGATCGAAATACGTGTAGGCTCAGAGAAACTCAGGGCCGAACTCCATCCTAAGTCATGTTGACGTCTATTATAATACTACGCCATGTTTGATGCGTAATTATCTTCGGAAACATTTTCGGCCATTGAAATTTGGGACATAAACAAACATAAACAAAGGTTAACAGTACTTCAGAAACGATCAATATATTATTGTATCCTCTACATATAGTTCGCGTTTTGATAAATATTAACTTTGAATATTAAATATCCAAATTAATTTTTTTTGTTTTTTTTTTCTTCGAGTTTCAAGAAATTCGCAACGGATTGGAGGAGCGCGTGTTTTTTGGCGTAAAACAATAGTATATTTGACAATAATATGATATGCGTTGATTTTTTTTTGCGAGGAATTTGGCATTGGATATGCGTTGATAATTTCTGTTTGGAAATCTTCATTTTCTGGCAATACAAATAGAGTAGGTTTCTATCATGAGCACACGAAGTAAAACATTAGTAGTCGTCAGAAAATTTTTACCAAGTATCCATTTTGATCATCAGTTTTGATTTGGTAGGAACATTTACTAACTTCTGAACACCGTGGAAAGTGAACTGTCATCGGTGCGCATCAAGAGGCCGCAAGTGTGTAGTTGTTTTTTGGTGAATTTAGCAACGTTTAGGAAACGACCAACTGCTACCTACAGTTGAAAGTGAAACGTTTCAAAAACCCAAAAATGATTGATCAAATTGGTGCAAAACAGGGTCGTGACAACGTAGTATTAAGGTCGACCACGCATCTCATGTTTGGTTGCGCAACTTTTTCAAACACGTCGCCGCAACGTCAATTTGCTGCTTGGGATGATGAGTTGAGAAGGATTCTGTATGTGTTGAATACCGAATACCTACGTGATTTGTGGGTTTCTCACTCCCTCACCATCGAACTGGTTTGTGAAATCGACCTGAACTGATTTATTCCTTGCATTATCCTCCAAACACAAAGAAATTATCTATGTATATGATCTCAACAGTGATGAAATCAGTTTTTCTGCTCTGCAGAGAGTTGAGTGTATCCGATGCAATACCATGATTGAAAAAAACCACAGATCTTAAGCAGCCTCAATTGAAATATATTTTCATTCTCGGACTTATCAGGATTGATGAATCAATCTGTCATATATCTTGGTATACCGGATAGTTGTTCGAAATATTTCATGAATAAGTATTTACACATTATCGTGTTCAAAATGTATCGACTTTGACATATGATCTATTATAACACTATTGTTTATATTTTCTAACTGTTGAAATCGTTTCATCTCGATAACTGATACAAAGGTGATAAAGGGGCAATAGACCCTTCAAATCATGTTGATCCCTCATGCCATTCGAAAAAATATGGAAGCAAGGTAGCCGCTGACTGCAAGGGTGTGAAGTTTTTGGTATGAATTCCATATCAAAACTGGACCCCCCAAAAACAAAAATTGACGTGTTCTTTCAAATTTCTGATTACACATGAATTCCTGACTTATAGTAAGCAACAAGTTTTCATTGAAACAGCCTGTATATCCGTTAGGTATATTAGTTATTATCATCAACGCAATGTTGAGCATCAAACCATGTTATTAGTAGGTAGCATATATATTTAGGTCGAAAGCTCTTTTGTTTCATCAGTTAAACTGATTTTCCTCAATAATTTAATTTAAATGACTATGTTGTTTTTTATGCTCTCAACTTTTAACTATCCATCTATAACTTCTTTTCCTGTGTTCGTATCGGTGAAATATAGGAATATATTGAAATATAGGTGAACATGTGTGTAAGTAGGTATTCGAAATCAATAAAGGGGTGTCGGTCGAGTATTTTTTTCATGGTACGCTATACAAACTTGTTATGCTGTGAAATAATCAGTATGTCGAAAATCACGTACGCACGATTATTTTTCTCTGACTGTTTTCTATATACGAGATATCAGAAATCAGATAGTTGTGGACGGCACGGAACTTGTGACGAATGACCACCGATCCAGTCGATAGCTTTGCCAATCATACCATCTTGACCGTTGTACTTACCCAAGTCTGCATTAACTAGCCACCACAAACTTCAATCATCCAATTTAAATGCTGGAAATCACATCATCAGTATATCGGTCCTGACATGCCCAAATTGCCAGCATACCGATAGTAACATCACGAAATCTAGGTTTATCATATCGTGAGTTTTGTTGTTTGAAGCTTACCTATATTGGGAAACTTGGCATTACATGGGTATAGTCTCGCAGGCATTTTGGCAGGCCGTATGGATATTTTTAAGCTAGATAATACCAAAAGACATATAAGACATCGTTGTAAATAGAGACGAAACCCGCTCCTGTATGTTTGGTGAGAAATAATTTCTGGCATGATAGAGTTGATCGATTTGTGGAAAAACACCTCTCTGATGTTAGTATCATCGCAAATATAAATTTATTATCGTTCCATCAATTATTATCTTGTGTTAGAGTCTTAACAATATAACACGTATTATGCTCTTGATGCTATCTATTCAACCTCTTTCGTATAACTGTTCCTCTCCGAACATATATCTGTGTATGATTAACAATATGATTCATGATCATCCGATATAGTTACCTAATAATTCTAACGGCTATCAACATACTCGAATACAGGGTAATTCAATAATAATACTAACCTAAGTGCGTTGAATCGCTGGCTTATTGTCTAGAGCAGTGTTTTTCAACCTTTATTACCACACGACCCATTTAGAATTCTAGAAGAAAATTTTAAAAAATCGATGAACCCGAAATTGTGGCCATATGGATCCTGTATTTCCCGTTTTTTAGACTTCAGCAAGAGAAGAAACCAAAGGATGAAAGATCGAGAAACTTATCAAACTCTATCTTCAAACCCAGTTTGCTCTTGGTGAATGTGGGTAGCCTTAATATATCTAAAATTAACCTTTTATATGATGATATCAATAAATACCCTTCATTAGATATTTTATGCGTAGTTGAAACGGGTTTGAAAGAAGAGGAAGTGAACTTTTGTCATGTAGAAGGTTACAAATTAAAAAACTATTATTGTAGGCAGACTAAAAAATGTGGAGGACTAGGTATCTGGGTAAAAGATGAAATTAATGCGAAAAAGGAGACAGTTAACGTCTCTGCCATAGAACAAGATTTCGAATACTGTATTATATCGATGAAAACAAATAATACCAAAACAGTTTTTTTGAATGTATACAGGTCACCATCTGGAAATGTCTCAACATTTTTTGATAAACTGACGGAGGTTTTGAATTTGTTATTCAAACCAACAATGAGAATTTTATTATGTGGGGATTTCAATTTAGATTCGTATAAGAATGATGACTATAAGAAATTATGTAGAATACTGAAGAGCTTCAACCTAACGCCTTTAGTAGGATGGCCAACTAGAGTGACACAGTACACTTGTACAATGATTGACCACATTTTTATCAATTTCAGTAATGAAGGTCTGTGTTGTGTTTTCGATAATTGTATAGCTGATCATCGTTCTGTTTATTTGGAATTAGATGAAAATAGCTTTGTAAGTAGCAAATCTAAGTATCGTAGAAGTTTCAATGCAGTTAATGTTGAACGATTTGAAAGGGTTTTGGTTGAGGAGGACTGGGAGCCTCTATATTGTATCGAAGACTTGAATTCAGCTTTTGAGTATTTCTATTCAATTATTCTGTATTATTTCAATATTTACTTTCCTGAAAGGAAATATTACAGTAAACGTACACCTAATAAGAAATGGGTAAATGATGAGGTCATAAGATCAAGCACTAATCTTAAAGACCTGAGCTTTTTATGTAAAAGATTTCCTATTCTTGAACCAGCTTATCGAGAATCAAAAAGATAACACACTGATTTGATATCCAAGGTTAAAAAAGAATATTACCAGAATAAAATATTCAATTCTAGCAATCCATCTAGAACTGCTTGGAAAGTGATAGATGAAATATCAAATAAAAATAAAAAACACGTAAACCTAGAAATAAGAGTAGAGGATCAAGAAATACGTGATCACCACTTGGTTGCCTCATCTTTCAACGGTTTTTTTACAGATGCTCCGAAAAAAATAATAAAAAATTTGACTAACAAAAATAAAACTCAGGTATTAGATTGTAGAGTCATCCGATATGATTCATTTTACTTAACCCCTTATGGAGAAGATGAATTGGAAATACTTCTCAGAACTAAATTGAAAAATAAAAGTTCATCAGGCTCTGATGATATACCTATGTTTTTAGTGAAAAAAATAATACCTTTTGTAAAAAAGCCACTTACTCACCTGGTGAATTTATCATTCACTTCAGGTACGTTTCCGACCTGTTTGAAAGTGGGTAAGATTATTCCAATATTTAAAAAAAAGGATCGATTATCACTTGAAAACTATAGACCAGTAACGGTCCCTCTCTCAGTTTCCAAAATTTTTGAATATGCTTTTTTATCACGTCTTGATGATTTCTTAGAGAAATTTAAAATATTAACAGAAAAACAACATGGGTTTCGTGCAGGAAAATCTATTGATACCGCAATTCACTCCTTTTATAGTCAGATTATCAAATGTATTGAGGCCGCCGAGTGTCCTGTTGGGATCTTCTGTGATCTCAGCAGGGCATTCGACTGTGTCAATCATGATACTTTGCTATCGAAGCTGTATGACTCTGGAATAAAAGGACAACCTCTGAGCTGGATATCATCTTTTTTGAGGTATAGAAAACAATTCGTCCAAATACAATATACAGATCTGACTGAAATTAAAAAATATAACTCAGACTTCTCTTCTGTGGAATCTGGTGTTCCACAAGGTTCTGTGCTGGGACCTTGCCTATTTTTGCTGTATGTAAATAGCCTTGATTTATTTCTGAAAAATCAGTTTTTCACAATGTATGCAGATGATTTATCGTTAATTATCTCAAATCCGTTAGCGATAAATATTGGAACAGATATTACAAATCTATTAGAAAATACACGTGAGTGGTTTGATGAACATCAATTATTTTTCAATGCCGAAAAAACTCAATTAGCGACATTTCATAACCGACAAAAAGTATGTGATCCACTGAATATATCTATTAACAACTGTATGGTACGAGACAGTGTAGAGGCGATCAGTTTTTTGGGAATGAAGATAGATCCAACTCTCACTTGGAAACCACATTGTGAAACATTGATTTCAAAACTTAATTCAATCCATTACCTTTTCAAAAATGTTAAATGTGTTCTAACTAGAGGACAAATGATGAATTTATATTATGCACAAGTAGAATCTCGCATTAGATTTGGTATTTGTCTTTGGGGTAACTCCACTCTAGCAGCAAATGTGTTTATTTCACAAAAGCGCATCATCCGATGTATTGCTGGAGTGAAATATAATCATTCTTGTAGAAACATTTTTACAGAGTTTAGGGTATTAAGAGTGGGCAATGGGACGCGCAGAATACCGAATGCAGCACTCCCGCTCTTGACTTCTCATTTGAACACCAATCAATATTTTCATGATTTTTTGATCCCATCATGTAGATAAAGGATCAAGCTAGGGAGGATACTATCTCTTTTTTCGAAATTTCGAAAAGAAAAGATATAAAAATATATCTGAACATAGCAAATTTTTAGCCAATTTGGCGAATCAAAAAAAAATATTTCTACATCAAATAATCAATTTTGAGATAGCATCCTCCCTCGGTCGAACCTTCATCTTTCTACACAAAAAAAATCAGATCAAAATATGGATTAGTATCGTCACAGGAAGTCAAGAGCCGAGGCTCTACAACGTCAGAAATACGCACGATTTATCCGATGATATTTGCGCCCCCTGGTGAAACTCAACGAAGTAGATTATAAACACGATACAATCGATAGTACGGGTGATATTATGAAATTAGAATAGGAAATAGAAATTTATATGAATCAGTTTGCTAGGTTTGCTAGTAAATATGGTATATTATATGTATAAAATAATTATACATTGCGTGGAAAATAAAAATATTCTGAATTGTTCACAATGAAAAAATTCTCATACATAATGAGGAATAGGTATGTATGATATTCAAATAAGAATATTTATATATACACCCAGAAGGTATACAATATGAATGAATAGAAACCTATCGACAAAGGTCGCTTCTATTTACCGGGGATCGATTTAGGATTTATCATTGCGATGATTTGAATGTTGAACAGATCTCAATACGTAAAAGTAGAGAGGGAACAGTATAAATATGAAACCGTGTTGTATTTAACATTGTATAACTGAATGATAATTTGCAATCGGGTATTGACACTATATATACAGGATGCTACCTAATGGCATTTTAATATAGGAATTCTTAACCCTTTCATTACGGGAGCCGCAAAAACGCGCTAATTGTTGACTGACGTATAGACGGAAGACGCATATTTACAATGAGCTTGGGATAGCTTTCAATACGGGATTTGCCCGCGTGCGACCATACACACGTGTTTCCCATTCCTTTGACTTCCTCTACAGTTGATTTGGCCATACAATAGCGCGCGTTTTTGCGACAATCTGGTATAGCGCAAATGGCTGTTTAGGTTATATTCACGTAATTTCATTGTAAGTTTTGGAGGAGTTCACATATAATTTGTTTGTTTGTTAGTAATGAAATGAGTCGTAAATATCTGACTGTGGCGAATAACTAGAAAAACTGTTGAATGAAGATGACGATTATCAACATCGTCGATTTTGATTATCATTCCGTGCTTCCAGAATTATCATAAAAAGAATGAATACTGGCGTTAGAACTGTCAGCATCCGAAGAGATTCTGAATATTTTTTACCTAATAAGAGGTTATTATTTCATTCATTATTTTCTTTCATTTATTTCAGATTTGTTGGACCTCATTTCGTGTCAATAATGACATTTTTTGATCAAAATGGAATTCTCCATTCCTTATATATTTCCTTTATATAGATGAAAAATTATGAATAACAACTCCCCATCAAGTGATACCTCAATTTGACAGTCCAAAGTTTTCAAAGTGACATCCAGTAAAAGCTTTAAGCACGGAAAACGCATTCTTTCGTGTAGCCTCAAAGTCGGGAAACGCAAGAATGCGCAAGTGCCCTTGACGGGAGACACACGCGTGCGCGAGGCTTCGGGACCCCCGTTCTGAGAGACCACTAAGCGAAAACAATGCCCGTAATGAAAGGGTTAAATCTATTCAAAAAAATATATACAGTATGGTGGAAATGTATGGAATAAATTCATTATCTCTAACGCATATGAATTTTAAGGGAAATCCTGAGACAGGTCGATTTTCATTTTCAAATTGACATCTCTTGATATACATACGGAGTTTGTGACGTCATCCGCGTAGTTGTGGTGACGTCATCGATTATTTTTTAAATAGGAAGACACCCTGTTCAATTTTTTTTCTGGAAGGTGTTTCCATTGTCTATCTGACCATATACGAATATTAGGAAAATAAAGTGATACAGGGTAAGAAAAAATTATTTTATATTTACAAGCTAATAATTATGCTATCAATGTACACAGTTACCTAAATAGGTCGGAGAGGGTAAATCGAATGGCCAACTAGATCTCCTGATTCAACTCCTCTCGATTTTTTCCTCAGAGGTTATTTGAAGAGAAAAGTTTATGTAAGAAGCCGGAAAGATCAGATAATTTGAAAGAACGAATACGAGTGAATATTTCACAAATATATTCAGAAACGATAGCAAAGTTCGAGAATGATTTGTTCTCTGTCTATCACATTGTATTCTTGCAGAACGTCACGAATTTGATTATTTATTGTAACGATTTCCGTTGTAAATATTAAATAAAATAATTTTTTCTCACCCTGTATTACTTTATTTTCCTAATATTAGTATACCGTCAGATAGATAATGAATATACCTTCCGAAAAAAAAATGGACGGGGTATGTTCTAATTTAAAAAAATAATCGATGACGTCACCACAACTACGCGGATGACGTCACATACTCCGTATGTATATCAAGAGATGTCAATTTGAAAATAAAAATCGACCTGTCTCGGGATTTTCCTTAAAATTCATAAACGTTAGAGATAATGAATTTATTCCATACATTTCCACCATACTGTATGTAATATCCTAAAGGTCTAAATTTTGAAGTAGAGGGTGCTGAAGAAGTGAGCAATAACGAATAGCACTCTTTCTCTATAGACTTGTCATAAAGTAAAGTAATCAATATTTTCATGACTTATTGACTTCATCAAGTAGATAGGTGATCCAGCTAATGGAAATACTATTTTATTTTCAAAAATATGAAATACAAAAGGTATACAAATATTCCTGAACATATCGAATTTGGCGAATAATAAAAAAAACACTTTTCAAATAGTATCGGACCTAGTTTGAATCCCTATCTTCCTACAGAAAAAAAATCACATCGAAATATGGACTGGTGTTTTCACAAGAAGTCCAGAGCGCGAATCGTCCGATGATATTTGCGCCCTCTGGTGATACTTCAAAATATGAAGATGAAAAATCGAGTCAGTCAACACAATATCATAGATTGGAACCATAATAAGTATTATGAAATTATTGGTGCAACTAATGATGAATTTGCGGATTTGCATAGGAAAAGCTTGAAATTTTGAAATTCAAAGGTGTAATGAGATCTAAAAACCCAAATGGAGAAGAAAATGATATTGTATTCTCATGTGGAATGTATATGATTCTGAAAATGGTACATATATTTGGACCAACGGGAGATGAATATCCAAAATACAAAATATGTAGTGAAAACAGTCCTCAAAAATCAAAGAAATAAAAAGTAGAAGAATGAAGGCCTTAGGAAAATATAGTCATTATTCATTATTATTCGTAAATAAATAATATTCATAATAACCTGTATTTGAATGTCTTTGATAATAACCGAGAATATAACTTATCAACGTTATTGAAAGTAGCTCTCAATCTCCCAATCACTCCGTATGGCTATTTTAATGTTATACCTCGTAATTTATATGACTCTTGAAAAGCTGTTCATATAAATAGATACAGAATTATCCAAATTTTGTAAGAGTTGCGAAGCATCATGATTTTTTTCAAATCAACAAAATAAGATTTTTTCGATTTAAAGATTGATTTTTACTATTCATATTGATTTTTCATAATTTTTCAAATATGGAAATAATGCACAAATCAATTACTTATATTTTCATTATTCGATTCAAAACGTCGCAACCCTGGTTTTTCATAATGTTTATAGAATACAAATATTCATCATAGGTACCTACCTACTGGTGAATATACCGTCGATTATCAGATAAAGTGTTCGATCCTCGTTCCGCACACATGCAGGCGAATGTATCGCATCTACTCTCACTCATTGTTTGGGACTGTGTGGAGTCACAGGTTTTTTTCAAACATGCAAAATGCTTATTAAAAATAAATTGTTGAATATCCTTTGTAGCATTTAAATGACGACAAATGGTTTGAAAATATAAACAATTGAAGGGGTGTCAGTAATACATTGAACGTGTATTTTTTGAAAACTCGTTAACATGGATTTTCCAAATTGCTCGTTTCAACCATAATAATTTCCGTTTCGTGTAAACTTCGGTAATACCAGAAATGGAATATTATTGAATTCCCGAAATCTAAACAATGTCATTTTTGAAATCCAACCTAAAGAAGTCAGGAAAATATTTTCAGAATCTCAATTTTCAGAAATTGAAAATAAAATCACGAAATTCATAAGTTCATTTTTAATGGGTACCTCCTTTTGAACTTTTTGAAAAAATGATGGTAGGGGATACTGCCCAACTAGACATAGTTCCAAATAGGTATAGACGCCATTTTTCTACTTTCGTCGAATATTTCGGAGAGATTTGTTTGTTCCACGGAAGCATAGTAGTTGTCCTCTGAATGTTTACCGAGTGGCATCTGTCAGTTTTACGAAAAAATTCGATATTCAGTGAGTGATATAAGACAATGCTTGATTCTTTAAAATTTTATATCGCAACTTACGTGTTTTTTTCTTTTCAATTAACATTTGTCTGATTTTTTAATTACAATGCAATTTCCATTATATTATACCATGAAACTTTCATGATAAATCGGATAAGTATACCACAAACGTTTAGTATACACAATGTTTTATGAAGTTATACAGATTTCACATGATGGCATACCTAACCGAAGGAGAATTATCTAACCTATACGATGCCAGAATTGGACTGGAAGAAGGCATAATATGCCATCATGAGGCAGCAATGTGTTTAACTATTATTTTGTCAACATAAAAAAATGAATGAAGTTATTTAATACCAACTCATTAAATAGGTAGATACTTTATTCATACCAATAATGTATATTTTCCTCTCATTTGATATACTGATGAAAGCTCGACTACACATTATGAACACAAATACCAGTTGGCTGACTGTGTGAGGAGAGAGCCGAGCGCCGAGCGCGCGATAATGTAGTATTGTCTCATTAAATAAGTACATGTAGATATCTGCTACATGAAAAATTTTCATTCTGGAAACTTATTTCATCTATTGGCTCAATTTTGTTCGCAGCATGTATACAAAAATTTTCATAAATAAAATTTTTTCTCGATTACTGAAAATTGTCATTCCGAAAATAACAAGTTGAAATTTGCTACAGTTCTAGAAATTGATGAACATGAATTTTTCACCAATATTTTATATGGCAAGAAGCGCTATCATGTATACTTCAATTTGAAAAAAAATCAGTCCGATCGCTCAATTATTTCCAGAAATATAACGGTAGGAACGATAAAAAACGTGTTCTACAGAAAAATCGTACTTTTTGTGTTTTTTCAGAATAAAAAAGTTCTTGGCCTAGAGAAAATGTCGTAAAAAGTGATTTGGTATACACAATCATCAAGTTGAAGATCCGCAGCAAGTCTGATTTGAATCTACGCCAGTTTTGTTTTCTCGAAAACTGAGAGACAGCATCCCAGTATTACTCGCATATTAGATTATCGAGCAATGCGAATAAAAACGTCAGTCGCGATATCACCCGTACTAGATGAGAAGATCGTTCGTTGAACAAGGATAACCGTTGATTTATGACGATTTGGTAACCGCCCACTGCTGTTTCCTCCAAACCCCCCCTGTCCCGGATTTGGACAAAGTGTCTGGCCTTTCCCAGCCTTAACGCTCACTTCTTTATATATTTTAGAATCGTCTATACACATTTTTAAAAATAAAAATAGCTTCAAACTGAATAAAGATATGCATCCAATGAATACCAGAAATAAAAATGATTTTAGTGTGCCATTTGCAAAAATGGGTTTAAGCTATAACTCACCCGAATACATGGGGTTGCGTATTTTTAATAAGTTACCTGAAACGATTAAAAATATTGTCAGATTTACGGAATTCAGGAAAACTCTCAAGGAATTTTTGATAGATAAGTGCTTCTACCATCTGTCTGAGTACTTTGAATAATTTGTCAATTTGTCTTTAATATTACCCAGTATTTATATACTTAGTTTGTGATATATTTATTATTTTTTAAATCTACATGTGTTAGTATTTGTTTATATATGTATGTATACATCTTTTTGTGTATATTTGACTATTGCTATATTACTAAACTGTAATCTTTGGCAAAATAAATGATATCTATCTATCTAGTATGAAGAAATATTTCACGACCCCCCTACCCGTTGCTTTTTTTTATGAATTTTATTTTGTTACAAATATTCAATCCAACATATTCATTCATTTTTATAATTGATTAGTAATTATTAAAAATGGATGAATTTCTGCAAAGACCAAAAGAACCGTCAACTTCTATCGGTAGTAATAAAACTGAAATAAAGAAAAATTGTCTTTATATGTGAAGACAGTTATTTGAAATTCGGATTTAATGTGATACAGAATATCCAGATTTGACAAAAGAGGCATTGAAGTGCTTGATTTCATTTGCAACTTCGTACTTGTGCGAGTTGACATTCTCATCGATGGCCCAAATAAAAAGTGAAGAAAGAAATCGCTCAAATTTGGAAAAGGATTTAATTCTCAAGGTAGCAAAAACGGATCCACGATGGGATAAATCGATTCATGAAAAACAAGCACAACCTTCGCATTTGGAGTTCCCATGAGTGTTTTTTATTTCTTGTTAATTTTATACAAATCATTAAGATGGAAAAGATCTCATAAGTTATTTTCATTGTTTGTTCACTCGATTCTGTCCTTCAGCTAACATTTCTCTTAATAAATCTTCTCAAACACGATCGTTTTTTTACTGCAGTAGCTTTCCCAACCTTTTGCAACTCCCCTATAGAAGCCTCGCGACATCCCTGAAGAAGCTTGGCGACCCCCTAGGAGTTCGCGACCCACAGGTTGAAAAACACTTGTCTAGAGAGCCCGGATTCAAATCCCGCGGCGGCTATTGGAAATATTTATTTTATTTCTATGGTAACGTTTGGCGGGAGGAGATAGGTGACCAACCAAACATTCTTGGTACCTAGATTTGAATCCTTCGGACTTCAACGATAACCAGCCGAGTAGTGCTTCGGATGACACTTAAAAAGCTAAGGTCTCCGTCTTCCTTACTCAAACAAGTCTCAATGAGACTTCGAGGGTTGCTTTCGCGATGTTAAAAACACTTTTCAAACACTTTGATGACCTACGTTAATAATGATAATGCTACCATCTCTAACACTTGTCAAGTTAGATATCTTCGCTGTTTTGTCTTACTGATTTCATTATTTTCATCAATAATTTTGAATCTTGGAGTTATTAATCATTCTGGAAACACTGTACATAGGGCATAGTTTGAAATACCTTTAATGTGTATATGATATGTTAAAGATTTTTTCCAATTCCTGAATGATATAGTATATTTTTTCATTACGAGTCTGGAAATTGGCATATTTCCGTGCGCGTGTGAAGTCATGCAAGCACAGAAAATAATGTTCCTAATACGATCAGTACTGAATGAAATAATCCTGATATCATTTCTAATGATATAATGAGACAACACTTTACCCTTATGGTGGTTTGCATGTATTTTTATTCTATTACAAGGTACAGAACATGAATTTATTATAATCGATCTGAACGACGTGAACTGCCGTGGAACTTTCAAACTACCAGTGTCAGATGTGAAAATCATGACGCGGTAGTACCGCAATACCCTCATCATACGTAAAGCAATAGGGATGTTAAAGGAAATGATGGAATTCATATGAACTGGTCGAAGCTCACAAGAAGAAAGGAATTTCTACTGAAGTATGCAATAAAAGGAATAAATATTTCATTCCTGAGACTCAACTCGTACATGAATGACTCGCATTCGCATGCATGACGTTTTGTTTTTCTACTAACCTTGCCGTGACCCGAGATACTCTTGTATGTAAATGAGGCGCTTTCATATTTATTTTCAGTCAAGTTCATATCTAATAATTGTTTTTGATTTATTAATATCTGATCGTAGAGAAAATGCAGTATGTTACGTGTTCAATCAATCAGTCAATTAATCAATCAAGATATGCTTTAATAAATATCAGAAGAAACAATAATTCTTATCGACAAAGTCATAGAAGAACAATCGAATAGTTCAATCAAATTAAAACTCAAAGTCGGTCGACCACACAGATGAACAATTAGTTGTGTTACTATTTTCGGCTCAACAGCCATCATCAGACAAAGTAATCTGTAATAGGAAATATTATTCAAAGTACAAAATGGTGTGCCTAAATACATAAAATCAAGAAATTAAACCATACACTGTTGGAAATTAGTTGTTACCTTCAACAACTTCTCATATCGTTAAACAACTTTTGTCAAATTCAACAACAATTGTGTCTCAATTTCACTTCCTCAATTTTCGATGTAGTTGTTAAATCAGTCAGTTATTGGATTCACTACTGATAATGTCAATACAACAACAACAAGTTTGCATCAAATGAACAGATGAAATTCCTGTCCAAACAACTTGATATAATCTGTAACACAACAACAAATAATTGTAACTAGAACTTCAATAATGGTTATTGAAACATAGACAGTAGGACATCATCTAGTTACTAATACATCAATATTAAATAGCGGTTTTGTCGCACTCTGTTGACAAATTAACATCACCTAGTTTTACAATTTGCAACAGTTTGTGCTCGGTTACAAAGATTTTTTTAGTTCTGATCTCTTCGGATATATTCGCTACTTTTCGTTTGTCTTCTCACGAAAACCGATTCCTTACAAGTCTCAACCCAAGTTTACTCAGTTATCTGCAGTCTGTTGTCGCTGTAGAGCATTAGAACGAATACATTATAGGTTTTCCTCTCGTGTAGTCAAGATATAAAAAAGGTGAGTACCTACATGGAGTAGATTGATGTGGATGATGATATTAATATTATTTTTGTTTTGTTTCAGTTAAGAATATTTTTCCTGATCTAGAGCAACAAATAACAATGTTTTGTCGGAATCTGCTAGCGCAATAATTTCACATGATTTGTTGAGAATTTTTTTTGGATTCTCTCTGTGATTATCGAAGTTTTATATTCACATTTTGAAATTATTATTATGAAAGTTTTACTACTTCTCATACATATTTCATATATTTTTTATTATACTAATGAAGATAACTGCAACATCTAGGTTAAAACTGTTGAAGTTGATATTCACTTTCTTCGGATTTTTTCAAGCTACTACTGGGTAACAAAAAAGATAACAAAAACTGAGTTGAGTTGGAGAGAAACTAATGTACTGGTAAGATTCGTTCTGAATTATATTTTGAATGATAATGTACTATTCAGTTAATAAATCCAAGTGATTTCAAGAGTTAATTGGATTGTTTTTTAATAATGCAATTTTTCCTTTTCTGAAAAATTCATGACAAAATGAATCAAAAATGAATTATTAATATAATTTTTGTTTCAGCAATTGAACGAGAAATACTCAACACTCTAGGAGGATAGGAATAAGTGTTGTCGGATGACAAACACAGACAGAGGTTGACCAGCATTGTAGTGAATCACGTGCCGCGGTGTTCTTTCGATTTACTGACAGCTTTTGATGTGTTTTTGTGCCAATAGTGAATTTTTTTCGTATTGTTGCTATTCAGAAAATAAAATGTCTTTCATGATATGGTTATTTCAGTATTTTGAACTTTGAATTCTAGCAGTAGAATATTGTTGAAAATACACTGAGTTGTAGTACAATCGACAATTTTTTGTAGCTAGAACTACATTATGACGTAGGACTCATAACAACAAACTAAAGTGAAAATGACAATTTGTAATTACTCAATTAACTTCAGAGAATACTGCGAACAACTATAAGGTGAAGTAGAATTATTAACTTACTGTAGTTAATTCACCAATAAGACGTAGTAGCCATGCAAATAGGATCTTGTTAAGACGAGCAATAACCATTATGATGAAAATTAACTTCAAATACTCTTGATATTTCAACTATAAAATGTTGTAGACCTACTGGGACTATATTTTTTTGCTGATTTAGCAACTAATTTCCAACAGTGTATTAATGAAATGCCAAAAGCCGGGATATCAAATGTATATCAAATGGATATAATGTTTGAATTTGCTGCCACCAAAAGGAACTGATAATCAAAATCAAAGGAAATATTATACTGTGTGGTCGACTGACTTTGAGTTTTCATTTGATTGAATTCAAATTGGGCCACTTTGAGAATGGATGATTTCCATAACCAATCAAATAGTTTGATACAGACATATTGAAATTGTATAATCGAGTAAAAGATTGAATGAATAAATGAATATTGACTTAGACGGAACAATTATTATAGACAATAACAATCAAAAAGTGTTGTTAGGTTGTTACAGATATATTAAAATTGGATAAGTAAATTAATGAATAACTCATAAATATTGAAAACAACAAAATGACACTGGTACAGAGAGATTTAAATGTTTATAAGTTGAAATGAATTAGTACGGAGATTCTTCCAGAAGGTGCAAAATAATATATTTTGATACAAGTTCTATGAGACGCTATTTTGTCGCTCGCGTTGCTCCAACTGAACAAGTACGAAAACGTATCTATAAATCGTGTGTCAGATACAATTTTTTATAATTTGCATTATTGAAAAAAATTTAATTCAATATCGATAAATCGAAGAAACATATGATTGGTAACAATGATGACATTCAAAATCTGACGTACAAGCGTAAAGCCCAGTTAACTGTTGAGCGATTGCAATATTGTTTTTCGGCAACCGTCCGGAAAGTACGTACTTTCCAGACGATTTTTTTTTGAGAAAGTGGCATTTTTCCGGCCTAGTCCGGGAAGTACGTACTTCCCGGACTAGGCCGCGAAGAATCACATCGTTGTTGTCATTGTAAATATGAAAATCTTGGTAGTATTGTTTTGATAAATGCAGTTGATCATTACCATAGCAGCAAAATAACGACTGACAGCTATCTGACATAAAATTAGCTAACATTTCAATTTTTGAAAGAAATGTGTTTCTTTGATTTGTTATTCTACACGGTTGCCGAAAAAATTGTGTACGCAACACGCCCGAAAACAGTTTTTTTGGACTCGCAGACTTCCAGGACTCGCTACGCTCGTCCTAGAATTTTGTCCACTCATCCAAAAAAACAGTATTTTCCGGACTTGTTATTACTATTTTGTTTATATTGTCCAATGTGAACCAAATCACACTCTAAATTGAAATTTATCAATAAAAACTTTTTCACTGCTGGTACCACCAAATACGAAATCGCAAAGAAGGGCCTTCAAATTGTAAAAATAATGAAGGTACAATAATTTTTTCAATTCACTTTTTAAATAATTCACATGCCTTAATTTCCCTTAGATTTATAGCTAAGCAATTATACATTTTCAGCCAGTTATAGATAATTGAATATTCTTTCATGCTCGAGAAAATCGAAATCAAAAATAATTATTTGACAGCACCATATTTTTGCTGATGTCATTTGGTAGATCGGGATGGTATCGTAAAAATATCGAGGAAGAAGAATTTTTTGACATAAGTGATGGCAGATAAGTCAGATGACGATATGCCAATTTTTGATTTAAATTATTTTCGATAACGAAATCAATTCAAAATATTCAAAAGGGCACATAAATTGATTGTTTATCATCTATATAACGCATGTCAGGTATTTTATGAGTTATGAGCTAATAATATTTCTATAGGATTTTCAATACCACCTCTGCGAAGTCAATGACACTATGAAATAGATAAATAAAAATGTAGAATCAATTCAATTAATAACTTTCTTGTCTGGGAAAAGTAGGTAAGTGTAGTGGCGCATCTGATTATATATTAAATATACAACACAAGTTAATATTATAATTACATATTCACAATATAATGCAATGAAGAAATCTCATATAAACTCACATCATAGATGGAGTATACGTACTAAGAATAACTGAGGATTTAGGAAAATACATTCATTATTTACAGAAGTGCTTTTTAAATAACAATTTACATATTCATGACAATAACGATTTGGTTTATTATTAGCTTATGATGATATGTATTGTCCTACTACAAAACACCAAGTTTGTCTCATATAAACTTGGAGTAGGAACAAATATGTCTTTCGAGAATCCACATTCGTGTTGCTACATGAAGAACAAGTCTTTGAATGCTTAAATTTTCTGAAAATAGTGGTCAGTGAAGAGTATAATGAACGCTAAACAATGAAATAAAACTCAATAGTAACTTACCTTGAATCATCCGAATATATTTTCAGAGGAAGAATTAAAATCGCCCAGTAATTTTTTACCGCCATCTGTCAATGATGTGAAAGATGTCAATTCTTCTTCCACTTCGATTAATGGAACAGAACCTACACCAACCTACCAGGGTGACGTCACATTTTTAGAAAAGGATGGAGATTTTGGAAAAACCCTTGAAAATAAAAATTTGGAAAAATATCGATGTATTCTATGGAGGCCCGCGTTTCACATATATAATTTTTGAAAAAAGTTTACAACCCTATTGCTGTTTTTTGTACAACTTGTCCCATCTGTGTTATTTTTTTGCTGCATACTCCCCAGAATGCTAAACCATAGAGCAAATTGGATTCCATTAGAGCAAAGTATGCTGTTTTTTCAGCTGTGAATAATTCGATAACAGTGGTTTCTCACCCTAGCTTTCGCCCATGTTCGGAATTTTGTATGGTATTATTATCTTCTTACAGAATCTACTATAAAACGTGTTTGATTGTTACAGGTGCACACAGCTGAAGAACCCCACACACAAACCCCTACCTACCGAATCATATAGGATTTGTAGTGACGCGTCATGTAGTGGAACCATGTCGATCTCCGGATTTTTGGTGACAGTACTTGTCCTCCTGGTGACGTGTGAGGCAGAACCCGCGACCGAGTTCGTAGAGGCCTCTGACGGTGGCACTGCCTCTCTCCCCTGCAATCTAACTCCCGTGGTGAGCCCCGATAGGGTGAGTGTCGTCATGTGGTACAGAAACGAGGACGAATCGCCGATTTACAAGTACGATGTGCGTGGTAGTCAGCCCGTGCGTTGGGCCGAGCCGTCCCTGCAGAACAGGTACTTTCTGAGAATTCTGGACGAAAACAGGGCGGCCATGAGTGTTTCACCTACAAGACTCAGTGACGAACATACCTTTCATTGCAGAGTCGATTTTATGAAGTCCCCAACGCGAATGACCCACGTAAATCTGACGATTATAGGTGAGTGGTAGTTGATCTAGTGATTTATGGGCCCATATCAAAAATAACAATTTTCAAAAACTGAAAAAATCGGCTTGGTGTATTTGGTGCTTTTTGATAGGTATAACTTATTGCTCGATTGTTAGTTTAGATTCAGGCAGATGCAGTATACACTATATGTGTGAAATAGTCAGAAGAATAAGGAGAACACACGAAGCAGCTGGGCCTTCGAATGTGTTATTTCCCGTGATGTGTTGATTGAAATATTTGATTTTCATGATATAAGGGGTCCACCACTTTATCTTATCGCATCTTACATGAAAAACAGTCAAGTATATGTATCAATGTCAATAATGAATTCGGTCAATACTGGTAAGGTACCAATTCCAAGGCTCTGTCTTCTTCTACTAAGCATTGAATATCTAACCAATAACAATATCACCATCTACAGCAAAAAAATATTGACGAATTCGCTTTGACACCAAAAATGCTTCGATGCTGACATGCTGAAATTAATAACAATAATAAAACTCGAGAAATAATATTTTCTAGTTGGATGAACTATACTGGTGACATAACCGTGAAACTTCTAGGTATAAAACTGGATAACTAACTAAACCGGAATTCACACTCTGCGTTAGCTCAAAAAATTACAAATTACAAAACATTTCCATTTTATCTTTATTTTGGGTCCGAATTGAATTTTCCTTTCGATAACAATAATTGTAGTGATATACAAAAAATCGCAGCATCAATTTTTATATCAAATGTTAGGAAGAAAGAAACATTTGCTACATCCACTCACAGTGTAAATAGGTGCATGGACTACGAGCAGATATAATTCGATGTTCTGCGTGGTATTTACCAGAAAAGTAGTTGTTTTCTGCTCGTGGTCTACCAGTCAGTCAAACTGTGTTTGATTATTGATTGGACAAGACGAGAAATGCCTTCCTTTTATTTTTGATACTTCGTCCAATTCAATAGCTTTTTCATTTCGAATCATGTAGTAGTATAACAAGGACATTTTGGAAATGTCCAATTCCACCCATCAAATATCATTACATCATATTCGCATGAGATATCATGATATCCTGGAGTTTCTAAAGTAGTAAAACATCAGTCAATGAAAACAGTGAAAGATAAAATATTGGTTGAGTCTGAATTTTTCGAGATTTCTTCATATTGCGAAGTATTATACAGGCTATCTAATGAAAACACCATAAGCTTCAAATTCGCCATAATCAATCAATTGATACTCGATAGTAAATCCTTCATACCATGTTAGATTCAGTATTTTTTTCGGAATCCAACATCACATCTCAAGTTGATGATCGAATGATAAACTCAGCATAAGATGAGTAGTCAGCTATGTCGTATCATTTCAGTCAAAAGTGAAATATCTAAAATAGAGTATAGACTATATAATGAAAACTCGATTAACAGATTTGAGATTATAATAACTATCACATAAAAAACAACATGAAAAAGGGTATATTTTTTCTCGTCCGACCAAAATAGTCGATCTATAATCAGTTTCAACCCCTCTATAAATCAAGAATATAAAATCATCGAAGCGGAAACGATCCATTGAATTTGTTTTTCCCGGAATAATATTCTGCGCATGCCCTCTAGTATTTCAGGAAGAATTAGCATTTTAAATTAGGTTTCAGGAACGGCGAATGTTGTCACAAGTTTAATGAAAGGGATCACTCTACCTCGCCATTTTATGCAGATTTTGTTCGGGTGGTATCACCCATACACTGAACGAATTTTAGCAGCTTTTCGAAGCGTTCGAAACTTACATTTTCGTGTCGTATGTTTAGAAATCGACGAACTAATGAAGTTACTTATTCTTGAAGAAATCAATTTTGGTTTCATTACGGATCAACAGGGTTAAGTAATAAAATTTTTTCACATGGAATGTCCGTCACCAGATGAGTTTCACTCTCTCACTTCCATTATTTTTGACTATACTTATTGAAAAGATAACTCCAATGTAAAATGTATGACATTCATTCGTTTTGACCTATTTCTTCAAATTTATTGGAGAAAAGAATAACGAATACTCTGTTTTTTGTCAATTCGTTGCAGCTATTTTCAACGATTTTTCATTCATTGAACTCGAGTACCAAATTCAACAAAAGAATCTGCGAATCCTCCAATTCCTGAATTTCCTCAGTTTTTCAATTAAACTCGATTTTCATGTTCTTCCTTTCATCAACAACATCTCCATTGAGCTCAATTTGAAAATTCCGCTGCTCCAGTTGACGCTGCCGTTCCAAAATGTATTGAGGAGATATCCGACGGCAACTGCGTCAGCTGCGGAATTTATGAACAGATTTTTATTTTTAGCACATTCCATCTATGAACTGTAACTGCTGCGTCAAATGTAGCTACGGCAGCGGAGTTTATAAATTGAGCTTTAATCTATTCAACTGAAAATTTTTCAATCAGCTTCTCTGGAAAATATTTTGATTTGTTTATTTTCGAAGAAAATTTAACCTGATGACATCAAATGAAATGCGCATAGATTTAAAAGGCAGTTTGAATTGATAATAATCAGTGGAAACATAAACATTTAGTGAAGTTAAAGATGGTATTTCCAGATCAGGCTCATGAAATATCGTTGATAAATTCATTTTTATTGTCATACAGCAACGATTTCTCGAAATATTGAAATTGACATTTTTCAATGAAATATTGATTCACTTTATCAAAAAGGAGTGGAACAATCGAAATTCGGTATTAGGAAAGCATATCGATTTCAAAGCGAAAAATCGAATGCGCTTATAATAAAAACATAACACTATATTCGAAATCATAAAGTTGGTGGCTCCATAGAACAAAAAAAACGTTGCGAATGATATTTTCAGATTCGGCACTAATGATAACCGCTGTATACAAAATGTCTGCCGTTGCTGAAATATTTGGCAATTCCGGTTCTTTTGGCAAACTGTTTACAAATATATATATATATTCACTTGTAATCTCCCTTGCAGCAGAATCATTACCGATAATTTTTTTCAAGAGAAAATATGATGTAATGATATTTGATGGGTGGAATTGGACATTTCCAAAATGTCCTTGTTATACTACTACATGATTCGAAATGAAAAAGCTATTGAATTGGACGAAGTATCAAAAATGAAAGGAAGGCATATCTCGTCTTGTCCAATCAATAATCAAACACAGTTTGACTGACTGGTAGACCACGAGCATAAAACAACTACTTTTCTGGCAAATACCACGCAGAACATCGAATTATATCTGCTCGTAGTCCATGCACCTATTTACACTGTGAGTGGATATAGCAAATATTGATTCACTTCATCAAAAAGGAGTGGAACAATCAAAATTCGGTATTAGGAAAGCATATCGATTTCAAAGCGAAAAATCGAATGTGCTTATAATAAAAACATAACACTTTATTCGAAGTTATAAAGTTGGTGGCTCCATAGAACAAAAAAAAAAACGTTGCGAATGATATTTTCAGATTCGGCACTAATGATAACCGCTGTAAACAAAATGTCTGCCGTTGCTCAAATATTTGGCAATTCCGGTTCTTTTGGCAAACTGTTTACAAATATATATATATATTCACTTGTAATCTTCCTCGCAGCAGAATCATTACCGATAATTTTTTTCAAGAGAAAATCCCTATAATTTTTTTCAAGAGAAAAAAATTATAGGGAATTAATTCTGCTGCATGGGAGATTCGGTAAGAAAATTTCATGAATTGGAGTTGCTAATATGATGAGAGAATATAATATGATGAGAAGATGAACCCTATACGACCTATTCTGCGTATAGATACTGTTGATAGTAACTGATCAGGAACAGTAATCCGTTTTCAATCATATCATCTAATATCACATGTCTACCTAGATTTTATTCTGAGTGACGTTTGTCATAGATATAAGGCGCTTCATTTTTGACAGAAAAATCATCACTCATCAATTCCGTCAATAGGAACTAACAATATTATCGCATGTAATACAACAAGTGTATTGATGATTATCGATACAAAAATTCCCTCGATTTTGCGCCGTGCGCTCGTGTAGTTTCCAAGCAACATGATTTGTTTCGAAAAAGGGAAGGAATTTTCGATAATCATCAATAACACAAGTTGTATTTGTTCAGATTATTTCATGAATAATATCAAAGCCATTTTGATGATTTCCTATTTCAAAAGTACAGTTTATGGAATTAGTAATTTTGATTATGCATTGTAGTTCGATATAAGAAGATTCGTTATGCAACCAACAATACAATTATGCCATTGTATGATGTAGGCAAGATAACCTAAGCACTAGGTACTACTGAGCTAAATTCATTTTATTTGCTGTCATGTTGTCACAATTTGTGTGGTTAGGTTACATTAGATTAATTATAATTCTATTAATGCTGAAATTGCCTAGAATTTGTGAAAAATTAAGTGGATACACATTAATAGTGTGTGTTTATCATGGTTCCGACGAAAATTTGGTGTAGTGGCATTCATTTATTTACCAGGGAATCGGAAAATACTATGACAGATTGCAACTAGTAAGTCGTTGTTAAATTAAACTACCCTACTGCCTATACGGTTCCTACGAATCAGAAAGCGAAATGCTGAAACGAAAACACAGCATGTAGGTATTCAACAGCCAATCAGGAGCCGAAATACAAAATCGAAAAACATGGTGTTATTGCTAATCAACACAATCATTTCAACCAATCAAAAACTAGTATTTTAGCATGAATGAAATAGTCGCATGTAATACAACAAGTGTATTGATGATTATCGAAACAAAAATTCCATCGATTTTGAGAAACAAATCATGTTGCTTGGGAACTACACGAGCGCACAGCGCGAGTGTGGTTTCCCAAAGCAACATGATTTGTTTCGAAAAAGAGAAGGAATTTTCGATAATCATCAATAATACAAGTTGTATTTGTTCAGATTATTTAATGAATAAAATCAAAGCCATTTTGATGATTTCCTATTTTAAACGTACAGTTTATGGAATCAGTTATTTTGATTATGCATTGTAGTTCGACAAAAAAAGATTCGTTATGCAACCAACAATATATGTATGCCATTGTATGATGAAGGCAAGATTACTTATGCACTAGGTACTACTGAGCTAAATTCATTTTGATTGTTGTCACAATTTGTGTGGTTAGGTTACATTAGATTGATTCTATGCTGAAATTGTTTAGAATTTGTGGAAAATGAAGTGGATACATATTATTAGTGTGTGTTTATCGTGGTTCAGACGAAAATTTGGTGTAGTGGCATTCATTTCATTACCAGGAAATCGGAAAATAATATGACAGATTGCAACTGGTAAGTTGTTGTGTTTAATTAAACAACCCTACTGCCTACGAATCAGAAACCGAAATACAGAAACGAAAACACAGCATGTAGGTATCCAATAGCCAATCAGGAGCCGAAATACAAAATCGAAAACATGGTGTTGTTGCTTATCAACACAATCATTTCAACCAATCAAAAACGTGTATTTTAGCATGAATGAAATAATCACGGTAATCGCCCGTTGCTATAAGCGACGTATACAAAAAGGAGCCTTCTAATTGGTTGAAAATAATTTTATGAAATTTTCATCCAAATTGTAGAGTAGGAAAAATGAAAGACTCGAACCTGAAGATCTAGTTTTCAAAATTTTTACAATCGGGACTGGTCGTTGAGAAAGATATTCCAATTGTTCGATGCCTAGTTTGCATATATGTATATATATAGTAGGTAGATATTCTTTGCTGACGAATTAAAGGTGAAAATGAGTTTATTGTGGAGAGCAGCAAGTAATTGTGGACTCTAATAAGTTGGTTCCAAGCTTCTGGAAAACTTTAATTTGCATCATCAGGGACTAACTTAGTTGAGGATAATTACTATAATGGTGTTAATCAACAGTTGCAAATAACATACCTTGGAACACATCAATATACATACAAAAAGGATAAAATTGAGTCAAATGAAAAAATGACTAAGTGCTTAGTCGAAACATTGTGCTAATTACTTAACTCACCAGCATGACAAAAATTCGCTGAGTGATGTTAATAACAATAATTATGTATTTTTATTTTTTATTCTTGTGATTCATCATTTTTTCATTTGACTCAGTTTTATTCTTTTTGTATGTATATTGTGCTCCAAGGTATGTTATTCGCAACTGTTGATTAACACCATGTTAGTAATCATCCTCAACTAAGTTAGTCCCTGATGATGGAAATTAAAGTTTTCCGAAAGCTTGGAACCAACTTATAAGAGTCCACAATTACTTACTACTCTTCCCAATAAACTCATTGTCATCATGTATATAAATATATATCTGAAATGAGTTCAAAAAACACCAACATGGACATGAAACCCGACTAAAAGCGAGTAACCTAGATATACCGAAAATGAACAAAGCTATTGGAGAAAGATCAATTACATATATTGGACCCAAATTATTCAATCTTGCTCCAGATCATATAAAAATGGAATATGTGTTTAATTTATTCAAAATTTCAGTGATCAAATGGCTCAAAAATGAAAATATAACATTACTGTGAACCAATTCTAATAGAACAATCTCTCAATTTTCACATATACTTTCACATGCCTAAGCATTTTAGATACTTTTAATTTAACACGATTTTACTTTGTACTTCATAATGTAACATTTAATATTTTATATGTTTACACATCTATATTTTCACGTATTACATTTCTTACAATATTTACACGTCTAGAAATTTTATAGTTTTAGATTTTATAAATATGTGTATTTTTTGTGGTTATTACTGTTTAGAAATATAGACACTATAATGTTGGCCGAGTATCTCAAAATACATCATCTTGACCATCTTCAGAGGAAGGAATTTCGATATTGATGTTTCGCAGACAAGTTTTCCAAAAACTTAAGTGAATTATCAATACCCATGCTTTCCGCTGATAAAAATTCAGTATGACTAGGTTTGACAAACCTTTCCTCTTTTACCTATATTAATCGCCCATTTATTTTCCTATTGTATGTTTTTTGTAATTTGGTGATCAATAAAATACTACTACTACTACTATATCTGTCGATTCATCTTTTGGCAAAATTATCTGTAAATATATGAAATATTACAAATATTATCGATTCGTATGTTCATTACCTACTAGGCATCGAACAATTGGAATATCTTTCTAAACGACCAGTCCCGAATGTAATAATTTTGTAATCATTCACAATGATAGAATGTAAATATTCACTATTGGGTAATACATATACTTGCTTCCTACGTGTTTCGCACTGAAATGAGTGGAAAACGGCTTGAGGAAACATTAGCAATTTTTATATATTTGAAAACAGAAGGAAAAAATATTCGAAAACGTATAGTTGAAGCTGGTGGATATTCCATAATCAAACTTAACGATTTGCCGATGTGCCGTTGACTCCAAAACTGTCAATGTCAGATTTGTAAAGCAATGGGAGACGTTGGAGGAAATTATGGAATTTATTCGCACCGGGTGAAGCTCAAAAAAAGGAAGGCATTTCTACTGATATATGCATTGGAAGAAATATATATTTTCATGCCCTAGACTCAACTCGTACATTAATGACACGAGCACTCGCATTTCGCTTGACGCGCGGTCGTGTAATTGCGACACCACCACATGTTCGCGACCCGTGATACTATCATATCTATTTTATTGAATTGTTTTTGATCCTTACTTTCTGGTCCTATGGAATATTTCAGATGACGTTCGAATATTCTGATCTATGTATTTTTTTTATGATGCATCACCTACTTGAATATCAACTCAATGGAAACATGATGAAAACATCGGATGGCTGAAGCTTTTGTGATGTATATGGTAGAAGTGTGTAAGGGTCTTAATTCGGTCTTAGAGCCTCACAAGGGAGCCCGGGAGCTAGATACCTCTGCTAAGGATATCGGTTGCCTCGAGCGCCAGTTTTTTATTAAGTGGTATGCTCCACTTTCTTCTAGAACTAGAGTTCTTAGAAGGCCCTAGGTAGCTACAGTGAAGAAGGAATACAGAATAAATTCATACAATGCACCCCCTTGTGTAAACCAGGGGTCAGTTGGTTAGACAAAAGGATAACAGTAACTTCTAAGGAAATGTAGTCTTTAGTTACATCTCCTTAGGTTAGGCTGGTATACAAGCTACTTTAACAGATGTTCTTTATTTGATCTTGGTTTTTAAGTTTCCACAGGATTTATTCAAATTAACTAACTGGATACTCTCTAAAGGTAAAATCAAAGCACAACCTCAGTCACTCAAATAAAAGTCAGATGGGTTTTAAATCATTTATTTCATGAACTACACAGCTTTCCACGCTTGTTACTAATTTTCCGGAAAATATGTAAATAAAACAGTTAAGGAAAATGACAGACTACAACTGATTGGTGAAACACAACAATTTATTCAGTGAAAATATCAGTCAAAATCGCAGAAACAAATATAGAAACTTTTACGTTTGGATGTCAAAAAAAATCAATATTTTCCTGAAAATGATAAAATTCGGGCTGGACAGGTTTATTCCATTAATCAATGCAAATCAAGAGAGATACAAAAAAAATACAGATCCCAAAACGACCAAAGAAATTTCGTACTACGAACCACAGCAAGGATAAGTGAGTAATTTCGTATACCGGGTGGTTCACTCACACGAGGTGAAATGTAAAACAGGTTTTCTTTTCAGGAAGTTTTCACGTATTCTCGTTATTCTGGTGAAAGTTACTGGACGTTTCTGGTTTCACAGGGTGTTGTATTCGAAAGGTGAATTTTCTGGTAAGATTTTATTCGCTTTAATGCGCTGCTTGACAGATTAATTAATCCGAGAATTTATCAGCCTACTTTTGTCTTAGGGACCGTGATTTCGTTATGGTATAATCACGAGGTATCGTTGTCTAAAAATGCGTTGCACCGGGACACTAGGTGAACTGGAAATCGACCGCTCTGGTCAGGATAGAATTTTATTTCGTTTTCGACAGGGATGTAATCCAGGGTCCGCTCAACTATCGGGTGTTACCGGAACCTCAAGTAACCCTATCAAGTACAAGCTTGGACAGGCAAGAGTATTGAGAGGATTGAAAATTCGAAATCTGGATTTCACCGATCTGCAAGAACGGGGCACTGGATTGCGAGTGGATAGTATCCCGTAGTGGCCAGGTGATACGATCAATTCGCAATTTGCCTATAGATAAATAGGCGACAAATTATTGGATTAGAGCGATCTTAAACTCGACAACAGTCCCTCAATGATATTGATTCCCCAAAGCCCACTATTTCCCAAATAGCTTGACAAAATTAAAGCAGGAAAAGCGAGGAAAAGCTAGCAGGTTCTATCAACTCGAATTCGGATTATCGTATCAATTTTACTCTTACTTTGCTTTCTGGTGGTAAACGGGAACTACCACGGCTCGGCTAATCCAGTATCAGGTATCCTCAGGATTTTCACTGGCTCACCCACAAACTTCGGAACGGGAATATCTCGGGAATAGATGGGAATTACACGGGTTGACAAAAGTGAAGAGCAGTAATCGGTAGGAAATCACGACTCACTGATTTACGGAACCGATAATCATCAATACGATGCGCGAATCACTTTTTGAACTCTCGAATCTAAGTCCCAGGGGTATATATGGACAACCCCCCCCTTTTCCAAATATAGCAAAAACTAAACAGCTTGACATTGATCAACCTCTAGTATTAGGCAAAAAAAAATTAGCAAAACCACACTAGGTAAAAACAATAAACAGAAATTCTATAGAAAAATGTCAATAAAAAAAAATACCGGGGGTCCTATTCTTGGATCGTCAATATAGAGGGTGTCTCCTTGAAATACTTACTCCTGGTCAATGCTGTGGTACAACTCTCAATTTCCAAATATGTTATTGGTATTTTACAATATTGAAATCATATTCCCAGGACTCCTTGGTCATAATATACCGGAACGGGAATAGTATATAACCTATCCGGGATGACAAGCCATATCTGAGTTAAATTACCGGGTGATATTCACAAACTTCGAACATGTTTTCGGCGGTTATTCATGGTCCAGGTAGTTTCCAGAGGTATATTCGGGTGTATGAACTATTATCTGCTATGAAAAGATTTCTCGTAACTTAACAGTTTCAATTCCTGATGGGCTCATGTCTTAAACCCGTAGTAATGAAGGTCCTGAGAAATTACTTCATTACACATCCCTCCTACTCACAAAAAAAAAAAATTTTTTGCTTGCGCTGAAAATTTTTTTCTAACAATTAAAATCATTCTTTCAAGAAAGTATCAACCTGGGGTATTTTATATTTTTCTGGAAGCAAAAGTCTGAAATCATTTTTTTTCATGGATATATTGAACGAACTAACTCCCTCACATTTCGGCTAATAATAAAAGTTGTTCCGGGTCCTTCGACAGGTGCATAGATCGCACTGAGTCGACCTATCGGCGACTATCACGGTGGAGGTCTGCACTCGCTGGTTGATCTGATCTGGTCGTAGCCCTGCGTTGGAGGGTCGTCGGCGAACGGGTTGTGGACGATCGGGAATCAGCAATGGAAAGTGCAGTTGTTGGCGACGTCTAGGGGGGCAGTCACAATCACACGACCGTACCCCGACGAGACCGCACCTGGAGCAAAAGAGTCTACTAGGGCGTTGACATTGCGGCCGTGTATGACCAGGGTAGCCACACCGCCAGCAAAGTTGTCGCTCTACTGGTAGATAAATGTCCGACGATGTCCTACGGGATCCCATGGGGGCAGTGTCCACCGAATTCGGCCGTGGAGTCGCCGTGACCTTGACAGTGGTGTCCGGGGTTGGTTCCTGGGGTTGTTTCTGGGGTGGTTCTTGGGTGTAGTGAGAAGAAAGGGACGGGCTGGGGTTCGACTGGTTGCATGCTGATGAGTCGACTGACGGTCTGGCTGGGCCCTCTGTGGACGCTGGAACGGTGAGGTTATCGGCGGGGTCGATGTCGGGGTGATGGGGTAAAAGTTCCCAACCATCGAGGGAGTCGTAGTGGATGTCCAAAACGTCCTCCATCTGTAACAGTACCAAAACTAATCAACCCTTCAATTTTACCAAAGTTTGTCATGCCTCCAGTACTCTAGCAAGGTCCTACTCCAGCCGGGATGGTGATCCACACCGCTTTTCCCTCGGAATTCACCAAACGTCGGCGGTATCGAACGTCGATGGGGACTTCCTCCGGTCGAAGTTGTCCTACCATCTGCCACATCAAAGGTGACCACTCACTGGTAGACCGCTGGCGTTGATATTCAGCGATCACCCACTGTTCAATCGCCTCCTTGTGATCAGCTGGGGTGGTTAATTGGGTCAGGAAGCTCGTGGTCGGGGAGTCCGGTGTGACTTGATTCCCTTCTGGTCCCAAAAGGAGTTGTTGGAGTTCAGGAAATCGGGAATAATAAGGTTCGGGAGTTGAGGGGAGACTCTCTGCAGGGGATATGGGGGAGTAGACGGGCTGACTGGTTGGCTGGCAATTTGGAGGCGGAGTTGTCAGTAGTGTGAGGTCGAAGTCTAAGGGGATCGGGTCAGGTTCCTCGACGACGACTGGGTCTGGTGTGGCTGGGGCGGAATTGAAAAAAAAAACGAACTTGTTCGGGAAGAACTTCCTCTAAGTGTTCCGGTTCACTCTCATCATCCGAAATAATGATTACGGGGATATCCCGAGCTGGCCGGATTACTATGTTCTGGAGGATCCGGATTTTTCGGGGTGGACTGGCAGGGTTACTGGGCAGGGTCCGTTGCGGCATCTACAGAAAACATTTTAGTGGTTATCAGGATAAAAGGGTTTCAGATCTTTTATATGAATTCGGTTGTAGCGTTTTCCTGTACTGCTTTTTAAATCGTATACTACTGGGGAAAGGATTCGGATAACCGTGAAAGGGCCGGTATATTTTGGGGCTAATTTAGCTGCGTAACCACGAATCCCAGAAGAGAGATTATGTTCTCTCTTCATTACTTGGTCACCCAGGTGACATCTCCAGTCCCGTCGACGCAGGTTATAATAGTGGCTCTGGGTGTTGAAAGCACGAGCCAAGTTTACTCGGACTAGTTTATGTACCTCGCTGAGTTTTTCCAGGTGACTCCTCCAGGCCTGTGACGGGGTGTCTTCGGTGTCGGTAACTTCAGGTCGGGGTGCACGGTATAGAGCTTTCGGTGGTTCCAATTCTCTTCCAAAAATCAGAAAGGCAGGGCTAAATCCTGTCGAATCGTGACGGGCTGTGTTCAGGGCAAATTGTAACTCCGGGAGAAATTGATCCCATTTTCGGTGATCATTATTACAATACTGGGAGATCATTGTTTTAACCGTCTTGTTAGTTCGCTCGACCGGATTAGCTTGTGGAGTGTATGGAGGGGTTAAGCGGTGTTTTATTCCCAGATCTTGCAAAAGATCTTCGAATATCCTTCCGGTGTACTGGGTACCGTTGTCACTAATGACGGTTTCGGGCCGTCCAAATCTCAGGACGACATCCTCATAGAAGGCTTGAGAAACGGCTCTGGAAGTGGCCTTACGAAGGGCTTTCAATTGAACCCACTTCGTGAAACGGTCTTGATATACGGCTAGGTAACAGTTTCCCTTACTGGAACGGGGTAACGGGCCGACCAAATCTGTTGAAACAGTGTCCCAGGGTTTTGTGTTCAACGATGGATGCATTTTTCCAGGGAGTTGTTGTTGGGAGTTTTTATATTCCTGGCAGGTTTTACAACTTCGGACATATCGAGCAATTTCTCTGAACATTCCAGGCCAATAATATTTCTGGGTGATACGAGCGATGGTTTTCGCAATTCCCATATGTCCGGCTGTGACGTCATCATGATTTTCCTGGAACACTTGAGTACGTAATGATTTCGGTACGCACAGTTTCCAAGGATCTCCCATTTCTTCCTCAGACAAGTTATTGGAGTCCCAGAAATGGCGAAAAAGACGGCCATCCTTGATGCAGTAATCAGGGTGAGCATCGGGATTCTGTTCGATTTCATGCGTTTTTCCTCGATACCAGGAACATTGCTGTCCCGCCTCTAGTTCGGCGTCGGTAGCACACAGGAGAACATCTATTTCGAATTCTTCGTTACTGGGATGTGGTAACGGTTGACGGGATAATGCATCGGCGACCTTGTTCAGAACCCCTCGGCGGTACTTGACTTCGAAGTCAAATTGCTGCAGGAACATAGCCCACCGGGCGATGCGGCCAGCAGGGCTCTTTATGGACTGTAACCATTTCAATGATAGGTGATCAGTCAGGACGGTAAAGTGGTAACCTTCCAGGTAGGGTCTTAGCTTTTCGATGCTCCAGACTATGGCCAAGCATTCCTTTTCGGTCACGGAGTAGTTACGTTCTGGGCCGGTTAACATCCTACTCGCATACGCCACTACTTTTTCCTGACCCTCTATGTTCTGGGTAAGTGCAGCTCCCAGGCCACAATCGGAGGCGTCAGTTTGTAGTATGAACGGCTTGGTAAAATCTGGGCAGGTCAAAGCGGGAGCTTCGGTAAGCCGAGTTTTCAGAAACTCGAAGGCGGTATCTTCAGTTTCTGTCCACTTCCAACGGTTACCTTTTTTCAGAAGCTTCGTCAGTGGTGCCACTATCCCGGAGAAATTCGGTATAAATCTCCTATACCAGGATGCCATTCCCAAGAATTGGCGAAGTTTCTTCAGGGTGTTTGGGGCAGGCCACTGTACTATAGACTCTATTTTGTCTGGATCGGTTTTTATCCCTTCGGATGTTACTACATGTCCCAGGTATTTCAGCGAGCTTAGACAAAACTTGCACTTTTCTGGATTGAGCTGCAAGTTCGCTCGACGAAGCCGGTGGAAAACTCGTTGAAGATTGGTTAGGTGCTCATCGAAAGTCTTGCTCAGCACGATAATATCATCCAGGTATGCAAAAGCAAAGGGTTCCATCTCAGGACCTATCAGGTTGTCCATCAATCTCTGGAACGTAGCTGGGGCTGAGTGGAGCCCAAACGGCATCACCCGGAACTGGAATAACCCTCTTCCAGGTACGGTGAAGGCGGTTATTGGTTTACTTTCAGCTGACAGCGGTATCTGCCAGTATCCCTGCCTCAGGTCCAGGCTGGATATAAACTTAGCTTCCCGGAGCTTATCCAGGATAGCATTGATAAACGGTAACGGGTATGCATCCTTTTCGGCGACGTCATTGACCTTCTGGAAATCAATGCAGAAACGGTGTTTTCCATCCTTCTTCTTCACAATGACTACGGGGGAACTCCACGGACTACTGGAAGGTTCGATAATGCCGTCGGCCAGCATCTTATCGACTTCTTCACTTATTACCTCTTGCATTTTCGGATTCTGGGGACGGTACCTTTGTTTGATCGGTTCGGTCGTTTTCAGGCGAATATGGTGTTCAACTAAAGGTGTAGGACCCTTTATTCGTTCAAAAGCAGGTAACTCTCTGTCCAGGAATATTTGTAGTCTATTGTGTTGATCAGGAGAAAGATTTCGGCAAGGTGATTCCTCAACTTCAGTATGATTGAAATTTACCTCAATACTCGGTGGTATTTCAACAGGTTTTGCATTTCCGGAACTGTTCCGATGTTTTCGGTTCGGTGGGCCACCCTGTTTCGCCTTCTGGGTACCCTTCTCATTTCCCGGAGGCTTCCGGGGAGCTGGTGGTGCCGGATTCTCAGTTATGAGCTGAGGTTGTGGTGCTGATTCAGGAATTGTATCAGGACTTCCAAGGAAACCAAGAACGGAAACGTTCTTCTGGTTTAGATACACAGTGGCGGTAGGCAAATCGATGCTAAAACCCTGTGTACGAAGGATGTCCATCCCCAACACTATATCGGCAGCTAAACTGGGAATAATTAGCAAATCACTGGAGAAACGTTCGGTGCCTATCATCATCCAAGGGTTGAAAGATCCGGTTACCTTGATGAGCGAACCGTCGGCTTGGCGGGACTGAACTACAGGGATCGGGTTTTCTCGGAACCCAAGTAATTTGCAACAATCCGCTACCCTGGTACTGGCAAACGATCTGGTAGCCCCTGTATCGACCAAAGCCGCAAATCGCATGTCTCCAATTGTAACGGGGATGAAAGGTCGGTTGTCATCTGGTCGAGTTGTCTGGAAATTTTCCGGGATATTTAGCTGCTGGAGCCGGCCTGTCCTCGGTTCGGGCGGGCTCCGGTTGAGTTTTCCGGCTGTGCACAGGTACAATCCTTCGAAAGGATTCCATCACGGCCACACCTTGAGCAAAATAACCTAAAGGCATTACGACAATCTGCTCGTTGATGCCCAGACTGTCCACATCTCCAGCAGGTATTTCCTCGGTTGTATACAGGTTGTCCGGATGTTGGTGATATCGTCGGAGTATTTGAGTTCGGGGGCAGGATAGCCCTCGGCGGCGGTCTACTGGTTAGGGGTTGACTATCTGGAGGTGGTCGAGCGACTGGTGGCGGTTCGGGGTAAGACATTCGAACCGGGGAAGCAGAAGGCGGGTTCCGGTAGTACATTCGGCGTATCTCGCCTCGTAGTTGTTGAAATTCCAGGATTAGGGAAATCAAGGACGGAACATCGAAGAAGTCGTTTTTTCGGATGTATTGCCGGTAATCTGGAAGTAGATTTCGGTATAGCCAGGTTAGTTCTTGGGCTGGTTCAAGACTTCCATGACGTCTTATCAGAGTTTGTAAATCTACCACATAGTCCATGGCCGGCTCGTTATCTCTCTGGAGTCTTCTACTTATTGCCATTTCCAAGTCATCCTGGTATCCGATGGGGAAATATGATTTCTGGAAAATCCTCTTGAATGACGACCAAGAATTCCAAAATCTTTTATTGCAGCGGTACCATAAAAGCACTCGTCCTTGCAATAATTCCGGTAATACATCCAATAGTTGTGCTGGACTGGCTTTTTCGGCTGCCCCGATTTCTTCCAGTCTTTCCAAGAACGCCACTGGATCTCTGGTTCCATCAAAGTGAAGATTCCAGTGATGCGTTTTCAGTTTAGTGGGTACGGGGACTGGCAACGGCGGTCGTGGATGTAGCCACTGCGATTGAGCCATTCCGTCACTGGCCGCAGGGTTGACAGTGACAGGATTGACAGGTGGAATATTATTCTGCGGGGGGTACGGGGGTTTTGTCTGGTTAGTCGGGAAGGTTGGATTATTTCCTCCTGGTTGAGTTCCGGAAAACCCAGGGGGTACGTTGGGGTTGGTAGTTGCTGTATATCCCGCCTGCTGATATTGAAACCCAATCAATTTGGGGAGTTCTTCCCTCAGGAACCACACCAAACGTTTCCGGAGTTCACTCACAGTTCCTTCTGTACTCATGCCATACCTCCCTAGTTCTTCCTCTAGATCAGGTTTCTTCAAGCGATAAACCCAACTTACTCTAGGTTCAAGGGTTGTCAAGTTATCTTCGCTACTCTCTTTATCAGGATCAGGAGAGGATGGTTTACTAGTCCTAGAGTATTCTGGAGGTATGAATAGCTGGTCCGGATTATCACAGGATGGTTTTTCTTGTGACATGACTATCCAATCTCTCCAATCAGGTACAATCAAATACCAGGTTCAGTGATAGGACTTTCGGAATTCAGGGGGGAACAAGATACCAGTTATTGATTATGCGGGTAGATACAATGCAGTTTACTACTTACGTGAAACATACAAAGCAGGGAGTCTACCACTAGAGTAGCGAGCAAATGAAATCTACCAGAATATTGATAGAGTGAACAGGTAAAACAAAATTTTAGCAACACCAAGCACGAGTACTAGTATGTTGAGCTCGAGATGCAGTTAAAGATGTTTAGTGGCAGTTATCTAAACAGGGAAATGGTTTAATTCTCAGTTTGTATTGCTCTCAGTGGGAGAAATTTCCTTGGTCTGTATAGCGAATTTTTGCTTTCTAGAATGCACTGTTTATACAATGGAATTGTTGTGATTAACCATCAGGTGCAATAGGATTTTTCTAAAATTCAGGTGTCTTTTTAATTTCCAGATAATTATAATTAGCAAGAATTTCTAACAGTCAAGTCTTCTCAAATAATCCAAACTCAGGTGCCTCTAATAATCAAGTCTTCCGGATATCCAGGAAATTTTCAAAAATGAAATTCACTAACTGAATAATCAGGTTATCTCACTTCAGTATTTTAAAGTTATGGAGAGTTCTGGTATCTATCAGGTTGTCTAATTGTATCCAGGTATTCACGAAAACAATTTTTTTCCGGTAAATTAAGTATTTGGAAAAATCAGGAAATTCACAGTCAACTTATCACTATCAAGATTTCTAGCTGCGATGTCCAAGATATTATTACAAAAATTTTCTCAACTCAGGTTTTCAATCAGGCTTTTTTTAATTCAGATTTTCCAGGCAATGAAAATTTCAGGGAAATTCGTAAAATTAGACTTGAACTGTAGAAGAAGTGATTACTAGACAGTAATGTTATATTCAGGTTGTATATTCAGATTCTGATTAAAAGTCGCCTTTTTACTTTGGTTGACTCTGAAGGTCGGTGACTGTGGAAAGCTCGGTGGAAAGCAATGGTAAAATTTATTTCAGAAGTGATTTGATTTTACCTAGTAGTGAAAAGAATATGATTGATCTTATTTTCAGGAATAAACTAGAGAATTATCAGGAAATTCGTAAAACAGGTCTGACTACAGTATTTCAAACTCGGTTTTTCACAGGTTTTCCTCGGGTTTTCTTTCAGGTTTTCCTAACTCAGGTCCCTGCTCGGGCGCCAATTTGTAAGGGTCTTAATTCGGTCTTAGAGCCTCACAAGGGAGCCCGGGAGCTAGATACCTCTGCTAAGGATATCGGTTGCCTCGAGCGCCAGTTTTTTATTAAGTGGTATGCTCCACTTTCTTCTAGAACTAGAGTTCTTAGAAGGCCCTAGGTAGCTACAGTGAAGAAGGAATACAGAATAAATTCATACAATGCACCCCCTTGTGTAAACCAGGGGTCAGTTGGTTAGACAAAAGGATAACAGTAACTTCTAAGGAAATGTAGTCTTTAGTTACATCTCCTTAGGTTAGGCTGGTATACAAGCTACTTTAACAGATGTTCTTTATTTGATCTTGGTTTTTAAGTTTCCACAGGATTTATTCAAATTAACTAACTGGATACTCTCTAAAGGTAAAATCAAAGCACAACCTCAGTCACTCAAATAAAAGTCAGATGGGTTTTAAATCATTTATTTCATGAACTACACAGCTTTCCACGCTTGTTACTAATTTTCCGGAAAATATGTAAATAAAACAGTTAAGGAAAATGACAGACTACAACTGATTGGTGAAACACAACAATTTATTCAGTGAAAATATCAGTCAAAATCGCAGAAACAAATATAGAAACTTTTACGTTTGGATGTCAAAAAAAATCAATATTTTCCTGAAAATGATAAAATTCGGGCTGGACAGGTTTATTCCATTAATCAATGCAAATCAAGAGAGATACAAAAAAAATACAGATCCCAAAACGACCAAAGAAATTTCGTACTACGAACCACAGCAAGGATAAGTGAGTAATTTCGTATACCGGGTGGTTCACTCACACGAGGTGAAATGTAAAACAGGTTTTCTTTTCAGGAAGTTTTCACGTATTCTCGTTATTCTGGTGAAAGTTACTGGACGTTTCTGGTTTCACAGGGTGTTGTATTCGAAAGGTGAATTTTCTGGTAAGATTTTATTCGCTTTAATGCGCTGCTTGACAGATTAATTAATCCGAGAATTTATCAGCCTACTTTTGTCTTAGGGACCGTGATTTCGTTATGGTATAATCACGAGGTATCGTTGTCTAAAAATGCGTTGCACCGGGACACTAGGTGAACTGGAAATCGACCGCTCTGGTCAGGATAGAATTTTATTTCGTTTTCGACAGGGATGTAATCCAGGGTCCGCTCAACTATCGGGTGTTACCGGAACCTCAAGTAACCCTATCAAGTACAAGCTTGGACAGGCAAGAGTATTGAGAGGATTGAAAATTCGAAATCTGGATTTCACCGATCTGCAAGAACGGGGCACTGGATTGCGAGTGGATAGTATCCCGTAGTGGCCAGGTGATACGATCAATTCGCAATTTGCCTATAGATAAATAGGCGACAAATTATTGGATTAGAGCGATCTTAAACTCGACAACAGTCCCTCAATGATATTGATTCCCCAAAGCCCACTATTTCCCAAATAGCTTGACAAAATTAAAGCAGGAAAAGCGAGGAAAAGCTAGCAGGTTCTATCAACTCGAATTCGGATTATCGTATCAATTTTACTCTTACTTTGCTTTCTGGTGGTAAACGGGAACTACCACGGCTCGGCTAATCCAGTATCAGGTATCCTCAGGATTTTCACTGGCTCACCCACAAACTTCGGAACGGGAATATCTCGGGAATAGATGGGAATTACACGGGTTGACAAAAGTGAAGAGCAGTAATCGGTAGGAAATCACGACTCACTGATTTACGGAACCGATAATCATCAATACGATGCGCGAATCACTTTTTGAACTCTCGAATCTAAGTCCCAGGGGTATATATGGACAACCCCCCCCTTTTCCAAATATAGCAAAAACTAAACAGCTTGACATTGATCAACCTCTAGTATTAGGCAAAAAAAAATTAGCAAAACCACACTAGGTAAAAACAATAAACAGAAATTCTATAGAAAAATGTCAATAAAAAAAAATACCGGGGGTCCTATTCTTGGATCGTCAATATAGAGGGTGTCTCCTTGAAATACTTACTCCTGGTCAATGCTGTGGTACAACTCTCAATTTCCAAATATGTTATTGGTATTTTACAATATTGAAATCATATTCCCAGGACTCCTTGGTCATAATATACCGGAACGGGAATAGTATATAACCTATCCGGGATGACAAGCCATATCTGAGTTAAATTACCGGGTGATATTCACAAACTTCGAACATGTTTTCGGCGGTTATTCATGGTCCAGGTAGTTTCCAGAGGTATATTCGGGTGTATGAACTATTATCTGCTATGAAAAGATTTCTCGTAACTTAACAGTTTCAATTCCTGATGGGCTCATGTCTTAAACCCGTAGTAATGAAGGTCCTGAGAAATTACTTCATTACAAGTGATAAGTAGAACCAACAATATGGGATCCCTTTTAGGGTAACGTAAATAATGGCATGCGTAAATTTATTCAGGAAACGCACCACCTTCAAATTATCCCTCGTCCTCCTTTGTCTGAATATAAACGGAAGAGAAACAATATTTATGTTAGGTATAATGTAGAAAAACACAAACGTAAGTTCCTTCCAATCTACCAGTAGATACATCCGTTCGAAGAAGTGTATATTTTGCTTGATACGAACACACTAAGGGCCCCTGAGGTTTATTTCGCCAAATAAGATTATGGGTAATATCTATAACAATAGCAAAAGAAGAGTATATGGAAACAGGCATTGCCAGACATCCATCACACTTTTGTTTTTGATGAACAACGTAATATGAGATCTATGACTATCCTAGGTGAAATTGTTAAATCAACTCATTTCTTAGAGGTTTTCAAAACCTATTTTCTCTTCTGATATCTTTACTACAGGATTTAAGTATCAGAAATCATTTCGAATGTCTGTGATTTATAAACATCCGGAAAGATCCCACCATTTTTCCATACGTTATGAAATATTTTGATGGAGGAAAGTTCGGCAGGGTGAATTAGAATGATGTTTATGACAATGAATAATCATGTCATATACCTATATTCACGAAAAATGGTATTTGATAAAAATAAACGAGTGTGGAAAATGGGTTCAGCACAGTAGTGTTGCCAACGAACTGTATTTATGACTCTCGCACATTGTTCTTTCATAGTTTCTAACCTAACCTAACCTCAAGATTTGAGTGATTATCTAAGTATATAAATTGCAATACCTGCCATCTCTGGGTAAGCGAATTTGAATTACCCAACCATACCATATTCATCTCACAATGCTCATCATAATTGAATCATTTGAATTTCACATTGCTACTCATGCATATCCAGTCGCATTACTCTAAAATCGATGGTAACATTTTTTCATCACGTGTTCGTTAGTCTTTGCTTTCCTACACGAAAGGGGAATATTCTTCCTGAAATGAATATATAGGTTTAAATGTTATCCTGAAAGACCGAAATTGGTGGACTTGCCGGTGAATGTCAACATACACCAAATGACTCAAAGTCCGAAAAATCAATTATTTCGTGACAAATTCGGACATTCACCGGTGCATGTCGACTGAGATGCTTACAATACATGGTGAACAAACTCAACGCTGGTTGCCATGGTTACGTTTGTAAAATTATGGCGAACAAATAGCGTTTTAGGTACACCAACGTCCAGAAGGGAGCGCCAGTATCGCATAAGTACAAATGGCGGAATGTTTGTTGCAAGAATAAATACGTAGTGTTTATTCATAATTGTATTGTTTGGATGCGTTTTTGATTGATGTGAATTGTTTATATTTCACTTGTGTAGATCCAATATACATTTTAACATGTTAGATGATGTGTTGTATTGTGGAAATTCGTCGTGCGAAAACACTTGAGTATGTAGGTAAGTGAATTCATTCAGTAGTTGTTGTGGCGAATTTATCCACAATGTATATTCTTTGTTATTCTCTACCCTCTTTCCATCGAATTTCTCAAGAATTTTTCTTCAATTGAGATATGTTCATTAAAGATTTTTCATGTGAGCATTATTTTTATTAGAACTCTATAGAATCACCACTGTGGTTACAAAAGTACAGCAGTAGTACTTTGTCGATTTGCTCAAGTTTTTCAAGAATTAAGCTTGAATCTCCCCTGCACAATTCACATTTTCACTTCATTTGCCATTTAATTATGTATATTCACCTCAATATTCACAGATATATGATAAACATTGTGCCCCCTCATTTATGAAAGGTAGGACTTTTCTATTTTGTTTCATTTCAGTATCCTTTAATTCAATTCACATCAATCACACTTGTGCATTAGATAATCTATAATACACCTACCAGTAAAGTTCAAAATCAAAGGACTTAATTGCTCCAGATAGGTATCTATATGATTTGTCTTGTGCTGAATATCCAGACATTTCAATGTCTCACTATCACTAAATATGTTCCATTATTTGTAATAAATTCAAAAATAAATACTTCACAAATATAATAAAGATTATTACATCCTAATACTTCTCTCAAAATAGGTGATTTGAAAAATCAGGAAAATTGGCACAACAAATATTTTAACTTTTACTTTTCTAGGGCCTCCAATCAGTGAATTCCACAATTTGATCAACATCACAAGAAAGAAGGAATGTGATCAAATATTCAGCAGTAGAACCCTGAGTAGTTCCTATCACAAAATCAAGACTTCATCCCTTGGCAAGCATGTCTGACAAATACTGAAGGTAAATAATAATAATTCTGGTAATTTTATGATTTTTCCACATTGTTATCTTCATAATGGTATATGTTATAGAGTATAGGGTTGGAAAAAGTGACCCCTATTGAATCAACTTCAAAATGTTAAAATTGGTCAACATTAATTTATCAATTATCCTGAAAACACTTTTCCATGATTAATGCTTTCATTTACCTAATTAAAATATTAAAATTCGAGAATAATGAAAATTATTGGTATATTATTTTATTATAAAGCAATTATATACTTGTGTGGCTGATGCTAATACCATGCATGGCATTGAACTGAAAATACCAGTTGAATATTTGGAATAGGAATAATTTGATGAGGAGAAAACACATATTTATTACCAGGTTAAAGAAGCAAAATTACCAATTCTATAAAAAAATCCCAATTCACTCAAAATTCATTTTTAAAATACATCACTTGCTTGAAGACATACTCGACAATGCTTATTGTGAATTTCTCTTACCATTGGCATATGTTAATGTTGAAGAGTAGCAGAGTACCAATTAATTTGTAGGAAGTAGAAGATGAGACTTCTCCATCAACTAGTTTTTGAAGAAAACATTATAGCTCAAATGACAGTATATGAATCATGATAGTCACTCCAAAATGTTAAAAAAGATAAAAAATATTTTTATAGAATCTGTCCTGATGCATAATATTCAATCTTCAAACTAAAAAAATCTATAGGTAGTCAAAAGTTGACAAAAATATCATTATGTGTCTATGGTATGACAAGTATTATTCAGCTCTGGGATTATTTAATCCTATGTCCTATCCAGGATTTTTCCACAATGGATATGATTGATCATGCTTTCTAAAGGTAAATAATAAACTGTTAATTTTTAAATGTTCTGCTTAATATAAACACTTGCAAAACTGAAATATTTTTTCAACTGGAAGTTTATTTCAACAGTAGTTATAATATAAAAAAGATTACAACAAAATTCTTTAGAATACCCAAAAATCTAAGTTATTATTATCATTAGAGCTTATCATATGTGGAATTTTTTTTATGTCATAAATTATCCCCAGTGGCACAGCACAGATAGTACATAATTCAGTGGCTGAAAAGAAAATAGATAAGATGGCAATTGGGAACATACTAATTGATTCAGGATTATTATTGGTTTCAGGTATATTGTGGCCCATCAATGAAAAGTGGGAAATGGGAATGTGGTGGATATTGTTGCAGAAGTTGGAACTAATGGTACAGAAGATATGGAGCCACTTGGATTTCTTGAATTGAAGCAGTACTGTTTTCAGTTCATGAGGATTTTATAATTGGAAGAAGTTTATTGTTGGAATAAAGAAAATAAAATCTTGTTCTCTCATTTCATTATTGAGCAACACCTAAATAATACAAATTTGCTAATGAGTTGATCATGGAAGTGGTTCATTTTGTGAACAGTTGATTTGATAAATATAGCTCATAAAAAAATCAAATACATTAATCCATCAAAACATTTTTCATTTCCATTGCATGATTATCAAAGAATCATGTGATTATAACAGTACATAGTAGTATATAGTTAATTAGAAATTCCTTCCAAAAGGCCATTGCCCTAGGTCTTTCAGCAAAATTTTGTATTATTTTTAAGCATATATTGTGTTTTTTATCAGAACTTATTTCATTATTTGGTGAAATATTTTCCAGTTTTGGAATGAAATCAAAATACAGTTGTGACAAGTCAGTAAAAGAAAATAGGGTCTACTACAATTTATCAAATTTCTTTTAATTATGAACAGATTTGATGATAAAATGAAAATTGATGAAATTTCAGTAATGTAAATTATCAATAAGATAAATATTTGTAATGAAGATAAATTTAACATATATAATTCAATTAAAATTGGACATGATTGTGAAGCGGTTTTGTACAATTTCTTCAATCCTATGTGTAGATATAATTGACTTGGGAAGGGAGCACATTTTTCTGTCAATGGGTTCCCTGGTAGCTGCTTCCCATTTTTCACAATCTTCTTGATTCTGAAACCAGTTAATTATCATTATCTATAGGTAAGCAATGAGGTATTCAATCTTTGGGCATAGTATATCAAGATGGAGATTTTGAATGATGTGGTAATATTGAAATGTGGACCATTAACAGGTCAACCAAATAGATAAGTTATCACATGATAGGATACTTTCAGGATAAATTGATTGGTGATTTTACTTTACAGGAAGCCACCAACTCAACTTTCATTATGTTGATAACTCAATTTTGTACCATCTATTTATGAATGAGTCAGAGTAGGAGCAGGAACAACAAGATCTACTATCCTAAACACTGAAGCCATGAAAGACTTGAAGAAAACAAAAAAATCATGTAAATTCATAAGGGAAGAACATAAAGTTATCCTGCTCCTCCTTACAGTAAAATTCTGTTGCGGAACTTACGTGATTAGGCGATTTCAACTAGTTTCGCAGATACGGCGTCCCAATGACAAGAAAAAGGGGCCTTCTCCAGCCAAATCTGCACAACATTCCTCCTTTTCTTCAGCACAATTTCACACACTTTATTGAACAATTTTCAACACAGTTATTCCTCCTTCTGTTCATCAGCACATTTTCAACATAGTTTCAACACATTTTCACAAAGGAATCATCAATAAACATAAAAAATTCTTTGATTTGCGTAGGATTTGCGCAAAGAAATTATGAAATGTTTACATCCGATCGAGACCACCGCGACATCTATATCTTTTTGTTGATTGGAACTAAAACCTTATTTGTTCGCCATATTTTTACAAAACAAAAGAGCATCAGTGATATCACCATGTATTGTAAGCATCTCAATGTCGACAAACACAACCGAGCTTCGGTTACTGTCAAAATAAACGACAAGTTTTGACAAGATTATGCGCTTCTGTCGTAGTCATGCGTTTTTTGGTGGAATTGGCACCGAGAGGAGTCAGATAACAAAGAACTTCAGGAAAAGAAGAAGAAGTTGGTTTCGCAGTGTCACCGTTTTGCAGATGACCAATTAGCGGATAATTTTCTGATCCTGAAATTCATCGGATAATTCCAGATAATTTCTTATAAAGTTCATTTCAGTATTGAAATATGTGTTCAATTTTTGTTTTCATATAACAGGAATATATTTGTTTTACAACAAACAATTAGTGCATGTTAAATATCGACCAGTGTTGGTTGTTTATCTTGATATTTAACAAAATATCGGCCATACGCCAAGATACTTGGATATTGCTAACCACATAATATAAATTTTAATTTTTCACAGTAATTAACATACAGCATTTTTCATGATGTGCATGAAATAAACGTTTCCGGGGGACGAAAAAACAGATCAATCTGAAAATGAGGACATATAAATAAATCAACATGATCTATCTATTTGAAGAATTTACGACAATGTGACGTTTACCGTTTTCGAGTTATAGGGTGAGTTCACATAAATATAAATGAGTCAATAATTATTGAGCCATCAAGTTTATTGGGCAAGTGGGAGTTGAAAAAAAAATCTTGGCTCTTTGATAGGTACCTCCTCAGTTTCTGTTTTCGCTCTAGCTCATAGGATTCAACACTAATGAAGAAAAAACATCATCGTAGCTTCTCAACGCTTCTCTATTTTATCATCTCATCGTCGTCATTTTATGATTCTGCTATAATCGACTGGTTGAGTATATAGAAACAGAAAAATCCTCTTATGTGTGCACGCATAGATCACATTTATTCTTTTATTATATATGAATCAGGGCTAATTTTATGATGATGGATGTAACGTAAGAATGCACGAAAACACCGACAGGAAATGATACAATTCAATTAAATAAAAGTACAAGTTATCAGAAGCTTGCTGTTATTACCTCACAGGATGCTTAAGGATGTTCGGAGATAGGTTGAGATTCAAACGGAATTTAAATCATTATGTGTCAGTAGCCTAACAAAATCCATTCACAGGAGAGCAATTATAAGCAATATTAGCATTATTCTGTACCATCACTAATGTGAAAAACGACATGAAGCTATGTTACAAAATGGAATCAGGCCCTGATTCAATGTTTTGTGTGTTATAGTTCGTTAAATATATTTTCTTCATTTATCGAACACGTTTTCATTGTATCTCCCTGTCTATTCTCAGATCTATGATCACAGGAGGTATGAATGCTGGTAAACAGGCTTTGATCACACCGACTTCGATGCAACTTATTTCAGAGGGTAATTCTCGAGTATAATTCGTGGAGGGATGTGTTTTAGAATTGAACGCCGGTGTGTTGCGCATATGAGGTTTTTCATGGGGGCGCCCTATTATTGTCATCTCCCTCCCTATTCATTATTTCCGTCTTCAGCCCTTAACGACCACTCTCATTCTCAACAGTAAAACCAGATCAAGGACTCCCACTCCTGAATATTATCACTTATCCCGACAGCAGCAGCGGAATACCTGAGACGATTAAGGGAAGGGCGGAAAGCAACAGGGAAATGTGTAATACCCAAAAAGGGGTCCACGAAAGTGGAATGTTTTATGAGAGATGTTCTGCCAGCGTTATTGTTGCCATTATTGTTGAGTGTACCAAATTCATTTACGTTTCTGATTTGAGATTTGACTGATTCTTGGTTTCATTTATGGGTGATTTCTCATACCTGCTTTTTCTCAAAAATACGTTATTATATAATTGTTTCGATATGGATCTATAATTGACGATATATAAAATACAATGCATTGTGACAACGTGGCAGGTGCATTGCAGAGCCTGAAAGGCATAACCTTGAATTGCCATAAGCCAGTACCAATGGTGAATGCTGTCTTCTCCATGTCCGTTTGATCCATCTCTACCTGCCAATATCCGCTCTTGAGGTCCAGAGTTGAGAATAGCTTCGATTCAGTCAACGTTTTCAGTGTGTCGTCTATACGTGGCAATGGATAGCTGTCTTTCTTCGTCACATCATTCAGTCGACAATAGATGGCTCGATCACCTCTTCTCGTTTCATGTCCTCGATAATCCTGTCAGCCATTTCCCTTTTTGCCTGCCGTAACCTTCTCCCACTTTTTCTATTCGCAGGTACAAAGATGGCCTGTATCGTTCAAGTAATTCGACTGACCGCTTCTTTTCAAGTTTATTTAGTGGATCGCTTGCAGCAGAGATCATTCCTCCGAAGTCGAACACTCCACTGGTGGTAGTCGTTGCATGCTGAATTATCGAGGCTGCTGTAGAACAGATCCCAATCTTCGTTTCCTTCGTAACTGGCCGACCTCCTAGTCGTGATTCAAAGATTCCATGATGATGGAACTACCTCTTTCAAACGTGCAAATAATCCTAGCTGCTACGATCGTCTCGCTTCTTTCTAGTAGCAGTACGTGCTCTGCTAATATTACTTGGGCCGCAATATCTTTCTGGGAATGTAGAAATATCTCCTGGGTACCGACCTTGATTGTTCTTATTCCAAAGCCCAGTTGAATTTCTTGTGCGCTCATGACGTCCATCCCCAAAATAACATAGGTATTCATCAATTTCTGCCATAAAAGCTCGATTTGAGTTTGCCAATTGTAATGTCCTTATCAATTTCACCATAAACGGTGGCAGCTTCGCCCGTGGCCGTTCGCAAACGCCATCTCGAACTCACCAGTCTCTTCCTTGGGGATCTCAGAAGTCCATGACGTAGGATGGTCTTCGTTGCTCTAGTATCCACCAACAGTGCGCACTTCTTTCCGTCGATTTGGCCGTCTACGTAGATGCTGCCATTGTCACGCTGTAGAGACGCCGCTATGATGAGGGGGTCCTTATTATGGTCGGTCAAAGCTGCCTCCTTCAGGTCGACCCATTTTAGTTTTCCTGCGGCTGTGAGGAAGATGATCCTTTCCTAGCAACCCTCTAAGCTTCCTCACAAGCTCTTTGGAAGTGTCCCAGCTCCCTGCAGTTCTAACAGCGGACTGGTTTCTTTGTTTTATCCAAAAGACTTCTTATGGCATCAAGTTTGTCCTTATCCTGTCTATGATTCTGGGTTTTGTTATCTTCGTCATCCATGACGCGAACTCTTGCAGATCCACGTGAGGCTTCTGTTGCGGCCTCAAATTCCAATGCAGCTGCGAGTGCATCCGGGAGTTTCTTAGGTCGAGTCAGACGCATCATCGTTCCCTGCATTTCAATGTCTGTTAACCCGACATTCCATGAGGGTCTACGGAGCTGATGGGTATGCACAATGAACCAACCTGGCTACGTCCGCTGAGAATTCCTGAAGGCTTTCGTTGGCTTTCTGTCGACGGTTCTTCATCTATGACTGGAATACCTGCTGCAGATGTTCATGATTATATCGCATGTGGATATGTTTGAAGAGATGTTCGTAGCTGTCGACCTCACTCTCTGGAATAGCTTGTAAGGTGTTCAATGCATTACCCCGTAAAACAACCGTTAGAGCCACCGCCTTGACCTTTGATGTCCACCCATTTGCTTTGGCAGCTGCTTCGAACTGCTTTAGGTAATTTGGCCATGATGTATTCTTTCGTCAAAGGAAGGTGGTTCAACTCGATTTACGGTAGTTACTGTGTCGGGTTCCATTTTCGTCAAGAGTTGTTCACAAGACTCCAGTTAAAATTGAGCTAAAGAAGATACAAAATACCGATTTTAGTTACGCAAAATAATAATAAGGTAGCTGCTGGTAGTTCAAACCATTATTATTGACTTTATTCCATTTATTCCACTAAAGTTGGTAGAAATATACTTTCCCACAAGAAACTCGAAGTGATACTTAAAATCTTAATGTGAATGTCAGTCAACTTATAAACGTCGAAAAATTTCAAGTGTAATACCTTGGTCCTTCCCCAAAGGAAGAGAGAAAAATTCGGAAATGTTAGGTGTACCAAGGAAGTGTAAATAAAAATCTCATTAAATACTGAAAGCAGATCTATACTATGATGGTGAGTGCCAGAGTAAATATTCTATAAGTTTGACATATTCAAACTGATTCGCTAAACTTTATATCATTCCTATTATAAAAAGTAAGAAATGATTATGAAATGGTTTATGATGGTTTCTGTCAGATAGAAGTATATTAATCACTTCATTTAGTAACCACGTTTTTCTTTGATGGACGTTTATCGCATGTAATACAACAAGTGTATTGATGATTATCGAAACACAAATTCCTTCGATTTTGAGAAACAAATCGTGTTGCTTGGAAACTACACGAGCGCACAGCGCGAGTGTGGTTTCCCAAAGCAACATGATTTGTTTCGAAAAAGAGAAGGAATTTTCGATAATCATCAATAACACAAGTTGTATTTGTTCAGATTATTTCATGAATAAAATCAAAGCCATTTTGTTGATTTTCTATTTTAAACGTACAGTTTATGGAATTAGTTATTTTGATTATGCATTGTAGTTCGACACACCGTTATGCAACCAAAAATACATGTATGCCATTGTATAATGTAGGCAAGATTACCTAAGCACTAGTGGCACTAGGTACTACAGAGCTAAATTCATTTTGATTGCTGTCAGAATTTGTGTGGTTAGGTTACATTAGACTTGCTGAAATTATCCATAATTTGTTGAAAATGAAGTGGATACATATTAATAGTGTGATTAGTGTGTGTTTATCATGGTTCAGACGAAAATTTGGTGTAGTGGCATTCATTCATTTACCAGGGAATCGGAAAATAATATGACAGATTGCAACTGGTAAGTCGTTGTTTAATTAAACTACCCTACTGCCTACGAATCAGAAAGCGAAATACAGAAACGAAAACACAGCATGTAGGTATCTAATAGCCAATCAGGAGCCGAAATACAAAATCGAAAACATGGTGTTATTGCTTATCAACACAATCATTTCAACCAATCAAAAACGTGTATTTTAGCATGAATTAAATAATCTCTGTAATCTCAGGTCAGTCAACATACAAGGTGAATATCCTAATGTGCTTTCAACTTTAGAAAAATCAAGGAACCTTTAAATTTGTTGAAATCTATATGCTACATTGTAATGATCACCCTCAATCAAATTTGTTATAAATTACAAGGTGTTTCATTCAATTTCAAGTTGCTGCGCTCTTCTGGAGGATCTTGTACGTCTTTGGAAAATAGTGCATAAGTGGGCATTCAAATAATGAAATTCTTTCGAGGTTATTTCACGAATTATTTAGTCGATACTTTCACAGCATCCTGCAAGTCACCTCATAAGATTTCTTTAAAAGACACATTTAGATTTGACTGTTTCCACTCCAGGACCTGAGGTTCTGGAGCATGTCTGGAACCCAATAAAAAATCTGTTGTGGGAAACTTAAACTCATAATAAGTTCGTCCTATAGAAATAGACTGAATAGAGTTCGGAAGGTCCAATACCCAGGTTTTCGAATTCAACCTGATAAAGCGGATAGTTTCTTAAATAGATTGGTACTGATATTATCATTCCAAAATGTCACGATATAGAACTGCTAATTATATAAAGGCACCAGTTCATTTCTATCGACTTGCTGCCTTTTTAGCTGATCTTTGCGTACACACGAAACAAACATACGGATTGAATGCAAGATAGCCAGGATTGTCCAGGATCCCCGGGGATAATCCTGATAACAAGCCCGGACCCCGAACCGCAAATTAGTTCACAAGTTGGGTATTTTGTGATCCCAACCCTATAACATCTGTGCGTTTTTGTCTGAATTGCCAGCATGGAACTCCAGTATCACATTTCTGATGATATCCCTATGGCCATTCTCGCACGATCTGATTACTGCTTATTGTTGATTTTGTGGATGAAGGATGTTATGGAAAGAATTGCGCGATGAGGATATATTGTCATAATATTCCCTCCTGTGAGGTGTGCGATTGTGTGGGTGATACACGAATAGTCTATCGATTTTCATTTGATTTCAAATCGTGAGGTAGCTGTACCTATATCATTATATTTTTATTACCATTAAAATCATGAACATATACTCGAATTTTTCAAATAACAAAATTGGTCAGGTATTGGGCGGTCATTGATGATTCAACACTATACACATGTAATTTGGCGAGTTTGGACACTTTTCTTTACTTCCCTGCCATTTACTTCAATATTATTTTCTTCCATAACAGATCTCTTCGTTCATCTCTTAGAAGAGGATTTATGCCAATTTTCGGGATATACTGGATAAGATTTTGTATCACTTTTCTCATTCATCAAATTCATGTGAGTAGAGCACTTTTGGTAAGTATTCACCTTCATATACGTCTATAGCGGTAATTCAACTAGGTATCTGAGGAATCTTCAAGCATCTCAGCAATCCTAACTAATTTATCATTAATTGATGGTATTTTGAACTGTTGATTGAAACAATGGATTATTTTGGTGGTACTCCAACTGATTGATGACCCTGAATTCTAATTTGCCCTTTCAGTTCATAGATAATCATGCTTTATGATATTATCAGATATATTAATATCAACCTTTTTATCGAGATTCAAATTCTTCCAATGCTTCAAGAAATATATTATCGAAGTTTATTCAAAGCACCAGAAAAAATTTAATTTTCCTCAGATGAGAGCTCAGATGTTTCGCACACTTCTCATGGTAACAACTTTCACATTTTGGACACTTGAGTGCAGGGTCTTCACGTTTATTTTGAACCCCCGCCCCCTTACCTTTTTCATCTATCGTTCAATTTTAATTTCAAAAAAATGATCCTATGTGATTTTTCTTGCAGATTCCATATATATGAACAGAAAAACAGTTGAAGTTCTGAAAAAAAGTTTTAAATGGAACACCCTATATATATTTTGTCACTTTTGGATTGGGTTTATTTTTATGATTTCAAATATATACACATTATATCTAATAGATTTCGATATATTCAACGTTGAAATTCAGATCCAAAACAGATTATTTCAGATAATTAGGACAAAGTTGGTCAGAGTAACTATGGAAATAATTGGAATATCTGTTGTCAAATTGTTTAGATCGATAGATTTTATCCGGATTTTCTCTCGGATTAGAAATAATGAAAAAATATTTGTTGTCAACGATTTTCAAACATTGTGCTCAATAATGATTTTCCATATTTCTCCATCGAAAAAACACAACTCTCTTGAGGCATGCGCTATAGACCATATATAACATATTTCCATACCTATACCCTGACCATCTACGTCCTATTTAGCTGAAAGAATCTGGATAAAGTCTGAATTTCAATGTCAAATATCTCGAAATCTATTCGAGATAACATGATAAATATATATATATATATTTGATATCGGAAAATATACTGTTTTCATAAGTTATGAAATATGTGGGGTAATCCATCAAATAGTTGGTGCCCATAACTTTTTTTTCAGATGTTCAACTGTTCTTCTGTTTACATATATGGAATCTTCATGAAAAATTACATGAGATCATGTATTGAAAAAAGCAATTAAACAATAGATAAAAAAGTTGATGGGGGTTCAAAATATACATGAAGACCCTGTACATTCTACTACTTTTTATAACACTTTTTAATACAGTTTGAAAAGATTTTGGATTCAGGAGCACTCATATATTCGTGTGTTCACCACTACCAGTCATTTTTTACCGGATATATACATATTTTTAATCCTTTGACTGCACGAGAGGAAAATCTATAATGTCGTAGAGGAACATCGTATAAGCCAGTAGAAGGATATTGGGGAATCAAATAGGTATTGGAATTTTTATATACCTTGTTGAAGAATGGAAATAAATGCAATACTCATAGGAGCAAGTGTTTTTCTCACTCAGGAGTGATAATGTCTACTTTCTAAATTGAAAATGAGTTCTAAACGATTACATTCAGTACTGGTCATGGTTTTTGGTTGTATTGAATGGTTAGTTGGGTTATCAGCCAGTCCCATATCTTATGCGTTCATGATTGCTAGGTTATATTTATTTCGTTTATGTAATTGTTTGGTTTGTCATAGATCAAGGTGGATATAGGATGGTGAAACAGCTCTTCAATTGTTTCTGCGAAAAACTTGTAGACCGTTTGGGAAGGTAGTGATATATCAGCTACTTGAATAAAGATGGCGATAAGATCGATTATCGAAGAAGATATCTGTTGTTTACGTATTTCTGTGGTTCGCATCTGACAGACTTGACTTGAAACGACATTGAACAATATTTTTCTATAAATCTGGAATGAATATTGATATTTTGACTCTTTTCAGTCATTTCTCATCTAGAACAGATGAAACTGATAAAAAGATGACAGAAGCACAGTTTCTGTTTTACCGACACAAGGTATGTCGCCATCTCTGTTAATTTCAGGAAATATTACTACGGTATAAAATCAAGTAGGCAAAGATCTACAGTTTATTCTAGTGCTCATTAATAGGAATATATCCACCTTGCCATAGATGTTCATGCCGGTGATTAGACAAATAGAATGATAGTTGTTCACCGTTGATATTTTATCTCGGAATTTGTTTTATCAGGTGGAATATATTTATCGTTTCGATTATTAGGGTGGTGCGAATTTTCAATTTGCGCTTACCATCATGGTGTGCATCTGACTCAAGGAAGAGATTCGTTTCTCGGTAAAGTAACCGCAGCAACCCTTTGAAAAATTTGTGTTAAAAGCAGTTTTGTCATTTTATGTCTCTTTGCTCTTCGATTATTTTCTCATTCAAAGTGTCCACACAGAGTGTTTGAATATAGCTAAGCTACCTACTTAAAATTCTTGACGAACGGTTCGACTCAACACGCGAAAAAGTGTCTGGTTAGTGGCAAGTATGATGATATGATAAAATATGATCTTGTTATCCTAACAAAGTTATATCGTAACCACAAACACATGTTCATGTGGACATTATGGTTAGTATACCGAAAAAATTTATGACAAAAGATCATATACGTAGTTGTGTCTAAACTATCATATCTAATATCCAGTAAACCAAAGTTCAACCTAGAATGAAAGATTTCAATGACAATACGCTAACTATCTATTTAATAACTCTGACATCTCTTGACTCGCCTTCTTTGTTATCAAATACAGGAGGATCAACGACTACTTTCCAACATTCGTCCATCTCTTGAACATAATGTTTGTTTTCAAACTTATATTTCAATCGGTCAGGCCTGTTTGGCCTGTTACAATTTATATTCTCGACATCAACAACATCATTTATATCTTCATCAGATTCGGGTTTCAATTCTCCTCCAGTGTCATCAGCTTCTTCATCGCTCTCATCATTTCCATGCTCTGCAATATCTATTATCTCGAATTCTGTTTCTTCTCATCTTGATATTATTTTCGTAATAATCATCTTTTCCTGAATTCCTGTAGATTTCCATTTGGCAAATATGAGCTACATTACTCAAATTCGATGTTCTCTATTGAATTTTTCTAATTCGTAGGTATTTCCAGGAAGTATTTCGACAACAACAAATGATCCGCGATATTTCAGTTGAGTTTTTGTCGGTTGTCCAGTAGCTACATGTAGTTTACGTATCTTTTCTCGAACTTAACACCTTCATATCGTCTCTCATCATAATACATCTTGTATTGACTCTAATTTCTTCATGCATCATGCATCAGTTTATTCCTGATTTCTTCATGCTTCGCTTCTTCAGTTTTTCCCTCAAATTCACGATTTCTTAATCTTACAAATTTGGTTGAAATCCGTAGAGAAAAGGTGCGAACCCTGTAGTTATATTAACTGCACCGTTCAATTACTTTCTACTGAACTCGAATTTTCATCCATTTTTCATCTTCAAAATTGACTGAAGATGCAATACATGGTACAATAGATTTCATTCTATTTTCAGCCTTTCCATTCGCTTGTGGAAACTGTGCAGCATCGCTAACAATCACTCTAAGCGCTCCATACTGATCAATGAATATTTCTATTAGTCTAATCGTTTGTTCTTCTTCCAGGAACTATTTCATCTGCAATCAATCAGAAGCCAAGAAATTTCACAGTCTTCTTTCCAAATTCGCATTCAAGTTTGGAAGTTGATTTCGCTTTCAATATCGCAGCAAATACTTGCCGTAGTTTGTCTAACATTTCTGTCCAATTTATCGCACCGATTAATATATTGTCTAGATACGATTCATCTACAGTATTTCTCAAAGGTCCTAAAACCAAACACATGAGTTTCGAAAACTCAAAAGAGCCATTCACCAAAACTAAACACATTATTTCAAACTCAGCCGTATCATCGGGATAAATAAAAGCTGTCTTCGATTTTCATTCTTCGTCGAGTAGTATTTGCGAATAACCTGATGTCAAATCCAATGTACAAAATATTTTACAACCAGCTAACAACTCGAAGCAATAATCAATATGGGGAATTGGAAAAGTCTTCAGCTCAGTTCGAGCATTCAATCTACGAAAATCTACAACGAGTATCTCTTCACCGGATGCTTTCGGTACGAGAAAAGCTAGTGATGCATGTGATGAGTTCGTATCACGTACTATGCCGCATTTACACCATTCAGCAACAGTTTCTTTCATTGTCTTTCGATTCTCCAAATTGAAACAATAAACTTTTCCTATCGCATGTCTTCCTGACATACTTCTTCATCAAAATTTAACTTGTCCAAAATTATAATAACCTTTCCATCCTCTGAAAATGTTTTGGAATCAACAGAATTTTTGGAGTTATCCCGTATTTCACCTAATCGATCTCCAACCTTCAAACTGACATCTCGATCTGTCATGACTGCTAGATTTCCAACTTCTTCACTAATTCGAAAATCAACGAAATTCAACTTATTTTTTCAAAATAAACATTGATTTGAATCAAAACTTCAGTTTTACGTTGAGAATCTTTTGATATCATGGTCCTAAATGGATCTTCATGTTTTTTTTTTCCGAAGCTAATCTATTCCGCTCCATATTTAACATAATTTCCATAAACTTTTTCGATAGAGTTTCCTGCGATGCTGAACCTTCCACTGTACTACTTGGAATACCTCCATCTGCCATGTCAATAATCGCTTCAGGTACCAGAAGAACAAGCCAGTTAGTCTCGAAAATCACGCCAACAAAGACTCTCCAGAATTGTTCAGTAACCGCAGTTAGGACCAATACTGAATTGTAGGAAATATCTTTGGATTCAATAAGAATGGTTGATAAACAACTTAATGGTAAAAGAATATAAGATTTCACCTTCAAGATACCAGACTGGAGCCAAGTAGTAGTCTGTAGAGTCCGATCGGCTGAACTCTCCCAGCTGACCGTGGACAACCTCCACCTTCTACAAGTTCTCCTGTTCATCTTCATCTTCGTAATATCAAGTTTTGTAGGACTTTGCATAGGGGCAATATATACCATTGTGACCATTGAAGGAGATCAATGTCATACACATATCAGATATAGCGTTTAATTTCAGATATTTTTTCCTTAAATAATATATATGTACAGCGTCTGCTATAAAGTTGGATGAATATGGAAGAAGAAATTGTTATTAAAATATCTGATAACTCTATCCGTTGATCTAACCACTAACAACTGAAAAATCTGTTGCGACTTTTATCTCGCGTCACCTTAGATTTGGAGAAACATTAAAAAAAATTGTCATTGCTGTCGAAAAAATTAGATTTTGTCGAGATAAATAATGCATTATTGAGTTTACTAATGTTAGTTTCATATCTCACAATATCTTTTCCAATTATTGAAGCGTCCAGGGATATGATGAGTTAAAATACTTACTGTGCAAGCATAACTTACTCATCTGACTTTCATTTGACAGTTCCAAAAAGAAAAAAAAACGCGTTCCGAAATAGAGGCTATTTCAATATGGAATTGCGTTTTATGAATACTTCATCATAGAACCAGAAACTAAAGAGATGTTTATGATTCTGTCGATTTTTTTTTTAATTTAATTCGTTTACATAACCAACAAAACCAGTAATGGTTTCGGTATTAAATTTGGTTAGAATCTGTATTGACTGATCTACTTGCAATCTTTGATTGAAGTTACATACACATATTCAGTTAGGAACTATATATAAAATGTAGAAAATCTTTATTTTTGTATTTCGTGCAAAATTATTTATTTATTTCAATCGTAGCAGAGCGCTTTCGGCTTTTCAGCCATCATCAGTGCTCACCTGTAAGCAAGTAATATTGATTGTGAACATTTTCTTATTTTTAATGGAATCAATGAAATGTCAACAAAAACAATTTTTGGTTTTAAGAAATTAAAAATTGTTGCAAGTTACTTACTCGTCAGGCAATGCAAGAGCTCCATAAAGTATTCCATTGTAAAATTGGAAGGAATCCATCCTACAGTATGAATAACATACATATTAAAATGATTTCAAAAACCCTTTGTATAAAGGACACGTGTAATTACATTTTGTAAAATAATTATTATAATTATTCTACCTTCACTGTGTCATGAAGTGGAGATGACTGAATCAAGAATGACAAATTTCTCATTTGACAATTTTGACATGATATGGTACAGAATTCATAAATCACAGAACAAGAGTGGAAGAGAAATAATAACCAACGTTGACATCCAGAACCCAAATCCGATCACTAAGATCTGTTTAATGACTGATATGTAAATTTTTTATGTGTTTCTTCGTTATTTTAGTTGTTATTTGTTGTTACTCATGTGAATAATACTGTGACGTATCCAATATCATGTAAATGATCGAAAGGGCCAATAAATTTGATTTGATTTGATTTAATGGGGTCCTATCCCAAAAGCAATGAGACGGGACTTGGCAGTCTGTGATGACTAAAGCCATCTTTGAAGCAAGCACAAGACATCAGAAATTTAAGTAAATTTTGTAAAATAATTGAATTTGAATTTGTTGAGAAATGATAACAATCATAAATTATCACCCAGACACATATGCAAATGAACGCACGAAGTAAGCAAGGAAAAGTTTAATGGAACTTCCCTAGCAAACCCAATCAGAATTTAATTACAATATATCAATGGGATCAGATCCATAATTGTTTGTATGGATTACATTGCATTACCTGACGCGTAAGTAACTTGCAACAATTTTCAATTTCTCAATTCCATCAAAAAGAAAAAAATTCACAATCAATATCACTTGCTTACAGGTATACACTGATAATGGCTGAGAAGCCGGAAGCGCTCTGCTACGATTGAAATAAATAAATAATTCTGCACGAAATACAAAAAAATCTAGTTTTTCTACATAAGCTAGCCGTGCACATACCCTCGGGATTTGTATTTTCTATATATAAAAGTCTTGCTCACATCTACTTCCACTATGGTATGGAGAAATTTCACAGAAGTCTGAAGAAAAAATCCACCCACAGTAAAATGTCTCTATTCATTCGGATCTGTTAATTGCTACTCAATCTTTTCAGATGCTCATTTTGACTAGCTTGCACTGCGAGATATGAGATGTCCACCAAACGAATTTCGAATCATATTCTGAATTGTTGCTCTACTTCTCTGTTCAGGATTCAGTATAGAAAAATAGGCAGCATAATATCGACATAAGCAGAATATTCCATGATTTTTGGGAAATCGGGCACTTCATGTGATTAACTACGGAAGCGCTGAAGGGTCACATAGGAGCGTTTTCTTTAACATATTTGTTAGCTGACTTCAAATCGGTTGTTATCCGACTTCAACTCGGCTATTAGCCGACTAAGACGGGATATAACGCAATCAACATCATGAGCGAGTCTGATGATCATGCGTGCTTTTTCTTTCATTTTCAATATTTTCAAGTGCGTTAAGATGTGCATTATGGAAATCCATAGTATGGAAGAAATATACTAATTCCTATCGATACATCGTGTAACAGATACTAAAATAAATGAACCCAACCAGGCCAAGATCATTTTTCTATCTCGCCCAGACTATGACCTACATAGACGCCAAAGTGAAATAATTTATCCTGAAATACAAATAACATTAGGAAATAACGAAAACACATCAGATAACTCACTCTCCTTCTTGATATTGAGTGGCATTCACCGAAATGTAAGTATATAATAATTGGGAGAGCTAATGGCCCAAGCAGCTGAAGCTCCAAAAAAATCTCAAACTGTGGCTATGGATGTGAACATTTTTCTTCGATATAAACGCATTTTTCTCATGAGTCTTCAATGATCTTAGACTCAGATCTTCTCCATGTGACAATATATACAAATAAATGTCCCTATTCTGTAATCCCCTAGGCAAGTAATGACGAATCAAAGTTTCCTAACGTTTATTTACTAGTTTCGTTATCAGATCAAGTGAGCTGTGCTTCCTATATCAAATCACTCGAATAATCACCGTTAAATGATCATTGACGAGAGAATGGATATAGTGGGAAATATAATGTACATCAGGGGATACGAATCACAACTGAAATTCATAGGACTGATAGTCGGCTGTTAGTCGCTTTCGAATCCACCTAACAGCTGAGTTTAAGTCAGCTAATATCCAAGTTTGAGTTGGCTAACAGTCGAGTTTGAACTGGCTAACAGGCCAGTCTTGAAGTCGACTAACAGTCCAGTTTTGAAGTCGGCTAACAGCCGAGTTTAAGTCGGCTAACAGGAGTTTGAGTCGGCTAACAGTCTAGTTCTCTAGTCAGCTAACAGCCAAAATTCGAGTCGGTTAACAGCCTAGTTTTGAGGTCTGCCAACAGCCGAGTTAAAAAAAACGCTTCTATGTGGCCCTTTAGCGCATCCGTAGTTTACTGTTTCATACAGGTAGCCATCTTTCTCTAGATAAAAACATTCTGGTTGGTGAAATTATACGTATATTTGGTTGAGATAAAAAGTATTTGTGATCGATTTGTGATGAAATGAAATTTTGGTGAATATAATGGAAGAAATTTAAAAGGAACACACGAGAAACATAAATCATACAAACGAATCATATTCAAATTCGAACTATTAAGAGGGGCGTTTCACAAGAACCGTCAAACAGACCTTTTTATGTTGATACTTTTCTGCCAAACGATGAGTCCAATCGCAAAAACTATTATATGTTCGTGAAGAAGAAAGTTCAACCTAAGTTAAGACTACTTTTGGAATCGTAACTCGTTAGTTGAAGAGATATATCGACGATCGAAAAATGTAAACATTGAAATTTTTTTGTCACAGAATGTGATAATATTTTATCCTCTCCTACCTCACATATTGGGCTATGTCCTGCCTGAATATTAAGTTTCAAAATGTAATAATTCCAGAGATTTGAGCAAAACAGATTTATTATGTAGAAAATACGTGAACACGTCAAAAACTAGTACTATAATAGTTCAGCCTTTGGCTCGTAGATGGCGGAATGGCGGATCCATGAATGACATGATAAACTACAGTTGAGTGCAGTGTTCTGCAATGACAACTAAGACGTCAAATCTATGTTGGTACTCCTAATTTGATTCAAATGTTTCCAAACAAATTAGTTTCCCATGTTTACTCAGTTTAGTCTCCATAGAGATTTTTTGAACTCGATTATCTCATTTTATAATGGAAAAGTAACATATTTCGATACAATTTATGGGAAATAGATCATAGTAGTTCCTATTAGAAAAATAGAAACAGATGAGAAACGCTAAAAAATTTGAACTATGTTGAAATTTTTTGAGGTAATGTTATTTCAGTGTTTACTTTCGGGGTCCTGATATTTCGACTGAGTTTTTTTCATCAATATATCAGTACACTCATAATAATGAGTGAAAAATAAGTTATCTGCGATGATGTATTTCTTCAAAGATGAGGAGAAACTGGTATCCAGGGGTGAAAAGGCCATGGTGAGAACATGGTATATTTGATCATTAGATCATTGTATTTGATGCTGGTCTCAAGATTTTAATGAGTTTGATTGTTGATCCGTGCTAATATTCATAATAAAACAGAAAGTAGAGGTGAGCTAAAATATAGTATATAGGATAATTTGAAGGTTTTGAAATATTTGTTGTAGATCAACTTTACCAGTAGTGACTGAATGAGTTCCTGTTCAAGAGGATAGTTTCTTGGCCATCACATGGCAGCTCTAGCAATATTTGCATACTATAATGTACATTGTACAAATTGAAAGTTTGTATACTAGGAGTAATGAAGAAAATGCATCCTCAACATCTGAAAAGGAATCAGTCACACAAATGTAAAATTATATATATTATAATATATAATAAAGTGAATATCAATCAACATCACACTTTCAATATGTTCAAATGAAAAACTGTCATGTAAGTCATTTTATTTCTGAAGAAAATACATTTTAGCTTCTTGTTGAGCACTTAGCAATCTTTTACTTAGCAATGTAGTTAGTGCCTAGTGGCAGATCCCAAAGTTGTTTTGAACTTCTTTCATTATTTTATGATACTGGTATAAATTCCCAGGTAAGCTTTCAGATTCTTCTACAGATTTCAAAGGCAACCCTATATTTCCTCAATCTACAACAAATAATGATATAATAATACCTTTATTATATCTAGTACCCATATCTTGATTTATACACATTTTATTTTACACATCACCATTGATATAGAAACAAAATAATATAGAAAACCTCACTTCACTTTCATTTATTTGACATATATTCAAAACTATCTATCAATGGCCTGTTACCTGTCTAATTTTTCGAAGATAAAATGAACCTCCATTTTTTCGTAAATGATCTTGAATACGTCAAATATTCACGATTTATTATTAGAATGCCTTCTAACATGCACTAACATGCAAATTTATTTTGTTTGGAAATACGAGTTTTCGGTCTATTAAAAATGCAATAAGATCTATGCTATTCAATATCAATGTGAGTTGTCTCTTGTCTGGTACTCATGGGTGCGCACTCAGTGTATACCTTCCTCCTTTTATTACATTTCTGAAAGAGAGACAGAAATATACTGAGTGCATAAAAACTCGGCTAGTTCATTCCAATGGAAATTGCTTAGTGGGTCTTATTCGATAATGCCGAGAAATGCCGAATGATATAGACATGAGACATGACATACAGACTGTCATAAGACAGATGTTAATATGGTATTTGAATTTTGAACGCTGAAGTAAGAAGTTTCTTCGATTGAGCGTTTATACTTTATAGGTAATCTTGGTTCATTGATGAGTATTCACCCAAAGAATACTTTTAAATGTGAGTACTTCAATCTTGTTGAATTTTGAGGATTTCTGTCAAGTCTGAAATGAAATTCGATGCAACACAATGAAAGGTATAACACACAGCACAGTGTAAGAAAATTTGCGCTATGGAAAAGAGTAGATGGATCTATTGTATAAAAAATGATTGGCCTGTTCGAGCGACATCTGTTGAAATCTGTTATGACTAGCGAAGATTAATGGTTATAGAGAAATCTATAGTACTTTCTCGATTCTGAATTTTTATTATGATATGTTCACAGTATGGACATCTATCGGAAATTCCAGCAGCACTGCTGAATCCCTGCTCTTAATTGAAATTCTTCATTCCAGTGTTATGGATAAATGGTTTCAAAATATTTTTAGAAATAATGAGATTGTATGGTATGCAAATTCAACTCGTAGGTTGCAGATGGGAAATTGCATATTTTGCATGCCTTAAAAAACAACGCTGGCCAATTGATATCTTAGCAAGGTTTCTAGGAATATTACTTCACACAAAAAAGAAAGATCTTGAATAAAAACCGTTAGCCTCTGTCCAAGACCATTGTGCCTTTCATATGTAGCGAATAAATATGATCTCAAATTAAACAAAACATAACCTCATTTTTACGAACTCTTTATGAAACAATAAGGTTTCTGAGTGAAGTATTTTATACAATCATTAAGATAACATTAGCTCTCTATCCTAAGTATCAATAACATCTACTGAAAATACTGGTGCTCTCATCCAGAGAGGAAATAATATCCTCATTCGAAGTAATAGTTCTGTTTTTTCGAGAGTAGTCACAAATGTAGATATTGTCAACTTCCTCGAGAGTATTTATGCTCTTCAACTGAGATATTGTGATTTTCAATTATGATGATGTAGGGTTTTCTTTCAAAGACAACAGTTTTTTTTCTAAACGTTTATGATCTCAACCTGATGAACAAATTATTCAGTATCAGTTTTTCAACTCTTCATTTCGAAGCACTCATTTTGCTTGTTGTTTTTATCCACAGCACCCATCAGTGATTATCATAAATATGATTTTGTCTGCCATAATTCTCTTGATATTGTCTGAAGCCGTGATTTCCTCGATATATCTTGATTTCTGAAATAGAATGAGTGGTGTATCAATATACGCAACAATATATGCCGCAAAGAAATTGTTGATAAGTTTTTTGGTTTTTGAGATACTTATCTAAAACAAAATGAATTTTTGATTTTAATTTTGTATTGGCTTTAGATATTTTGATAAAAAATGAAAGACATTATCTCAGATCTGTTTTCCATGCTTTATAACTTGACAGTATAAAATTTGTAATACGACGTCTCAACTTTTTTTTAATACGGAATTAGATTTCATTATCTAGGCTAACCTGAATACGTTGATATATACATTGATTGCAGTTCAAAAAAATATTGTTGATGACGGCCAGTGTCAGATTTTTATTAATTCAAGTTTCAACTACCTTGTTATGTTTCGGGATCCGCTGCTGTTTTTCAATGGCTTCCTGGAAAGGCCCTCATAGGACTCCGTTGCTTCCCCAAAGGGCTTCATTTGTTCTTTTTGGGCTCTGCTAGATGTCCTCCTTTTGCCTTCGAGGCTTCCATTCGACTCTTGGGTGTTCTCTGATGACCCCTTGTGCCACCAGATCTGCGATGTGTTGTGACCCATTGTGTCTCTAGTACAGGCACAGATTAGGCACAGGGGTGAGATGAATTATGGTTCACAACTGACATAACTATTTCCTCCAAGCATACTCCAGAATAAAATAAATTGACAATATACAGATATATATATAATAGACACAATAAAGAGAGGCTTATCTTCGGTGCCCTGATGATTTCGCTGATTTTATGGGAGCATCACGTTCACTTCTTATTCCAGAAATCTCAATTCAAAATTTCAGCAGTGAATAAAATCTAATATATTGGGATATATATCGATAATCACTTAAAATGGGATGCACATATCGATTATTTGATGAAAAAATCACGTTATGTTTTCCATAGATTAAAATACATGAGACCATACTTACATTTGAGACTCACCAGTCCAGTACCAGTTGTATAAAAAACCTGAAAAAAATACAAAAAGTAACACTGAAAATAAATTACCATTAAAAAAGAACTTACTCAACAGACCTATTATAAAACATCGATTTTAGATACAAGACAACTTCAATACTATAAAACCGTGATCAAACAACGAACGAACGAACATGAACTCACCAGAATAGAACACCAATATAGTACTCGTCATAAAATGAAGTCTTTCTATGGTTTTTAAATCTCAGAAAGATATCCTCCAGAGATCGTATTCTTATCTAGCGCCTCGGCTGAACAATCTAGTCCCAGTTGAAACCAGAAATGTCATCAGCATATTCTCTTTCAAGAACAAATTGAAAACTTGGATTCTAAGTTTGCCAAGAATGCTGCAACTTCATTTATACAAGGATGTCAATAACACCTATTATTACACAATAATTAAATATTATTATATTCTTCATTGATTCAATTATTATTATTAGTGTAATTGTTTCTGTTTTTCTTCATCAGTAATTCTCATATCCTTTTACATCAGATACGATTATTGTTTCAGAAATACTAATTATTGCTACAATTATAATTTATATTGTTTTTTTTGTAGTACCTACAATTTTTTCCAAGCACAGATTTATCCTTCTGTGTGAATTCAATATTCATTTGTATCTGTTGTAATTTTTGTAGCATTATCATGATATATGTCAAATTAACATCATTATTTATAATGAATTCAGAGAAATCAAACATCTTAGCTAACAACCATTTGGAAATTCACTTCTGTAGCTATACTTTTTGTCCGATATCAGAAAAATATCAATGCATTTTTTGTTTCTGATTCACCAAGACGGTATTGACGATTTCTTAACCTCATTTCACTGTTTTTTTGTGGAGTAATATGTGGATCGAATTTTTTCGTTCAATTTCAACCTTCTTCAATCGAAAAAAAATTCAATGTTCAAATGCCTGGAATAACGAATGCATTCAGTCTCTATCCTGATATGCTTATATATTATAATCACTACTTCACCATCCCTCATAAAACGAATCCCACCTCCACAACAGTGATAATTATCCGTAACTCGTTTAGGACCATCCGACATCATATTCGTCGTAATGGGAAGTTTCATGACCACATATTCCCGATTATATTCCACCGTGCAACCGGAACTCAATCCGTAGTGACAAATGATAAACGGCCTAAATCTTCCTGTGAGCTATTTGGCCATGATGTTTCGGAGTCATGCTGGCCATTTCGAAATCGATAGAAAGTGGAACTTCAAGTGGGATATTCGATTGTGAGCCAGAACGAATAAATGAATCTGTTTCAGTTTATTTGATCGTACGAATGACGTAGGATACATATAAAAAAGAACATCGAGTATACGAAAAGTACGTCTCCCTCAGTTTATATGGTACAATTAGTACTCACGGGTTCGAGTTCTATATGAATCCTAGAATAGGCATTGGTCACAGTTCTATATTGGAGTCCAGTATTCATGAAGAGAATAGGAGATTTTCTGCCTAAGAGTAGGTGTTTTGCGTGAGTTTTGAAATTCTCAATGACGATGTTACCACATTGGTTGGTGAGGGTATGTTTTATCGCAAACTCAACGTAAAGGAGGTGCTGCTACTAGTGGAAGTAATGATGATATTGTTTAGAGTGGTGTCCCAATATCCTTCGTAACCTGAAACGCAAGATGGTGCCCGCTCACCGCGCTAATTGACTCTCCTAATTGACGATGCGACATTGTCGATCGTTTTTACGTGCTTAAAAAACACAAAACACGCCTTGAACTGTTATTATATATAATCGTCATCAATGATGATATATCGTCAAAATATTCAGATATAGTGAAAATGAAGCGAAATTGAGTTGCAAACACAAAGTCCATGAACGAACAACATTCGAAAATAACTGATTGAAGTACGCACCAGATGAAATTCTGAATTCATTTCTATATTATGTTTATTGTCGGTCCTAAAGCAGTTGATGATTTCATTGATTTCCGATAACTTACAGTGAAGCTACTATTTTCTCATTGAATTATCCTAACAAGAAAGAATCTTCGAGAGGTTTCATCTTGGTCATAATCTCGGTTAGCGCATATTTGGTAGAATATTATTTGTGCCCTAAATGATTCATTAAAGAAATCAAAATTGGTGAGGTTAAGCTATATAAAAAACGTTATCATGGTTCACCAAATGAAAACTGTATAATATCAGGTCTATACTCACCCAAAACATATCTTTAGTTTTTCGCAAATATCTCAGGAACCTCTGCATTTACGCATTTACGAGGCAATGTTGACAGAGAATTTTAGTTTGTTCAGATATCTTTGCCCAGATTGTCAGATTGTAGTAAAATAATGGAATTGTTTATCATTGACAATCTACATAAAGTTCTGCGGATACGATGTAAATCATCAAGGTATACTATAATGTTCGATTTTTCACCATCAGAGTCAAATAACGCAAATGCTTTGAGATCGTGACACTGCGCTTCCGAATATCTTGAGCAGATTCTCTCTAGATGAGATGAATTGAGGTCTCTTAGAACGTACATGGTTGATACGCGTTTATATAATTTGCCTCTGTTACATCCAATGAGTGCAAGATGTGAGTTGCTTCACCCTATGAAGAAGCACTGAAATAGTGAAATTTCTGCATGTCAGTATCACTGTTATTACTTATTGTGAACTAGGGAATCGTTAGTATCCCTGAACTCGAGCTAAGCTCGAAATTTCCGCTCAAATCAATAACTGATAATTTAATGCCCCTCAATCTATTTTCCATGATATCAGACACATATGAAGTTATGTTTATTCTACCGTGCTTCGAATCCACTGATTGTGTATATCATTCTTAGAATATTTTGGCAAGAGTGCTATTGCCTGAACAGCAAGAATCATCAGAATCATAAAAATTTTAACGTTCATCATATTGTCTATCCACATGAGTAGCCAAACATTCAATTTGACACTCTTTTTTGTTAAATTCTTCGCAAGTTTGTTCAAGTTTTTTAATTTTGCGTTGTACTCCGAGTATCCGGACATAATTCAAAACTTCTAGTGATAGAACACTTCCTATATGCTTCTGAAAGTTAGTAAGCCGAGTTTTGGGTGCGTCCCGTTGAACTTTTATCCAACGATTTCAATTCATAGACCATCATTGTATAGAAAAATTTACCACAAATTGAGTCACTTCGTGCATAGAATCAGGTATACCTATACCTACTAGAAACGGAATTATTTTTTGTAATGAAAATTGTTTTCATCAGTTGCAAACATTATAGCACACGCTGTATATGTTTCTTCGTACAAACTCCTTATGATCCGCTTGCTACTTGGCTAGTGGTTAGAAAACAATTTCAACAACGATTGACGTCACAACTGTCACAATCAAAACCTATTTGATGGAGTCTGCTTATCAAAATAGAAGGCCAACGGTATAAACTCATTCGAATATATGAAAAATTTGTGAAAATTTGATATTTTGATGTGACAGACAAATGAGTAGTTGATATTTTCTTCTTTTCAGCTCAAGATCAACTTGATACTTATCTCTACTTGGTTTTCTCTGTTGAAACTGAGATATGTAACTACATGCAGTGTCATGTCAATTGTCTTAATTCTCTATATCGTATTTTATTTAGTGTCTACAAATGAAATATCGATCGTTTTCAACAAATAAAAACCAAATTTCATCTCAAAAATATATTCAACTTATACAAAAGAGCAACATTCTCAATGAACCGAATTGTATAATTATTTTCTTGTATATAACTTTCAGGCCGGATCCACTATATATGTTCTCCGGCGAACAGCTGCCGTTCGCATGCACAATTTGTTATATGAAGTAGGCCACAATAAATCAAAAAATTTGTATCTATGTTTCACTACTACTTTTTTGATCTTTCGACTGCACGAAAGGAAAACCTACCTTCAAATGGTGAATGTTTCTGCCAAGTTTGGGTGCATTGAATTTCAAGATATATTTCTCCAATCCAAACTACATGTTTTGTGTATACTTGTGTAATGGAATTCGGCAAAGTCATAAAGAAGTATCGCCGATATCAAAATATCCTCCTGTTGTCAGGTTTGTAGTAATGTTACTGAAGTTGGTGGCACTGGACAGTTGAACGATTATGGCATTTGTTCGATTTTTTTCGTGTGTGGCCGGACCTGTGGTAGAGAGGGGGAGGGGCCACGTTTTTAGAGTTAAGGTTAAGCACATGTAGGTGATTGTAATTATTTTTAATAGATACTTTTCTGAGAGCTCCATTGACCATTGTATTTATACCAACCAAACACCTGTATTGGGCATTCCAGATAGCTCTCGATTGTTCGTGAAAGATCTAGAACAAAAAAGGATGGAATATCCTGGAAGCTATCAGATGGAGAGAGATGACAGGAGAGTGACAGTTCGAGAAGGTTCTAGAACAACTCAATCACGATATACCGGGTGTTTCACAGTGGATGGAACATTTGAAGTATCTGGAGAACAGAAAAACAGATCATTTCGAAAATTTGTGGGCGTGTATAATCAAACTCACTCTATCCGTCTAAAAAATTTTTATCAATGCAGTGTTTTCGCTTCTATCGAAAAATAGCAACAACTTTGTTATTTCAAATAGAATACCCTGTATTTGATTTCATTTTTAGATCCTTCCTGCGAACTGATTTCGTCGATATATCATACTTAGGGATAGCCAGTGAGATTACAGAGATATAGGGTGTGAAAAATCTAGATTTTTTTTGTGTTGAAACTATTCATTTCAGCTCGAAATGACTTACATGTCCCTATCTTAACTTTTCATTCACTATCTGCTGACATTTAATAGAAACAAATAGAGGGTGATGCAAAACTCAAAATTCTGAACCAATCGTATTCGTTTCAATTGAAAATAAATCGATAGTAAATGGAAAGTTGAGATAGAGACATGTGAGCCGTTTTGAGCAAGAATGGATAGTTTCGGCACAAAAAAATCCTAAATTTGAAAAATCTCGATTTTTCACACCCTATGTCTCTGTAATCTTTCTCGCTATACCCCAAGTATGATTAATCGACGAAATCAGCTCTTCAGATAGAATCTAAGAATGAAATAAAATAGAGGGTGTTTTATTCGAAATAACAAAGCTGTTCCTACTTTTTGATAGAAGCGGCAACATAGCAACGCTGAAAGTATTTTAGATCGATAGAACAAAACTGATTACCCAAGAAACCAAATTTTCATGATAATCCTAAGTCCTGTTCTCCAGAAACGTCTAACCTACCATCAACCGTGAGTCACCCTGTATATACAGGGCCAGATAATGGCAGGAGGCAGTTGAATACGACGTTGCGTTACGTTCATAACCTCTAAAATAAAAAGTTGTTATAAATTAATCTGTCATAAGTGTTAGTGTCCGTTGAAATAAATCAGTTACCATGTTCGAACTTGGTCGTCGTTCATTTCTACCCACGAAAATCGTAACACTATCAACTATGAATATATATAGACTCATAATATTTGTTTATTATATTGGCGAATTATAGTGACTATCAATTCTTAGAAGTATCTCCTTGATGGTGATCTTTCAGTAGGAATCTACGTACTATCACCTTACAATTAATAAATTATTCTCTGACTCATGGTTCCTCACTCATTTTTTGGAGCATTCATAATAATTATTCCATCCTTGTTATTGCCAACGAGGTTTTGAACCCCCTATCCAAATAACCAGTGATAGATTGTTAAAGCCTTGTTTATACATTCAGAAAATTATTCTGGGACCTTTTCAGGAAATGTAGCATTGGGTCATTATTCAAAGTCAGTCGAAGGGTTTGGCTTGAACGAATATCTAGGACGCCAGAAATAGATAGCAATTTTGTTATTCCCAATTTATATATGTGTGAAAAGTACGAACACGGTTGAAAATACATTAGATATCTCGGATAATATGCGTCTGAATTTCAATCAAGAAAGGTATCTATATAAAATTTTGGATCCGATTGTGACCAACGTATTACTATATATTAACTGATGAATTATTCAGAAATGAACCTGCTATGTAAAAACCACCATAGTTTCAGGAAAAAAAGGTATGTTTATAGTTTCCAAAAATGGTGTGATTAGTCTGTTCTTTGATTTGTCAAAGGCATCATGACACGATGCCCTCTGCCTGAGTTCCTAAGTATAATAAGTTGAAAATGCTTGCATATCGGAATAATATAATGACTTGCTTGATATCATGAATGGCTGGACGAAGTATGTAAGAAATGACGTAGAAGGCGTGACGTCAGCTTAGGATTTCCGCAAGGGTCAGTCCCGAGACCTTTACTTCTTGTATCATTTGTGAACGACTTGCCCGAACAAATAAATGATTGAATCAAAGGGAATAGCCAAAAACTCTGTGGAGTGATGGTGTAAAAAAGGAAAATAAATATCTCAAAGTCATCTCCACAACATTATTAGAATAATCTAACATAACAAGGTAGAAAACGAGCAGAAAACAACTACGTTCCTGGCAAATACCACGCAAAATATTGAATTATATCCACTCGTAGTCTATGCATCAATTCATATAAATGAATAAAAATACAAATATTTCTTTCTTCGAACATGCGTTTATGCTCCCAACGAGACAAACACGCCTGACAACCTGTAGACCGGTTTCGGGCTTATTGGCCCTCATCAGTACAGGGTAGTCAACCGTGTAGAGATCCTGAGATCTCCACACGAGGCGAGGTCTGAATCGATGGAAGCATCCACGCATATTTGATAGCAGTGAGCCGATCCCCAAGAAGAGTATGAAGACGGCGACACCAAGCGGCGAAGAAAGAAACACTCCTTAATAAATTTCCCATATAGAAGATATGAGAGTGGCTCGGTTGCTCGACTAGCCGATTGAATCAAAGAGAATAGCCAAAAACTCTAAGTGGAGTGATGGTGTAAAAAAGGAAAATAAATATCTCAAAGTCATCTCCACAACATTATTAGAATAATCTAACATAACAAGGTAGAAAACGAGCAGAAAACAACTACGTTCCTGGCAAATACCACGCAAAATATTGAATTATATCCACTCGTAGTCTATGCATCAATTCATATAAATGAATAAAAATACAAATATTTCTTTCTTCGAACATGCGTTTATGCTCCCAACGAGACAAACACGCCTGACAACCTGTAGACCGGTTTCGGGCTTATTGGCCCTCATCAGTACAGGGTAGTCAACCGTGTAGAGATCCTGAGATCTCCACACGAGGCGAGGTCTGAATCGATGGAAGCATCCACGCATATTTGATAGCAGTGAGCCGATCCCCAAGAAGAGTATGAAGACGGCGACACCAAGCGGCGAAGAAAGAAACACTCCTTAATAAATTTCCCATATAGAAGATATGAGAGTGGCTCGGTTGCTCGACTAGCCGATTGAATCAAAGAGAATAGCCAAAAACTCTAAGTGGAGTGATGGTGTAAAAAAGGAAAATAAATATCTCAAAGTCATCTCCACAACATTATTAGAATAATCTAACATAACAAGGTAGAAAACGAGCAGAAAACAACTACGTTCCTGGCAAATACCACGCAAAATATTGAATTATATCCACTCGTAGTCTATGCATCAATTCATATAAATGAATAAAAATACAAATATTTCTTTCTTCGAACATGCGTTTATGCTCCCAACGAGACAAACACGCCTGACAACCTGTAGACCGGTTTCGGGCTTATTGGCCCTCATCAGTACAGGGTAGTCAACCGTGTAGAGATCCTGAGATCTCCACACGAGGCGAGGTCTGAATCGATGGAAGCATCCACGCATATTTGATAGCAGTGAGCCGATCCCCAAGAAGAGTATGAAGACGGCGACACCAAGCGGCGAAGAAAGAAACACTCCTTAATGAATTTCCCATATAGAAGATATGAGAGTGGCTCGGTTGCTCGACTAGCCGATTGAATCAAAGGGAATAGCCAAAAACTCTAAGTGGAGTGATGGTGTAAAAAAGGAAAATAAATATCTCAAAGTCATCTCCACAACATTATTAGAATAATCTAACATAACAAGGTAGAAAACGAGCAGAAAACAACTACGTTCCTGGCAAATACCACGCAAAATATTGAATTATATCCTCGTAGTCTATGCATCAATTCATATAAATGAATAAAAATACAAATATTTCTTTCTTCGAACATGCGTTTATGCTCCCAACGAGACAAACACGCCTGACAACCTGTAGACCGGTTTCGGGCTTATTGGCCCTCATCAGTACAGGGTAGTCAACCGTGTAGAGATCCTGAGATCTCCACACGAGGCGAGGTCTGAATCGATGGAAGCATCCACGCATATTTGATAGCAGTGAGCCGATCCCCAAGAAGAGTATGAAGACGGCGACACCAAGCGGCGAAGAAAGAAACACTCCTTAATAAATTTCCCATATAGAAGATATGAGAGTGGCTGGGTTGCTCGACTAGCCGATTGAATCAAAGGGAATAGCCAAAAACTCTAAGTGGAGTGATGGTGTAAAAAAGGAAAATAAATATCTCAAAGTCATCTCCACAACATTATTAGAATAATCTAACATAACAAGGTAGAAAACGAGCAGAAAACAACTACGTTCCTGGCAAATACCACGCAAAATATTGAATTATATCCTCGTAGTCTATGCATCAATTCATATAAATGAATAAAAATACAAATATTTATTCCTTCGAACATGCGTTTATGCTCCCAACGAGACAAACACGCCTGACAACCTGTAGACCGGTTTCGGGCTTATTGGCCCTCATCAGTACAGGGTAGTCAACCGTGTAGAGATCCTTAGATCTCCACACGAGGCGAGGTCTGAATCGATGGAAGCATCCACGCATATTTGATAGCAGTGAGCCGATCCCCAAGAAGAGTATGAAGACGGCGACACCAAGCGGCGAAGAAAGAAACACTCCTTAATAAATTTCCCATATAGAAGATATGAGAGTGGCTGGGTTGCTCGACTAGCCGATTGAATCAAAGGGAATAGCCAAAAACTCTAAGTGGAGTTATGTTAGATTATTCTAATAATGTTGTGGAGATGACTTTGAGATATTTATTTTCCTTTTTTACACCATCACTCCACTTAGAGTTTTTGGCTATTCCCTTTGATTCAATCGGCTAGTCGAGCAACCCAGCCACTCTCATATCTTCTATATGGGAAATTTATTAAGGAGTGTTTCTTTCTTCGCCGCTTGGTGTCGCCGTCTTCATACTCTTCTTGGGGATCGGCTCACTGCTATCAAATATGCGTGGATGATTCCATCGATTCAGACCTCGCCTCGTGTGGAGATCTCAGGATCTCTACACGGTTGACTACCCTGTACTGATGAGGGCCAATAAGCCCGAAACCGGTCTACAGGTTGTCAGGCGTGTTTGTCTCGTTGGGAGCATAAACGCATGTTCGAAGAAAGAAATATTTGTATTTTTATTCATTTATATGAATTGATGCATAGACTACGAGTGGATATAATTCAATATTTTGCGTGGTATTTGCCAGGAACGTAGTTGTTTTCTGCTCGTTTTCTACCTTGTTATGTTAGATTATTCTAATAATGTTGTGGAGATGACTTTGAGATATTTATTTTCCTTTTTTAAATAAATGATTGCCATATAACTAACTATAATTGCTTATTACCAAGGGAGATAATCGGTCACGTATGTTTGGAGCCATAGTTTTTATCACAATATATCTATAGTGATTCAATTATCATCAACTTGTAATTAATTATAAGAAATCATATTCATGGCACAATAAAATCAACTCAATTGTGGGTGGTTCACAGTTGAATATTGGCTAGTGATCACTGGCTCAAAATGACAATGATGGCAAGTAATCAGGTAATTATTTTGGCAACCTTATATTTCTTATGGCTGGTTAATTGGAGAGCTGTCTCATAAAGTATATGAGTTTATAATTTTATCATTATCAAATTTTTGCTTGAGACTAACGATTTTATTTTTTCCGTTTAGGAACAAATAGTCGATGACATTGCTTGGTTACGAACCGGTACAACAATGTCTGAGACGGTGATAAATCGCTAATAATCGAGTTACATTCAAAACTTTATCATTGACAACGGCGATGAGAAAATAAATAGAAAATTAATAATTCGGTATCTAACGTTTTATGATTGTATCTAACCAAGGTGGATATAGATATGGTGGAACGAGTCCCATTAAAAGGCACTAGAAATATTTGAAGACTTATGCCTACTTGATTTTGTTGAATTTCAATCATAGTTTCAAACACTAGTAATACCTCCACGACTTCATATGGATGGCGCCACGTCTGCTGATTCCGCATGATGGATATTAATTTCCACAATTTCTCAGTCATTTTGATTTTGTGTGATTTGTTCAATCAATATCATGATTGAATAATCGAACAATATTCATATTTCAAACCAAAACCACAATTATGAATGATCTGTCACTGTCACTTCAACACGAAACCATAGAATACGGATATTAATAGAGAACTGAATCATCGATATTGATATCAAATGCGATAGCCATCTCCGAATGATTAGTGAAATATTACCGGTGTTATGATCTTCGCTAAATCAGTCTACAGGTTTTGACAAAAAACAATTGAAGAGTCGTTTCACTATATCTATATCCACCTTTTATCTAACGAATCATGCTTTCGTTACTGACGTGAATTATGGTAACTAATATGAGTAACTAAGGATTTTTGGTGAGTCGTAAATTGTTCAGTTACTAAAACACCAACCGTTATTGAAAGGAGGAGTAGTTACTATTTTTGATCATCCGAGTTATTTTAAATGCACTATTGCTCCATTGCTTCACCCAATGATACCGTAGGAAGTGAAAGATTAGGATTTTTATCAGTACTCATTCGAATTCTATGATTTTTGTTTCTTTGAACTGTTTCTATGGGCCAATTATATACTTGTGGTATGTTTATTCTCCATTCTTCGTTTAGGAATTTTTATCGATTATTCATTAGTTTTTTTCTGTTTTCATTCTTTTATTCTGCAAAATTTTCATTTATTTTATTCTTTTACGTACTTTTTCGTGAACTGATAATTATTCCAACTTGTATCAGTTGTAGGTACCCAAAATACCCTGAACAAGTTCAGTCCAATGACATTGCATAGATCATATTCAAAACGAATGATACTTCGATCCTCAAGGGTTGCTGTAAAACGATATCAAAATTATTGATTTATTTCGGGTAAAATCTGAGTGCATTGAAAACTGTTTTTGATATGGAAGAGTTTCCAGAGTATCAGAACACGGACTTGCGGAACTTTTGAAGTTTCAATTGAATTTTATTCTAACATTTCACTTATAACACATATAACCACTTTCGGGGAACATTTATTATAGAAGTGGCTTATGGTGTTAACAATTAATCAAGCAAACCGCGTCAACGTTAGAGTCTTCTGTTCAACGCTTCGAAACAAATGATAAAGCAGAGAGAAATCCAAGTCCCTCATTCCTAACTGGATTAGTTAGGTACGCTGCGAGTTAATACTTTGTAAAATATTACATTCTCTGTTGTAGATATATATGTGTGATAGTGGATTTGTTCTTCAGGAATAGCAGTGGGCTGAATTAGGATGGATGCAAAACCTCTACTAAGATCCAGATAAATACACTGATTACATGTTTATTGAATATATTTTCATTGTGGAACGTCATTGGGAAAATTTATCAAGCAAATGGTCATATCCAGCGTAAAAAATATTTCATAATTCGATAGTTCTTACCTAGTTCTAGGTATACATACAATAAAGCTTTTTTCCTCAGAGCTTCCTAAATTGAAAAAAATATTGAAATTCATTAGGTATACCTTGATTTATTGAAAACGTGAACAAATTTTTAATTGAGCTCAATAACGTATCAACTCGTGACGACCAATCACACGCCGAGACAAATGTTTTTATTTTCCTTTTCTGTCAGATTCATGTTTTCAGACTGAAGAGAACAATATGGCTTATTATGACATTATTTTGAAATGGCTTTCGTTCTCAAGTTGTCTAACAATTTTTTTTCGAGTTCCATAACTTTACTGTTACAAAACCTTGTCATGTTCATGAGATAGTTTTTATGACATTCCGAACTATTCAATAAAATTGATGTTAATCATGAGGTATTTCCGGTATGTTCAACATCATACACTTCTGAATTGATATAATTTCTTATTTACCTTGAAAACGATAGATATATCATTGCATATTGGTATACAGGGTGTTTCAAACTTGATCATCAGACGTTTCTGAGGAAAGAGACATAAGATCATTTTGAGAATTTGGTTCCTTGGGTGATCATCTCTGTTTCATCGATCTACACTATTTTCAGAGCTGGAGCGTTTCCGCTTTTATTGAGAAGTAGCTGCAACTTTGATATTCCGAATGACACTGGGTATTCGATTATTTTTTGATTATCACTATCTTATATCGTTATCTAACAATATTTGAAAAATGCATTGATCTCCTTATTTTTTGTGCTGACATTTTTGGTGTGGGTTACCATGTCTGTGCATTACTTATGTGTCAAGAAAATAATTTCCCTTCATAAAATGACAGGTTTCCTAAATAAAAGTAAGTTTATCTGAAAAGTGCATTCTTTCTCCATATGACTCTATTGATATATCATAGCTTCCAAATACAAGATATGTCGAAGTTTATAGAAACTTGAATTTTTGACGAAATGTCTTTCTCGCCATTCAGGTGTCTATTGAAAGAATAACAAATTTGAAACGACACGGTATAGTAAAAAATGATTTTTTTTCAAGTTAACTAAACACCACGATGTTCAGGTTTCTATTGAAATAACACAGTAATAGCCATGTTTTACACGAACCACACACAAACCACTGGATATAGAAGGTATTTCACAAATATAATCGAGAAGCAATAGCAAAGCAAACAATATAATAAAATATATGGGGGTAACGTTCGAAAATATCGTAGTTAATTTTGATCAATAGATCAGATCAGGGAATAGTATTTTCAAAAGTATACTATGTTCCGTTTTCCAGAAACTTCTTAAAGGTCTCTAAAATCACTGTATATTATTTTCATCAGAATATTTGATGATTATATTGGGCATCATCGAAATACTGTAAGAAACTCATTGCTCTCTCAGCTATCGCATCAATTCTCTTGGTTGGTGGTTTAACACGTCATTAATATCTGTCGTTTTCAGAAGGTGACGATTTTTATTTCAGAACATGGGATCATATATCAACTGTTTGAAACGAATATTGAGGACTCTTCATGCATGAAAGGGTAATCTTGGACGTGGAAACTCAATAATGCGGTATTGTACCTAATGACACGAACTTATTTCGCTTGAATACCTATGAATCCTGATTAATTGATATTTGGATACCTATCAGCTATCGAAAAAACAGTGTCTTTATTGCGGATTTTCGCAATAAACACCTTCTCAAAAGAAGTACAGCCGAGGGTACAGTCATTGTAGTTCTAAATGGAAACCTAGTAGGCTGGAACTATTCAATTGTCTGTTCACTCAAGTCGTTCGATGCTCATTTGTTTCAGTTGTTTTTCTGTCAGTGATCCCATTTCAGGTTGAAGTTATGTTTTTTTTTAACTTCAGCATATATTATGTACCTACCTATCCTTATCTGACATATTTACTCTTTCATATATATTTTCACTCAAATAGGTCCAATACCTACCAGTTTCTAGAAACAATAATAACGCATTTCAAGAAGAAGACACATTTTTAGGAGGTATCCACGTATTTTAGCCTTCTGAACAAGAATCCGAAATCGAAACGCTAGTTTCGTAAATACATTCAATCAATCACTTTTTATTCATTGTAAATAATTTACATAGAATACGTCGAAACACACATACACTCACAATTTATAAAAATACTTATATGTATATAATATAAAGCACAAATCAAGACACATATTTGATATTCAATTATGCCTAAAATGCGTTATTAAACATATATACAAGTTGAAACAATTTTCCAAAATATGGGACTCTCCAAGAATTCTTCAATTTTATAGCAGGCCATGACAGAAAATTTATTTTTCGAAAGAGTATTGAATTTTGACTTTTTCATCTCAGTTACTGTTTTGGAAAGTACATTGTACAGTTTGGCACCCCAGTAATCAATGCCCTGTTGAGTTTTTTTCATTTTGTGGTGAATTTGAAGTTGGTTTCTATTTCGCGTGTAGTAGCTGTGGTTTTCAGCATTAGTCTGAAAGTGGTTCTTGTTGGAGTGTACAAAGTTGAGACAGTTTAGTATATACAGCGATGAAATTGTTAATATTTTTTCTCTCTTGAGAGACTCCTTGCATGTTTCATTATAATTTAGTGAACACAGTGCTCTAATGGCCTTCTTCTGTAGCATTTAAATTTTTTCTGCATCTGTTTATGTTTCCCATAAAAGGATTCCATAGCTGGCAATGCTATGGAAGTTCGCGAAATATGCTATTCTAGCTGTCTGATGTGGGGAGATTGTCTTTAGTCTTCGAATTGTGTAGATGGCTGTACTCAATTTTCTACTTAATTTTCCTATATGAGATCAGGTTGTTATCTATAGTGATACCAAGTAACTTGAGTTCATTCACGTTCACTCCATTTTTTGAGGATAGAACAAGGCTCTGTGTCTTTGTATTATTTTGACTTCTCAAATGTCTGCTACTGAAATCACAAAATTCTTCCTTCTCTCAACTAAAACACCACACATGCTCACGACGATTGAGGCTACCATTTTGCGACCTGTAAACACCTGCTATACCATACAAAGTATCATTTATTTTGACATCACGAGATAGGGCCCAAAAATTCATATATACAACAGTTGTTTTGATATTAAAGATCCGATAACAAGTTTTTGAAAAAATAAGTACACCCCCAGTATGCTGACTGCTTGAGTTACATCGTGAAATTTAATATCCACTGATATATAATTATGAAATCTCAAAATCCTCAGTTTTACATGTCTCTGTTAGGCAAAAAATCAGTGGTTTATATTGATTAACATAATTAATTATATCATCTCGATGTTTGAAATATAGCTTTGCATTAATATCTGACAATAACAGCTCTTTCTCATTTTCAATTTCACTTAAACCTAACCTACCAACGTGTGTTGGTAATTGCTATTATTGATAACTGACCCTTTTTTCATTCATTGCGATTTGCTTTAACTTGTACAGTTTACGTCAAATACATTATGTTCAACATTAATATCTTTCATCTTCAAAACATCCACAGCGTATTTAAAATTTGTGCATTCATGATTTATAGATGCACAACTTTCTTTTTAGTGGTTTTGGCTACATAAAGGACACACGACATTTGACTCACCCATATTTCCAACAATCAAAACATCTTAAAACACTAACAAATTCGAAAAAATTATAACTCGACTCACGGTCGATGGTAAGTTAGACTTTGCTGGATGGTCCAGAAATTTGCACCACCCTGTATTTGTTTCTATTGAATGTCAGTAGATGGTAGATGACATGTTATGATAGGGACATCTAAGCCGTTTTGAGCAAAAATTAATAGTTTAGACAAGAAAATCCTAAAGTTGAAAAATCTCGATTTTTCACACCCTATATATCTGTAATCATTCACCATAGAACTCGAGTATGATAGATCGACGGAATCAGCTTCCACGGAAGAATAAGAGAATGTAACAAAATACGGGGTGTTTCATTTGAAAACAAAGTTGTTGCTACTTTTCGATAGAAGCGGCAACGCCGCAACGCTGAAAATATTGTAGATCGATAGAACAAAATTTTCAGAATAATCCTACGTCCTGTTCTCCAGAAACGTCTAACCTACCATCTACCGTGAGTGACCCTGCATATTCTGTCTTTATTTTCTGCTAAATATATGAACTTCTTATACTCGTAGACTTCATTTCACCTACCATTACCATAAATTTTGACTTTAAAAAAATCTGTGAGTTAAAGATATCTTCTTCCATGATATCAACAATTTGTTATAAGTGGTTTTTGACTAAATGTACAATTCTCACTTTATTATCATCACCTAACTCCTTTTGTGTTGTTTTCAGTTTTAGTGATAAGTCATTATTGTCACACTGAAGGAACCGTTAGTTATGCTCTACTTTCTCGCTGGAATGAGTGAAAGTAAGGCAAAGAATTCATTCTGGAGTTCGTGAGTCACAATCAATGTTACTATATTGATTCGGAATGCTAATTCTACGTGATAAATATTGTTACGATATTCTACTTGGGTTCGTGAATTTGAAACACTCAGTACAAAACGGAACAATTTATTTCACTAAACACTTGAGATACAACTCAACAAACACCTAGTTAAATCACAACGATATTCGCTTTACAAATCTCAATGTTCACAATACAAGCTCTATTTCTGAACTGAAGTCTTTCCAAGCTATAACTGACTGTCCGTGCTGATCCGTTCTTTTTATATAGGCACAAGTTATTCATTTTCGTAAAATCATCCAATCTTCAGAAATAACAGGAAGTTACTAGAATTACAGCGAAGAATCATCAGCTTATTATTGGTCTTGGATCTTTAATCACTCTGAGTTTGTCCAAGGTTGTAGCGATCTTTCATTTCATAACTTGTCAATCTCAATCTCCTCCTAGCAGTTGTAACTCATCTGCATAATCTTTCTCTTCAGCAATTGGTGACCCGAACACCAAATCATAAGACAAACGAAGTTCTCATCCGAAGACTATGCTTGCTGGTGTGAGCTTTGTAGAGTCATGAACAGCTGTTCTATAGGCCATCAAGAATAGTGGAAGATGTCGATCCCAGTTCTTCTTATGCTTCTCTACTACTTTGGAAAGATACTCTTCCATAATCCGATTGAACCTTTCAACAATGCCATCTGACTGTGGATGAAGAGGAGTAGTCCTGGTTTTGCTGAACCCCATCAATTCACAAACTTTATTGAATGAGTTTGATTCGCATTTTTTTTTCTTGAACTCCATTGGTACTCCGAATCACGAGAACATGTTGTCCACCAGGGCTCTAGCAACTGTGGATGCTTCTTGATTAGGCATGGCATAAGCTTCAACTCATTCACTGAAGTAGTCCATAGTAACCAGAATGTATTTGTTGCCGTCATTTGTCATCGGAAATTGCCCAGCTACGTCGATGGCAATTCTTTTAATAGGAGCACCTACATTGTACTGTTTCATTTCACCTGTAGATCTTGTTTTAGGGCCTCTGCTTGCTACACAAACTGGGCATCTTCTACACCAACTTTTTACGTCATCGCGATATTGGACCCACCAGAACCTCTGTCTGATTTTATCCAAGGTCTTATTAACTCCCAGATGACCACCTGATTTTCCTCCATGAATCTCGTTCAACACTTCATTAATCCTTGTTCTGAGCACAACTAGTTGAGAAGTTGCTTTCGTGCCATCAGCTGACTCCCATACTCGTTTCAGCAATCCATTCTCTACTATGAGAAAATCCCATTGTGCACACATGACATTGAATATGTTGGTGCTTGATCGGAGATGTCCTTTCAGGTAGGCCTATCTGCTTCGCTTTCCTTCCAGCGTAGAAAGTCTCCAATATTAGGATCGCTCTCTTGATTATGTCTCAGATGGGCTGCTGTCCATTCTTCGTCGGGTATCAGTTTCACTTGTTTGATATCAGCGATTCCTTCGTGACGTTCGATCTGCACACAGTGGTTGCAGTTATCTGCACAACGTCTCCTAGACAAGGCATCCGTCCTGGTGGATGTTTGATCTTGAAGTGGTACTGGTTCAACTTCTCGATCTACCAGGCTACTTGACCTTCGGGGTTCTTCATTTCCAGTAGCCATGCATGGTCCGTCCTTATGAGGAACTCTCCCCCGTAGAGATATTTGTGGAAGTGATCTAAAGCTCTGATGTTTGCTAGCAGCTATCTCCTGGTGACGCAGTAATTCCTCTCAGGTTTGCTCATCATTTTGCTGTAGTATTCTATCACCTTCTCCTGACCATCTTGCACTTGTGATGATATGGCTCCAATTCCTTCGTTACTTGTATATGTGTCTAATACGAACATGCCTCTTTGTTGTGGAAAGCCCAAGATTGGACTAGAACAAAGAGCAGCTTTCAGTTCTTCAATACTCATTCACATTCGTTAAACCACTCGATCTTCTGTCAACTTGTGCAAGGAAGCAGCAATATCAGCGAATCCTTTCCACAAAACGCCGGTAATAGGTACACAGGCCCAAGAAGCTCATCGCTTCATGTTTATCCTTTGGTCTCGGCCAGTCTAGAATCGCATTGATCTTCTTCTCATTTGTTTGGATGCCTGCCGACGATACTGTATGGCCCAGAAAATTGACTTATTTCTGGAACAAGGAACATGTCTTCTGGCTCAGTTCGGGGTTAGCATTTCTGAACCGGTCTTCTTAGAAGCACAGCGCGTAACAATATTATTTGGATTATTTGAAGCCATACTTTCATTCAAGAGACATTGATAGAATAAAGCTGAATTATTTGTAAAATATAGTTGGCATTCGAAATTTGGCAATATAAGCTACCAGAAATGAATTGTCGTAAAGATCGATTTCAAAAAATACAGTATCACTAGTTTTCGTCGGCTCCAGAAATACAATTAGAACTGAAAGATGAGCAGAAGAATGACAGATTTAGGAAGGTCAGGATATAACAATTTATGTCCGTTATTGGCAGTTGTGCAATCCACTCATCAGTAAAACTATAGGAAATTGCCGAATAAACTCCTGTCAAGTCAAAGCTGAGACAGAAAACAGACGAAATAGAATTCAAAGAACTACGAGAGCACGAAAGTTCTGGATTTCACTGATACAATAACGGGCAATGGATTGTGAGTTGGTTGAACCCCGTAATAGTCAGGAGATATCATCAATTCGCATCCGTAAAAGAGAGCAAATGTGTCAACTTTTGCTTCATTGGGTTAAATGCAATTTCCCTCGACTCACGAACTTCTGGTCCTGGTTATCGGAAGGTGAACTGATGATACCAAGACACTGGAAAACTCAATGAACAACTACACCAACGATACCGTAATATTTACTAGCGGAATCAACCGTTTTTTCAGTAAATGTTTTGTTAGGTGGCGATGTCGAATTTTTTCAACTTTTTTGGCTGTACTTCCTGATCCTACTGATCACGAATCTGAAAACCAAATTGTGCGGAAACCAATACTTTTCGAGATATTCGCAAAATAATGTTATTAATACCCTCGTTAATACCCCATCATTTAGTAACACTATTCAGTGATTCGACCTTTATCATCCTTCTTTAATTGTTTGATGAACTATATAAACCTTCCTTATCAACTATAAAGTGATATTTCATGAAAAACAGCATTCTATCAATTAATTTAACCATTAATATCAGAATTATTATCAAAGCTCATATTAACAACATCCATGACAAAAGGTGACATTGGTGACAAACTTCAGTACAAATTTTTTCGTGGAGCATTCATTATTTCAATCTATCTCTACTTCGTGTCGCAAAAAGGACCGATATATATTGAATGAGAATTCCCTCGCATGAACGGAAAACCACTGGCAACATTGCCATGCTTTCTCTGTTGACAGCTATCGAGCTATCATTGTTGTAATAAAAAAAAATACATGAATATTCAACGTAATACCAAATATTAGAAATCTCGTTTTGTTTTTCTGATAACTGAATTATTATGAATATGGTATCTATTCACCGCGAGCACTAATATCGAGTTTCGTGTACAACAGTGATGAGCAGTCGAACAATAGCAAAAGCAATAGCAAAGGGTGATGCAGATATTATTTTGGGAATACCCCCAGAAGTATTGGTTTCCGCAAAATTTGGTGTTCAGATTCGTGATCAGGAGGCAAAAATACGTAAGAACAGCTAAACATTTTTAAAAAAATCGAACATCGCCACCTAACGGAACAATAACCTTTTTCAAAATAGCACGAAATAGTACTCAGAATTTACTTCAGAAGAAACATGATTGATTGTCAGGTTTCATTACCACGATTCAATATATAGGTGGAATGTCACGTGTACGGTTGTTCTGAAATGTTCCTGATCGCATACCTACACATCCATGGCATGGTTTAATTAAGGTATCTGAAGTATATTCACAACCTATGGTTATACTTTCGAAGTTATGAATTAAAGCCTACGGAACTCACGATTTCACGACCTATAACGGCAACACATAGAATGAGATTACTCGTTTATCTATAGTACCTCGAATTCGGGTTCAAGAAGTATTCATGAGAAACTTGATTTTTCGAAAGAACTGTACCGGCTGTCATTGCTTGACTTCCAAAACTGATGAGCATGAACCGAAAACATAGTGTCGCAAGAAATACCCCAAATGAAAATTTTTTACCAGTAATGTACACAAAAATTACTGGTGGAAGAATACGTGAAAATATCATCCCAATGCCAATGTTGTTTAACATCATTAATTCACTAATCTTATATACATAGAAAACAGGTATATTATACATATAAAACAGGTTTATACGGTCTTTCAGAAAATACTCTACAAAAGCTCCTTCTAACGAAACAATATCTCCTTTCTATCTTCTGAGAAAAACCTATAATGTTCATCAAAGAATAACAGGTATATTATACATATAAAACAGGTATATACGGTCTTTCAGAAAATACTCTACAAAAGCTCCTTCTAACGAAACAATATCTCCTCTCTATCTTCTGAGAAAAACCTATAATGTTCATCAAGGAACCAGTAAGAGGATATTAGAAAAGGAAATGGGTATTGGAATTTTTCTTGAAAGTTTGGAGGTATTGTAAAAAACCCTTCTGAGTTTCATAATTCCGCCGTTTGATGGAAAAAATCATACCAATACCAATTTTGGCAGGTATCGAGCATGACAATGAAGAGGTGTTCAGCATGCGTTCGTTTGGTCTGCTCGCTTGAAATAGCTCTAAAGAAAATGAAAAGATCGCTGGTTTTTTTGCGATGTTTCAGAGAGAGGTCAATGCGTTCGTTAGTGCATGATCACCAACCAAACATGTGAACAATATTTCCTGACAGGTCAAATATGTGCTTTGATATCGTGAGAAGCTGTTTGGGTGTAAAGTAGCTCTGGGGACAGAACAAAAAACCGAGTTTTCGTTAAGCAGTTTCAGCGATAGTTTTCACATCATTATATCATGTCATGGTATTATTAATTGATGCAGAGCTTGGATATTGAGGATTCAATAGGAACAACCGCGCCTCACATAATCATATCAGAAATTGTGAAGTCTGCCATCTTGGAGAGAACACAGGATTGAGCCCTGGTTGAATTGAACTCCACAAGATCATCAGATCCCAGTTAAGAATTGAAGTCAAATCTTTAACAGTATCGACCTGCCTCCGCCTTGCACCTCTGACTCCTGTCATCCGCAAAGCTGTCAATAGAACAGGAAGTCAAATCTAACAGATCGTTAATGTGTAGTTGAAATAAAACAGATCCATTTGGAACGCCAGCGTTGATTGTCATCAGATGATAAGCCATCAAAGACCATATGCAGTGACCTATATGAAGGGAAGCTTTTCAGTAACCGACACAGTTGGGGCGGCAAACCATATCACGGAAGCTTATTGAAAAGGCCTTCATGTCAAACTTGGTCGAACGCTTCAGATATATTCAATGCTACTGCGAGAAACCGAGAAACCCCCTGTGTTTTTTGAAGGACATCTGCTATACGTGTATTTCGTAGGCAATAGTAATGCCAATCATTTATGTATCAAGCACATCCTGCACCTGTAGCAATAAAATGCGAATCATTTATGTATCAAGCACATCCTGCACCCGTAGTAATAAAGGTAGCTGAATAACTTCATTAGGTACAGTTGTTTATTCACAGATTTTCGTTTCTTTTTTTTTTCAAATAATTCGAGGTAAACGATCAAACATACCTTTCAATCAAAAATTCGAATAATCAGACTATAGACACAGAGTCATTCAATGGTCTCTTAATCCTGGGTAGCGGAAGGTGGATAGCAGTATTCATTTCAATAATGAAATTGAAATACATTATTTATACAATAAGAATAACTATCTGAGATATACTGTTTGTTTCACTGGTGACATTAAATCAGGATATTGCAATCACAGATTTGATATAATTCATCTCATACCCTTTCATTATTGAGTTTTGTGATATTTTTCATATTTCTGAAATGAAAGCAGTTTGTACCTTCAGGAAACGCTGGTTTGTTACATTTTTATCATAAGAGTGCAATCACTAGGTTACCTACACTGAAATGAATCTCAGTCAAAGATTGGCCCTTGAATCGGGAAGATTGTTGTTCTGATATAGCTGAGGCAATAATATGAATCTAGTAACGGGTTCGATATCATTTTTGAAGAAATTAACGCCCTTCTACAGTGTCGCGGTTGATTATGTAATCGATCTATTATCTCAGAAGTGGATTCAGTGAAAATCATAAAAAAATCTCGGTAATAAAGGTTGCTTTTCGATTTAATGGTAATATTTTCTTTCAAATTATGTCTGCATGAGAAAAAATCTAATAATGTTCGTTAAACATCGCGCAAGCCAGTAATAGCATATTGAGAGAGGAAATAGGAATATTGTCGAATTTCAATTCATGATATTGTAGTGACTTCCTAATAATATTCATTAGGATTTGAATTCAGCTTCTGAACATTAATAGAATATCTCTCTCCACCTAATGATTAAAATGCATTTCTCCTGTGAAGTGTTTCAGAGTGGCTATCAATCATTATTTTTGGAATCAATAAAGCAAGTGTTGCAGTAAAAGAACATTCGAATTCGCAGATACAATTGAAGTGTTGTTGAAAAATAACATATAACATCGATGATTTGATTAATCCATGAATCTGTTCGTTGTTGATACCAGAATGTGTCTGTTGTTGTGCAACATTTTTGGAAAAAGATGTATTGCTATATCTCGTGAAGCGAGTAGAATAGCGATATTTGGGGATTCCATTAATAATTTCTAAAAAAGAAATCAATCGTTTAAATAAAAAACACAAAGAGGTTCGATTCTGGTTTCAGTGATCTGAGTTTGTTGAATTCTACAGAATAAGAATCCAACGAAATACTCGTATGAGTGAGCACAACGAAATATAGGCGCGAATATCATTTCAATAGTTACATATTTTCTCCAGATCCAGAGATGAAGGAAGACAGCTGGTATTGAAGCGCATTATTGTTGGGATATAATAATTGGAAAATATGATAGATATATCGAAATGTAGGCCGAACAAAACGTGCGTCCATCGGAATTTGGTGAATAGGTGAGCAGAATGTAGCACACCAAATTGAACGAATCCTCTTTCATGTTCTGACTACAAGAAAGGAAATTCTTTTTCGTTCGTGAAACATCCCAAGGCAGTGAGAAGATATTGAGAAAAGATAAAAATGGCTTTTAGTATCAAATTTGATATTCAGCATCGACCATTGAGATATATAGAAAAATGAGAGATCGTCCAACTTTTCTGCAATGTTCTAGAGGGGACAATGACATTTCACGTTTCGGATCACTAGCCAGTTGAACAGCTTTCATCTGAATAGAATCTAGATCGTATCTTAATCAGCTCTCGATACTCAACGAAGGGAGTCGAATTCAAAAGATTCATTGAAATCGAACTCATGTTCGAACGCAATCCCATCTGCTTTCATTACAAAGCCATAAAATCTCATTTAGTCAGATTCGAACTGTTACGTGTTTGGTTCTTTCAAATTCATCTCAAGAACGAGTCCTGAATTCCAAGCAGAATAAACAAAAATCGAATTCATGATACTCCTATACCCAAGACTGAGATCCATTGCTATGACAGGAGGTAAATGTCGATAGATATTCTGTGACCAGACTTTATTCCACCCGAGATTCGACCCATCGTCTTCTACTTCCCTAAGAAAGCCTGATGATGCAATCTCTCGTGCTCTAATATTCACGGAATAGATGATGACTTTTTTTTTTATTTTTTTTTATTACACTATGCTACAGATACAAGATCCAATCACAGAATAGGAAAATACAGTAAGAATTATTCAAACATATTATCTAATTACATTAATATCACTTATTAGAAAAAACAGAACAGTCTAGTTTTTTTATAGAGGTCAAATCGCAGCAAAAAATGTCAATGGTTTCATTTAACTTGTCATATGTGGAGCACATCTTGTAAACAGGTGCATGAAGTTTTACATTAGTGTGACAAAGCGGAAGGTAAAAAGTATTATTTTTCCGGGATGTGAATCTAGGAATATGAAAGTTCAACATTTCCAAAATGCAGCTGCAGTCCAAAGTGTTGTGAATGAGATTGAAAAGAAAGATAACATGTGACCTATTTCGACGAAATTCAAGTAAATCAACTGAAAATCTTGAAAGAAGTTGCTCATGTGGATAACCCACATCTGGGTATTTTCCATCCAATTTAAAACATAGATACTTCAAAAATATTCGTTGGATATTTTCTAAATTAGATATATGTACCTGATAATATGGTGCCCAAACTATTGATTCATACTCAGAAGTGGATCTAACAAGCGTGAAATATAATTTCAACAGCGATTTCTCATTCCTTCCAAAATTTTTCGACACTCTGATAATGAATCCTAATGATTTATAAGTTTTTTTGATGACTTGCTGAATATGATTTCCAAAAGAAAGTTTCTTGTCGAAAACTACTCCTAGATCTTGGAAAGTGTCAGGTCGGTTCAATACCTCGTTGTCTAGTCTATAATTGTGGATAATTGGATTCAGCTTGGCGGTGAAGGACATAACATGGCATTTAGAAACATTAAGAAATAAGCTGTTCTTGATGCACCAGGCATTGAGGCTATCAAGATTGTTTTGAAGAAGATAACAGTCCTCTCTGGAGTTAATTTTATGGTATATCTTTAAATCATCGGCATACAATAAGTGACTGACGGTGAGAGTATCCACAATGTGATTGATAAACATTATGTAGGAAGGACATCAATGGACCTATGACCATGGAAGCTGACGTACTGTTTACGATCATGAAGGTAAGATTGAAATAAAGATGTGAGGTTTGGGGTTAGTCCAAAATTTGACAGTTTGTGAAGAAGAATTCCATGGTCAAGCCTATCGAAGGCCTTCGAAAAATCCGTATATATTGTATCACATTGAGATCTTTCATCAATAATATCGGATATTTGCTCTGTGATACAAACTGAGTTTGTTACCGTTGACCTCCCTTTGAAAAAACCATGTTGATTAGGGGTGATTTGACTTCTAACATGTGAATAAATGTGATTGTAGAGTAGAATTTCGAAAGTTTTCGAAAAATTATTAATAATTATTATAGGGCGGTAGTTGCAAATGTCTGATTTGACCCCCTTCTTATAAACCGGTATGATTTTTGCCTCTTTCCATAGTGTGGAAAAAGTATTAGTTGACAGACATAAATTGAATAAAGTGCGAAGCGGGTTTACGAAGGCAGTTGCACAATCTCGCAAGACAAAAGAGGGGATATTGTCAGGTCCACTAGTTAATTTGGGTTTGAGTTTCCTCAATGAGGCTAAAACTTGCTCTTCAGTCACTCCAGTTATGACCAAAGAAGGATTGTTATCAACTGAATCGGTGAAAGTTATATCTTTGGGAGATGCATTCGACTGCTGAAAAAATTGGGCAAAAGCATTTGAGATGTCTTGCGGCTCAGATAGGGATTGTTGATTAAAATTGAAGCTAGAAGGTGCGGTTACATTACTTTTTTTGAAATTCATGTAATTCCATAATGCGGAGGAATTAGACTTGAGGGTTAAAGATGAGAGATCATAATGATCAGTAATATCATCTGCAAATATGTGGATATGACAAGAGGTCAACAGGTCGTTGATGGGTTACAGGAACAAAGTTGGTCGATGAATCCTTGATTCCGGCGTTTATAGTCATTCTATCAGATGATACGTCATCAACCACCACATGATCATTCGAAAGAAAGTTCACCAGTATATTTCAGTACATTTTTCAGTACAATTCAAATGGAAGAATCGAATGAAGAGCTTTGCACACCAATATGGTGAATATTTAAACTCATCCCAACTTGAAACCAATATTAATCAATATTTTTCACAGTGTGAGACTGATATTGAGAAAGAAAATAATGAAAAAGTTTGTCGGTCAATGATTTTAGTACATTTCATTAGTACCTTTCAGTACATTTCGACAATACAAGGGCATTCGACACTGTTTGGAAGCATTCCATTTTGAGAACTCTGGAAAATTGGAAAATCGATGGGAATATCCTAAGATTTCTCACAAACTTTCTGAACAATCGCTGTTTCCGAACAAGATTCAATGTGATATTATCATACTCCAAACAACAAGTCAACGGGGATTTACACTAAGCGCCACCCTGTTTCTGATAGCTATAAACAACATAAGCAACAAGTGCAATGCCCAAATCAAGACAAGATTATATGCAGATGACTTTGTGATTTTACGCAGAGAAATCCATGCAGAGTCATTTAGTGAACGCACTCAAAAATCTGGAAGAATGGTCTGAAAAAACGGTACTCACTTTTTTTACGTCTGAAACGAAATGCATACATTTTTCCAAACAAACTAGAGAAAATAACCCCCCAGCATTGTACTTGACACAGCGATTGAATACGTGAAAAACATAAAATTCTTAGGAATGATCAGAAACTCAGTTGGAAGGCGAATATCAAAAACTTAAAACAATCCTATCAGAAAGGCTTGAACCTGATGAAGTCAGTTGCCTCTACAACTTGGGGAGCGGATTGTACCAAGTTGATACAATAATAAAAAGCTTTGATCAGGTCGAAACTAGATTATGGAACCTTGCATACAACTCTGCTAAACCATCCACGATCAAACAACTAGATACAATACATAACACTGCTATCAGAATAGCCCTAGAAGCATTTTGTACCAGTCCAATCAACAGTCTCTCCTGCGAGTCTGGAAAACTTTCTTTAAGGTACAGACGAAAATATCTGACCCTCACGTATGCCGCTTCAATAACTACGAATCCTTTAAATCCAGTATATCATAACGTGCAAATAGATTCAAAAATATTCCTATCCTAGGATTGATCCTCCCTTCTACAAGAGAGTTAATAGAGATCTATCTATCCTGGAAACGAAATTCCCAGATACATATATCACACCATATATCGAAACTTCCGCTCCTTGGACAGTTCCCCTACCTGTTTGCGACATAAGACTCACTCACATGAAGGAAAGCCAAAACCAATCCAGATTTCATTAAAAAGATTTCCAAAAGTTTGCTAGAAGAATATACATATATATCATCACATCTTCACAGATGCTTCAAAAACTGACAGTGGTGTAGGAGCTGCATTCACTACTAACAATTCTGATAAATCTTTCAAACTTCCAAAAGAATCTTCAGTTTTCACGAGTGAGCTTTTCACTATATGGAAAGCCATGCAACATGCAAAAGGAACAACTGAAGAAAACTCTCATATTAACAGACTCTAAGCTCACTCTCAGCTCTAGCGATACAATACCCTGATCACCCCATACCCTAATAGCACACATTGTTCCCGGAACGTACGATTAATGTCCCATATAAGTCGCAATGTCCCGGCCTTCTATGGGATATGCACGGAACATTCCACAGAGGATGCTCCCGGAACATACACGCAGAATCATTCCGGAAACATATTTTTCTTGTCCTAGATTGTCAAGTTGATTATTCCCCAATAAATCGATTGAAGATTTTTGTATTGGGTTTATGCATAGAAATCATATACTGGGTTTATGACTCAATTCGATTATTTTCGTTACATGAAAACAGTTTGAAATTTTTTAACGAAATTCAAATTTCAACATTTTGATGAGTTGTTCAAACAAAATCCGCTGATATCGAATCGAACATAGTATCATTGCCTTTTTTCATCATCATTTTATATCATTTATGTATCATTATTTGCATAAACACTAAGATGGCAACGCGGTGACGTCAGTTGAAAGGATTACGTTCAGAATAGGAAACTGGCCAACTTCTACAATAGTTGAATAGTGACTGACAAAGTGACAACTGACAAGCGATTATGATCTTCACTATTTCATTTACATTCTTTATTGTTTGTTAATCTTTGGTTATATTATATGGGATATAATATATCCAGTATTGTGAATTTTGCTCGATATATTACCATTGTTTACTTCAGATTTTTTATAATAATCATGATGGTTTGATGAACTTCATTCCAGCCTAACTCAACCAAAACCGGGTATGGCTGGAAATAAAAGTAGGTATATATTGAAGAAATAATCCAATTCACTCATGTGATATATTATTTCAGCAATGATTTTCCTGTATATTTTGAACATGGTGGAAATATTTTGAATCTGTTCTGGTACTCTTGTGGATCAGATCCATTAACCTACTTGTTGAAGCAGAAGAACAAGTTCCTGTTGTGATGTTGTGAAGCATTCTAATCTTTTTACCTGACTGAGTGGCCTTCAACTTGTAAGTATTATCCTATAATTCCTGCTAAACAGATATTGACTCAAATTCTATGAGTTGTACCTAGAAAGCAAGTCCTAAGTTTCAAATATTATTTTGTTCTTATGTGTTTTTCAGTTGAATCTCAGAGGAATATTGAGCAAAATAACCAGCCTTTGTGAAAATCTGTGATAAAACTATGTGTGGAAGATGGAGTACCTTTAGCAACGAAGTTGCAGAGTGAATCCAGTTGAACATAAACTTTCCTCCAACCCTTGAGGAGCCACAGCAAGTTATTGTGAACAGTGAGTATTACAATTTTTGAATCTTAAATTCAGCCTGAAATATGTGTTTGTTTTTCAGTGAACTTTGAAGAATATATCATCTACATTCAGAGATAATCCAGAGGTTTGAATATGATTGAAGTTGAGAAACACCAGGGCTAGCTGAAAATTGTTTTATGTCAACACAGTTCATGCCAGTTTCACTGAATTATCTGTATCATTAGTATTATTATGTATCAATAAATTTGCAAATAGTAACGTCGTGTTTCACTTATTGGAAAAGTCAGTACCTACTATGAAGTAAGCAAAAAATATATTTGTCCCAAATATGTTCCCCAATGACGTTCCGAGAATGTTCCAATGGAACATTCCTGGAGCGTACAATTTGTCCACAACGGATTTACCGGGAATGTCCCCGGAATATAATGCGACTTTACGCGACATTCCCGGAACATTTCTATTGTCGCAAGGGGACATTTCCGGAATATTTTGGGAATACATTTGTGCTATTAGGGTACTCCTCATCATCAAAAATGAACTGAAGCTGCTATAAGAAGACCATATGGGTTCCCTCACATATCGGCATTACAGGAAACGAAACGGCCGACAGGCTAGCTCGCGAAGCAATAAAACAAGATACCCTAACTACCAACAAAAAGATCCACACTGACCTAAAACAAACATATGCAGATTCCGCAGATATCATCCGTGCAGTACCAACACAGTGATTGGTGAGATTTTTCTGACATAACCACCTTTTTAGACCCATGTACTATATCGTATGGGAGACTGTTTGAGCTCATATGATTTTCACCAAATCATCATTCAAAAATTACTACATCGTGACCTAACCTGAACTATGACTGTTTTCAAATTATATTCTATGAGTTTTACCAAGATACTTCATCTTTGGTTTTTGAGCCATGTGAATTGAAGGCTGATAGAAAGCTGAAAGAAGGCTGATAGAAGGCCCTCCTCCCATAACTCCCGATTTACAACTTTTATCTTGAAAGTCTCTTTCCGAAACTATATCTGTGGATTTGGATTCCTGATGGTATTTCCATGATTGGTCATTTTCCAGCATTCCTTTATGGTATTTTTTGTTCTGCCTGCACGCGTTCAGTTACACTTCTAATGTGGCTGTTGGGGTGGTGTCCATGACACCAGTAGCACTAGATATATAGATAGATATGTATACAAAGGATGGCGCTACATGCGACCTTTACAGATCTATTGTGGTTCTCTTGACATTTGGATGACTCGCGCTAGTTTTGTCTTTCAAAGTAAGTACAGGATCCCTGACAGTGGATCTACATCGTTGCTTCCTGCCTTGAGTATTCCGTTCCCTTCTGTGAAAACATTGTCCTTGCTATTCCTTCGCATTTGCTTAGGATGTGGATATAAGTTTATTCTTCTGTTTGGCAAAACCTGCATGTGGTTTCTTCAGCAAGATGTTTTCTACATGTTTGTTGAGTTCACAGTGTCCTCAACAATGCCTACTTTTGCTTTTACAGACCTTCAATCCTTGCTTAGTAGCCTTGAGCGATGGTTATGGTTTTTTAAGAAACCTTTTCGCCTGTCTCTGTCCTGGGGATTGTTCCCACCAGCTTTGGGCCTATTTTTCCACCCACCAGTAGCACTAAGGCAAGCTTGCCTCTAGATGCTACTGGACATTTCGATCATCCCAGTCTATTGAGTCTTAGACACAAGCGTCTCAGGATAGGCATATTAGCAAAAACGAATATAACCGAACGAGCAGCAGCGAAACGAATCACGACCTATCATGAACCTAATGACTCAGGCCATGTGGTCATTTTCAGTTGTAAATCCAGTTTCTTTCGCATATTCTTCTGTACATGTTGAAGGCTGCTGTGATTTTCGCATAAGTTTTCGTATATGGTGATTTCATGTTAGTCTGTAGTCAAAAATGACTTCCAGATATTTTGCCTGCACAAGAAATTATTATCCCGTCAAGTACTGGAGATTTCACTAATTCTAAAGAAACTTTTTTGTGGGGCTTAACTGTGAGTTCCTGCTCTCTACCCCATACCATTTTCCAATTATATTCGAAGCTATTTGTGTAAGCTCCGAAACCGTTCTCGCAATATTGCCTTCTGCAATAATAATGAGATAATCAACGTATTCCAAGCAATAGATGCCTTCGGATGTTAGCCCTAATATAAGTTCGCCAAACTAAGACCGTCGATAGCAGAGGCGACTACCCCTTGATGTGGGCAGCCTTTTTCAGCTCTTACTGTCAGAGTTGTATCGCCGGTCGATGTCAAAATCAATAAGATCCTGATAAGTGCACTAAACCTAACTTCATGTATCGCCCTGTGAAGAAAATTGTCGATTTGTCATTGCCTTCGCTTTTAGTGAATTTTCTTCTGTTTATTAGTGATCTGATTTTATTCAACCTAGTCGATACGGACTGACTTCCTATCTGAATAAGCCTGTTATTTCAAGTTTGAACATGAACGTATAGTATAGTTTTCTGCTTCAAGGATGTTCGTTTATTATTTTTATATCCTCCTGAAAAATCGTACATGAACCATGTACCTACCTGTTGGAGAGTGAAAAGTTCAGTTTAAAAAATGATTAAACTAGAACGGGCTCTGATTTTCATTGATTGTATTATGTGGCTGAATTTGTGATCTGGTTCTGTTTGCAAATTAATTAATCAATTAAATAAATCTTGTTGAGATCGAAACTAAGTTTTAATTAAATAACGTATGTTTGAAGTAGGTAACTTGTATCCGAGGCTAACAAGAATGAGTCTAATTTAAGACTACATTTCCCTAGTTACTTTCTATACCAGTCTCTATGACCCATGGTTTACACAAGAGAGGGTACCTTGTATGGATTTACCATGCCTGTCTAAATAGCTAAAAACTTTTAGTTCTGGAAGAAAGTGAAGCTTATCACTAAAAAGAACTGGCACTCGAAGCGACCAATCTAAATCAAATCTGAGCCCTGAGGCGCCTTTGTAAGGTTATTTACCATAAAGAGTTCCTTACTGACTTGCACGATGTTTCAATAATATGAAAGGATTTCCTTTCGAGTGATCGCAAAATGAAAAAAAACATCATCATTATGCTATCAATATTGAACGAAAATTGCGATCATATTCTTCCGCGTCATTTCATTTGATGATCACAAAAGAAATACTTCAGTTTTGTTTATTTCTCCCAAATTGTCATATTTGTGTTATTCATATACTTATTTGTTTTAACCATCATCTGAACCCTGGAAACTCATTACTTTTATGTGAATATTTAGCAAAATATTGTAGGTATTCACAATTTTCTATTCATACCTATATTCATAAAAATCAAATTATACCTTCATATCACATTTCATATAATATCATACTTGAATGTGAATTCTGTGAAATTTTTTTTCAATTCATCGACAGTCACTGCATACCATATCTCGAAATAATATAGCATTATTTGTCTGAATTTTCAGTGTGCTGGTGATGACAGAATAAACTGTCGAAACTTTGGTTTTCAAATTATATATTTCTTGGACTGAACGAAACGGAACAACTCAAAAACATTTACATATATTGAAAATCATTCCATTTATTTTCGTATTTTGAAAGATTTTTTTCATCCACAGAACGAATTTTTAATGATTGCAAGGATTTCAGCAAAAATTATTGAATTGAAGAATTGGAGAGAAACGGAGTGGTTGGCAATTAATGCGAAATCAATTTGTTGGATATTAATGTGAATAAATGCATTGTGAGGCTAATGACCTCAGAAGTCGATGCATTGAAGAACAAAAAAAAATGCATTGTAATGCGCTTTTATTATAAACAAAGTCTCATCACATGTGATTACTTTATCTCAAACGTCAATCTTGAATCAGCTGTTAACAAACGCGAATTAGGTGTAGTATTCGACAAAGAGCCCAGAATTACGGATCATATAAGTAGTATCTGCAATAAAGCCTCGATAATTCTCTGGTTCAAAAAGACAAACCTAGAATATGAGTGATATTGATCATATAAATAGTATCTGCAATAAAGCCTCAAGAATTATTAGGTTCAAAAAGACAAACCCAGAGTATGAGTGATATTGATGCAATAAAACTTCAATTATTCTATCGTTGGTTCGTAGTATTCTAGAGTACAACAGTATTATCTGGTCATCAATTATCTTGTACATAAGGAAAGACTGGAAAGAGTTTAGGATAGGTTTACCAATTTCTTGATTGATAAAATGAATTTTTCTCACGGATTGGATTCTGATACCAGGCTATCTCTAGTTAACCTCCAAACCTTGAATTATAGACGGAAAATAGCTCCATAAAAAAATTTCTCCATGAAATATTGAATAGCCTCATTGACTGCTCAGAACATGATTATCCCAGCAATACTAGAAACAGGCAGTTTTTCCACCTGCACAATCACCATACTAATAATAATTATGGCAGCACTTCGTTCACCACGAGACTCGAGACTTCAAATGAATCAAAATGAACATTTTCTTTCAGTTAACATTAGGAATCAGTAATTCGATCTTATCAAACGGAAATCAACGGAATTGGAGCAACATACCTGATCTTTTTCTTCACTATTCTGTTACCATACTTATTTTACTACTACTACCTACTTTTATTCTATCGTGAATAATATCTATTTTTTTGTATAATGATTATTATTTTGAATAAATAAATGAATAAACACTCTTCCGAAATTAGTTGAATTTCATTCAACCTAACCGAAGGTTAATGCAATGAAATTTTCATCTGCACTTAGTGGAGAATTACTTATTGACTGAGTAACGATAATATGACTCTAGAAGAACTTTCGTGAATTGTTAAGCGATATTATTCGGAAAACAAGTTAATATAACTAGAGGTATAACTCTGAGGTATGATGATCAATATTGGCAATAATAATAAAAATAATCAGATATCGATATTTGGTGAGATTCAAAAGAAGAAGCAGCTGGAACGTCTCAGAAAATTACTGAAACTTTCGTGAAATTTTTACAGGAAAGGTCAGCTTTTATATGTGTGCAGTTTCTATCGAAACAAATAGATAAACTTCAATCCAAATCGAATCAGTACCTAGTTCATAGTTCGAATGCTGGTAGTACCTCTAAATCACCTTTCGACATGTAGGTTCAACTCTTCTATTTCCTATTCTCTATTCACTATCCTAGTTGCCTCACCAAGCCTCAGAAGTTTGCTGAACTTGTTCGACTTAGGATAGCGGATACCTATCAGAGTCGGATCCGAGACTACTTCTTGAGGCCTTGAAACTTCGAACCTGGTCGACTGGTGAACAGATTTTAGATTTCTGACGCTTCTACCGCTGAGCCACCAGTTCCTTGAATCATTGAATATTCGAGTGAATAAGTATTGTTGAGATCCAAAGGATCTTCAACACATCCAGCACTTGTATTATTTATTAGTTTCCTCATCCCGTCATAAGATGATTGATTCGGGTTCCTGATATTTTTTAATTTCAATTTGAATTATTATGGAACACTTGGTCGACTATTGATAGCTAGGAATGTTCCAAATCTTTACAAAATTCCCTGCATATTTCTCTGATAATATCCTGCAGACTGAGGACTTTCGAAAACTACAAAAAGCTATACCCATAATATACAGGGTGCCCGTTTTTCGAGCTCAATCATGGGCATCTCAGTTATTATAAGATATACGAGGTCGATTAAATCGTGGCAAAGTTGCACAATTTCATGCCGAACAATTATGTCTTCGAAATTGTGGATTTGTTATTTTTATTTTTATTTTTCCAATCGAAAACGAAGCAAACTAAACGTTTTCAATAAGGACGTTCTAGAGGCACTTCTTCGCTAGGAATCTTGATGTCAGAGATACAACACTCAACTTTGGTTTCTTTTATGGTCATCATATTGGATTTGTACATTTTTGAAAAGTCAGTTTTTTTTCTGATCACCATATGACGTATCACTCGTTTTGTTCGGAACTTACATGCTGGTAACAATTGGCAAAAAATAGTTTTCGCGAAGAGTGCTCGGGAAACAATGCCAAGAATTTCATTTCACAAACTAAATTCTGATAGTTCAATTGAAGTTGAAAGCTTACTTACGTAAAAACCAAGGTTATTTTGAATCATGAACGACATTTGAAGCTATACAAGTTTTTTCCTCGCAAAACAAAACAGTCATAAATGATATTCGAATATTCCATTCACTTTTGAACACAATTTTTTATTCAACCAAAGTTCTGATTAGCTCAATCGATGGGTACCTACTACAATTCCAAGAATCAGATCTCAGAAGAAAGAATACTAGATTATTGTTTATGGGGAATGGAGAAATATTTCTTGAAATTGTACCCATCGCTGATATTGCCGAGCTGTGAAGAAGAACGAGTGAAATTGTGTCTAGAAGAGAATGGTGGAGTATTCAATATTCAAGTATTCTTTGTTATGCATTTGATAATTTTGTTTCGTTTCACGAAGAAAAAACTTTCAGCTTTCCTGTCAAGTTCGTTCCTAATTTTGAACATCAGTTTTTATGAAGGTAAGCTTGACAAAAATTTGAAGGTTTCTTATCATCAATTGAACTATCAAAACTTAGTTTTGGTTAAACAAAATTGCTGGCGTTATTTTCAAAGTACTCTTCGTGAAAACGATTTTTTCTTGATTTTGATCAGCATGTAAGATTGAAACATATCGTATGTCACATCATTGTATTCAGAAAGTGACAGACATTTCAAAAATACGAGAATGCGAAAATTCCACATGGTGCACGTAAGAAAAACTAAAGTCAACTGTTTCATCTCTAACATCGAAAACACCTTGGAAAATACGATGACAGATTCAGATTCCTCGTAAGAAAGTACCTCAGGAACGTCCTAGTTAGAAACGTCTAGTTCTTATGGTTTTTGCTTGGAAAAATAAAAACGAAAATTAATAAATTTCAGTTTTTTTCTCATTATTTCAAAATTTAATATCGAGAAGAAATCAAAACTTCCGTGAGTACGAGCATCAATACAATTCTAATGGATGAGGCATTTATTAAGCTAATTGTGGAAAAAGTATCTGATAGCATGACAAAACTCTTGGTGAAAAAATAGGAGAACTTGAACAGAAGATAAACGATATGAACAAGAAATGTGTAGAAAATAGTACAGTGATTGAAGAGTTGAAAGAAGAAACTGCGGTACTCAAATCGGAAAATTAATATATTCTCCAAAAATATGATGAAATTGATCAAGAAGCCAGGTCGAAAAATTTGCGAATTTTCAAAGTCAAAGAGAAGCCACAGGAAACTTCATCTGAAGTACTGATCGAACTTTTTGCATCACGTTTGTCAATTAATATTAATCCAGAAGAGATACTCATGTGCACTAGATTGGGAAAAAAACAAGCTGAACGATCGAGAGGTATCCTGTTGACGTTGAGTAATTCGAATACTAAAAAAGCAATTTACAACGAAAAGAAGATGCTCAAAGGTACGGGTATAGTCTTGAAGGAAGACCTAACTGAACACAGACTGAAACTCATGGAAGCAGCCATCGAAAAAACATCTCTTAGAGATGTATGGTCCTATAACGGCATTATTTACGTTCTGAAGAATAATAAAAGATGTTCAATTAAAACGATAGAAGACTTGAAGACATTTTGATGATATTATAGATGTTTTTTTTTTTCTAATTCACTCTTTCTAAAATCAACTACTATTTTATTATTATTATTTTTAATTTTTTGTCAATTTGTTGATACTTGTGTTCTTTATTAAATCATAAAAAAACATGGAAGCTTCAAAAATCAACTTGGTATCCAAGAAGTATTTTTTCTTTTTGGGTTTTATTCTTAACCATATTTGTTTTACTTGAATTGAGTACATACAAATTATTGAAATAGTATAAACGTTTTTGGTGCCTACTTTCCTGTACTATAATACTATAATTTTACAAAAATGAATGAAATGAAAATTGCTCATTTGAATATTAGATCTCTATTTACGGGTTTTCTGGATTTCAGGGAAATTGTATCGGAAAATGATATTGACTGTATGTTACTGTCCGAGACATGGTTGTTTCCAGATGATCAGACTGCTGTGGTGCACCTTCCTGGATATATGTTCTTTCGTAAGGATAGAGTTGGTAGAGGTGGGGGAGTTGGAGCTTATGTAAGGGTATCTCTGAGTTGTGAAACGGTACACGTTGATATGGTTATGGTAAGTAATATCGAATTTCTCCTACTGAAAATAAGAAACAGGCATCATAATAATATTATTGTTGGAGTTTTTTATGAACCACCCAGCGCTGTACTGGGAGATGTAATAGAAGATATCGATAATATTCTTGCTTTTACTCATCATACTGTTGACTGGTTAACGTTCTTAGGAGACTTCAATGTAAATTTTTTCAATCTGGATAATCCGTTAATGCACTGTTTTGAATCTTTTGGCTTTTCACAAATTGTGGATGTTGCAACAAGAACAACTAGCACGACTAGTACAATGCTTGATCTCATCTTCGTTTCGACTACTGACATAGTGAAAAAAACTGGTACTTTGTCCGTACATGGAATATCTGATCATGATCTGACATTTTTCGAAGTTGATATACCTATTCTCCAAAATCAGCCCAAGCTTATAACGTATAGAAGTTTTCGTCACTTTGATATCAATAATCTCTTACATGATCTCAGTGAGCTTTCCTGGAATGACATCATAATAGAAAATGATCTCGATAAAAAAATTGATAAATTCAATGAATTCATTATTCTCGTATTCAATAATAATGCTCCGTTTGTCCAAAGAAAAGTAACAAAGCCACCTGCGCCCTGGTTAACGGATAATTTGATAATCTTGAAGAAGGAGAGAGACAAACCTTTGCAAAAGTTCGAAAGTACCAAAAGAGATTTGGATTTCATGAGATATGAAGAACTGAGAAATCATACACTCGCGGTAACTAGAAGTGAGAAAAAGGCCTATCTGAATCACGTATTTCAAATGAAGAATTCGAAATCTTCTTGAAAAACACTGAAAAACTTGGGTGTTTGTTCGAACTCTAAAAATAGAATTCCCGATAACTTATCAAATCCAGATATTTTGAACAATTATTTTTCTACCTTCTTGCAGAACGTAACTGATAAATGTGATGAGAAAATAGATTTTTATACTAATTCAGCTCGCGATCATCATTTGCAATTTTCATTTAGATCAATAACTATTGAAGAAACCAACAAAATTCTACATAGTATCAAAACTAATGCTTTCGGAGTTGATAATATAAACGCCAAAATGTTGAAATATTGCAGCCCATTCATTGATAAATATATCACTCATATAATAAATTGTTGCATTGAAAAATCATACTTTCCTGTTATATGGAAAAGTTCTGTTGGCATACCTATCCCTAAAAAAAGTCATCCCAAAGATATTACTGATCTAAGAATCATAAGTTTGCTTCCTACTCTTTCTAAAATTTTCGAAAAATTTTTGTATTCACAAATATATGAACATTTCGCCTCTAAAAACTTACTTCCTGATAGCCAGTGCGGTTTTAGGTCAGGCAGAAATACTGAAACATCTCTCGCGACTGTATCCACAGATATATTATCGGCTTCTGATGAGGGTTTATCTAGTGCTTTGGTACTACTTGATTTTTCTAGAGCATTCGATACTATTAATCAGGAGCTGCTTTGTGCAAAATTGATGTTTTATGGCTTCAATGATTTATCGGTGTTTTTGATGTAAAACTACTTCCTGAGACGATCTCAAAGAATATTAGTTGATGGATTATACTCATCCAAATTAGATATACTTTCAGGGGTTCCGCAAGGGTCTATACTTGGCCCCTTGCTCTTCATTATATACACTTCTAATATCTTGAATAATATAGAAAACTGTAAAGTGCAAGCTTTTGCAGATGATACACAAATGTATATCAACTTCAATACGGATATTTGGAAAAATACAGAAAATATTATAAATAATGAATTGAAAAAAATTAAAACTTTCTCTGATGAACATAGCTTGAAACTTAATCCTGAAAAATCTAAGGTGTTATTTTTTGGTAATAAAAATAACAGGAATTTTTTAAAAGGTAGCATGACAATCCAAATTGATAATTCAATTTTACAAATATGTGATTCAGCTAAAAATCTTGGCTTAGTGATGGATGAAGACATGCGTTTTTTTCTTCATTATTGTAAGCAAAGCATTCGCATCTTTGAAACTGATTTATAGTGCTCGGCATTTTCTAAGTGTCAAAATGAAACGAACTTTATGTGAGTCATTGGTATTGAGTCACTTCAATCATTGTGATTTCATCTATGGTCCATGCTTAACAAGGGTAGACAAGGATAAGATTCAGAAAGTGCAAAACAGCTGCTGTAGACTAATTTATAGTATCAGAAAATATGATCATATTTCTCACAAACTTCAAGAATGTAACTGGCTCAAGTTAGAGAACAGGAGGCAGCTCCACTTAGGTACTTTCACACATAAGCTTCTCAATGATCCCAACCTACCATCAGCTCTCGCAAGAAAATTCATTCCTAGATCGAGAATACATTCAAAGAATGTTAGGAAGAGGTCCACCCTGACCATGCCTGAACACAGAACTGCAATGTTCCAAAAGTCGTTCTTATTCAATGCTATTCAAATGTACAATCAATTGCCTGACGAATTCAAAATATATAATATCAATAAATTAAATATAAACTAAAAAAACAATTACTTGAATCACAAATGGACTCGACCTGATTTATATCTAAACTTCTCTATAATATAGTCACTTTATTATGTATAATTTTCCATTTCATTCAAAAACTGCTCGATAAACTGTATGTACCCATTCTATATAATATGCTTTATATTATGCGTGTGATACATGTGATACAACTGTCGCATTATTTTAATTTTTTTCTTTTGTATTTCCTCTTTGAGCAATCGCCCTCTGGTGGTTGAGTTGAATAGCTTTAAGCTAGACTTCGCCATCAGTTTCATTAACCTGTAATGATTCTTTTCTTTATTCGCAATAAAAGTCGTTTATTATTATTATTATTATTATAAAAAAAAATTTATTCGCGTAACTGTTCAGCATGAGAATGCTCAACTCTGCCCCAATTTAACTGACCTCGTATATCTTATAAATACTGGGATCCCCATCATGGTAAATCTCGAAAAACGGGCACCCTGTATAGAACCAAAATAATTTTCAAGAAATTCCAGATCTTGAAAATCGATCATCATTACTCAAAAGGTCATGCCGAAGTAGAGCCACTGTCTCAAGTAATGTCCAAAGTGCGAATGGAGAGATAGTCTATCCCTTTATTTCAATATAAATCTTTTTTTACAGTGAAAATGAAAGATACCATCGATGAATGCAGAAACATAATAATTATGATACAAAATGTATCAGAATAATATTATGAATTCTGAAATGTAATTTTATACCAAATATCATCTGGAATAAAGAACCTCATAATTACTGCTGGTTCAATAAGCTCATTCATCATATCGATTTATCAGGAGTTTATTCTTATTCGGATGAAATGATGAAAGATTTCTATGAATATACTCATATAATTAGACTTATATAGATCAATGTTTTCATTTCTACTCCAATCTATTCCGTCGCGGCGTGTTTCAACTGATGATATATTCATTTTCCCCTGACAAAGGAAGACAAACCCTCATCATCTGACAGCACGCTTATGATACGAGTTCCACTTCCAATATTGAGTGGCATTTCGGCTTCAGCAAATTACTTCGGAAATCAGATGAATCTGCTCAAATACCTTTAACTCACTTGGCGTTAATTGAAGGAATCGATGAAGACATTTACACGCAATGGTGAAACTTCATAATGGGTCTGTGGATAATGAAATATTTTGAAATATTTCCAGAGGAACTTTTGCCCCCATAACTTGATTTGTAATTAATATGAAGCTCCTGAATATTACAACCTATAACTTAGTGCGAAAGAGATGTGATGATCTCATCATATGAAGTTCAAATAAAATAGATAATGTTAAATTAAAATCATCAAATTCTTAACTTACTTGTTAAATAGCAGGTTTATATATATTATAAGAATTAACAATTACGGGTGATTGCGATTTCAATGAAATATAATAGTAATACACAACAAGATTTTCAATCACATACACTGAGGGAAAAGTTGTTTTATGTTGTTCGGGCATCTTTCATTAAATATTGACACCATTTTCTTATGGTTATTCAACCTAGTTAAACCATTTGGAAATATGTCGTTTACGTGAAACGAATAATTTGTCACGAGCTGATTCCTTGAATATAAATGTATTTATTGATCATGAACTTCTCATGTAGATACCAGGTGACAAAGGTGACAAAAAATAGGATTTCTCAAAATTCTGAGATTAAGTGTTATATCAAATTCGTTCATGACATTCATCTACCGAATGTCCTTTTCACACAATATCGGAGTGCCGATTATTATTGTCGTATGCTTCCATTTTCATGGGAATTTTGGTAGGACTCCCAAAAATGGATGAGTAATCTAGCACTAGAGCTTCAATTATTGCTGGAAATGTTTTAGAGAACACGAATATTTTGAAGACGAGTTTCGAGAACGAATATTCTTTATTCAATTGCAAGCTGGAGTGGTATTGGTTAGAAAATTTCACACCAAGACTCCAGTTGAGATAACGCTAAATGAAATAAAAGACACCGACCTTAGTTAGGCAAAATAATAATGAGGTAGCTGCTGGTAGTTCAAACCATTATTCTTGACCAACATAATTCCATCAGAGTTGGTAAAAATTGGTTAAAAATCCCGGGCGTAATACCACTAGTTCTCAGATTGGGATGGAGAGGATATTTTTCTGGTTGTTTTCAAATACTTACATTTATTGGCAATTTAACAACAGATCGAGTTAAATTACCTACATAAAAGTGAATATGATAGATAGATAGATATTTATTTCCAAACTAATAAACATGGTGGTAAATTAGTAAGTCGTCAAAAAGTACAATATATAAATAACATATAAGTGTATACATATAGACATGAATAAAGTAAAACTATCAGTTATGAGTAAAATAAAGGAATGACTTGGGGAGCGTCCATCACAAGAGTTCGAGTTCAGTCAAGCTCATATCAAGGTACTCCTTGATCGTATACAAACATTTCGTTAGTAAAAAGGCCCTGATTCTATTTTTAAATTGGTATAGATTGAGGCACTTCATTTTTAATGGCAATTTATTATACATTTATTATGCAGATTCAGAGAATTATTCTGTGACATCTGCAGCCTGAACCTAGGTATTGTAATAGAGTTACCATTGCGGGTGGAGTAAGGGTGAATTTCTGATTGGACAGTATATGAACTTTTGTTTTTATGAATTTAAAGTAGAGATGTAAATATAAATGAAGTAGGAAGTGGCATAATTTGGAGTTTAACAAAAAGGGGGCGACAGTGGTCGCGATGATGTACTCCCGCCATGACTCTAATTACCCTTTTTTGCAGTATAAATACTTTCTGAGCGTGGCATGATACCAGCAAGATACCATACGCCATGTGACTTTGAAATAGTCCAAAATAACATGATCTGAGTACGTGCGAACTAACGCTGTTTCTCAATCGTCGAATCATAAAGGTGACGCTAGATAATTTTTTTGCTGAAGACTCAATATTAGGAGCCCAGTTTAGTCTGTCATCAAGTTTCACGCTGAGTAGTTTGACGCAATTTTTTTCTCTAAATTGATTTTGAGTTTATTTGATGTGAACCAGGATTGGGCTACCTTTGAAATATCAGCAGATGAAGTACCTACATCTTCTAGGTTAGGACTCTGGCAGATAAATGTTGTGTCATCTGCGAAAAAGACACTCTTAATCGGTGAGCACAATAGTATAGGTCATTAATATATATTAAGAAAAGGACGGGACCCAGAACCGAGCCTTGCGGGACACCATATGAAACGATTTTACGATTAGATAGATCACCACTTAGTTTTACACATTGTGATCTATCGCTAAGATAGGAGGCGAAGAAATCCATTGCCACGCCTCTAATGCCGTAATAATGCAATTTATTTAAAAGGATATCGTGCGAAACACAGTCGAATGCGTTAGACAGGTCACAAAGCGTGAGTTGTGAATGTTTGCCTATTTCCAGGCCTTCGACTATGTCTGACACTACTTTTGAAAGAGCTGGTGTTGTTGAACGATTTTTTCAAAAACCATATTGGCCAGGACATAAGAGAGAATTGCTTTCAAGGAAGTTATACAGTTGTTTCTTGAGAATAATTTCAATAATTTTACCTATGATCGGAATAATAGATATAGGTCGAAAGTTGTTATTATCATCAGTGCTTCCATTCTTCAGAATAGGTAGGACAACAGAGTACTTCAGAGAACTAGGAAAATTTCCTGCGGAGAAACAGTTATTTATTAAGATAGCTGAGAAAACCACCCTTAAAAAAATCCTTCGATATGAGGTCGAGTGGTATTTGGTATGGCAATTCCATGAATGGAACTCAATTCAATTGAACTTTATTCAACAAACTGAAAGAAAAATAAGTAGAAGTTTCAAATCTCCACCATCGACATACTGAAATATTATTTGCTGTTTCATTCTGTTTTTGACATTAACAATTGTCAAACCAATGTCAGCTGAATGATAAAATTCTAGTCTTTCGTGCACTATAAATGTATAAGTGTATGATTGTTTGAGGGCACTGCTTGAGTGGCTCAACAAGTAAATAACGCTTTTTGTGTCATATTTCGATTTTTCTAATATTCTGTAGGTTAGGGTGCACATGTCAGTCATTTCATTGTCGCATCTGTATTTTTTCTTTCAAAATATTACTTGTTTCTTTCATACTCTTTTTCTTATTTCCCCGAAAATGCAATCCACGACTTTGTGCCGTTCCATTATGTGTACTATACTGAAACTAAACAATGAAAAGTATTCCATCAAATGAATTCGCCAGTGCCTTATTCACAGCAGACATGGTTGACTACATTTTTGTAAAGCATGGGTAAGAAAATATACGAATATAGTTCGTTTGAAGAATCTTTGTGGTAATATTCATTCTAGCATTAGAATATCTACAGAGAAAACTGCTAAATATTGTGGCAGTTGTGCTAACCATTTTGATACTGAAAATGGGACAATATACCTCGAAAAGAGCTGTGTGCATACACCTTTCGAAGTAAGTCTTTCTAAATTATACTGTATTGGGTAGTGAACTGATTTCTGGAGTGTTTTCACTTCTATTTTTGTCATCCTTGATGATATAGATGATATAATAATGAGTATTATTTGTGCTTTTTGAAACCCCTGCTGTGAGGAATCTTGGACTGGTGATAAACTGGTGATGTTCATTATATCTTTGGAAATAAACATATTATGTATAGCCCTTGATTATGTTCACATATATATCTTATTCGACAACATTTTACCTACACATATGATTGCTACTTCATTAATTATGATGAAAAACAGATTTTCTACATGCAATTTACTCACACTGCTGTTTCAAATATTTACTTCACACCTTTATTGCTTGTGAAATTAACATTGAGGTAGGTATTTAATTTATATTGATAGCTGATCTCAGATGTGCAGATACTATGCTTATGCTCATGAATATTAATTTTCAGGGTATTCAAAGTATTCTATATTCCTTTCATAAATATATATCATTTTAAATTCGATTTGGTAGGAACCAGCTGATGATTTTATGATGCCAACTATGTATGTCCAGAGAAAGAATGTTCAAAACCATGCATTCTCAAAAGAAAAAAAATGAAGTGTTCTAATTACATAATCAATTGAATCAAGTTACATATCAACTACCTACTAAACTGAGCTACTGATTTCACTCATTTATACCAGGTATGTTTAATTTTTTCAGCATTCCATTCATCCATATAGAATAGTATGAAATTGCAACCTGTTATCCCAGTTCTCATTATTAATCCAGTTTGAGATAAGTTACAATAAAATACGGAATAAGATTAAGAATATTTAATACCTACATGCATATCTATTCATTTATTTTAAAATAACAAATACAATGTGGTAATCCGGTTTTTTCAAAACAATTATATAATGTCCATGATTGCATAGTAAAAAATCATGAAGCTTCGATATACCTACACATAAATCATACTAAATATGCACAATACATGAAAATTCATACATGGAGATATAAGTATAAATAAATATCAACATAAACTAAATTATAATAATGGATATTTCTTATATCTTGTATAGTATACAAAAACAATTATAAAACAATATGTAGGTACCTAATGAATATAATTTCATTAAACTATATATGTACTTAATATTCAAAAAAATTTTTGATAGTTGAAAATCGCCTTATTTATCAGACAAAACCAGTTTAGAACAGTGTTGAGAACACTTTCAATTTGCTATTTCAGGCTACCATCAATGAGAGGAGTGCAAACAAGTTTTTTGAAGAATCAATCTAGATGAATCTTCAGTGGTTTATCATTTTTTACATCAAGTTCAATATCATGCAATTTATTAACGGCTGTTGAACTATCACTAGAATTATATGATTCATTTACACAATGTCTAACAGGTACCCTTTCTTGAATCATGGGACAATAATGTTGAACAGGCATGTTATGCTGACTAGCTTCAAATTCAACATCTGTATCTTTTTCCTCAAGCTCACCTTTTAAGATCTTATTCATGCACATGCCTTTTCCACACTACATTTTCATCTTTCATTTTACATAAATGAATCCTATCACCCAACACTTCATCTATCTCTCCCTCTATACCCAACTTTTCTTATTTGGATTTCTGTAATCCCTAACCCACACTGTATCTCTTTCTCTCTCTACAAATTTTTCTGCCCTATTTACTTTGTGATTTTAAGTCACATTGTCGATCTAACTATTCTTCTCTACCAAGAAATCAAACCTCTACCTAATTGTGTGTTTAAACACTAGGCAGGTGAAACTCCAGTGGTAATAAGTACTGAATTGCGATAGTGAAACAAAAACCTGAATAATAGTTTCAAAACAAACTCCAGCCTGAGTTTCATCTTTGGAAGCCTTGAAAATACAGTTTTCGAAAGTCTTAACGGCGTTTTCTGCGAAGCCATTTGTGGCAGGATGATACGGGGGCGAGATCAATTGTTTCACCCCATTTAAATACAGATATTTAGTAAATTTGGTAGAACAAAAAGGAGCACCATTATCTGTAACACATACTTTTGCTAGCCCAAAACGAGCAAAACATTCCTTGAATTTTTGTATGGTTGATATTGCATCAGTATTTTTCATTATGAATATCTCAGTCCATATAGAGAAATGGTCAATATAATAATTAGGATCATTTTGACTCTGATTGGTCTTGCAAAGTCAGCATGTATTCTTTCCTAAAAATGGTTGGACCTTATTCCTGTGAACATAACTGATTTAGTAGGTTCTGGCCTTGATGACATATATACTCGACTAATTTCTCAACTTCATTGTCGAGTCATGGACACTAAAAATGAGCCCTTGCATTTGCTTTCATTTTACTAATACCCTCATGTGTACTGTATGATTCTGATAACAATTGACTTCTTAACTTGGTAGGTACTACTACTCGGTGGCACGGTAGTCCCACATGATGATACCATCATCTAGAGACAACTCATGTTTCCTGACAAAATATGGCTTCAACAACTCATCCTCAGTATTTCCTGGAAATCCATAACGAACTGAATTGAAAACAAGTCCGAATAATGCATTATTTCGTCTTGTTTTCTATCTTAATTCAATTGAATCAATTGGCGCTACGTTTTTCAAAAAATTGAATAATCGACAGAATTCTTTACTGCAACCCCAGAATCTGCTAAGGGTAATCTACTCTCTGCATCAGCTTTCACGTTATCTTTTCGGCTTATATACCTGATTGAGTAATCAAATCCGAATAAGCACAAAAAACACCTTTGTAGCCTTCCTGCTGTCATTTTGAGTAAGCTCTTATGTTCCCTAAACAAAGCCTGAAGTGATTTATGATCCTGGAAATAAAAATAAAAACAGTTAGTCTTTCCACGTTGTTTGGCATCACATGTAATAATACTGCCCCTAGTCCATATTCACTACTATCACAAGCTAAACGAAGAGGTTTGCTTTGGTCAAAGTGTTCTAATATTTTGTCAGATGTAATTTCTTGTTCCGTAGATACTAATGCATCATCACATGCAGTTATCGATTAACCGACTCATTCCTAAGAAGATCATATAATGGTTTCAATGTATCTGCTAACTTTGAAATGAACCTAGAATAATAATTGATCATTCTCGTAAAGGCTCTAATTCCCATTTTGTTTCAAGGCCTAGGTATTTTTAGAATAGCTTCTACTTTTTTATTATATTTTTCTTAACTCTGTGCAGAAATAACATGACCCGAATAAAAAATTGTATCTTGAAAGAAAACAACATTTTTATTTTTATTTAATCGAAATCCTCCTTTATCCAATATTTTTGGAACCTAACATACATTTTCCAGATGTTCATTTTCATCTTTACCTTCAATTACAATATCATCAAGTTAGCTCACTGCTACTTCACACCCTTGAAGTATTTATTCCACAATTGATTGAAAAATATCACATGCAGGTTTTGTTTCATAAGGCAACAATATTTTACCCTATAAATCCTGAATGGTGTGCTCCATGTCAACAGATCTGCAGTTGAATCACCCACAATAAGTATTTAAGAAATCTAGCTTACTAAAATGTTGACCACCCTTCAAGGCCACGAAATTTTTTTCGATGCGAGGTATTGGATAATTAAAATCTTCAACCTCTATAACGCCCTCTTGCTCTGAACGATCTATAGTTATTTTATAACTCTTTTGGTAAATGGTATTGGATGAGACTTTCTAAATTGCGGTACTTTTCCAGGAATAATCTCCAACATGATCCATTCACCATTGTTTTTTTTTTTTTCTTTTTTTTTTCTTCAGAGGTGGTTGAAATCCTTTATGGACATCATATGGGTCAAATTCCCCATATGATAGTGTGGGACTCCCTGATCTCAGCCAGGTCTACCCACTAAAAACTCCACCCCCTTCGTAGGCTCGTCTGACCGAAGTCTCCGATGACACTTAGGCCTAATGGCCCATTGTATCTTGCCTATTTATCATCATTGTACCCACTTTATTATCTCAGTGCCTTGTACAAGTTTGTACAAGTCCTTCAATGGATGTGGGTTGTATATTTCTGGTTCGCCAACTGGTTGCCCAAAAATTGTCTGCCTTCTGCGATCCAATGCCTCGCATTCGCATAGTATATGTGATACTGTTTCTGGTTCCTTTCCGCATAGCCTGCAATTTGGGTCACCATTATACAGTCCCATCCTGGCAAGGTGCTCCTTGACTGGGGCGTGGCCGGTCATGAGTCCTATAACAGTTTTTATCTGCTCTCTGTTCATGTTTAGCAGATCTGCAGTTCGTCTTTGGCATGGTTCCTTGATGTATTGTTTCCCATGTATATTTCCTAGAATGTTTTTCCAGTAGTTCTTATGTTTTTCCCGAATCCAGTCTGTTGCAGACGCTCGTGCTGCACGCTTGGGTACTCCTAGAATCTGTCCTGGTTCTGGTTCATTATCTGACCCTATTCTTGCAAGTTCATCAGCTTTCTCATTGCCAGCAATCCCCTGATGTCCTGGCACCCAGGTGAGTTTGACACTGTTTCGGTCTGCCAGCGTTTTCAGTTCCTTCTTGCAATCAAATACCAGTCGCGACGTCACTTCCTTGCTTATAATTGCCTTGAGTGCCGCTTGACTGTCTGACATTATTTGGATCTGCTCATGTTCTATAGCTCTCCTGTTATTCTCCTCTGCGCATTGGAGAATTGCATATACCTCTGTTTGAAAAACGGAGGTGTGTTTTCCCAGTGAATAGCTGAGCTTGGTCTCCAAGTTTTTCGAGAATACTCCTGCTCCTGACCCATCTGTGGTCTTTGATCCGTCTGTATACCAGATCTTTCCCTGCAGTATGGTGCTGAGTTCTGTATTACTCCATTCAGTTCTATCTGGTATGGATACCCTGAATGGGTTATTGAATGTATATCGTTTGGGAATGTGATCTGTTCTCATATCAAGTGTGCCCTGTTCCTATGTTAAGATCATCCAGTGTATTTTGTAGTCTGAAGGCACCAAGCCTCGCATCCCACTGTATCATTAGGTGAAGGGGAGGCAGATCCAGTAGTGTCTCCATGGCTGCAGTAGGCGTTGATTTCATAGCCCCTGTGATTCCTAGACAGGCAAGCCTTTGTATCTTGCTCAGTCTTGTTATTGCTCCTCTTTGTAGTGTCTTAGGCCACCATACCAGTGAGGCATATGTTATGGAGGGCATTACCACCCTGTTGTATATCCTTTACAACATGTGTGGTTTCAGTCCACATTTTTTCCCACAAGAGCGTCTGGCCACCATCAGTGATGTTACCGTTTTTTTAGTGGTATTTTCCAAGTGTTGTTGCCATGTCAGTTTCGAGTCTAATATCACTCCTAGATATTTAACCTTCTCTTTCAACTGTATCGTTTCTCCTCGAAGTTTTAAAGGACCAAGCCCTTCCAGTTTGCGTCTTCGAGTGAATGCTATTATGGCGGCCTTGTGGGAGCTGATACTGAGCCCTTCCCGTTCCGTCCATATCATTACCAATTCCAGAGCCTCTCTCATTCGATCTCTGACGGTGGTATTGTATTTTTCTTGTGCCAGTACTACTATATCTTCGGCATATCCAAGGACTCTATGTCCACTGTTATTTAGTATCCTAAGTAGCCCATCCACAACCAGATTCCACAGTAGTGGGGATAGTACCCCCCCTGCGGGCATCCTCTGGTCGCTCTAGCCACTACAGTCTCTCCCATAACAGTGGTGTAAATCATTCTGTTTCTCAGCATTGAGTTTATCCAGGCCACACAGGGTTCCTCGATTCCTTTCTGTCTGAGAGCTCTAATTATAGAGTTTATAGAGGTGTTGTCGAAAGCTCCTTCTACGTCTAAGAAAGCCGCTAATAACACCTCTTTATTTTCCAGCGTGTTTTCCACCCTCTCGACCAGACGATGGAGTGCTGTGTCTGTTGAGCAGCCAGTCTTGTAGGCATATTGGTCGCGGTGCAGTGGTCTTTCTACCAGTTTGCCGTCCCTCATATGCCTATCTACTAGCTTTTCCAGTGTCTTTAGTACAAAAGACATAAGACTGTCCGAGAGCCAGACTGCCTCTCAGTATTTTGCAAAGCCATCTGACCAGTGTTTCTGGTCGTTTCTGTAGCATTGCTAGGTAAATCCCGTCAAATCCTGGTGATTTAAAGGGTTCGAATGAGTGTATAGCCCACTCTATTTTGTCATAGGTCAACACTTCTTTTGCTATGTTCCAACTTTCCCTAGAACCCCTTGATAATGTTTCTAGTCCGTTAACGTTCTCCACAGCAAGTGTCTGATCTATTTGGGACCCAGGAAAGTGAACTATAAATAGTTCTTTTATTGTATCCTTTCCTGTGTATGTATATTCTCCTTTTTCGGTTTTGAGGGAGTATATCGTGTTCTGTGTATCTTTGGAGAGTATCTTCTGTAGTCTGGCACATTCTTGAGTGCTTTCTATCTCCTCGCAGTACCTCCTCCAGGAGTCTCTCTTAGATTTATTTAGTGCTTTTTTATAACTGGATAAGGTGTTCTTGTAGTCATCCCACCTTCCTGTTTTTTTAGCAATGTTGAAGTTTTTTCTAACCTGTTTCCTCAATCTTGCAAGTTCATGATTCCACCAGGGCACTTTCCTGGTAGCCTTCCTTGTGATTAGGGGACAGTTATTATTGAACGCCAAAATGAGTGTGTCATTGAATTGTTCCACCACCCCTTCTAGGTCCACATTTGTACTTATCGTTCTTTGTGGTACCAGTAGATAGCGCTCTAGGTCTGCGTGATAGGCTCCCCAGTTCGTTTTCCGTGGGTTCCGATAAGTTTCTTTGACGACGTCACTCTTTATTTTGAAATTTATGTGTCTGTGATCAGAGCAACTTTCCTCATCAGACACATGCCATTCTGTAACAAAATTACTCACATGTGTAGAGGCTATTGTTACGTCGATTACCTCCTTCCTATTTCTCGTAATAAAGGTTGGTTTATTTCCTACATTCAATGTGTCCAGATTATTTGCCAGCATGAATTGCAGGAGTGATTCACCTCTTTGGTTGGTGTCGCTGCTTCCCCAAGTGATGTGGTGTGCATTCGCATCGGCCCCGATGATCAGCTGCAGTCCTTTTATCCTGCATTCTCTCACCAGTTCTTTCACAGCTCTCGTAGGTAGTGGCTCAGGATCATCAGAGGGAAAGTAGGCCGATCCGAGTACTATCTCCCTCGTCCCACTACCCTCCTTCATCCTTATCTTTATGGCCGTCAAGTCTCTCGAACAGAAGTTTGTTAACGGCAATATTTTCATATTTTTTTATATTAGTATACAGGTCCGAGGGTTCTCTGTCGATCTGCTGTAAATAAGCTCTCCACATGAGTCCCCCAGACCCACAATTTTCCCGTGTCTAACCCACGGTTCCTGTATAAGGGCCGCATCAAATCTCCCCATGGCAACTGCAAGGACTGCCGAGGCCGCCTTACAGTGCTGGAGGTTCGTCTGAACGACCCTTATCCCCTCCATCTCTCCTCTTGGTCCACATTGTTCCCACGAGTATGGGGGATGGGGTTGGTCCAGCCCTGCGTTGCCCCCTGCACAGGGCTAAGGCTGGTCACCATTGTTACTGCCCAATTCATTTTTAAAAATATTTGGAAAATCATCCGAAACCTCTTGCAATCTACTATAGCAATTACATTCGAATTGTTTACCTTCACAGCCAAATTTTTAATTTCTACTTCATTTGAAATTTGTTCACCCAAAATCGCAATCTGCTGCTGCTTTCTTCACGCTCACATGCCAATCCTTGATATTCTGATCACCATGCCTTAGGAGGTCAAACCCAATTTGTTTCCGATATATTGAAACTTTAATTCGAAACTGAGATGACAACAAGGCTACTAGGTCATTGAACGATTTATCACTCGGCTTTCGCGGATCAAAAATGTTCTTCAGTATCTTGTACACCTTATGAAATTGATACTTCACGATCATTCTCGATCCTGTTCGCCAACATACAGTATGGTGGAAATGTATGGAATAAATTCATTATCTCTAATGTATATGAATTTTGAGGAAAATCCTGAGACAGGTCGATTTTAATTTTAAAATTGACATCTCTTGATATACATAAGGAGTTTGTGACGTCATCCGCGTAGTTGTGGTGACGTCATCGATTATTTTTTAGATAGGAAGACACCCTGTTCAATTTTTTTTCTGGAAGGTATATTCATTGTCTATCTGACCGTATACTAATATTAGAAAATAAAGTAATACAGGATAAGAAAAAAATATTAGTTATTTTATATTTACAACGGAAATCGTTACAATAAATAATCAAATTCGTGACCTTCTGCAAGAATAAAATGTAATAGACATAAAACAATGTAATGAAGTGTTTTTCAGCGACCTTCATTACTACAGGTCGGATCCATAAAACCCTCGGTATATTATTCGAATAATTAGTATTTTGCTAGGTTAACCTGTTGTAAAGTATGATATCTGATATTTCGTTCCTGTTTTCGAGATTCTTATGTTTAAATTGTATAAAAGCATGGGCAATGATTCGATATATAATTTTCCAGAAAATCGGAGATATTGGTACATTCCTCATTATAAGTATTCATATATATCCTATTCAGAAGAAATGTTATTCCTGGTATTTTTTTTTTATATTCTTTCCAACACTCTGCTACCTGTTTTTAACTGAGTGTATTTTGGTTCATTTCTTGCTCCGTTTTAGAGGTCAAACAATGACAAACAATGTCAAGCAAGGACAATCTGTACCGTTTTTATCCTGATTTTTTGGAAAACCGAAGAGTGCATTGAGTTAGTGAGTTGGAAAACGAGTCAGTTAGAACCTGGGTGCGTGAGAATCAAGTGATTGCCAAGACGTGAGCCGTGATTAAAAACTTTTGAAGCCGTGTTCGATTTTGTTTCCGGGTTTCCGATTAATTGTGTGCCGCAGAGTGTTGCCTGTAAAACACCCTGTATCGTGAGAGTGTTCCTGTGAAAGGATTAGCTGAACCGGTGGTATATTTTGTTGCGTACCACCCGGAAACCCTGTAAGCCAGAATCGTGAGTTATATTGAAAGTATAAAAATTCCTGAGATTTTTCACTGTCGTATTTAAATTCAGTTCAGAAAATCCTGCCCGAGAATCACTATAACAACCCAGAAAATAATTTCATTGAACCAGAAACCAGAATTGCACTTAACCTGACACCCGTTTCAAATTGCCTATCGCCTGAAATCTAATAAATTATTTTCCCGATTTGTCAAGACCCAGATCTCACGAACCGCCCTGTATAATAAAATCCGCGATAGAATCAAAGTAGAACGAACGATTTGTCATTGCCTTTGCTTCAGTGGTGGATTTCCTGTATTATCTGTGTTGTTTCTTTTTACTGTTTTAAGGCTGTTTGATATTATTTCATATTTTCCTGAAAATCTGACAAAGTGTGGAAAGTTGAAGTTTATGTAATAAATAATATAAAACCGACCCCGAATTTTTTATTGAGTGAATTTCTGATTTGATTTTGCCTGTAGATTATTATCTATTTAGTGAATTTCAATAAATCCTGTTGAAACCGAAACTTAGTTTAAAATAAAATAACATCAATTCTGTTTAACGTAGCTTGTATTCCAGTCTAGTCTAAGGAGGTGTAACTAAAGACTACATTTTCTTAGAAGTTTATTGTTATCCTGGTCTAACTAGCTGACCTCTGGTTTACACAAGGGGGTGCATTGTATGGATTTACTCTGCGTCCCTTCTTCACTGTAGCTACCCTAGGGCCTTCCAAAGAACTCCTAGTTCTGGAAGAAAGTGGAGCATACCACTTCAAAAAAAAAACTGGCGCTCGAGGCAACCGCTCTAACGTAAATAGAGAACTAAGCCCTGAGGCCCTTTGTAGGGCTCTTTCCCGAAAAAAGAGCCTTACAAATTGGCGCCCGAGCAGGGACCTGAGTTAGGAAAACCTGAAAGAAATCCCGAGGAAAACCTGTGAAAAACCGAGTTTGAAATACTGTAGTCAGACCTGTTTTACGAATTTCCTGATAATTCTCTAGTTTATTTCTGAAAATAAGATCAATCATATTCTTTTCACTACTAGATAAAATCAAATCACTTCTGAAATAAATTTTACTATTGCTTTCCACCGAGCTTTCCACATTCACCGACCTTCAGAGTCAACCAAAGTAAAAAGGCGACTTTTAATCAGAATCTGAATATACAACCTGAATATAACATAACTGTCTAGTAATCACTTCTTCTACAGTTGCAGTCTAATTTTCCGAATTTCACTGAAATTTTCATTGCCTGGAAAATCTGAATTAGAAAAGCCTGATTGAAAACCTGAGTTGAGAAAATTTTTGTAATAAAATCTTGGACTTAGAAACATTGCAGCTAGAAATCCTGATAGTGATAAGTTGACTGTGAATTTCCTGATTTTTCCAAATACTCAATTTACCGAAAAAAAAATTGTTTTCTTGAATACCTGGATACAATTAATAAACCTGATAAATACCAGAACATCAAATACCTACTGCAGTTCAATAACCTGACGATTGAATTTGTGAAACTTGATTTTTTTGATAATTTCCACTGAAGTTTGAATACTGGAGTGAGTTTTTCTTATCAGTTGAGAATACCTGACTTTCAAAGAATTCCTGCTATTTATATAAGTACCTGGTTATTATAAAGACACCTGGATTTTAGGGAAATCTGATTGCATCTGTTTCTTAATAACAATCATTCAACTTCATAAATTTTTAATTAATTTTTCATTTTTTTAATTCACAGATATCACTTTACATTCAGAGAAAATTTTCCACACTGAAAGCAATTGACAATCGAATCACTCTCCTGTTAACTTCACTGTTAAATCAATTTCCAGTCCATTTCCAGTTTCATTTTGCCTGTTTTTACTCAGTTGCCGGATTGTGAGCCTGATTATTTGAATTGCTTGTTGAATTTCCTGACAATTTTCTTTTTCATTCTTGCTATCCTGCTACAAGTTGAAATCCTGTCCTGAGCAGTTACAATACAGTGACTACTGTATTGTCCAGCGATCTTCGTCCTGAATAGATAGGGTGCTGAAAGTGAGGCTGATTAATAAAATTTTGAGGTCTAGTGTTTTATTTCACCTGAAAATTCCATTTTTGATTTATTGTATAAACCTGCATATTAACTACCAGTTGATCAGTTATTCCGAGTTTCTCCCCCTGAAACCAGACAGGTCCTGAAAGCGAGATTGCACAATAAAGGTGTTGAGATCTGATAATTAGATTTTACCTGGATATACAATCATGGCACAAGAAACTACCAACACAAATGTACCTCCTGGATTTTCTGGAATACAACCCGGAGTGCCTCATAGTCATAATCCTGATCCTGATGTTAATATTCCACATGTCAACATCACAGCTGATAGGCACAGAATCCCGCAGTGGCCACCGTCGCCAGTCCCCGTACCGATTTCATTGCCTGAGTTGAAGCCGTACCGCTGGAATCTTCACTTTGACGGAACCTCGGATCCAGTGGCGTTCCTGGAACGACTCGAGGAGATTGGAGATGCCGAAAAAGCTCTACCGGAACAATTGTTGGATGTTTTACCGGCATTATTACAGGGACGTGCACTCTTGTGGTACCGATGCAATAAAGTATACTGGAATTCTTGGTCATCGTTCAAAACAATATTTCAGAAAGCTTATTTTCCTGTTAGATACCAGGAGAGTTTGGAACTGGAAATAAGCCAAAGGCTTCAGAGGGACAGTGAGCCTGCCATAGATTATGTGGTGGACTTGCAAACCCTCATCAGGCGTCATGGGAATATTGAGCCTGCCCAGGAATTGAAGTGGATATACCGAAACCTCCTTCCGGATTACCGACAGTATATAAGAACGACCGACTTCCAAGATGTACCGTCCCTGATTTCGTCAATCTTGGAATTCCAGCAGTTACGTAACGAGATCCACCGTATGTACTACCGGAACTCGAAACCTGCTCCTTCGTTATGGACATTGTACTCCGATCCACCACCAGTCGCTCAACCGCCTCCAGTTGTTCAACCCCTGACCAGGTCACCCTCACAAACAATCCCGCAACCAGCCCCTGTTATTCCGGCTCCAAAACCTTCAGGACAACCGGTATACACCCGAGAAAATGTCTGCTGGAAATGTGGACAGACTGGACATAGACGAGCAAGTTGTCGTAATGCCTTCCGACTTTTCTGTTCACGATGTGGAAGTAGTGGGGTTATGTCCAAAGATTGTGCTTGTGTCAGACTAGAAAACTCAGCACGAGCCTGTCCAGACCTCCAACCTGCTCCAGAAGATCAGCAGACTAGCCGGCCCGATGATAACCGACCGTTCATACCTGTTATTATTGGAGATACGCAATTTTCTGCATTGATCGATACTGGAGCTACAAAGTCGTTTGCCAGTACCAAAGTAGCCGATTGTTGCAAACGACAGGGATCACGAGAATACCTGAATACCGCAGCTCAGTCCCACCAAGCCGATGGTTCGCTCATCAGGGTAACCGGAATTATTAAACCCTGTATGACGATCGGTACCGAGTATTTCAGCAGTGAATTGCTGATTATTCCCAGTTTAATGGCCGATATTGTGTTGGGCATGGATATCCTTCGCACACAGGGTTTCAGCATAGATTTGCGAACAGCCACTGTGTATAGGAATCAGAAGAACGTCTCCGTTCTTGGTTCCCCTAGAAAGACAGATATATTCCCAGAGCCAGCAGCATATATCCAAGCCACCACGGAGAATCCAGAACGGCAAGGAACCGGAAAAATACCAGGTGGGAGATATACCCGGAAAATGGAAAATAAACCTGAAAGGCCGACAGTAGAGAACCGAAAGTCTCCAGAAAAACGAGATCCAGAAATAACTGACCAGGTCAAGGACTCCACGCCGAGTCGAAATACTACCCGTTTGACAACGACTCCGGACCGTGAAGCTGCTGAAAGTTCCGCGACACCCCCACCGCCGAGAAGCCAGTACCAAGGTGCCTTTAACCAGAAGCCACGAAGGACATCCAGTGTCGTGTACCTGCCGGTGACGCGACATTTGTGCTGGAGATGTGGTCAACCCGGCCACCACCGATCCCAGTGCCAAGCCCGGAGCCGGATTTTCTGTTCCAGGTGTGGTCTCGTAGGGATGAAGTCGTGTGACTGTTCCTGCCCTCCCAGCCGACCTACGCTACAAGGACACCCGGTATTGGTATCCGAACGACCGCAGCCAGTTCGCCGACGACTCTCCAACGACCAGAACAATCAACGGAGCCGGCCCTGCACCGTCACCGTAGCCGCCCAGGTCCACGCCGTGCGAGGTGTGCCCGTAGGAACGGGTGTGCACATGCGAAAAACCCAGGACCGGCTTTCGCCGATAACACCAGTATAGTTGGTAACCCAGAATATATATTTTGTTTCACTGATTTTCACTTTTTGAATATGTACACATTGTGTTTTTTTTTTTTTTTTTTTTTTGGTCATTGTTATTATCAGGGTTTTTAGTAGAAAAATTACAGCTGAAGCAATAATTTTTTTTTGCAAGTAGGAGGGGTGTGTAATGAAGTGTTTTTCAGCGACCTTCATTACTACAGGTCGGATCCATAAAACCCTCGGTATATTATTCGAATAATTAGTATTTTGCTAGGTTAACCTGTTGTAAAGTATGATATCTGATATTTCGTTCCTGTTTTCGAGATTCTTATGTTTAAATTGTATAAAAGCATGGGCAATGATTCGATATATAATTTTCCAGAAAATCGGAGATATTGGTACATTCCTCATTATAAGTATTCATATATATCCTATTCAGAAGAAATGTTATTCCTGGTATTTTTTTTTATATTCTTTCCAACACTCTGCTACCTGTTTTTAACTGAGTGTATTTTGGTTCATTTCTTGCTCCGTTTTAGAGGTCAAACAATGACAAACAATGTCAAGCAAGGACAATCTGTACCGTTTTTATCCTGATTTTTTGGAAAACCGAAGAGTGCATTGAGTTAGTGAGTTGGAAAACGAGTCAGTTAGAACCTGGGTGCGTGAGAATCAAGTGATTGCCAAGACGTGAGCCGTGATTAAAAACTTTTGAAGCCGTGTTCGATTTTGTTTCCGGGTTTCCGATTAATTGTGTGCCGCAGAGTGTTGCCTGTAAAACACCCTGTATCGTGAGAGTGTTCCTGTGAAAGGATTAGCTGAACCGGTGGTATATTTTGTTGCGTACCACCCGGAAACCCTGTAAGCCAGAATCGTGAGTTATATTGAAAGTATAAAAATTCCTGAGATTTTTCACTGTCGTATTTAAATTCAGTTCAGAAAATCCTGCCCGAGAATCACTATAACAACCCAGAAAATAATTTCATTGAACCAGAAACCAGAATTGCACTTAACCTGACACCCGTTTCAAATTGCCTATCGCCTGAAATCTAATAAATTATTTTCCCGATTTGTCAAGACCCAGATCTCACGAACCGCCCTGTATAATAAAATCCGCGATAGAATCAAAGTAGAACGAACGATTTGTCATTGCCTTTGCTTCAGTGGTGGATTTCCTGTATTATCTGTGTTGTTTCTTTTTACTGTTTTAAGGCTGTTTGATATTATTTCATATTTTCCTGAAAATCTGACAAAGTGTGGAAAGTTGAAGTTTATGTAATAAATAATATAAAACCGACCCCGAATTTTTTATTGAGTGAATTTCTGATTTGATTTTGCCTGTAGATTATTATCTATTTAGTGAATTTCAATAAATCCTGTTGAAACCGAAACTTAGTTTAAAATAAAATAACATCAATTCTGTTTAACGTAGCTTGTATTCCAGTCTAGTCTAAGGAGGTGTAACTAAAGACTACATTTTCTTAGAAGTTTATTGTTATCCTGGTCTAACTAGCTGACCTCTGGTTTACACAAGGGGGTGCATTGTATGGATTTACTCTGCGTCCCTTCTTCACTGTAGCTACCCTAGGGCCTTCCAAAGAACTCCTAGTTCTGGAAGAAAGTGGAGCATACCACTTCAAAAAAAAAACTGGCGCTCGAGGCAACCGCTCTAACGTAAATAGAGAACTAAGCCCTGAGGCCCTTTGTAGGGCTCTTTCCCGAAAAAAGAGCCTTACAACAAATCATTCTCGAACTTTGCTATCGTTTCTGAATATATTTGTGAATTATTCACTCGTATTCGTTCTTTCAAATTATCTGTTCTTTCCGGCTTCTTACATAAACTTTGATATCTTCAGATAACCTCAGAGGAAAAAATCGAGAGGAGTTGAATCAGAAGATCTAGTTGGCCATACGATTTACCCTCTCCGACCTATTTAGGTAATTGTGTACATTGATAGCATAATGAGGTTGTAAATATAAAATCTTTTGTTCCCACCCTCTATCACTTTATTTTCCTAGTACTAGTATATGGTTAGATAGACAATGAATATACCTTCCAGAAAAGAAAACAGGTGTCTTCCTATTTAAAAAATAATCGATGACGTCACCACAACTACGCGGATGACGTCACAAACTCCGTATGTATATCAAGAGATGTCAATTTTGAAATAAAAATCGACCTGTCTCAGGATTTTCCTTAAAATTCATATACGTTAGAGATAATGAATTTATTCCATACATTTCCACCATACTGTATATTGTTCCAGCCACTCGCCAAAGATGTCTCAATCATCTCCGATGTTAAAAAATACTTAAGCTGGCTACATTTCCTGCCAATACGTTTACATTAATCGCTTGAGCTGCAGATTCAGAAATACTTATATGGGTTCTTCCTTATCACTCGTCGCCAATTCATTAGATCGTCTAGGTAGGTTAATTGAAGATGACTTGGTAATTTGGAACTCTCTTTATTCTCAAAATTGCGTCCATTACCTGAACGTTACAGTCGATACACATGCAAAAGACAAGAGACAATACAGCTGACTTTTGACAGTCTTGACACGATTCTTACTGTATACTAATACCATATGTCCTCCTAAAATCGTTCATTTGATATCGAAATATTTATAAATGAATTTTAATATAAACTAATGAAAATTGAAATTTGATAGAGTTTTGTGGAAGTGATTTTCCATGGAATTCTATATCGCTAAACATTTCCTATATGATGTGGATATCTAAGTACAATTTTAGATTCAAACTTATGTGAGGATAATATCAGTAGAGAACGGAAAAACGAAAACCTATCGTTGATGACAAAAGAATTCCAATCCTATTCTAATCACGTTGAGGCATCCCGAGAAGATATAAAACAGAGTTCCTGTGCAATAAAAATGTCGTAAACATCAAATTGAAGGAGTCGGCCTCACGAAACTATCTTCTCTTAATATGTTGTATGTCTGAGAATGGCCAACATGGATAATAAAGTTCTACTGGACTGAATTAATAGTTTTTTGAATTTCAACTTATTGCCAAATTCCGAACTGAACATAGTTGAAGTTGAAAATCTCAGTCTGGTTTATTGAAGTTAATGCAAAAGAACGAGCATAAGAATGATAACACCATGGAATTCTGGTGAATTTAATTAAACGTCTTCCATATTTTCAGTGTTCTCTCCATATGTCATATCAATATGATATTATTTTGAAAACAGATCACTGTTACATAATGATGATAAATCGTCTTTATTCACTCATGAAACGTGAATATACATTGATGAAGGTCTATGATTTAAACTACTTGACATGTTCCTCTCATGCTATGAGTATAAATGTATATAACACACAGTACATTTTTCCAGTTGGTGACATACAAACCCATTGACTTCTCTCAGCATCGAAGAGAAGTAGGAGAGCTCTCATTATTTTATAGATACGTTAATCAATGGTCGATGCTCAACGGAAATACCGTTTTACATTTCACCATGGACTATTCCGAGCAGGCTGACTATACGGGCCCAAAAAGGTCATACTTTTATTTACAAGGTCCAGACCTGCAGAACTTTTTTCTATTGTTATTGAACGGCGGACTGTTACCAAGTGAAGTTTTTCCTGATGCCACAAATATCATAGGTTTTGAAAGGTAATAATTGGAAGCTATGGAGAAATCATAGAATCTTGCTGAGATTGTTGTTGAATTGTTTCTCACCAATTTCATACTTTCCTTGATAGCGATCGAAGGACCAAAAGCTATTCAGCTTCAAGAGTAGACTGCATTTGGTTCATAATGAGTTTATTGCCTAATTGCATACAGAAGTTGAAAATATGACTTAAATTGTTGGATTTGAATGAAAAGGCACAACATCTTTTCAATTTTCAATGTCGGTAGTTTCTCTGAATTTGTTTGTTATTTCGTTGTTAATATGTTTTTTCTATCATGGTTACCGCGTTGTGATGAGATATGGGCCTACTGGTAACAAACTTGTAACCATAAGTCTCAAACGTCAGACAATGTATAATTACAGGGCGATCTCTGTTTGATCAATAATGAAATTTTGAACTATGTTTCAACAATTGTTATTCATGTTATCCCTCCGAAAAACTGCTTTAATTATGTTTTATATTTTGGCTGAACTTTGGTTCACTGGAAATCAGTTATGGAAAAAAAAGTTGTACGTCTTGGTTGTGGGCTGTCAACTAATTCTAATGGCACCATTTTTGTTTTGCGGAAATACTCTATTGCCAAGTTGGTTACTTCGGATCACTGGAAATCTGATATGGGAATGATTCGAAGTTGATACGACACTATTCAATCAAGTGAATCTTACAATGATATATGAACTTTGCGGAAATGCGATGTTTGCCAAGTTACAGGCACTGGAAATGATTTGGATAAGATTATTGAAGATTTCGGTTGATAAAAATTGATACGCATCTACTTATAAGTCAACTTATATGATTTAGATATTTCGAATACGCGCTGTTGCCAAGTAGATCATTTAGATTCACTGGAACTATGATATGGGAATGTTCCGAAGTAAATTCTATTATCCAATAAGGCCAATCTTGGGATGATGATTCGAAATGATTTGAAGAGTATTATCGGGAATTTGAGTTGAAGAATATTGATTTGAATCTGCTTCTTCGTAATATATAAGAGTGTACGCGCGCGCGGATTTGCGAAATGTCTGCCGGACGCACTCGCTTCGTTCGCGTGTATCGTGTTATGGGCATTAACTTAGAAGAAGAAGTAATCGGATTGATTTCTACCTATCATCTTCTTATGAATATGACAAAACGGTGAACAATCATTTCCAGTTTCCATAACCTGGCATTTCTGCATTTCTGAGATTCACCTGATTGGATATAGTATAGTGGTATAGTAGTATAGTATATAGTATCAACTTCTTACCATTCCCATATCAGATATTCAGTAATCTGAAATGAAAAAAAAAAACAAATCATTCAAAGTTGGTCAAGAAGCAGATTCAAATCAATATTCTTCAGTGAAATTTCCTATAATCTTCTCCAAATCCTTTCTAACGTCCATAACTTGGCAACAGCGCATTTCCGCAAAGTTCAAATATCATCACGAGATTTGTCTGATTGAATAATATATTTTCCACTTTGAACCATTTCCATATCAGATTTCCAATAATTCGAAGGGACCATTTTGGCAACAGCGCATTTTCAAAAAATTAAAATCATTCGAAATGATCAAGAAGTTGATTCAAATCAATATTCTCCAAACGAAATCTCAAATAATCCTCTCCAAATCATTTCCAGCACCCATAACTTGGCAACAGCGAATCTCCGCAAAGTTCAAATATCATCACAAGATTTGCCTGATTGAACAGTATAGTTTCAACTTCGAACCATTCCCATATCAGGTTTCCAGTAATCCGAAGTGACCAATTGGTATATAACAGCGCATTTCCGCAAAGTAAAAATGGCACCTACCATATGAATCGGTAAGAGGCACATGAACGCGATTGTCATTTTTTATTTTCATAACTGATTTCCAGTGAACAATTCATTTCATTTCATTTATTGTTGATCAGAATGTTACAGTTTCATAACAATGTGAGTTCAGTAGAATATTGATAATAAAGGAAATAAAAGTTTAACCCTTATAATATTTGCTGATATTGAGCAATTTCTTTTGTTTTCCATCTAATTGTCCCCATATCGACACGAATCACTTTTTTATGGTTCAGCCAAGTGGAGTTTTACTATACAGGGTGATGCAAATTTTATGGTACACTATTGTCAAATCCGAAATGGAGAGAGATACGAACTATTTGGGTTAAATTACGAAAAAAATGCACAATTTTATGGTTATCTCGAATATCAAATGAAATCGAGCATATCTTGAGTAGTGAAATATTCTGGATTTTCACTCCATCAGATAGATCATGAAATTGCGAATCCATCGATGTATGACAATTGTTTGTTTAATGGTAAAAAAGTTGAAATGATAGGAAAAATAGAAAATATCGATTTCTGTCATGCTTATAATTCCAGATATTCGCACTGAAAGTCACAAAAATAATGTGAAACTCAATAACAAATGTGCTAGAGGGCCACTCTATATTGCCTTCTGTATTGAATTGATAGTAACATTTTTTTTACTCTTGCAGCGTCACTGATTTTTCTGAAATGAACTTTATTTTTCGAGTAGTATTTTTTTTACTGTGAAATTGGCAGTTCTGATTTTCTCATATTATAACATCAAGCACTCAGAACTGGATATTGTGACAGCCGCCTCCCTTACTCGCGAATTTAATGTGCAGATAGACTAACTTATAATCTTATGTTCATTATGACATACAAACAATGAATAATCTAAAAGCATTGATGCTCTATCATAGATTTTCCTTCATATTTTCTATTTTTTTTTTGTTATTTTGACTTCTCCATCATTGAACAAGTGTGTTATTTTAATGAATTGGTAATTTCTTGATCTATCACATGGTGTGAAAATCCAAAATGGCTGAGATTGAAAATATCAAAGTTGGTTTTGGTATCTTCGAATCCAGTGTGCCTAGATTTTTTTCATATCACCGTTGGATTCAGCATGCGAAGTTCAGTAACCATACCAAATTTCAAAATCCTAGCAGCAATAGTTGAAAAGTTATCGATGACTATAAGAATCGACAATTTTCAGTTTTTCCAAGATATTTAAGGAACTACGTAAGATATACTCGATTCCTTTTGATATTCGAAATGGTCATGAAATTGCGCATATTTTTCGTGATTCAACATGGATCGTATCTCTTTTCGTTTCCGATTTCACAAAAGTGTGCCATGAAATTTGCATAAGTGAATGAGGAGTGGTCAAAATCACCACCCTCAGCAACCTGTTCTTCTGACGACACGTTGATTTCAATTAACTGTAACATATTTCTGATCTCCAGATGCTAGGAAATCAAGTTTAAAACGAAATCGCTTGGAATTCAAATGTGTACCTACCTATTTTATGGTACGAATGGCCGGAAATAATGGAGCATTTCAGCCCGGTGTAGGAGTTCTCACACCCTTTCCGGTAGTTGCAGGCGATATTTTATTTGCACGAAAATAAATAATTTGAATGCTTTGAATGAGCGAGTCATGTGCAGTTCGTCTATTCCCTCAATAGGAAGTAGTCCGTTTTCGTGGAATTGGTTGTTTTTTACAAAAATTTCTTCTATTTGGATTTTAAAAACTAACTGAATTGGTTTCGAGAGTATATTTGGTATTGTGGGTATTTGTTGTCACTGATAATTTATAAATTTATGGATTATTTTAGGAATATTATTTTGGGAATATCACTGATGATGTATTGAATATCAATAATTATATTCTCTACAGGGGAGACAGGAATGCACGAGGTAGGGGTTTATGCATTTATGTAAAAAATAAATATGTTTGCGAGTTGATTGTTAAAAATGAAGGTAATGTATGGGAACAATTGTGGATAAAATTGACTATAAATAAAAAAAGTTATGGTATCGGGGTGATTTACAAACCACATATTCAAGCTGACAATGACTTTCTTGATGAATTTGAGGATTCTCTAGGATCTATATTCCCAACTGTTGATTAATTGATTTGCTTAGGCGATTTCAATATAAATTTTCTTGAAGAAAATGCCATATTTAATAAACTTAACAATATATTGGATGTCTTTGATTTAGCACAGATTATAAATGAGCCAACAAGAAAAACAGTCACTTCTGAGTCTCTTCTTGATTACATAATACTTAGGAAAGAACAATTGATTGAAAAGGGTGTAGTAGACCATAATATTTCTGACCCCGGTTACTTTAGCAATAAATCCAGCAATTTCTTTATTAGAGACCCTGCCACCACCATATTTTGTCAGAGTGCTCATGAAAGAGTATAAGGAAAGATTTCATCAAGAAAAAAAAATTACCGAGCGTCGGGGGCGGTTTGGGGGCGGCAATATCTTCATAAGATACTCTACAACCTTCAAATTTTGATAGAGCGTTATCAAGGGGAAACGATTAGCGATGTCATCGAGAAATCCGAATTGGTGAGCCCCGGGGGCGGTACGGCGGCGGTCATATTTTCATTGAAGACCCTGCCACCACCATATTGTATGAGAGTGTTCAGCAAAAGACGAATGAATGAGAGTTTTCATCGAGCAAAAAAAAAATACTGATCATATAAGGGGGCGGGCTAGCCGATGGGCTGGCCTCAGCAATGTTCTTATCAGATACCCTGCCACCACCATATTTGGTCAGTGTGTTTTTTTCTCGATGGAAATACTAACTATCAGTCATCATAAACACACTGACCAAATATGGTGGTGGCAGGGTTTCTAATAAGAAAATTGCTGAGGCCAGCCCGCCCCCGACGGTCGGTAATTTTTTTTCTCGATGGAAATACTAACTATCAGTCATCATAAATACACTGACCAAATATAGTGGTGGCAGGGTTTCTAATAAGAAAATTGCTGAGGCCAGCCCGCCCCCGACGGTCGGTAATTTTTTTTTATCGATGGAAATACTCACTATCAGTCATCATAAACACACTGACCAAATATGGTGGTGGCAGGGTCTCTAATAAGAAAATTGCTGAGGCCAGCCCGCCCCCGACGGTCGGTAATTTTTTTTTCTCGATGGAAATACTAACTCTCAGTCATAATAAACACACTGACCAAATATGGTGGTGGCAGGGTCTCTAATAAGAAAATTGCTGAGGCCAGCCCGCCCCCGACGGTCGGTAATTTTTTTTTCTCGATGGAAATACTCACTATCAGTCATCATAAACACACTGACCAAATATGGTGGTGGCAGGGCCTTTAATAAGAAAATTGCTGAGGCCAGCCCGCCTCCGACGGTCGGTAATTTTTTTTCTCGATGGAAATACTAACTATCAGTCATAATAAACACACTGACCAAATATGGTGGTGGCAGGGTCTCTGATAAGAACATTGCTGAGGCCAGCCCATCGGCTAGCAGGCCCCCTTATATGATCAGTATTTTTTTTTTGCTCGATGAAAACTCTCATTCATTCGTCTTTTGTTGAACACTCTCATACAATATGGTGGTGGCAGGGTCTTCAATGAAAATATGACCGCCGCCGTACCGCCCCCGGGGCTCACCAATTCGGATTTCTCGATGACATCGCTAATCGTTTCCCCTTGATAACGCTCTATCAAAGTTTGAAGGTTGTAGAGTATCTTATGAAGATATTGCCGCCCCCAAACCGCCTCCGACGCTCGGTAATTTTTTTTTCTTGATGAAATCTCTCATTATACTCTTTCATGAGCACTCTGACAAAATATGGTGGTGGCAGGGTCTCTAATAAAGAAATTGCTGGATTTATTGCTAAAGTAACCGGGGTATATTTCTGACCATTCCATAGTCTATTGTAAACTCAATTTGAAAAGGGCAATAGTCCCAAAGATGTTATAAAAATTTTGATGAGGAGTTATTTATTAATGATTTGAGAAGATATATCATTCTTCCGTATATTCGACCAAGAAAATGTTGATGAAAAAGTATCATACTTGATGAATTGTTTAATAAATTTATTTGATAGGCACGCTCCTATAGTAACTTCTAGAATAACGAAAAATAAAGCCCCATGGCTAACATATACAATAAAACAAATGATACGGGAGAGAAACAAAGCTCTGAGGAAATTTAAGCAGACAAAATCACCAGCTCATCTACAATTTTACAATGATTTGAAAAATTTTACAAATCAGGCTATAATAAGAGAAAAAAGGGCTTATTTCCTTCACCAATTTAATAATTCTACTTCAAAAAAAACGTGGCATACACTTAGATCATATAATTTTGTTAATGATAAAAAGCGTGAAATTCCTGAGAGCATAAAGAATCCTAGTGGGATTAATAATTTCCTAGTAAATTCTATTCCTAATGTTGCTCCTCCTGATCATCTTCTGGATTATTATAGGCTGAACAACATCGTACCACCCATTTTTAAATTCAAGGAAATAAATGACACATTCGTTTATGATAATATTTGTAAAATTAAATCAAATGCAATGGGTTGTGATGGGTTGAATGTTACGTTAATCAAATATTGCTGCCCTCTTATAGTTCCATATATTACACATATTATAAATGTTTGCATCATGAACGGTGTTGTTCCGTCAGTTTGGAAGAAGGCTGTAGTAAAAGTACTACCCAAAAATCAACATCCTGTAGAATACAAAGATCTTAGGGGAATAAGCATTTTACCTATTCTTTCTAAGATTCTTGAAAGGAGTATCGAAGTACAGATAAGAGAACATTTGTCTAATTTTTCATTACTACCCACTGTTCAATCGGGCTTCCGCAAAGGTCACAGCTGCACTACAGCTTTACTTAATATTGTTGACGATATAATTACTTCCATAGATAAAGGTCAATGTACAATTTTAGTTCTTCTAGACTTCAGCAGAGCTTTTGATACTATAGATACTGACCTGCTACTTAACATTTTGGGTTATATAGGTTTTTCTGATATGGCCACCCTTCTTTTACAAAATTATTTAAGTAATCGTGAACAGTGTGTAAAAATTGATACAGTTCAATCTGAATATTTGGCATTGACATCAGGGGTGCCTCAGGGTTCTATCCTTGGCCCGTTGCTTTTTTCTATATACACTCTCAATCTGATCAAATCTCTGAAGCTATGTAAGATTCACGTATATGCAGATGACACCCAAATCTATTACAGTTTTCCTCCCTCACTAGTAGATAATGCTTGTGAAATTATAAATCAGGAATTAGTAACCTTCACTGATTCAGCTTCTGAACACTGCTTGTTGATTAATTGTTCTAAATCTAAATTGTTGTTGGTTGGTTCTGCTTATAATCGTGCTAAAATGCTGCCTATAAACATTAAAATTAAAGATGATCCGTTAACTATGGTTAAGGAAGCCAAAAATTTAGGAGTCATCTTAGATTCAGATTTAAGATTCGAAAAACATATAAGCTCATTCAACGCGCATATAGCTCACTAAAATTGATTTATGGGAACCGGCAGTTTTTTCCTCAGAGTGTTGAAATAACATTATGTAAAACCTTAGTTTTGTCAAATTTTAATTTTGCTGATTCGTTGTATGGCCCAAATTTGACTACTGTCTACATAAATAAAATCCAGAAAATACAGAATTCCTGCTTAAGATTGATATATGGCATCAAAAAGTATCAAAGAATATCACACAAATTGGCTGAAATCGGATGGTTGAATATGGAACATAGAAGAGTTCATCATGCAAATTCATTATATCACAAAATTATTTTAAGAAAAATTCCCATATACCTCTATAGAAAAATAACATTCAGAACGGACGTACACAACTTGAATTTGAGATTCAGAGGTTTGTTGTCTCCACCAGTATTCAAAACTGAAATGTTCAGACGTTCGTTCACTTACCAAATTTATAAGTTGCGTAACTCCGTTCCGCAATCCTTGCAAAATCACAGTATTGAAAGTTTTAAGTCAAAGTATAAAAATATCCTACTTGAAAAATTATGACAATTTGATCTTAACATGCTATCCTGTATTCTCTTGAAACTCAATATAAGTATATGTGTTAATATTTAAATGATCAATCGGAATCTACTACCTTATTGATGTAAGACACACGTTCTAGGGTTGAGTGGAAGAACATTTTCCTGATGGAGTAAGCGATTGCTTCATTAGAGAAAATGAACTCCGCCTTTTATTTTCCAACTTATTAGAAATCATTGTTAATTTATATATATATAGGTATGTACTGTATGAGGAAAATAATAAAGACGTATTATTATTATTATTATTATTATATTATGATCTACACCAGCACACATTTTTGCCACCAGGCCCTGTGGTATGAGTTATCATTCTCACAATGTGTCGGGGTAGTCTTGCTTTGTCAATTTTCGCACCTGGTGGTGGGCTCGAAAAGAGTATAACTTTGCAGCATCTGTAACTATATCACCGTTATAAGAGGTGGATTATTCCTATGACCACATCATGAAACCGAAGGAGTCATCATCTATACTTTTCTTCAAATGTCTATTGGAATATCATGTGCTACTTCAATAAGCCACACTCTTATAGAACTTTGTACTGATTGACATTACTATATATGTTACCGTTCTTATGGCAGAGTATGTCTTGTTACCTGTGAATCATCCTGTAATATTAACCTACATAGGAAATTTATATTACAGTAACGGTTCTTCATTCTTCTGAATCGTCCTCGCCCTCTGCTGTGCATTATTCGGCTCACTGAATAATAAAACAATAAGCTTCAACATTATTGCATGACGTACCCTTTTTATTGCCTCTCGTATATAGAAAAAAACTAGTTTCGTTATTTTTGTGAGCATGTTTTGTTCTTAAGTAGATTTCCCATAGGCACCACCAGCTCCTTTATGAATGATTTATCATGCAATTGTTGTCTTTATTTGTGATTGTCGTTCTCTAGATTATATCTTTCTTTAGGGAAATATCATTCTCGAACTCTTGGTATTGTGAATGAATTCACACCAACTAGAAATTTAGTGAAATTCGAATTATAATTTCAATAAAATTTCACTCAATCCGAGTCTATGATGAAATATTATTGAATTCTGATTTCAAAGCTATAATTAAGTGAAAAAATATTTTCAATTTAGTGGCCTCTACACGCCTTCGTGTATCACATCTGAACTGATCTTTTCAGATTTCACAAAATTTGAACTAGCCAAAAATCAAGTACAGAGAAATTTCAAGTCGTCCGAATAGGTTCAAAATTGATTCTTGCTTTTGTTTCAGAAAAAAAAACCGAAACTTCACTTGTGTTGCCGATCGATAGAAAAAAAAAATTCGAAGCCAAAACTGTTGATTTATGGATTCGCGGAAACTCAATATAGCCATCAATATAACGAGATTATTATGCGATTCATAATCATAGATCTCATTGCTTACGCTAGATCCGGCATCCTGTAGTAATTTTTAGGTCAAGAGGAGTCTGCAAGAAAGTAGGTACTACATCATCTCGTGGTACAACACATGTATGGACAAAAATGAAAACGACCAATCAATGGCTTAGTACTTTCAACCCCCCCGGACCTACCAAACAAGTAAATGATACCGGATCTAACGTAAGCAATGAGATCTATGTTCATAATAGTCGAGGACATTGTTAGGCAATGCGAAAATGAATAAATATTATTTGGTAGGTATCTAAAGTATTTTGCTTTCGTAACTAACGTAAATTATGGTGACTAATGTATCATGAGTAACTAATGTTCCGTTACGTTAATGATGTTATTGATTATCAATAAAGATTTCATATAAATATGTCTTAATCTCCAATGATACGATAAATTCCATAATATGATGCGAACTTTAATAGTGGCAACGCGAATATGTTGATTCGAGAAGGATTATTGCAAACAGTTCGTAAAACTTCGCTCATAGAAAATTTTTTGAAAAAGTGAGAGTTCTGCAATATTTTTGAAGCCAGGTGCTATGTTTGCAATGATTCAGTTAGATTCGTATCAGCCTCATATGGCTCTACTAAGAATTTACTCTAGTAAACAAAACCCCAGAATGTGTATGGTGTTTCCAGAGTTATGACAAATCACAACGCAAGGGTTCGCATTTCTCGGTATTTTAAGTGTATTTTTATATTATCTTGCTTCCCACTATTTCTTGTACTTTGTGTTCTGAAGTTTATTTTATTTCATGGTTTATTATCTTATTGCAATAGGTATATTCAATAATATGTGAAGAATTCAACAGTCTTCAGTTGAGCATTGGATATATTTCTCAATGCAACTCTATGTGGACAGAGAGAGCGAGTCGTTTAAAGAAATTCTAACATAGTGACAGCGTTTCCTACGACAAAATAATCGCCCGTTTATCTGGGGTAGTCTGGTGTTTGGGACACGATTCCCGTTGTGGTAAAGAAGTAGGTAGATTAGACATTTGATTATAGGTATGCGAAAATACCATATATGGATTGTGTATAGGTTGTAATAATTTGATATAAGTTCAGGAATTTGAACCTGTCGATGGAAGGAGTCAAGCATGTGAATTTGATGGGAATTTGTAGGAGCAAATTGTTCGCAAGTTTATTTCATATAAACTTGACGTTTTGGCATGAACCCATTCCATGACATAAATGCGACTGAAGTAACATGAACTAGTACTCAAGTCATGAGCAGTAACTAGAGCGGCTACTGCAAGAAAATATACCAACCAACATTTTTGCGTAAAACAGTAGTTAAATTCGCATTATGAAATGATTCAAAGCTTTAGTGCGGCCTAGAAGGGTATTTTCATGATTGTTATAGTCGTGCATATTATGTGAATGAGAGGCTATAATTAAGCCCGAATGAACATTATTCGTATAGTGAATAGTATAGCAACTGTTTGCTTTGTTTCGATAATCACAAATCGAACTTTGATAGATTAACAGAGACGTGAGTGCACGTTTATATTCGAAATGTTATTTAAATTAGAGAATATCATCCATAAGGGTTGTTGGGTGAATTCATTTCGATTCTCTAGATGATTCATTAATTCCGAATCAATTACACTGTGGTACATTTTCATCATTATTATAATTTGTTGATCGTATTTTTATTCCTAGAATAATAAAAATGGAACATTTGAAGAAATAGGTACCTATATAGAAAGTGGTCATCAACAAGTACCAAATTCGCACAGAAAACGGACCTCAACTGAACAGGGAACAGTGTGGTATACTGATGGATCCAAGATGGATGAAAGGGCTGGAGGGGAAGTTACAGGGCCAAATAAATTAAAGGCTCTCAAACTCCCTTGGTAACACTCCAATCACCTTTCAAGCAGAAGTATATATATATTATATCAGACAGCCAAGCAGCGCTAAAATCTCTGAAGTCATACATACATTGGGACTGTAAAAAATCCCTGAGACAACTGGCAGCGAACAACCAGGTCACTTTGATATGGGTTCCAGGTCACAAGGAAGTTGAAGGCAACAAGGAAGCAGGCTACTTTCTAAAAAAAGGGGGAAATACACAATTTCTCGGCCCAGTACCCTTCTGTAAACTCTTAAAGGCCCACTTGAAAGAAGAAGTTTGACGTTGGAAAGCAAATGAAATGAAATGAAATCTCACTGTAATAAAGTGCTAGGACAAAGACAAGTGAAAGCCTTTCAACAAGGAGGTATCACCTCAAAAATTTCACTGAAACTACATAACATTTTCTTTGCGAATGACCAACGCTCTTCTGTGAGAGGATCAAGTTCCTGAAAGGAGCCTTTTTAGAGCCAACCGATGTCAGGAACCTAGCTCCCAGAAAACTGATAAACTTTGCACGAGGTCTTGGAAACCTGGGCCCCGAATAGATTAAGGGTTATGCACAAAAGATCTAATAGGTCGAAGCTGCACGGCCTCAATGACCCCACTGAATTTTTCTTCATCAGCTCATCTGAGCCCTCAATCACAAGGATATATCATTACCAATTCCTGAGTAACAAAGGTGAACACTTACAGGAAATCAATTCATATTCAACAGTACCAAATCCACTCGTTTCAACAATGTTTATCGGGTACATCAACATGCTAAAGTGAAAATTAGTTTCCTGGGGATATTGTGTATTCACTTTCATCATCCAATGTGGATTTTGAACCGCCAGTAATGGTCATTTTGTTTATTGTTGGTTCCATTCACAATTAGCTTATACCACATCAGACAAATATGTCTGCCTATTAAGAGTTCGAAAATTATTGTGCTTATGAGAAAGTCAGTGAGTTGACTTTTTCAGATATCAACATGGATCAAAGAGGTTGAATGTGGATTTTCCCGCACTATCAATAATCTGATATTATGTTCATCTAAGACCAATAGACCCTTGTATATGTTTGAAATCGCGAAATTTGACTTCGTTTACATTTGATTGCGATACTGAAGCTCAGTTTGTGTGAGTTACATGATGCAAAATAAGTACTGCATTATGCGTCCGACTTCTAATATTTGCTAATAATCCTATCTGCATCATATCATTATATTTTTTGTTCTGGATATTGAAGAGAAAAGTGGATATACATAGGTAGCAAATAACAAACTTGACTACAAGTTGAAACTACTTAACCGATTTCGCAGCTAATTGAATTCATGTCCAACATTTTCAAGCCATTTAACGTGAAGTGAACCCGGTTGGCTTGTTTCTGGCAAGTTGATTATATCCTCGCTGAAATTGCTGGAATGATATCTGGTAAGCAGGATATTTATAGCATTATGTTAGAATGGTTTATTGAACTGGCAAACTAACATAACGTTTAAACATCTTGAATATCATTACTCAAATGAATGAGTACGAGCTTTATCCATAAACTTCACTTATTTCGGAGAAATATGAATATTCCACAGCATTACATTCATCATGATTATTTCGTCATATTTCTGTGAAAAGTCTGCATTTTACCATGTAATTTTAGGGTATCTTCCACTTCTAGAAGTCACGATTATGCATGAATCTATTGATAGGGATTATATGTATTTATTGAAAGTCACCAACAAAATAAAAATAAGAAAGTGTTTACGTGCAGTTAGTGATAATACACACGTATCTGTTTCTCTCGGAAAAGACATATGAGAGTTGATGAACTTTAGTTATTGTACCCCTTGTTACTGGTAATGAATATCTAGTTTTATCTAGAAATCTTGTTGCGAAAAGTCAGTAACTGACTTTTTTTATTCTTTATTTTTCAAAAACTAAACAATCGTTTTTGTATTGAAACTAATAGGGAAAATTTTAAATACAACATTAAACATTGCTTGTGTGAAAAAAATTTGAGACTGATTCATTGAATAAAAGTAGGTACAACTTATATAAATGTGATTTAGTGACATTTCACAGTGATATGACGATATGAGATATTTCTCCACAATGTGTTTCTCTCAGGTCATAAGTCGAATGGTTTTCGAGATACAGTCGCTATCCGCCCTTATTGGGACACCCGATGTACTGCAAAAGGATAAATCTTCTTCTTGATCCATGCGATATGGAGTTGAAATGAATTGTGGAAATAAATATTCATGATTCAAGCAAGATCCGATATTGCCAATGTGATTAGCTTTCTGTCGAAGAAATATCGTGATTTCCACTTTTTTCATGAAAATAAATTATCCTAATCGAGATCCATATCACCTGAGGGTATTTCTGAATTCCCTTCATTTATTTTGCTGTATCTGAAAGTGTTTTCGCCAAGTTTCCATCCGTAGCGCTCTGGCCTTATTACGTCTGGCTTACTATTTATGGTCGACCCAGCTTGGTTTGGAATAAGCTTTGGCGTAGAGATCCTTTTATTGGAAATATCCATGTGGATATAATATGTAGCGAAATAAATGTAACATTTTCGGTTTCATTTCTGGTGTTCACGGATGAGTGGAAATCCTCGAGTTGTGATGTATGTATCAATCAATTTCGCAACGAATTTGTTCTTTATAAAGGTTTTGTGAATAAGTCGGTGAATCGTATGTTTTCAGAAAGAGATATTTTTAAAATATTGAATTGAAATTTATAGAGCTACAATGAAATGTTATCAAGAGGAAATGTAAGCAAGAGGAGGATGAGATCCGAGAGTCATACCAAACTTGATCCCTTTGAATGGATATATGAATACATCATCTCCTGAATAGAGTCATTCAGTTTCAAAGATTCATCATCGATAGACGAATCGATGAAAACACTGTTTGAGTACCAAAAGTTTGACATCTCCCGAGTACACCTGTGACTGAATTCAATTAATTTAGAATTTTCATTACCATGCCTGAGTAGCATTTTGGCTTTTAACCACATAATACAGCAAAATTAACGTTATACTTGGTTATACAAAAATTGTAAACGTTTTCGTGGAATCATATCTTCGTAGTCAACTTTTCCAAATACTCACTATAGCCTCATGACAACAAGGACATACTGTTGGCTAAAATGCTTCGAAGAAAGGATAAATATCTAGTAAGAGAAGAAAAACTTGATCCAACCTAACCTCAAAAAATTTATTAAAAATTATGCCTGAAGAAAGGCAGTTTGAAAAACTTCAGTTCTTTTGGAACAAATGCTAACCTGGATGAAGAGATTGAGGAAAGTAACTAATTTTTCGAAGAACACTACTGACAATTGTATGACACATAGAAGCCCGTTTCAAAATGTGGAGCGAGGTGTGTTCGTAAGTTGGACTTCGTTCAGTTTTTGGTCGGATAACCAACTTCAGTCGCGCTTTGGTTATATTCAGTTGTCTGGGTGACTGAGGTTGAAAGCAGTTTATTTTTCAGTTATCTGATATCCTAAGTCGCGTTGCCACCTGTATAATAACACGAAACATTGTCGGCCATTGAAATTTGGGACATAAACAAACATAAACAAAGGTTGACAGTACTCTAGAAACGATTAATATATCATTGTATCATCTTTAGTTCGCGTTTGGATAAATATTAACTTTGAATATTATATATTCAAATTATTTTGAGAAATCCACAACGGATTGAATAAGCGCGTGTTTTTTGGTGTAAAACAATAATATATTCGACAATAAACTGAAATGCGTTGATAATTTCTGTTTGGGAATCATTATTTTCAGGCAATATAAATAGAGTAGGTACCTATCATGAGCACACGAGTAAAACATTGGTATAGTCGTCAGAAAGTTTTTACCAAGTGTCCATTTTGGTGATCAGTAATGATTTGGTTGGAATATTTACTAATTTCTGAACACCGTGGAAAGTGAACTGTCATCGCTGCGCAATAGGGCGCAAGTGTGTAGTTGTTTTTTGGTAAATTTAGCAACGTTTAGGAAACGAACAACTGCTACCTACAGTTGAAAGTGAAACGTTTCAAAAACCCAAAAATAATCGACCAAATTGGTGCTAAACAGGGTCGTGACGATTTAAGTTAGTATTAAGGTCGACTACGCAACTCATGTTTGGTTGCGCAACATTTTCAAAAACGTCGCCGCAACGTTATATTGCTGCTTGGGTGCTCAATATATGTTTTGAATATGAGAATGTATGAAAATGTGGGTCCTCAATAAGACCCAATATAGTAGGGGAAGCCGAGAGGCTGAATGGGGATTAACTTGAGCGTCGTAGGGGACCTTAGGAAGGAAGGTTATATGATGTATGTCCTTTCAGTGGTGGGGGGGGGGTATTTACATTTCCTCAAGAATGTCAGATATTGATAGTCAAAGTCAATGTCAAAGTCAAAAATAGCTTTATTGTTTGAAAATATAAATTGTTGTAACAAAGCATGTTAAAAACACGATTGGAAGATTATACCTCATTGTTTTTGTTCAAAAGTACACATTATTCTAGCAAAGCATTCAATGTTCTATTTTGAATAAATACATAATTAAGACACAATATCATTCAAAATTCACTAGCACATATATAAATGTATATAAAAAACTATATTTCATGACATAAAAACAAACAAGAACAATAAATTTTATAAAGGAGAAGATAAACACTCTCTAACAGAATAAAATGGTTGTTCTACAAGTATTTTTTTTGTTGCCCTCCTGAACCTAGAATAGGCTTCTTCTGATTTGAACATTTCTACCATTATAAATGAAAGAATTCTTAACAAGAGCTGATGTTGGAAAGGGCAGTCTCATGTTGTTATCCTGTCGTGTGTTTTATACATATTTCTAGTAGGGAATGAACTTTTATATTTTCCATGGATGATGCACTGTATCAGAAATAAAAAGAGCTGAAAGGGTCGATATTTTATTTTAGTTAGATCTGCAGAGATATCTGATAGCTCTCTTCTGTAGAACAAATATCATGTTGAAATGATATAGACAACATGCTCCCCAAAAAGGTATACCAAAAGTGTTGCTATCCTCATTTGTTCTGCAGGAGTAAGAGAACAGCTCAAACGAAGTATACGCTTGCGCATAGGGGAAACATTTTTGGATTCCTCGACATCATCAAAGAACTTAGGGCTCATTATTGACGAAAAGTTGAGATTTGTCGAACATGTTAAGACTTTAACTCAGCGGTTATATGCACGCTTAAGATTGATCTTCGTCAATGAAAATATAATGAGTTTTGGTCTGAAAAAACTATCATATGAGTGTCTCGTATTGTCAGTTTTTCAGCACTGTAACATCGTTTATTTTCCATTATTTGAACAAAGAACCATTCATAGAACTCAAAAAATACAAAATACATGTTGTCATCTGATTTTTAATTCAAGAAAATACGATCATGTAACCTATACAATTAAGGAGCTCAAATGGCTAGATATGAGTATTTCCATAAGATGATTTTATTTCAACTTCGAACACGAATTACCCCTGCTTATCTTGAAGAAAAACTATTTTTTAGACAAAATGTCCACAGCATAAATATTAGACATCAGCAAACATTAACGATGCCTCATCATAATACGTCTCTGTTTGAAATAAGTTTCTCATACAACTCAGTTATGCTGTATAATTAATGAATCAAATGACTTACCTGAAGGAAATTTGATGATAATTATACGAACAGTGCTGTCTAAAATTATTACATAATTGTAGTCTCGTCGCTGAGCCGATTTTGTACACAGTTCAAAGTATCCCAAACAAAATTTTTCCTCCGCCACCCATGCCTGTACCTCCATATCACGACACCAATCATGAATATTCGTCACTTTAGTTCAAAGGCCCAGATCGCTCTAGGGAGGGGTTTTTGAAGTGGCGGGTTCGTAATAATTTCAGACAGGACTGTTCGTATAATTATCATCAAATTTCCTTCAGGTAAGTCATTTGATTTATTAATTATACTTCACAGTCCTGTCTTCATTATTACATAATTGTAGATGTTTAAAGATATTTAGAGCGATCTAGAATTTATGTAACAGACCAAGATGCAATTATATTTTATTATTATAATTTTTCCAACAATAGGATTTTACACCTTCACCACTGTAATACAATTTAACAATTTTATAAATTATAGAAACCACTGTAATTGATTTACATGAATAACAAACTATACCTACCTACGAACAAATTGTATAACGGTAATTAATAACGAACAATTTTTTATGATCCTATGACTATTTAGACATAAGCTAAGTATATATTCCTTAGAGGTTCGAACCTCTCATAATACCGAAAGCAAATTCTTTCTTATCACTAACAGTAGGCCTATTATAGAATTTATTAAAAGTATTACTTTTTTCTGACCAGCCTGCTCTTTTACGTATTTCCTCGACGCTCACACCTGCTCTAAGTGCCGCTGAAGTTGCGGCATGCCTAGTACTGTGACTTTTAAATACATTTGTGTCAATGCCACTAGCACTCAAAGTGTCTTTAATCCATCTGCTGATAGATTGTGATGTGGCTGCATGATAAGGTTTTTTGTAAGTTAAAATTAACAATTTTTCAGTTGACAATCTATGAGATGCAGTTTTTCTTATATAATATCTTATAGTTTCTGCTAAACAGAGAGAAGGATTCGTACTGAAGTAAGGAATTATCAGAAGAGGTTGCAGACTGTTTCTTCGTGATGTTTTTATTCGATCTGGTATCATGATTTCCAGTCTGTCATCAAAATAGCTGATATTTTCTAATGAAATTTTTGACAATGTCTGCACTCTATGTGCCGAAATTAGGGCTAACAGAGTTACTACTTTTTTCGTTAAGAGTTCAAGAGATATTTGTTCTAGAGGAGTTTGCTTTTCCAAATATTTCAGTACAGAATATGGATCCCAAGTATAAGAATATCTTGGCTTTGATGGCTGGTCATTGTAAACTCCTTTCATAAACCTCTTAATTACGTCATCCTCCTCTTTGTTGATGAAAAATATCATTTTTAGAGCTGATTTGTATACATTAATCGTAGAAAATGATTTTTTATGATTGATAAGTTTGCTCAAAAATTCTATGACGCTATCTAATTCGAAAATATATGGGTCAATAGCTGTCCTAGAAAATTCCCACCATTCTTTGAAACAAGTATTATATTGTTTACGGGTGCTTTCTGATAATGATGAAATAATGAGTTCTAATCCTGAATCTGGAACTCCTTTACGCCGAAACGCTTCCCTGATAACCGAGCTGCAACCAGGGTAAGCTGATGCCAAATCGGATGGGGTTCTCTGAAAGGGGAAATTAGTAGATTTTTATTCGGTTTAAATATCAACGGTTTCCCTTTTATTATTTTTTGAAAAACAGGAAACCAAGGCTGAGAGGGCCAATTAGGTATTATTAGAATTCCTTCTGCCTCATCATTTATTATTTTTTGTAAAACTTTAGAAATCATCACAAACGGAGGAAACGCATAAAAGAACCACTGATTCCAGGTAACTGTGAAACAATCTGACAAAAATCTAAAAATCTAAAAACTAAAATCGAGTGTGGATCAGGTTTCCAAGAAATAAATTCCATGCATTTTTTGTTCAAATCTGTAGCAAACAAATCTATTTCAGGTGTTCCTAGATGTCTGCATATGAGCTCAAAATATTCATCTCCTAGCTCATATTCGGTTTCAATATCTAAGCACCTAGATTCCCGATCGGCAAACACATTATTTTTGGAATTTATGTAAGATGCGAAAACGAATAATTTTTTACTCTCGCAATATTGCCAGATGTCTTTTGCTATCGCATTTAATCTTGGAAATCTGATTCCCCCCATTCGATTGACATATGAAATTGCCGTTGTATTATCGATTCGAAGTAAAATATCACAATTATGTACATTTTTTGTGAATGATTTCAATGCATAAAATGCTGCTCTCAGTTCTAAAGAATTGATATGATTATCAGCTTCCTCCAAATTCCAATACCTGTGGCTTGTAACACCATTACTCGATGCTCCCCAAGCCCTTAGAGAGGCATCTGAGAATATTTCGATTTCAAATTTTTTATTTTTCATAGTATTTTTTGCTGATCCGATGTTTTCCAGCCACCACTGTAAGTCTTTTTTTATATTGATAAAAGGTACTTTCATTCGTTTCTCGTACGAACCGTTCGTTTTTTCTAGTGCTAATATTTTCTCTCTCTCTAAGGGCTTGGTATAAAGCCATCCATATTCTACAGCAGGACAGGCGGCCGTTAACATACCAATCAAATTTGCAAATTCCCTAATCTTACAAGAATTTTTAGCCATTATCCATTTCAACATTGTGATAATTTTTTGTTTCTTTTCATCTGGTAATGTGATGGTCATGTTCTTTGTATCATACACAAAACCTAAAAACTTACAAGACTTTGTAGGGGTTAATTGACTCTTTTCTACATTTACAATAAATCCCAAAGATTCCAAGAGTTCATTTACTATTTGTGTATTTTTTACACCTTCCTCTTTCGTAGAACTAATTATCAAAATATTATCAAGATAAATTATACATGTTATTCCATTAGATCGCAAACTTGCTACAACTGGTTTAAGTAACTTTGTGAACAAAATGGTGCTATATTCAAGCCAAATGGAACACAGGTGAATTGATACAATTCATTTTTATATGCAAACCTTAAAAATTTCATATAATTTTGATGCATTGGTATCATGAAATACGCATCTTTCATGTCAACAGAAGAGAGGTAACATTCTTCATAAATCAGTTTAGTGACTGCCCTGTAATCCTCCAATTTGAAATGTGGAGGATTGATGTACCTATTTAGTTTTTTGAGATTCAGTATAAATCTATGATCACCATTGGATTTTGGTATCAAGAAATTGACCTTTTTTGGGTTTACATTTCTGTATTGCTCCAATTTCTAAAAGGCCCCTTATATGCTTATCATATAATGTTTCCTGTTGAGCATGAATATTCACTTTTGGACAAGTATTTTGCACAGGTGTGCAGCTGAATGGAATTTTATATCCAGAAATCGTGCCAAGAATACTTCTATTCATAGTTAATTTCGTCCAATTATCATAAGCCTTCTGGAGACGACCTGCATAACCACTCACCTTTAGTATCTGCGTACTTTCAGGTGACTTATCCTCTTCTCTTCTGCTTCTGGTATCCTCCGCCTGTGATTCGACTGCCTGTGGTAGTTCCTGGGTGCTGGTGCTTGGTATGGTGTCCTCTTCTCCCCCCCTTCTTTTTTCAGTTTTGCTCTTGGTAATTGGCGCTTGAAGTTTAAATGCTTGTTACCAAAGTTATTAGTAGCTTTCACTTTAGCAATATTCAAACTAAGTGTAGCTTTTTTAAGATCCTGGCGTTCCTTGATCTTCTCTTGGAATTTCTCTCCAAATAATAAAGTATCTGCTGGGCAATCCTCAATAGTTTTCTTTATCAGTGGATTCAATTGACGCATGATAAGAAATCTCCTGTGAGAAGACAGTGAATGCTGAACGTCGCAAAAAAGTTTTGCTGCGTCCACTAATTTTGATAGATGCATATTGGTGTCTTCTGTTGGATTTGAGAAAAGCGTATTTGTAACTGTACCTAATGCACTCATTGCAGATGCCATTTGTTCTTGTATCCTCTGTAAATATGTATCTTGTTTTAGTAATGTTTCTGAGATGCATTCTTTGACTTCCTCATTCAGCATAGGCGGAAGAAGTGTACAATTTTTTAGTGGAGGAAATTTCTCAATCAATTGTTTCCTTTTGTAAAAAAGAGAAGCCATCTGTTAGCGATTTCTGCGTGAATTTCATCACCTAGTATTTTTGGTTCTAAAGGGTTTGTACCCAGAATGGCAATGATTTCTTCATTCTTATTTGTTGTTTCATCCACCTCCTCTTCCGACATCTCACTGATAACTGAACTTGAGGAATCCGATTCTGATGAACCTGTCAAAAGTTTTCTCTTTAATTCTTGTAAATCATTTGAAGCATGCATTCATTAGATATGTACGTTTTTTCCTAATGTGGATCCTTATAGACCCAGAAATTTAGGAATCAGTTTGCCTATGTGTCAGGTATCGTTTTTATGAACATTGAATTCAAAAGAAATCAGTTCAATAGAAAAAACTTTATCGCTCTCGACTATTCGAAGCCCCAACAAAAAATTTTGACCTCGAACGCAATGACATAATATGAACAACATAAAAGTAACAATGTAACTTCTTGATATTGATTCACGATATGGACTCTGATAGCCCAGAATTTCGTGAGGCAATGGGAAACATATGCACAATATGTACTCTTATGAGTTCAGAAATTTGTGCAGTTCCTTCCAGTAGACTCTCAATAACTTCTTCCTAGAACAAGTAATTATTTTATGTTGTACTCACTTGATAATTTCTTGATTTCTCGTTCCAGCTTTCTCAATTTCTTCTGCAATTTATCTTTCATGTGCTTCTTTCTTTCCCCATGGTCCGAATATTTGAGAACTTATACAAAAGAAAAAACACACTGCTACAAACGACGTGTACTCATCGATACAACAACGAAAAGTGACGAATATTCATGATTGGTGTCGTGATATGGAGGTACAGGCATGGGTGGCGAAGGAAAAATTTTGTTTGGGATACTTTGAACTGTGTACATAATCGGCTCAGCGACGAGACTACAATTATGTAATAATGAAGACAGGACTGTGAAGTATAATTCATTACCAAGAGAATTCAAACAATTACAGATGCCTCAATTTTGTAGAGCAGTTAAAAATTAATTGAAATTGTTTCAGTGAGATGACTCATACGGATGGATGTGAATCATAAAAGCTGAATTTAGGTTTCCAGTTTTGAGTTTAGTGTTAGGAATAGGATATAAGTTGCCTCTCATTTCACAATGTAATATTCTTGAGGAAATAAAGACGAATTATTATTATTATTATATACAAGGTGAGATTCTACGAGTAGAAAATACACGGGTCTAGCTCACTCACAATAACTCTAATAGCATAGGCACCCTTCGAAATTCTTTTTCCAAGGGCCACAACGTGATCATCCCAATTCAGTCTACTGTCAATTCGTATTCCCAAGAATTTGTTGCATTGTTTGGATTCAATGGTATGGTCAATTACTATAATGTCCCGCTGTCCACTTTCGAACGTCAAAGTGTGCGTTTTATTATAATTGAATGTGGCTTCATTAGCTGCACACCATTCTGCAACCGCTGCGAGGTCTTTAGACATGTTATGGTGTGGGTAGGTTATCACGGTGTCTGTCCGACCAGCTTATTGTTGCGTCATCAGCGAATAGTGTAAATAAACCAGTAATCGGTAGGAGGGTGAAGTCATATATAAATAAGAAGAACAGTATTTGTCCCAGAACCGAGCCTTGGTAGTTTATGCGCACCCCAAAACTCATGTCCGATTTTTGAAAATACAAAAACAATTGTGACATCGAAATACTCCAGCGCGTCAGATTATTATAATGACGGTTCAGTTTGATGTTCCTGTTGTGCTGACCCATAATCTGGCAATTATGTGGAGGAGTTTCCTTAATCTGAAGGTTCTAAATTTCATCCTTGTATTTTTTCGGTATTTTTTATTACTGAATATTTTTTAGATCACAATAAACAAACTAAAGCATTGTACACATACAATATATCATGGCAACAGAAAGTGTGGGGCGGTGCGAGAAGATAGGCGCGGAGTGGGAGACAGTTTCAACTATTTCAGCTTGTTTAAATCGTCAGATTTTCGCAATGCACACTTTTCTGCATGTTATTAACTCACCTCGCCTGAATCTGACACGCTCGAGTATATCCAACGGTCGATTTTTTATACTATTCTGATCGGCTGCCCTACATGCGCGGCTCTATATAGAGGGCTGAGATTTGGTGGAGATGTTCAACAGGGTGTAAGGTATCCCCCATGTGTCCACGCTCGAGTGAATCCGGAAATACTCGCTTGGGCTCCCCTATTGATAGGAATACACACACATAAAACCAAACTCTCAAATGAAAACGATATATTCGTTCAACGTCCAATTCTTGTTTTGAAAAAGCGCATTCTTCTTCTGAAATAATTTATTTGAAATGAATTTATTGAATATGTCAATTGTAGAAAATTATTTCACTGGAATATTCATTTGGTATAACAATAACGAGAGTTACAAGACATTGAATCTCTGAATAAGTAAATCTCTGAGAAAGTTTCTTTGGATTTCGGTGCTCTTGTCGTGCATCCATCATTGTTCATTCTTGTGTATCCAATCAATTGAGGTAGCTATATCATCTCGAAAACTGATAATTCTTGAAAAACTTGAATAACACTGCTTGAACAGTGGAAAAGATCTTCTTGAACTTGTAGACATCTTAGGTATTTTGATATTGCATATTATACCTAACATATTTTTAAATTTTTTTACCAAAATTCGATCCAAGGAAAATGAATTCAGTAGTAATAATGTGAACCCAGATTTGAAGAAATATAATAACCATGCATTGTGCTGAGTCAGATTATCTCTCACATTGTACCTACATGGAGTTGTGAATGATATATTTTATATTTTTCAGTAGTTTGAAACCAGAAGAATACAACTTTATTGCGAGGTAAACTGGTGGACAAGTTCAGGAATAATCTCCACGGATAGGGGAAAAGGTTGTAATGAAGAAGGTCTGCAAGTGATGATGTGATTGATGAGAGCCCCAATAAGAGAACGGAAGATGAGGATAATTATCATTTCAAGAAATCGATATAATTCCTCTAATTTGATAAAATTCTTGATACAAAACAATCTACAGCTGAAACTGAAAATTTGATTCTTTTTGTTCAAGAAAAATGCGAGTCATTGAGAGATTATGTTTGTCTTGATTTGAATATATTGTGTTCTCAATCTGAAATATTTTATTATTCTCACGAAGAACTCCATTCATTTACGATTCAAGAAATCTATAACATTGGTATGAGTGTATTTAGTTCGAAACATAATAGTCTCGAATTGAGCAGACATTTATTCCAGTATATATAAACAAGCCATACTCTTGAATCAAAGCATATCAAATCAAATTAAGTAATTCTTTTTATGTGTGCATCCATTGACGATAGACGTGAGATTAGGTGTTTCAGCAATACATCATTAGCTATCATAATAATGAAATACTAATGATGATAATGTCTTCATTCATCATGCAATCATTAGGAGGAATCCAGCAAGTCGATTCTTTTCTCAATTTCAAGAAAAATAGAAAATAATGAAAAGTGCATCATTCAATAACATTATCTTGTCATTGATTCATTCGTTCGAATTGCCATAGTTTTGGCACCAGTACAAGAATTGGCTCAATAGATGTCGCAGCATGTGAAAATAAGTCAGAATGCAAAAACAATTGTGACGCTTACGTACTCATAAACGAATTCAACCTAAGTACTATGTCATCAGGAATTTTCGAGTGAAAAAACATTTTTTTGAATTTTTGTTACTTCCTCCTGAGTTTACATTTTGTTGTCATGTAATTATTGGCTGAATGGGGAGCAGCAATTTCCGGAGTGGTTATATATGAGCAACGAGGGTCGAAGAGAGGAGTCGCTGGCTGCAAGGAAAACCTTTTGATAGACAGATCTATCACGCAAGACTCCGTGTAGTACAATCTCTCTATAGCCTAGGTCAATTATCGAAAGGCATTTGATACAACGTCGCACGAGTCACTCGTGTACTGGCTCAAATGTCTTCTGGTACCCGATCCGATAGTGAGATGCATAGAACAACTGATGCCGCTCTGGCGGACTCGCTTCACTATATCATCGGGTAATGCAAAAGTCCAGACAGAGCCCTCTTTTTTTTTGCATCCCACTGTTGCCGTTATCAGTTAAGCTCAGAAAAACCAAGGGCTACTACTGCGGACCACCCAGTCAACGGAGGCATAAGGTCACTCACTTATTCTATGTGGATGACCTTAAACTCTATGCTTCCGGTGAGAGGGACTTGGACCAATCCCTCAGGGTGCTACAGAAGTAAACACAGGCTATTGGGATGGAATTCGGGATGGACAAATGTGCACTGGTTCATCTTGAGAGAGGAAGATGCGAGGACTACGACAAGGACACGCAGCTAGTGGACGAAAGCATCCTACACCATTTGGATGCTGGAGAGACGTACATCACCCTGGATGTGGAGAAAAGTCACATCCAGGAAACACGAATGGTGAAAGATGCTCCCCGCAGCAATTATCGGCAGCGACTTCGACAGATCTACTATACTCCTTTGGAGTACTCAAGTAGACACTAGCTGAGCTGCGCCAACTTGACGTTTGTATTCGCAAGATCATGCACCTTCATCCAACATCGTCCGTTCCACGGTTATATCTCCCAAGAGATCTGGGAGGCCGTGGACTCTTAAGTTTGGAGTATCTCCATAACATAATGGTTCTGGATAGTGCCAGCAAAATCATCAGGAGTTCGAATCCTCTCTTGCAAATGGGTAAGTGTCACTAGAATGCAGGAGTAGGTGCATTTCTCTTCAAAGCAGCATACCGAGCAGCCCATGGACTCCCTCTGATTTTCCATTCCGAGCGGAGAACTCGTGATTCAGTCACTGAGCTTAACCACGCTCGGAGCAAATCCCGCATCAAAGCTGCAGAAGATAATAAAACTCAGCAGCTTCATATGGGTAAACCACTACATTCTGTCTTCTTCAAGAACATCGAAGGCAGGGGTTCATCCAAAGAGCTGACCGTTGCATTTCTGAGGTCAGGTGGGCTTGAATCGGAAACAGAGGGGTTCATCACCGAAGCCGAGTGGGTGTATATAGGTCTCTGATGTAAGATGCAGGGCCTGCCGTAAGGCGCCGAAAACACTAAGGCACCTGCTTTCAGCATGCACGGTGTATGTAGTTTCGGCCTATATCCATAGACGTAATGCAGCATTACGAGTGCTTTATTCATCTGAGGCACTCGGACGGTATCGACGAAACACCAGTGCTGCCATATGCTCCAGGGGATATTGAGTCCGTTATGGAGAATGAGAGGTGGCGAATTTACTGAAACTTCTCATGTTCCACCCTCAGGCAGATACAAGCCAATAAGCCTGACGTAGTCCTCCTCGACCATCAAACCAGAACGACGTTCGTGATTGAATTCTCGGCACCAGTCGAACCAAACATCTTTTTGAAAGAGGAAAAAATACGGACAAATAATCGATTCAAGAATTCATTGTAGAATTCATGTGACACACAACAAGACGATACGCGAATAATATAAACCAAAATATCCCTAAAAACTCAAAATTGCGGCCATAATTTGCTATTATATATTCAATATTTCAATAATCGAAATCTGCCGATCATATAAAGAGAAGAAAATATCATGCAAAATTTATTTTAAAATGTCGAATTTAGGTTCTCGTACATCAAATCGGAATAAGAATAAATGATTTCATCAGTGATTCAAGAATATCTCATGTGCAGAAGTTTTTGATGTTTATTCTGAATGTTTGATGAATCGGAACATCATACTGCGAATTATATTTTGTAAAGATTTCAATAATTATGAAAATTGAATTTGCGAAATCTTCTCCCCTGAAAATATTGTATCCAATTGCATTCTGAGCATTTATGTTATTCAATTACATAATATTATGTAAACTTACCAACTCCAAAATTATAACTGATGGGGTAGGAGTTGACTGGAAGTTCCGTAGTCTAAATGTATATAATTAGTGTAATAAGCTTTCCTACGTACGAAGCTCATTATTTCGAGGTGGCATACAAGTGAAGCTATGATATTCGCTAATCAGTACTCCCTTTCTGGTAGATTTGCATAGACTCTGTTAAAAGTTAGCGGTGAATTGAGTTCGAGCGAGTGGAGCGAGTTTGAAGTTTGTTTGAGAAATTAAACAAAATTGGCCGTATAGAATCATATTATTGGGTTCATCTGCAGATTTTTTCTCATCTGTCAGAGATGACATAAGTGTATGTGTGAAAGGTGCAGAGAAATCAGATGAAAACGAATGAAATTCAAACAGCAGGTATCGTGATTATATACACTGTGTCCAAGATAAGAATGAACAGCTTGGGGATACCGGAAACGGTAAGTGATACGGGGTTGATTAAATTAGAGAAAATTAGCGCATTTATGTGCCTAATAATATGACATTCAGAAAGTTTCAATATTCCAAGTAGTTTCGCAGATATCCGAGAAAAACCGAAATTTGAGAATTTCGTTTTTATTTTCTCATAGCTTTATTTTCAAAGGAGATTTAAAACAAATAGCACTTCGTCATGGCTACTTTTTAAGGACTACACGGTTACATGAGCAGAAATTTTCTGCAACGTTTCATCTTTTAGAAAACATCATCAACTTATAATAATAATAATCTTTATTTTGAAATAGAAATCCTAATATACGAATATTATAATAATAACTATTACATAATTCAGGAGTAGGACTTTGTATTTTTATATGGGCCGAAACTAAAGTATACCCTGTATACGACTCCATTTTTCATTGTTAATGCTGTAATGTATTACACAATATGATTTCGGAACCATTTCTCGCGCAAAATGTAATTTAGTGATCACTTAATTTGTTTTTCTTCAATTTTAGATTGTAGGCGTCTAAATATTGATTTACCAGGTTGTCGCTTCTCTGGTTACTTATTAGAGTACGCACGTTCAGCATCAACACAGTTTCTTTGGCACAAAATGTAACAGGACAACATATCAAATTTTTCAGTAAGTATTCGAAAAGCTGCCGTTTTCCATTTTTAACACAAATTAGGTAGGTAACGAGATGTAAGAGTAGGAACGGTAATATGTCAAAAATTTCACCAAACTACAGTATTATTATGACAACAGAACATAATGTGGTCATTTATTCCAGCGCCTACTATATCTAAGATTGAAGAAAAACAAATTAAGCAATCACTAAATTTCATAGTGCGCGAGAAATGGTTCCGAAATCATATTGTGTGATACGTTGCTGTATTCACAATGAAAAATGGAGTCGTATACAGGATATACAGGATATACGGACTTACAAGTCCGGAAAATACTGTTTTTTTGGATGAGTGGTCAAAATTCTAGGACGAGCGTAGCGAGTCCTGGAAGTCTGCGAGTCCAAAAAAACTGTTTTCGGGCGTGTTGCGTACACAATTTTTTCGGCAACCGTGTAGAATAACAAATCAAAGAAACACATTTCTTTATCAGAACAAAATTTCGAACATTTCAATTCTTATTTATATTAATATTTATATTAAAATTAGAACAATTGTTAATATTGAATGGATTTAATTTGTTTGAAATGCTTGGTATATTTAAGTGCCTTTTGTTGAAGTCAGAACAAGAAGGTAAAGTTTCCGTTTCACATTGATTGTTTTCATCTGATAATTTTTGAATGTTAGCTAATTTTATGTCAGATAGCTGTCAGTCGTTATTTTGCTGCTATGGTAATGATCAACTGCATTTATCAAAACCATACTACCAAGATTTTCATATTTACAATGACAACAACGATGTGATTCTTCCCGGCCTAGTCCGTGAAGTAGGTACTTCCCGGACTAGGCCGGAACAAAGCCACTTTCTCAAAAAAAAATCGTCTGGAAAGTACGTACTTTCCGGACGGTTGCCGAAAAATGTTTTTACTGAATGAGGCCTTTTCGAGGGCCTATTTCCTTGACATGGTCATGATAGTGGATGGAAATAACCAACCCCCCTCGTAGCCAAGCGATAACCCCAAATCAAGCTCACAGCACAGAGTAGACACACCTTAGGCGTGACACTATACAAGGCAGAAAAAAAAACATTGACTAATGAAGTTCTCAGGTTTTATCGGCACTTCTGAAACAAACAAACGCGAATCGCAAAAAAAACTTTTTCCTTCTGTCTGAAAAGATATAGTTTGCTCTAATGTTTTCTCATGCCGTTTTTCACTTATTACAATTTCAATATTGAATGAAATTACCAATGATATTTAGATTTTTTCTTGGATACAATAGAATGCCATGGAAACCAGAGAATAAAAGGAACGTGCGAACTTATGACACTCAAAATCAGAGGAAAAAATACGATACATCATATTAAGAAAAGATATCTGAATATTGCTTATAATAAGAAAACGTTAATAAAACTATAACTATTAGCTATATTTATTTGGGAACAGAAGAAAAAAGTATTTCACTATACCTAGTTGAAAATATGAAAGTGCCAAAAAATAGTACTTATAATACTCTACAAATTTTATATCCAATGTTTCCTCTACTTTGTATAGTTGAAGCTGTAGGTGTAGGTCGAAATATAAAAGGAGAGCCTGTACAAGTTCAGTATCAGGCATGAAATTTATCATTTTTGTGAGCTTTGCAAATCGTTTGTGTTACAAAACACATAAGAAGCAAGTGTTTTTCTCACTGAGGAATAATAGTATATAAATAAAAGAGATTTTGGAATCATGAAATTGAGTACTTACTATTAAGTTTTTCTAATATGTATCATATAACCTTAATGAATATTTGGAATATTTTTAATGTTTCACTCTTTGATGTGCCCAATTCTATCTATATTTCAACTATGTACTAACTTGAAATTTTATTTATACATGATTGTACTTTGTGCTGACCTGTGACCTATGTGCTAATAATTTTATTTATACATGTACTTTTGCTTTGTCCCATAGCATTATAAGCTCATATCTGGATCAATAAACTTTCTATCTACTGGTCGTGGAAAAATATAATTCCTATTGATCTAAACTCACAAGACAGTTGTTCTACTCTACTCGAATCACTTGTTTCATTAACCTCTTTCATTTTCCACTTTCTCTTTTCTTTAAAGGTTATTACAACCACTAGATTGTTTCATTCACATTATCATTTTCCACCAAGATTAGGTTGATGAGCATTAGCAGCAGTTATTTAAACTCTTGCTGCCTAGCATTACTCGCAAAACTAATGTCTGATAATGGGGCAGCAACCCTAGGTCGTGACAGATCTTTATCACCATAGAGTTCGTGCTGTGACCGTGGTGGATCAATTCATTTCTATTTCTGATTATTCATCTGACCTGTATATTGGTAGTAGGTATTTGATATGCCAAATCTCAGTGTCTATCAATAATATTATGTTGTGTCGAATAAAAGTAGAAATAAATGTCAATTCCACAAATGGCAGTAGAATGGGTCCTTATTCAAGCATAGAAAAAACTTGGCCAATATCATTCGAAACTTATACATATATATACCTGAATAGTTTTCAAAATATATCAGTGCCTTATTTAATCACCTTCAAGAACCACCAAAATATGTTTCGTTCATGAGTGGAATTAACGTTTTGATGAAAAATATTACCACATGGTGTCTGGGCATTTTTGTAAATCTATTTTACAATTCAATTCATTCGAAGAGAATCAATTGCTATGGTGAATTTGCGATTCTGAGCACTTCTAGTATCAGACGAGTACAAAAGCAGACAGGGGAGCTTATGACAGCTTCCTAGTTTTTTTCGTCACTGAACATTAATTATGGTTATTATGCTCCTAAACAGGATAATTAAGCTTAGTGAAGGTTAACCAAAGCGGCAACAAGCGGTTTTTATATCTGATTACAACCCTGCTCCGTTGAATTCAGCATTTTCAGCTAAAAAAAGATAATAATCAATATGCGTATTTCGGTATCTCGAGTAATTTTCCGGTTGTCCGGTGTTGAGTTGAACAATTATTGTTCGAGCTGATTTCCCGTTTTTTGATATATGCACTCAACACGGATTTCATCATATCGGGGTATCTCCACGCTGAACTGAAATTAAAATTAGAGAATAAAGACCAGAAAATACGTCGAATATGTCAATTCGTGCAATTCTTTTATGACAATGCATTGGTGCTGATAGATATAAACTACGCTACATGTGTACAGGGTGCACCACTTAAAATGGAACCCCCCTTTAACTTTTTTGTTCTTGAAGATATGAAAAAATGTTAAATAGAAAAGTTGAATGAAATAACTTGAATTTTGATTGAAATATGTTTTTTGATATACAGGGTCTGTCATTTTCTCGAAATGGACACCAACTTTGGTGTTTCGAATGGAACTATGTATATTTTCTCAAAATTCGATAGAACATTATTTTCTGATTTCATTGATATCAACAAGTTGTATATTTTGATGAAAAATGAATGAGCTATTGATAATCAAAGTAGATCAAAATAACGCATCATAGGTCTCATATAATTATATCACCTGATGTGGTTAAACATAGTGGGCTTTGAAAATATGACTTCATTGTTTATTCTCCACGGAGATGTCAAGGTATTGTTTGTTTTGGAATTTAGAGTGTTCAATGATATTTGAAGAAATGGGCTACAGTTTGAATGAAAGATGTGACATTTTAGAATTATACATTTCTTGTGGTAAAAATGCGATCGCTGCTCGTAGAGCATATGCGTTTCGGTTTTGTGAACGTCCACTACCTTCTCGGAATACCTTCAAGAGGATCTTCGAGAAGTTCAGACAAAGTAGAGGACATTTAAACGATTTAAAGAGGAGTCGGCAAAAAAGTAGACTTATAGAAGAGACAGAGGAGAATATACTCCTTTATTTTATTGAAGACGCGAGTCGATCGACAAGAATGGCTGCGATTTACTTCGATATATCGACATCAAGTGTGATACGAGTTTTGAAGAAGCATCATATGAAGCCATACAAAGTATTGCCAGTCAATTATTTGTTTCCACGAGATCGACCAAATCGTTTACGGTTCTGTCATGAAATTATCGAAAGACATAATCGCGATCAAAATTTCACTAAAAACATCATATTCACAGATGAGTGTTCATTTTCAACATCGAGAATGTTCAATCGGAAAAATGAGCATAGCTGGGCTGCAGTCAATCCGAAAGCAATAAGATCAATTAAAAAACAAGGCAGGAGAAGTGTGAATGTCTGGTGCGGTGTTTATAACACTCAAATCATTGGTCCCATTTTCATTGATGGTAGTCTTACGACGTCAAAATATTTGGACATTTTGCAAGATGATATTGAAGACTTGCTTGATGAAGCAATTCCTTTGAATCGACGAAACCAATTAATATGGCAACAGGATGGTGCACCTCCCCACAACGGAATCGAAGTCACAAACCATCTCAATGAGAAATATGAGACTTGCTTTGGTATGCGGGGACCAATCTTCTACCCGCCTCGTAGCCCAGACTTGACGTCTTGTGATTTTTTTTTGTGGGGAGCGCTAAAGGAAAAAATATTCAAATATGATATTCTCGATATTGATGTCCTGAAAAATAAAACAAGAGAAGAAATTCAATTATTGAATAACGACCCACTTATATTCGAAAAGGTTCGCCAAAATTTCTTAGCAAGGTGCCAACTATGCATTGACCAGAATGGGGGAATTTTCGAAAATTTAATGTAGTTATTCGAAATATGGTTTCTCAAATAAATGTTTATGAATATGTTTTTTTTTTATGATTTTTTGAGTTCAATAACTTTTTCATCATTCACAACAGGTATTACATATAGCAATATCTTGATATCCCCATGGAGAATGAATAATATTAAGACATATTTTCAAAGACCACTATGTTAAACTACATCAGGTGATATAATTATATGAGACCTATGAAGCGTTATTTTGATCTACTCTGATTGTCAATAGCTCAATCATTTTCCATCAAAATATGCAACTTGTTGATATCAATGAAATCAGAAAATAATGTTCTATCGAATTTTGAAAAAATATACATAGTGTTTCGTTCGAAAAACCAAAGTTGGTATCCATTTTGAGAAAATGACAGACCCTGTATATAAAAACGTCTTTTTATCAAAATTCGTGTTATTTCATTCAACTTTTCTATTCAACATATTTTCATATCTTCAAGAACAGAAAAGTTAGAGGGGGGTTCCATTTTAAGTGGTACATCGACACACTCCAAAATTTTGCCCCTGTTGGAACTTTTGAAATAATTTCAATAACTTTCTGCTTTGAACAATTTGAATTGTGTTTACACTGTTCGCTAGCTCAGTCCTTTAGCTATAATCTTGTACTTCTTCGATACATGAGGTTATTTCCATAAAATTTCGGAATTTTCAAAAGCATCCCAAATGAAGAAAAATAGTTTTTCATCAACTTTAACAGCAGAGACATGAATATGATCTCATTACCTTGAGCCATTCCAGAATTGTCTTCTTATCTCTTTTATTTACAGAGTGATCTACATAAATTAACTTTTTGGTTTTGAAGTCAAACCATTTTCTTCCTCTTCAACCGATTTTCAAAATCTCATTCTCAATTTGAAGCTGAAACGTTAGATGAGGAGATATGAAGATATCAAGGGTTTCTGCAATGGTGACCCAAATCTAAAAACCCCTCGATATACCGATCGAAAAAAAATCCGAAACGTTGTTTTATCGATCACCAAAAAAACCGTAAAAAAAATTCTGACCCCCTTCCCCCACAAAAATTTTTTTGAAGGCGAATTTTAGCTGGCTATACAGTTAGATGGATCGAGAAACAGATTTCACCTGACCCCCCAAATCGGGGTAGGAGATTTCAAATAAAAAAGTCACTCTCCTCCCTTTCCTCCTTGGGGTACTTTGGGTACGAAGGATGAAGTAGGACATTTTTGGGAATTTTTCACACATCATTTTCGTGAGTTTCGTACAAAACTACCAACAATCGCCCCATCAGGTACTCTAATTATCATAGTTTGATGTGCAAGGCGAAACAAGTTCTTCTTCGAGAAAATCGGGATCCACAGCAGTTTTCAGCGGAAAAATTTTTATAGGCGTACTTATAATTTTTTTTGTAGGCCTAAATTAGTAAATTGTTTGAAAAAAATCTAAAACATAATAGAAGTCTTTGAATAGGGGGTGAGAAGGTCACCCTGAAATATTGTTGTATTCTGAGTTAATTCTTTGTATTCTGAATTTTTTTAAAAATTATCAACGAATAATTTTTTGCGTCACGATTATTTTTGTGAAAACGAAATTTTCAACCTGTCTTGCCAGTCACTCATTATGATTCTTCTTACGTTGGTTACTGGCCATCTCGCTGGCCATGCATTTTTCTGGGGCTGATTTTTTTTTAGAAAACATGCCGTTTCAATTGTGTTTCCTCACGCACAAATTTTTACTACTGGAAGCAAGGAAGATCTGGACGTATTCAGAATGGAAGATACTTTCGAAAACAAGTTGATTTTCATTTAATTCTCCTCCTAGCCGAAATTTAGAGGGTGTTTCAAATTTTGGTCACCTTTGAGGGAAACCACGATCTTGAATGTTCATCTTGAGTCAATTCTGATCTTCAAATCTCTATATCTAGGCTTTCATCTTCAAAATGAGCCCGAGATTTTGAAAATCGGGTTACGAGGAAAAATTTCAACTTTCAAGATTTCTTTATGGATAAAAGAGATAAGAAGACGATTCTGGAAATGCCTCTGCCCGTTGAAGTTGAAAATAAAAACTATTTTTCTTTATTTGGGATCCCTTTGAAAATTACGCAATTTTCTACAGTTTCAAGTGAAATCCTGTAGCAATTTTATGGAAGAAACCTCATGTATCTAAGAAGTACGAGATCACAGCTGAAGGAATGAGCTAGCGAACAGTGTAAACAGAATTCAAATTGTTCTAAGCGAAAAGAGTTATTCATATTATAACAGGGGCAAAATTTCGCGATGCGACGTAATTAATGATCAATCAAATTCTTCGATGTGCATATCGATGTTTTTCAATTATTTCCATTCGTCTGAAAATTCATGAGACACTTGCAGTAATGGAAAGCAAAAATGAAAGGCGAGCTAGAGGAAATCGTGAAAAATCAGGTTGATATCGTGAAAAATCAGGTGGAGATCACGAAAAATATGTTTGCTTTATGTCGGAATTTATCAAAATTGATACCAGAGGACTAATAGCGCATTGATTTTCAATTAACGAAGATGAAACATACATGAAGAAAAGCTGAATTATGAATGTGAAAAAAGTTCACTTCAATACCTAGATTGTTTCAATTTCACCCGTTATGTTGATTTTTGTTTAACCTTATTCTAGTTGTCACACAATAGGAAAATTATGTGAATAATTAAATCTCACTTGCTTATATATATTTCAAGATAAAACTGAAAATTAGGCGAATCAACTAGAACACCACAAGTTTGGATTAGTTCAGGGTTGTTCGGAACAGTGGCGATGCATAATTCAACTTGGGAAAATAAATTTAATAGAATTTCATCAAACTATCCCTCAACAAATTTCATCCGAATGAACCTATCGCCCAGTCTTTGACGACCCCATTCATTCTGCAACGATGTTCTTCAAGAAGTTTCCTGAGAATTTTAATGGCATTTTGAAATTCAGATTGTCGACATGAATGAGGATTCGAATAAAACTTTCCTATTCGAAAGAAAGGGAAGAGTTTTATGTATGGAAATATCATTCAAAATTGTTCTTCCGTGGCTTATTAGACGAATAAAGAAAAAATCACTTCTTTATGTAAGGCTCAAAAGAGTTGCCTACTAGGCATTGCTTCATGGATTATTTATATGCGACAAATTAGTTTACGGGGTGGAGAAGGGTGAAGTCATAATTCAAACTCAATCGAATGAAAACTCAAAGTCAGTCGACCACACAGTATAATAAAAAGATGAACAATTAGTTGTGTTACCATAGTTGCGGCTCAACAGCCATCATCAGGCGAAGTAATATTAAATCAAGAAATATAAGGTGTAAACCATATCCTCTGATGGTAGTCTATCATTCAACTAGAATGATGGACTACCATCAGGTTCATTTCAATAGATACGTCAAAAATTGTCGAGCAAAAATAACTCGAATGAAGCTCAACCTTAAAAGGTATATATTTTATTGGTACGTTTACTAGGCGTATTTCGTTAAAAATTCATTTTAAAAGTTTCAGTTGGAGGTTACGCCCCCTGGCGGCCATCTTGGAAACATGAAAATTATTTCCAGTATTTTCTTTTGGTAACTTTAGTCATAACATTTTTCACCGCAAGTCTCTTAGACGAACAGTTTCCGAGATACTGCACTTCGCATTCTTATCTGGCCACCCTGTAAAGTTCACCACGACGGTGTAAAAAATAACTCACGGGAATAATTAACACCACCAAATTGTTTATTTTCCTGACTTCAACACTAACTCTAGTAACATGTTACAACTACATTTGATTAATTCAAAAACACAAGGGAATTTGTCGCCGTGGTGGCGATGAGCGCAAAGCGCAATGATTATAATGGAAGTCCATCACGGTCGTGGGTTCGATTCCCAGGCCCGTCAGAAATAACAAAAAACGCGAGGCGACTGAGTGTAGCATGTTCTGTCTTAACATACATTTGAAAAATATATACATACAAAAATTCTGTGGCAAATGGATAGTTTTCGATGACAGGATGAGAGAAATGAATGAATGAATGAATGAGGATGAGTGAAAGGTGAGAGCGACATATGAATTATTATGTTTGCCCTCATACGATGGTGGAGAAACTACCAATGCTGATTGATACTGAAAAAATCAGGACCCCGAACACCAGATGATATTTAAAGAGTTAGTGTTCTGAAAAGTGTTTTAACCGCCAACTCAGTTGCACAGCAACCCTCGTTACACTGAAAAAACAATTTATTCATAGTAAACTAAATTAATCAACAGCTAATAAATTATTTATTTGAATATGGCGGAATAAACGTTTATTTTTTAAGAACAAATAATTTATTTAAACTATTCAAATATATCTCATTATTACCAAATTCGAATTTATTCCCAATAAATATATAGGTCCCGCTATGGATCTATAGATTTATCAATTGTAAGTAAATCATTATTTATTATAAATAAAGAATATTTATTATTATTATACATTTCATTAGCAATTAATGAAGAAATTTTTTTATTAATATGTTCTGTTTGTTATGAAAAAATTATATTTATTATTAATAAACCAAAAGGGAAGCGAGACGCCCCTTCTGCATGAAATCGAAAATGAATTCAATATAGAAGGAATCGGAATCAATTTACCCTTTATAAACTCACCTTGGTATGTACCTATCAAATCAACAAAATTGATATCCCTCACAAACTTTTCTCAAATATACAAAATTGATTTCCCTCAAAAACTTTTATAACCCCTGAAATTTGTCCTCCTCCATTTTGGCTTGATCAACTGCGTTATATACTGATATATCTTTCACAATACAATCACTGATTTTATTTTTATATAATGTAGAATCAAATCACTTATATAATTATAATGAACCTACTGTTATCCTGTTCTAGCATAAATAGTATGATTTCGAATTGAATTCATCACACATCATGCATGCCACTTGGCCACTCGACAAACATAACATGAACTATACAAACGACACCACACGACTAAACTATAATGTCAATGGATATTTATTATTTGAAGACAAATAATATATTTTCCAATGAAACCAATGATTGATTTATAACAAATAACATTGAAAAATCAGAAAGTAAATATTTATCATCTGTTACTATGACTTATTCACTTTAAATAAACTTGTAATTAATAATTAATACATTTCCAGTAATATCACCCAATAAACTATTTTATTGATAATAAATTTATATTGTTAATAATACACAAATCGACCAAAAACAAACTATCTATTATTTATTAGTTGATGATATTTTCGCGATTATTATTATTAAATAATATTATTTAATACTAAATGAAATTTTCTTTTCTTCATTAATTGTGAATAAATGGCACCCAAACAAATATTTATCAAATATTAGCCCTATATTTTTTTTCAATGTAGTCTAGGACTTGTATGAGTAAGGAAGACGGGAACCTTAGCTTTTCAAGTATCATCCGAAGCATCACTCGGCTGATTATTGATGAGAGTCCGAAGGTTCAATATGTAGGTACCAAGAATGTTCGGTTGGTCATTATCTCCTCCTGCTAAACGATGCTACAGAAATCATAAGCCAACGGACATTTTCTCACTAGATAAGACTTCATTCATTCGGTGCGGTGTTCGACGTCATTGCGAACCACCTGAAGGTCACCGCTGGAGCATCACCCATTCCTCCACGTCTGAGACCAGAACTGAGACTTAACTGGTACCAACCTTCTAGAATTCAGCCACTTTCCTTAGAAAAGCATTTCTGCGGAATATGTTCCTTATCCTATGATAATGTCAATATTGGGCCTCGATAGTTTTTGTTAATATATTCGTAGGCCCCGCCCATCCGTATTCAATCTTTCGAGAGAACCGGATAGGCCACAGAGAACATCAACCCCCACTATTACAAACACATGGTCTGTCCGGCCAGTGAAACCCTCCGGGCGGTCCACAAGAATGCCGAACTACCCATGTGTGGTTTCTTGGATGTTTTTATTATGAAATGTGGGTTACTCCACACATGAGCACGAGATTCCAGCTCGCTTACCCCCTTAAGGGTACGCGAACCTGGAAGGCTCATGTTTTCCGACATTCTCGTAGAAATCCCGGAATATCAGTATGCGCTCACTCACCGTCTCCACCGCGGCGAGCGGTCTGTTCAGCTTCCTCAGCTCTCCCACGACCATGTCTAGGTCTATCAACGTGTCCAGCACCCTAAACTCCTCCCATTCTACCGGATGTCGGTTGCTGCGACCTCAGGACTCTAGGGGCGGAAGTTCCATAAATTCTTCAATATCTGGGGTTCTCGTGGTACGTGGAGCGCTAGAGACTCGCACGTTTTCTTGAGTGCCGATTGTTCTTCTCTGTCACATGTTTGTTGTGGGCACTGGGGCGGGAACAAACTGTTTGCCTTTCGGCTTATTCTTGTTTACGTCTTCAAGTATCTGCTTGTGAATAGGGCAATTTGTGCTATTGGCAGGGTGGTCACCCTGGCAGTTTGCACATTTTGCCGGTATGGTGGGTGGCTTCTTGCACTCACAGCTTGGGTGGGGGAGTGCACACTTGAGACATTTTTAAGGTTTCCAGCAGTTTGCCGATGCGTGACCCCATACTTGGCAGCGATGGCAATGGCTGATTTGCCGTTAATTTTTCCTAATGTCCCATCTAACGAAGACATTCATTAACAGTTTTGCGCGTTCCCTCAGGTGTCGCAGCGTGATATTTGATTCGGTAATCACCAGGAACATAGGGATGGTGCCTTTCATTTCATAAATGTCTCTGGGGATGATTTGATGATCATTCTCCAGAGACATTTCATCGATGTTAGTTTTTTCTGGTAGGCCCTTGACGAGAAATGCATGTGTCTTGTTCTCTTTTGTTAAGTAGGTATGGAATGCTACATTTTCTTCAATTAAGTGTTTCTTTACTTCTTCATATTCTTCATTGGTCTGTAAGAACAACATTGTGGTTTTCGAGGTGGATTTCATTTGTGTTTTCTTAGTGTCTGCGTACGGTTTCAGAGCTTCCAAAAAATGTTTAACATCTTTTATAACTGTATTGATGACTAGCGGTGGTGGTTTCTTGCTTTCGGTGATTGGTCTATTGGTATTTATGTTTCTGGACTGAGTGGTAGGAGATTGGACCGAGGGGTATTCCTGTCCCATTTCCTCCATATCAGAGATTTCTTCATCAATGTACATATTCGAAGACTGCGCAGTTACTGAAGTTATGGAAACTTTCCTTCGCTTCGAAGTTTCTGGATTTTCTGAGTTTTCTGCAAGTGTCTGAAACCTATTGCTGGTTTCAGTTGGGCTTTGTGGGGTTGTACGTTTGCCTTTGAATGTCTTTTTTGGCTTTTGGGATTTTGTGTTTTTGAAAAACCATGGTCTTGCCCTTGGTTTTGGAACGTCCTTCTCCATCAGTATCGGATTGTCCGTCCAACTGGGGGATATTTATGGGTGTATGCCTTTTACTTTTTGTGTGTTATTGGCTTTTTGGTTGGTAAGCAGGGCCAGCAGTCACTTCCCCGGTCAGACCTACTCGATTCAGCCCATCCGGGGTTGCGATCATTGTGACTCTTGCTTTCAAGATTTCTCGAATTTCATGATCTTCAACATATTGGTTGTACAATGGCTTCAGTTCCTTATCTGGGTGGAAATCCATATGTTTCATCTCTAGCATCTTAACTAGGTTTTCAAAATTCCTAGTCATAATCATCTGTTCCCGTGTGACGAAGTAAGTTTGATGATATGATCTTGCGATCTGCCAGTACATTCGCTCAGCATTATAGCTATCTAGTGCGGCTTGAGTCATGATGTTATGCTATTTCCATGCTATGGATTCTATGTGCTGACCGCGGGCCCGGAGTGAACGCTCGAGCGTTCAAACCAAAGACATTCAAATACAGGAGACTTAACGTTCCATTGTTAAATCGGTTTCCAAGCCGATCAGTCATTGTATGGATGTTTGCAACGAGTGCAAGAGAGAAAAATATACGCACAGGGCGCCTCGGCAACAATGTATGTTTGAAGGTTCTTATCATCGTCAGTGGCGTGCTGGCGTGTCAGTCATGAGTCATGTAAATGTCACATCTGTATTTTTTTCCTTCAAAATACTTCTTGTTTCTTTCATACTTTTATATTTCCACGAAAATGCATCCACGACTTTGTGCCGTTCCATTATCTACCTACTACTGAAACTAAACAATATAAAGTGATAGGATTTCATTTCTTCACACCAGACATGGTTGACTACAATTTTGGAAAGCATGGGTAAGAAAATATACTAATATAGTTTGTTTGAAGAATCTTTGTGGTAACATGATTCATTTTAGCATCAGAATATCTACAGAGATCACTGCTGAATATTGTGGCACTTGTGCTAACCATTCTGATACTGGAAATGGAAAAACATATACCTTAAAAAGGTTCGAGGTAAGTCTTTCTGTACTGTATTGGGTAGTGAACTGATTTATCGAGTGTTTTCTCTTCTATTCTTCTCATCCTTGTATGATATAGATATTATAATAAGTAGTATTTTTGCTTTTTGAAACCCCTGCTGTGAGGAATCTTGGACTGGTGATAAACTGATGTTGATTATACCCTTGAAAATAACATATTATGTATAGCCCTTGATTATGTTTACATAGATATATTATTATTTGGCAACATTTAACCTAAATGTATATGATTGCTACTACATTAATTACAAACTTCTTGATATTTCCTTAAATATTTACTACACACTTCAATTTATACCTATTAAGAGCTGATCTCAGATGTGCAGGTATTATACATATTCTCATATCAGTTTCTAGGGCATTCAAAGTATTTTATATTCATTTAATAACTATTTCTCATTTTTAATTTGATTTTGTAGGAACCAGCTGATGATTTGATGATGATGCCAACTAATTATGTCCAGACTAGTCCAGAGGAAGAATGTTCAAAACCATGCATGCTCTTTCATGAAGTGTTCTATTTCAATCATTTGGATAAGTTACCTATTAACCATACCTTTTGAACTGAGCAACTGATTTCACTCATTTATAACAGGTATGTGTAATTTTTCCAGCTTTCCATGTATTCATTTAGAATAGCATGAAATTTCAACCTGTTCTCACTCTTAATCCAGATTGAAATGAGTTTCAACAAAAGAAATACAGAATAAGATTGAATTTTTAATACCTAGGACATGAATATTTATTCATTCATAAAATAAAAAATATATGATGTGGTAATCCGGTTTTCTCAAAGCAATCATATAAGTTTGAAAAATATGATTGCATAGTGAAAAATTATCAAGCTTCAATATATCTACACATAAATCATACTATATTTATGCACAATACATGAAAATTTATACATAGAAGTACCTATAAGTATAAATAAATATCAACATAAACTAAATTATATAATAATGTATATTTATTATATCTTGTATAGTATATATATATACATGTACAAAAACAATTATAAAACAATATGTAATGAATAAAATTTCAATCAACTATTTTTTGTACTCAATATTTAAACAAATTTATTAAGTTAAAAAATCTCCTTTTTTTTCAGATGAAACCAGGTTTACAACAGTGTTGAAACTTTCAATTTGCTATTTGAGGCTACCATCAATGAGAGGAATGCAAACAAGTTTTTTGAAGAACCAAACTAGATGAATCTTCAGTAGTGCATGTGAAGTTTCTTGTGATGTACTTGAAAAAATGAAACAATTTGGTCTTATTTGAAGTAGGTCCTTTCAAATAGAGTGAAAAAATAAATGAATAAAGGTTGAAAATAATTTTTCTTGATGTTTATTTCTATATTTGTAGATTCTTTTGACTACTTCTGAAGTTGAAACCATCCTTTGAACCCCATCCAGTTCTTCATGAGTATTCACAGATATCAAGTCCCAATATAATATTGAAAAGAGATACATTTTCACTCTGAAACAAATAGAAACATTCGAGGCTACTCAGCAGTATCTAAAAAATGTTATAGAAAATAAAAAATAATAGTTTGAAAGCCAAAAACCTATAGAAGAAAACAGCAGATTGAATAATTTTGATTAATTTTATATCAATAGAAAATAATAAGTAAGGACCGAGGGAAGGACACTAATTTCAAAATAAAGATTCTGGAAATTTCATTACAATAAGCTGAGGTATTAATATATATAAATAAAAAATATGAATTGAGTTTCTTGTTTGCATCAGAATCTAAATAGAATAGAATATAATTTATTCGCCAATCAAAGTCAATACAAAGGTATGGAACATACACAAATGTATAAAACTTATCAGACTAGTCAAAGAAGAAAAAATGTTCATAAATAAATTGTTAAAATTGTAAAGTTATGAAAACAAAATATTTACACACAATATGTTAGATTCACTATCATAAATCAACAATTATAAAATTCCTCAACACTATAAAATACATTTTCAAGCAAAAAGTTCTTCAATTTATTCTTGAATAAAACATTGTTCACGTCTACATCTAATATATCTCATATTTTATGTTGTATGTATGCATTCACATTGCTCAAGTACTTACCAAAAAATGTTTCACAAAAGTTCTTAGCATAAGCAAATGTGAAATTGAAAGATTCCCTGGACACAACTGTGGTAGTAAGTAGTAGAGCATATTGTATTTACCTTGGCTACATCAAAAATTGGGTGCTAATCACACTGAAAAATAACATGATATTGATTATATCTGAATATAGAAGGAAGAAAACTAGCGAAACCATAGTAGTTTTGTGAAACATTCAAACAACTTACCATAATAAATGATCATTGAACTGTTCCATATACATCATCAGGTGTAGGTATAGGCACCTTTATGATAATTTTCATCATTTCATCACTGCTCATCTGAAATGAAAATATATCTATACATACTACTGATACTGAACATACAAAATGAGGTAGTGAATGATATCCAAATTATAAGGAAGGAATTATATCAATGAAACTTAAGTCCATTTCAGTTTTTTTATAGAACTACTAAATATATTCATATAATAGATAGGTATATATAGTTAGATTACCCAACATTCTGTTAAAGAGTGGTGAGACCTAAAGGTATAGATTTCAGGAACATTATTATTGGATAAACAGTGTTTGCTGCATTGAAATTATGCTGCTAAATGCAAGAGTACTGCATTGTGAATTCTCCACTGTTGAATATCTTGCCATATATTGGAAAATAGCACTCACCTTTAAGCATGTAGGTACTTGAGATTGTACTTCCTCAATACTGAAGAGACACAAATATTGTTTCTGAAACTCACAAAAAAGTAAAACGGTCAAAATAACTCAAATCGGTATCAACGAAATGAGAGGGCAATTCTGCAACCTCGAAAGCGTCAAACTTGTAAAAATAGTCGAATGTTCTAGTGCGGCGTTGCCGAAAGTGCTGATTTGTATGGTGAAATGTGATAAAAGACGAATTGATTTCATCAGAATGTACATCATTAAATCAAAAACACTATGATTCGATGATAACTCCGATTCATAGAAAGGAAATGAAACAATTATGCTTCAGTAAAGTATAGTTATTGTTTTGTGTGAATTTATCAATTTGCTGCAAGATTGCATTAATCGTATAATCTGGCAAACATGTAATTGGAGGAAAAGAGGCAGAAAAGAAGGATCGAACGATGACTGATCTCGCAAAAACGTATATGATGAAGTCTCTAGTGTTTAAATGTCTTTGGTTCAAACGGTAGACCTGGTATGCTTGCTCAGTGGCACTTCAATTGATACCGATCAAAATCAAAAGTCAAAATATCTGTCTGATATCGTCAAGTATGGTAGGAAGGACGTCAGTGCCACCTAGTTGCAAGAGTTATAAGGTTCTGTGGACGAACACATGGACGCATGAAATTCACACTATCCATATGTTTACATATAATATATTTATTTTTCTTTGTGAAATCTAGTATTCTCAGGTTTGCAAAAATCAACGATTATTGACAGCAAATGTTACTCATTGTCGTTGATTTCACAAAATTGGTAATTTTTTGCGTGAGCACCATTGAGAATCTCTCCTTTCAACCATTTGGTGTTCATTTCAGTTTACCGTTTAAGAATCGCACTAATTCACCAAATCCAACTATTGAGATCAGGATCAACACCACTGAATACTTAGGAAAGACGATTATTTGATATTCAGTTATCTATTTCATCAGAATTTGCTCTGAAATCCTTTAAATTGAAATTGCACCTTTTTTATTGCGTATAATTCATATTTCTTAATGTACGGTGTCTTCCATATTTTTATATGATAGTTAGTCAGCTTATCTATTTCAGAGTTATGAATCTGTCGAAGGATAAATCATTTTCTGAAAAGTTCATCGTATATCTTTTTCTGAGAATTTAAGAAATTCTTAACGAATATCTACAGATTCTTAATCCGAATAGGTACCGTTGCGGTATGAAATCATCTATCACTAAATAGGTAGGTACTTTCAATCAATAATTCAGTATTTTTTGTTTTGTTTCAGGTAAGATTGAAGAGTCTGTGAATTTCTTTTGGGGATCTCGACAAGGAAATTGGATTGTCGTATTGAGTTGGTGATTGATGAAAATTATCATCAGGTAATGTTTTTAAAATCCTATTAATCGATGAGTTTCAGATGTCTTATAATAACAGGTTCATCATGTAACCCGAATTTTTTTAATATTCTCATTGAAATAGAACACTGAAAATTCAGACCGTCATCATTGAAGAATGAGCAGAAGCAATATGAAATGAATGAAGCAATAAGAGATAATTGAACAAATATCAGCGGCTGAAGGCAGACCGAAGACTTCTACTAGGCAGAGATCATCAAGTACTGTGACCAAAATGCTTCGGAATCTATTTAGTAGACTAGGCCAATTAACGTTAGACTCACAGTTTTCTTACCACAAGTCCGTAATCGGATCATCGAACTGACGATATAAAAAAGAAGCGTTTGGGTGAGATTAGACATTGAATAGCAAAGCAATATTCTGATGAGGAATATGCGTGTCTCTCTATGTTCATTGAGTTGCTACGGAACCCTACCATAGACAAATTGAGCAAGAAATTTCACCAACGTTTGATTATAACAGTTCCCGGAAAATATATTTCAATTCGACGTATCCATCTTTCTGTGGCAAACGGATCTCCCAATGCCAAAGCCCTCGCAAAAAAAAAAGATCAGTTATATTCAGTCCGAACAATTGTCCCCTTCCAAAAAAACCTCTATTGCAGGATAGGTGAAATGTTCAAATCTTTTTGAGGTTCATCAAATGATCCAAACTAGAGATTATAGTTTTTGTTGGGTTCCCCGCTTGTACACAAAATCATGATTTGAGTTTTTTGTGTGTTCAATGAAAATTTGAGTTCTGAGCTTCCGAGATGAATCGATAAAAATAATAACTGACAATAATCGAATCATCCACATAATCAGGACTGTTGAATCAATCAATATTGGCACCTTAATAATCTTTAGCCTATATGTTTTCTTCAATATCGGCCAGGAACAACGAAAATGAAATCGGATCCACCCTGTACAACAGAACTAATTATATATTTTCTGTCGTAAGGTGAGAGTTTATTGTACTTTCACAGAGATAGAAATATTCTTGACAATTTGAAAATAAGAATCGACCTACCTGAGCACTTTTCTGTATCATTTTTGGAGAATTCATCCATGACATTCAATAAAGCAGTCTTTATATATGTCGATAGTAAGTTTTTACCTTCATGGATCCTGTCAGAGGTGCGTGTTTATGGAAATTGATATGTGAAAGTGATTTCAAAGGCCTAGTTCACCATCATACTTTCTAACACTTTTCAACCAATGGGCTGAAATAGCATTCGTGAAACAGTGTGTTGAAAGGAACATCTGCATAATATCCAGATTAAATTTCCTGGAATCCCAATTAGAGATTTAGCCCACAGCATCAGTAACTGGACTGGGAATGATCACCCGCAGCAATCTGCAGAGCTACTAAATATTAATAATTCCGACCCGCCTCGCAATAACTGAAAATGAAACTCATTCTGAAACTCATTCGAAACCAATATCCTTATTTATGGACTAGAGTAAGCGTTAACGTTTTTCCGATAATTTCTCTTATCGACTGTTGTTGTTATCTAGGACGATGAATACTTCAAAATCTATTCGATTTATTAGTGTTATGCTCAATTTCAATTTCTCTCATTATGATGATTAGTGAGATTGAACAATATGAAGCAACTGAATTGAACGTAGGGGATAGACATACATACATTAATAATAGTATCATGACGGCACCTTCAACACTGAAGGTTGTAGATATGTGAATAGACATCACAAGTTAGAGATTATGAAGCGATGTTCTCTTATCGTTATCGTGAATATGCAGGGTGATTAAGGTTTTGAGGCACAAACTGAAATGGGTGATAGAACTCACCATTTAAATCAAAAAAGTTCATATAAACATGATTCCGATCTCAATCAATAGCGGAGCTATAGGGTTTCAAAGTTTAATATTTTTGTATATCATAATCAAAATATCTAGCTTATATCTAGCTTATATCCATAATATATGGAAGATATCAATTTGAAATTTGGTGTGGTCGATACTTTCTAGAAAATCATCATTTGAGGTAGTTAGATTTTCAAAATCTACAGGACGAAACATTTTTAGGTGCATATGCTTCTTTATCCCCCAAAACTTATTCGTAAAACGCCTCTGAAGTCTTTCAGTCCCCCAATAAGGTGGATCGTTCAATTTAGAGGCTTTTTTTGCTCATGATTTTTGTTTTCTGAGGTAAATAAACCATTTTCGAGATAAATGAGCATGTTAAACATGTTAGTTTTACCAAATTTCACCTTCCCTTAAATTTTATTCTTGGACAAAATTCAATAAAAATTAAATGTACTGAAATTGCAATGGATTGAGCATTTTTTTGTTCTTAAATTTAGTTGAATGTTTCATGCATACATTCTATCATTTCGAAAAATTTTAGAATTTTGTCGAAGAATAAAGTTTAAGCGAAACGTAGGTCAAATTAAAATGTTTTGGAACGAATATGCTTATTTATCTCGAAAACAGTTCGTTTCTTCAAGAAGATTTTTTGTCAAAAAATCCTCTAAATTAAATGATCCACCCAATTTGGTAACTGACAGACTTCAGATACGTATACTACGAAAAAGTCTGGGGGGATAAAGAAGCCTTCACCCCTGAAAATGTAACGCCCTGTAGATTTTGAAAATCTGCAAACTTCTTTAAATGATGATCTTGTATAGGATGTATAAAACACACCAAATTGCAAATTGATATATTCAGGAGTGAGCGGGATATTCCAATTATTAGAAAAAAAAATTGAACTTGAAAAATTGAAATGATGAGATCTATCAACCATTTCAGTTTGTGCCTTAAAACTTTAATCACCCTGTATATGTAGGAGTGACACACTGAACAAGGGTTATTCGATGTCGCAATACTTCAGGCAGGATATGGGTTGAGTGTAAATTTTGTGGAGCTGAAATGATAAATAAATTCTAGTTTTTGTGATCCATGTTGTCAGACATAACAACATCAGGTCACATACGATTAGACTTTTTCAAGACTACTGCTTCTCTTATTCTCGAAGCACTTAGTTATATAAGATGTTATTATTATCGGAAAGTGAGCGATCTCTCCTTTTTCTATAGATTTATCCATGGTATTGATGCTATCTTGTTTCCACCACGAGAAATCCCGAATAGGTGGATGAGGCGAGCTCAGAATTACCAACCTTTTATCATCAAGCTCGAGACTTGCAGAACATCTGTCTATCAGAATATTTCTTTCAACAAAATGCGAAGTAGTGTAAATAATTGCCGAGTGGGGTTTTTTCTGATACCTATAACTTCCAAATTTTGATGGAAAATCTAATTTCAATTTCCTTTCCCAATATTCTTTACTGGCACTCAATATATGAAAAAAAAATACATAAATGAGAGATGACTAGACAGAACCAATCACTCACTGACTCTATGCCGAATTCACTTTGGTGTTCGATCATTTCGATACGTATATTATAATCATCAGCGGGATATTGAATATCCACTTGGAACAACTTTCGAAATAAGTTTTTCATGTCCAACGAGTCCCTTATGACACTATTTTCTTTACAAACAATGATTACATGTTCTCAATTTTAAAGTCAAAATTTTAAACCCTCTGAAAACAGCAGAACTTGATGACGTATTGTTGCGCCAAAAAACAAAATTCCGGTGGCAAGAAATTCCTGACAATAATTCGACGTTACCAAATGTACCCACAAAATATTCTGAATCTGATGAAGAAAATACACTACAATATTTGAGAAAATTATATCTCGGATAGTTTATTGAAAAGTATATTTCGTTAAGCGCTTCCTGCTAAGTTTGACTTTGAATAAAACGAAGTGTTTGAGAGAAATCACCGAAAATTTGTTATTCATTTGAAAAGGCTATCGATACCATTATGTATGAAATATAACATATTGCAAATGTCCGCCGCGGCTTCACTTGATGGCGCGCATCCGAAATATCCAATTTTCCATTACTCTGTCGCATAAATCAGGCTGAATTCGACATATGGCATGGGTTATGTTGACTTTGAGAGCCGTTGTGGCTGTGGTTTGTTACTTATTTACATAGACCTGCGGCTTGAGAAAATTTCACAAGAAAAAGTCCAACGGGGTCAAATTGCACGATTTCGGTGGCCAGTTCAAATCGCCTCCACGTGAGATGCAGAATGTCCATTGAGGCATGAGCTGTGTGGCACGTATCACCGTCTTGTTGAAACCACATGTCTTTGGTGTAGATATCATTCAATTCAGGCCAAACGAAGTTGGTAATCATCAACCTATAGCGTTCCTTCGACAGTAATCATCAATGTTATCCATGATGATTTCGCAGAACAGACTAAATGAATAACAGCCAATTCAACAATAAGGCCGCTATCAACTGTCAAAGTTTGGAATTCCCTAATGGGGTCTTAACAATGGAATATTTTCATACATCTACAACTATCAAGTATATCATCCATTGCTTACTCGATTCTCAACAGTTTATGATAGTCATTGCAGTGATGAATCGAGTAATGATGACATTGTAATATTCCATCGTCTTATCAAATAGGAGTTTCCTACCTTCTAAAGCACTATAAAACCGTTTGTGATATACACACAATTTCAACAGAGCCTCAGCTGACTTGAGTTATCATAATTTCAATCGCACTTGCACCAATAAGAAAAACAAGAATGTATTGTTTCTTATTTTCAACCGAAGAATCAGCTGATGTAGCGGAGCGGGGTTGGTTGTATAAGGCATTTAATAATAATAATAATAATGTGGCTTTATTCATCATTTGGAGAAAATATACAACAATTCAAGGCAATAAATCTTACAAATAAAAAGATACAAAAATGATGAAAGGCGAAGTGTCAGCAAGAGCTGTTTTTCAAATTTCAAATTCGAGACTATATTTATATTAAATACACTAGATGACGATGGACCAACAAAAGTTATTCAATCCAAAGGAGATGAGATTTTTTTTGAGATCTTCAAGTTAACATCTTTGTTGCATAGAAAAAATCAACAGGCACATGCCGAGTTGGTAAGCAGTCATCAACGATTGAAGGAAAACTGAGTATCACTTCTTAGTAGAAGTTTCAGTCTCTTTTTGAAATTGTATATCGTGTATGACCTAAATTCGTTGGGTAACTGATTGTACAATTTTGCCGCATTATATGAATAACTCCTGGTGAAGATTGCAGAGGAGTGAGGGGGTATAACAAGTAAGTTTCCATTGCGTGTTCTGAGATTGTTCATAGAAGAAAATGTATTGAGTTTTCTAAAGATATATTTTGGAATTTCACTTTTGAGAACTTTGTGTGTAACCGTAAGTAAGTGGAGATTCCGAAGATCGTCCAACTTCAGCCAACCAGAGTCTTTGAACGCGTCGCTAATGTGATCGAATTTGCGAATGCCGTACGAAAAACGTATACAAGAGTTTTGTATTCTCTGGAGGCGGTTTTGGTGAATTTTCAGAAGGGCAGGTCCATAAATACTGTCACAGTAAGACAACTTCGACATTATTAGGGTTTCGCATATAGTGAGTTTAAGGTGCTTAGAAAGGAGATGCCTATTTGGAAATAATTCCCTAAGTACATTATAGGATGCTTGACAGAGATGGCTAACGTGTTTGGTGAATCTAAGAAGGCTTTCAATCCACAGTCCCAGGTTTTTACTTTCCTTAACTATTGGGAGTGTATCGTTTCCAATATTGATCAACATTTCATCGCGAACATCCTCCAATTTTTTCCTGGAGCCAAATAGCATAACCTATGACTTTTTAGAATTCAAACGCAAATTATGAGCTGTAGAGAAATCAAATGAATTATTTAAGTCATTGTTCATATGATCTTGAGCAGCATTGATATGAAGACTGTTGAAAGATATATAAAGTTGGGTATCATCGGCGTAGTGATGTATTCTAGCACTTTCAATGATTTCATGAAAATCGGAAATATATAATAATATAGAGAAGAGTAGTGGCCCCAAAATAGATCCCTGAGGAACACCGTAATCTACATTTAAGAAATTCGACTCGACTCCATCCAACACAACATATTGGCTACGATTGGAAAGATAATTACCTATGAGATCAACAGCACCGTTAGAAAAACCAAAGTATTTAAGTTTCAAGCATAGTATAGAGTTATCCAAAGTATCGAATGCTTTGCTATAGTCCAATATTACCAAACAGGACATGTCTCCATGGTCAGCTGCCCTGATTGGTGATTGGTGATTGCCATAAGAGCTTCGTTCCGGAAGCCAGATTGAACATGGGTTATTATACCATGAGTATAAATGTAGTCAGACATTTGATCTTTGATGATCATTTCTAGGGCTTTGGAGAGGGAAGGTAAAATACTTATAGGTCTCAAGTTAGAAAAATCAATAGGGGTATTACATTTGACCAGTTGCATATTAGCATTAGCATTATTTAAGACTTAATTTTATGAGTATCTGCAATAACAGGACATATTCTGTAGATACTCTGCAATGATATGATACATTTCACATAGACACACTCACCTAGAGTGTTGACAACACTTAGTTCACAGATATTTAGATAATTGTAGATAAAGGATAGTATTCTAATCGCACATAATGGCTATCATCATGCACACAGATGATCACAGCACTCGCACTCGACTCGTACTGTAATGTTCTCCTTGGTGGGTAATAGCCATCATTATGCGCTCGTTGAAAAATACACTATTATGTCAGGGATTGGATGATTTTCAACTTACCAGAAATATCTTCATCTTACCAGAAAAATCTTCATCTATCTCAATATCAATTATTATAATGTTCGCGTTGTCATAATAACACGAACTATTGCATGAACATGACAACTGCGCAGAATGTCGATTTATGTTTTGTGATAGTTGTCTGAAGAACTTTGAACAAAAAATGGTAATTGTGCACTTATCATGCGATATGAATATTTCGATGAAAATTTTTGTTGGTACTTAGGTACGTATTTTGACCTGAAAAACACGAATTTCATAATAATATCGTGAAAATATCTCTACTTTTCGAGATAATCGAGGCCAAAGTTCAAAATTTCACCTTCAGGTATCAATTACTTAATATTAAAACATCAAAATTATTCAAGTGACATTACTCTCCTCAATAACACTATGGTCTCTTCCGTTTCGGCCAACACGCTTGTACAGATGCACATAACTATCTTGATATTCGGTTCATGAATGATTCCAATTATATTTTCCTATTTAATATAGTGCGTTATCGTAACTCACATTGTTTGTTTATAGATACTATTAATTGCTCAAAAACAGTTAAACAATGAATATATATAATTTAATAGGAGTAGATGAGAGTATATTCTTCAACGAGTGTATAATAGCCATTATACGCGAGTAGAAGACTATACTTTCTCCACGACTATAGCAGAAAAATATCTAATGAAGACTAGTTCGGCTTGTATCTTATGAAAAATATCAAAGTTCCTTATAGTCATAACCTAAAGATATAACTTATGCGCAATATACCTAACATAAAAATAAATAATATATAATATGAAAAATAGGGGCTCAGTATATAATACTATGGATCGGAGCACACTTTCAATCTTGCGCTGTACAAATTTCGTCGTGCATGTTCCCTATCAGTCCTCATATTCCTCATTATCAAAATCAACATTAGGTATCATTTCATCAATATTATGTCGCGCTCCAAGGCACGTGCCTCGCGTGCGTTGTGGCTAAAACGGCCCTGCATTTTTCAATCGGTAACGCATATGTAATTCATGTAGTATCCAATATATCGTGGATTGGTCGTCACGAATTGATATTCAGAACGAAATCTTGAGTTTTTCCGCGTTTTCGATGATTCAAAATATCCTCAATACCTCTTTCGAAACTCTGAGGAAATAAAGTTTGAAGTAGGCAGTGAACTAGATTCAGCTAGTATACCTAGGGGATAGCAAAATTTTCAAGCAACCATGATATACTATTCAATAGTGGAATTCTCCTATTTCATTGATGATGAGTATTGTAAAAATAATTTTTGATATTTCAATTCAAATTGGAAAAATCTAAATTTTTATAGTTTCATTCAATTCCAAGAATTTCAAAATGATTTATAAAATATATCAACTCCTGGCGTGTACCTATAATAAAATCATATTTTTCAATTATTTCATTTTTATATCGTGTAAAAATATTATATATTGTGTATGAGTTCATGTTACCTGACGTGTGTACACTATGTAATGGCACCAATTTTTTCTTACCCTTTCTATAAACATTTCTTCTCTATCAGCAAACTAATTCATTACCACACTGATGAAATAAATTCTCTTTTTTTTTCATCGAATCAATGCAGATTCCGAGTTAAGGTGAATTAATGATCGAAACAGTTAAATACTCTACTCATCTTTCACTCTTGCAGGCCAGAAATTCACTTATTTCACCTGCTGGCAATTATCATGATAAATTTTAATATAACTTCGAGATCAATTTATCACAACCGTGCAAACTTGGAATTATCCTTCTGGGTATTCTGTGCTTTTGTCCTCATTTTGGAGAACTGTGAACTAAACTTTAGTCTTGAAAGTGAACACATTTACATAACTATGCATGGATGATGTGATGATAAATTGAATAAATTACCACAGAATAGAGCAAACAAAACCTTCGCTCACTCTCATTGAACAGCTTGAACTGAATCTCCTAGCATACAGATTCAGAAATGTTTGTAAGTCAACGGTAATCATTCTGAATATAATGTGAATATAATTATATATACAGGGTATCCTGCAATTACATAAAAAGATTTCAGCTGCAGATTCTAGAAACAAAAATGACAAAAAAAAATTGATACATAAACATGAGTCCAGAAATGCCCCCCTATGTGAGGAGTTGGAGCCATTTGAAAAAATTTGCAATACAGCTTCTTCCTTTGCCAACCATATTTTTGATTCCAACCATTCTTTTAACGTTAATTCGAACATTGAAATACTACACTTCTGCAACAAAGGACATAGATTGAACCTCTTAGAAATTCTTGAAATTCAAAAATGTTTCAATAACCCAAGAGTGAATTGCTTAAATGATCAGACCAATTTTGAACGTAATCATGTTTTTCGTACCCTACAATTTTCATAATTCATTTTTTTTTCAAATTTTCCTCAATACGTCTCTGAACTCATATCTGAATGTTCAATCTTAACCTTTGATTTTCTTCTTCTCAAAAATTTTTCTCTTCTATAAGCTTCAAGGTTTCTAGTTATGGAATTTCATTCTCATCTAACTTTATTGAATTGAATTTTTGCTGAATCTTCCACCTCAACTCACTATTTCTCATCAAAATTTTCATACAATTTTTATTATATAAATTTCATAGGCATAAAAAAAACTCATTGTTCTATGTCAACTGTACTTTCACAAGTCATTTGTCATATTTCAACCGTAACCATTTAATTTCAAATTTCATTATTTCATGTCAATTCTTGTTAGTTGAATACTGACTACCATCAGAGGAGGATGATGTTCTTCAACTCCCCTTTGATTGTGATATTTGGTTTCTTTTGGTGGCTAAGCAAATTTAAACAATATGTATATTTGATGTATGATTGATTTCCGGCTATCTGATTTTTGGCATTGATATGGTTTATACCTTTTCCTTTGAATTTGATTGTAAGTATGTAGGCACACCAATTTGTTATTTAGTATTATTCCTCCTATTACAGATTACTTACTGTGTCTGATGATGGCTGTTGAGCCGGAACTATAGTTACACCCACTTGTTCATTATTTTATTATATTGTGTGGTCGATCGACTTTGAGTTTTTCATTTGATTGAATTCAAATTGGGCCACTTTGAGAATGGATGATTTCCATAACAACTCAAGGAAAATTTCTTGCGACAGCCATTTTGAATCAACCATCATTATTTATGTGGAAAAAGCGAAATGCTTCCATTGTCATCGATATAATACAAACCAAAAATGCGTCCCCATATTTCAGAGTAGCGGCTAGTTATCGTCTTTCACTAATAACACTATAGAGTGTGTCCTTCGATTTCTTGCTGAATGGAATAAATTCATTATCTCTAACGTATATGAATTTTTAGAAAAATCCAGAGACAGGTCGATTTTTATTTTCAAATCGACATCTCTTAACATACATATACGGAGTTTGGGACGTGGCATATACTTATAGTATAGGAAAATAAAGTAATACAAAGTGGGAAATATATTAATTATTTTAAATTTACAACAGAAACTGTTACAATGAATATTCAACTTCGTGACTTTCTGCAAGAATAGAATGTTATAGTCAGGAAACAAATTATTTCTGAACATTGGCTATCGTTTCTGATTATATTTGTGAAATATTCACTCGTATTCGTTCTCTGAATTTCTTTAATTATTCTGGTATGTTCACATAAACTTTGCTCTTCAGATAACCCCAGAGAAAAATCTAGAGGAGTTAAATCAAGAGATCTAGGTGGCCATGCGATTGATCCTCTCCGACCTATCCATCGATCACGAAAAGAAACATGTAGGTAATTGCGTACATTGATAGCATAATGTAAGGTTGTGAATAAAACATTTTTTCCACCCTGTAACACTTCATTTTCCTATTATGAGTATATGGTCAGATAGACAATAAATATATACCTTTCAGAAAAGAATTAAACGGGACGGAGTATGTTCCTATTCAGAAAAAGAATCGATAAAGTCACCACAACCACGCGGATGACGTCAAAAACTCCGTATGAATATCAATTTTAAAATTAAAATCGACCTGTCTCAGAATTTTTTTTAATCCATATGCGTTACAGATAATTAAAGTATTCCATATATTCGTACCATACTGTATATCGACAAATTGCTTCCACTAAGGAAATACAATTCCTCGAAGGTGAGTTTCAACGCTCCTCATGATTCCACGAAGATGATATTTTATACTCTTCACTGACACAAATATATGGAAGTAAATAACAAAATCGAAGCTGAAAAAGCACAGGATATGATGACGTACCTACATCTCGACCTACATACTCACTAAAGAAGAGTTTACCATACTTTAGTGAACATATCGTCCCTATCATCAACTTTTCCTTACATACAGGTAAATTTCCTGCAAATCTCAAATTTGCAGTTATTTGATCTTTCTGAAAATAGCTTTCTCAATTCCTTCACAAAATATTTCGAAATAGCTGATGTATATAAAGAAACCTTAGCTTTCTGGAACGAACATACTATTCTCCATTGAAATAAGCATGGTTTCTTTATGTGAATAGTTTTTTTGCGAAACATGAATAGGCAAACGTTACATTTTCACAATTTTGCCTTTTTCATTGTGAGTGGACGAGCATAACCTACACCAGTGATAGTGAAGGGAATATTTGAAATTGATCGGTCTCTTGCTAGGTTATTACCCATAACAGGATATATGGTTCTTTGATTTTCTCTGGAACAACGTGAGATTGAAGCACCAGTACCTGACACTTTGATATTTTTGGTGGAAATATCGACAGCAATTTACTCTACTTATTTCCAAGCAACGGTTTTACATCTCTGCTTCAGAAATATATATCTAGATATATTTCAAATATACTTCTTATGTATTACCTGAACCTGACACCTAGGATATAGTTTGAATCTGAGGCTGACACCTAGTGCTGCTTTTGTAGACACAGTTTGCTCGTTTTGAATGATTTTATTGAAAATCATGATTTTTAATGTTTTTAATTCGATAACACTATCTTGTGTCGGGGATAAGTTCATTGTAGACCGATAAAAAAATGAAATAGTTTTTTTGGAAAAATTAATTATTTCACAAATTATTGGAGAATGCATTCATCTAGGTATGAATAGATAGAATATTCTAGAATTTTCTTGATCGCCGATATTTCCGCAGTAAACTCACAAACAGATAAATAACATCATCCTGATAGGGTGTCAAGTCTATTCTGAACTAAACTACACAACACTAATTACGTCGTACCCCGAAATTTTGACCATGTGAAAATTTTAACTTTTTTCTGCCTTGAACAATTTGAAGTCTGTTTACACTGTTCGCTAGCTCAGTCCTCCAGCATTATGGTGGATTTATGCAGCAATTTTGAGTCATACGTTTTAAGTCGTAAGTTTTTAGTAATAAGATTTAAGACATGAAGAAAAAAGGACACCATTTATGCAGGAATTATTAAGGACTGTCATGTCTAAAGGGTAACTTCTCCCATTGGTCAATTTCTGTGGTTGTGTCAGTGGTCACTTTACAATATCCATTTTTTCATTTTATAATCTAATGATTCTGATATAAGTGTGAATAAACAACACAATCACAGACAATAACCTATAAAAAACCGTCACAAAATTGGAAACTTCGAACGCATGCGCAAGAATGATCAGTTTTGAGTTTTAAGCCATAAGAGATAAAAGTTGGCCACAATTCTTACGACTTAAAACTTATGACTTGCAACTTGAAACTTATGTCAAGTGTATGAATGGAAACATTGAAAATCAATGATTGAACTTCTTATGACTTATGACTAAAATCTCACGACTTAAAACTTATGACTTAAAATCGCTGCATGAATCCACCATTAATCTCGTACTTCTTCGATACATAAGGTTATTTCCATGAAATTGCTACAGGATATTTTTTGAAACTGTGCAAAGTTCCGGAATTTTCATAAGGATCCCAGATAAAGGGAAACAAAATTGTCTTCTTATCTCTTTTATTTACAGAGTGATATCAAAAAATCAATTTTTTTGATATGCAGTCATAACTTTTTTCCTCTTTAACCGATTTTCAAAATCGCAGGGTCATTTTGAAGCTGAAACGTTGGATGAACAGACATGAAGATTAGAATTGACGGAAAATAAATATTAAAGATCAAGGCGGGTTTGTGCAAAGGTGACCCAAATCTAAATCCCCCTCGAAATCCCGTTCAAAAAAGAAAAATATCCAAAACGTTGTTTGATCGAAACGAAAATATCACCACCAAAAAGAATGTGAAATTTTTTTTGACCCCCTCCCTATGACTGCAAGTAGAAGGTTTAAGCCGATTCCAGGTCTCCCCCCAAGGTCGACCCCCCCAAGGCCACCCCCCAAGGCCACCCCCCAAGGTCGCATCACATATTATGCTTGCAGTACGCCACTGGTGACCTTGGGGGGAGTGGTCTTGGAGGGTGTCCTTGGAGGGTAACCTTCGATTGGGAGTGATTTTGCGTTTGGATGACCTTGGGAGAATACAGTGATCTCGGGGTGGAGTGGCCTTGGGAGTATACGTGCACTCTTTTGAGAGACGACCTTGGCGATTGATGATATATGCGCTCTTTTCGCGACCTTGGGAAGATGTGGAAGAGTTCCTCTGACTCAGAGAGTATGTGACCTTGATGGCTCGCTCGACATCCTACACTCGAGGTCACTCAGTTAGGAGGGGATAACCTTGCCGAGTTCTACGTCATCACTCCTCTCCCCTATAAATTGAAAGGTGTGTTCGTTAGACTTCAGTTCTCCCATTGCTCTCGATTGTCACACACTCCTTTTTCATTCTCGAAAGTGTACTTTGCATTCGCTTAATCGAAATGTTGTTCTGCAATGCTTGTGCCCAATCCTTTACACGAAGTGATAACCTGCGGCGCCATCAGAAATTGTCTTGTATAGGGAGTGTTGGTCCATCTGCGGCAAAGAAGTCACGATTAGATGATGCATCATCAACATCAGCGATTGGAAATGTGCAAACATGCACTGTATGTGATAAAACAGTTCCTGCAGACAGAATGGCGGCACATAAGAGGTCATTGGAGCATCGTACGAATGCTTGTATTAATCAAGGAAATGGCATATCCGTGATTGAGAGCGCATTCAGATGCCGCATCATCAGTTACAGAGTGGAATGTAGAACTGGAGTATTAGATTATAATACATTTTTTGATGAGAATAGAGCGACTATCATATCATTATTAAACAATATGGTCTCGATTCACCACACCATCAAAGTGAACATGGAAATGTTTGGGAGATATGTGATTGAATCTAAGGATATTCGTGATAATAAATCTTTCATCACACCCAATCATATCATCGATTCTTCCCTCGATCTAGGAGCTTGCATAGATACATTCAAGGAGATGATTGTGAATCTTTCAACGGAATTCGAAGAACGTGATTCTGGTGAGTTCAATTGTGACATTTTAGCTATTTATGCGAACCCATTGAAGAATATTGTCACCTCAATATTTTCTATTGTTACAGGGTGGGCTCTCGAGAAGATATTATTTCTCGAGATAAACATCAATAAATATAGCCCGCTGCGAGGATGTTCCTACTTGAAACTCCCCAGATTCATCGAGAACAAGACGGCGGTGGTGAATGTGATTAATCAGGACGAATGCTGTTTCGCATGGGCTGTGACATCTGCACTATATCCAGCATACAGCAAGCCGTGTGAAATGTCTTCGTACCCGCATTTTTCAACAGTCCTGAATCTGGTGGGTATAGAGTTTCCTGTCAAGGTATCAAGTATACCTAAATTTGAGGTCCTAAACGACTGTTCCATAAATGTTTATGGTTTAGAAAGCGTTTTTGAAAATCAGCAAGTTAAGTATCAAGTGGTTGGCCCACTTCATTATGCTAGAAAGAGAATGAGTAAACATGTTAACTTACTATTGATGACAGATGATTCTGGTAATAGTCACTATTGCTGGATAAAGAACTTGTCTAGATTGGTTTCAAGTCAAATATCTTCGAGAGGTCATAAGAAATATTTCTGTGATGGATGTTTGTTATATTTCTCTGACGAGTCTAAGTTGTTGCGCCATCAACAGACTGATTGTAATCATACTTTTACAACAACACCGTCTACAAAACTAAAAATTGATAAATTTGGTAATGATACACAAGAAAATCTTTTGAAATTTGAGAATTTCGAGAAACAGATGAAGGTACCCTTCGTTATATATGCAGATTTTGAGTCAGTATTGAAGCCGATACATACTTGTGAACCAGATTCGAAGAAATCGTTTACTAATCGAACATTCATTCATGAACCACATTCATTTGCATATGTGATAAAATGCTCATACGATGATTCCATCACGAAATTTGTTTCTTTTCGTGGCAAAGGTGTATCGAAGAAATTTGTTTCAAGTTTAGTGAATGATTCAAAAAATATATACAATACATATTTGAAGCATATAGTTCCGATGGAGAAATTGACTCGAGCAGAAGAGCTTGATTTTAACAGAGCAACCGAGTGCGGTATTTGTGATAAACCCTTCGAATATGGTGATGTTAAAGTGAGAGATCACTGTCATTTAACTGGTAGGAAGAGATTTGGAGCAGCACACTCAATTTGCAATTTGAATTATAAAATTCCAAATTTCATTCCCATATTCATTCATAATATGAGCGGTTATGATAGCCATCTTTTTATCAAAGAATTATTTGATCAGAATGAACAAGTAGATTGCGTGGCTCAAACAAAGGAGAAATATATTTCATTCACCAAGCACATCTTGGTTGACAAATATCTGGGAAAAGATGGCCACAATCATGACATATTTCTCAAACTCCGCTTTTTAGATAGCTACAAGTTTCTTCCACAATCCCTTGAAACGTTAGCTGGAAATTTGAAATCGAATCAATTAATTGAAACTATGAAGCATTTCCGAGACCCAATACAATTTGAAGTCATGACTAAAAAAGGTATTTTCCCATATAGCTTCATTACTTCAATGGATAAATTGGACGTTCAAGTTTTACCATCAAAAAATGATTTTTATGATAACCTTTCCAACCAACACATTTCGGATGGAGATTATCGGAGAGCTGAGCTTGTCTGGAACCTATTCAAGTGTAAATCTCTCGGAGATTACTCAGACATTTACTTGAAATCAGATGTTCTATTACTATGTGATGTTTTCGAAAACTTTCGAAAGGTTTGTTTGAGAACATATAAGTTAGATCCTAGCCAATACTTCACAGCACCCGGTTTATCATGGGATGCTATGTTGAGATATACCAAAGTTGAATTGGAATTACTAACCGACATAGACATGATACATTTCTTCAAGAAAGGAATAAGGGGTGGCATTAGCCAGTGCAGCCTCAGATCCCATGTAGCAAATAATAGTTTTCTTCCGAATTTCAATCCAAATGAACCAACATCATTTATTATGTATCTTGATGCAACTAATTTATATGGGCATAGCATGTCGCAACCGCTACCTACTTCTGGTTTCGAGTGGTTATCTTCTGAAGACATTGAAGAATTGGATGTAATGAATTTGGCGGACGATGGTCCATGCGGGTATATCTTTGAAGTGGATGTACACTATCCCGAAGGATTACATGACGCTCATTCGGATCTTCCATTTCTCGTAGAGTCAATGTCGCCTCCTGGTTCGATATCGAAATTACTGAAATTGATTCCAAATTTGTTCAACAAATCTAAATATATCGTGCATCAAAGAAACCTCAAACAAGCTTTGATGAATGGGCTGGTATTGGTGAAAACTCATAGAGTTCTTAAATTCAATCAATCCCCGTGGCTGAAGAAGTATGTAGACCTCAATACTGAAATGCGTAACAAGAGTACCAATAAGGCGGATAAAGATCTGTTTAAAAAAATGGTTAACTCAGTTTATGGCAAGACAATGGAGAATGTAGATAAAAGAACTGATATCAAACTGGTTACTCATTGGGATAGTGTCAAAAGAAGGATGGGTGCCAATGCATTGATCGCGCAACCGAATTATAAAACCTGTAAAATATTTCATGAGAATTTTGTAGCGATCCACATGGGTAAAGTAAGGGTGCACTATGACAAACCACTTTATTTGGGTTTTTGTATATTAGATGTGTCGAAAGTCGTCATATATAATTTTCCTTATGAATGTATCAAGAAACAGTTTGCTAGCAAATCACAATTATTATATACTGATACAGACTCCTTGATCCTGAAAATAGAGACAGAAAACTTTTGCAATTTCATGAAGGAAAACATAGCGTATTTCGACACATCCAATTACCCCGTGAACAATAAAATGGGTATGCCGATTACGAAATCAGTCGTGGGAAATATGAAGGATGAATTTCCAGATGATCCTATTGTGAGTTTCTATGGAACTGGGGCCAAAGCATATTGTGTTCGATCTTTAGGTAGTGAATTGAAGAAAGCAAAAGGCATTTCAAGATCTGTGGTTAGAACCCAATTAACACTGGATGATTACAAAAATATTGTACAGAAAGGCGGCTTTATCTTCAGAAAAATGAATTGTTTCCGTAGTGATCATCATGATATTTATACGGAAATGAAAAACAAAGTTGCCCTTTCATATCATGACGATAAACGTTTCATTATACCTAACACACCAAAAACTCTACCGTGGGGGCATAATGACATCGAATTCTATAAAGTGAGTCCCGAACAAAATGTGCTTTGGCTACAGCAAGCAATTACTCATGCGGAATCGGACCGAAACAAAAATTCAAACGATAGCGGGTTAGATGGGCTGATAAGACTATTGGAAATGGAACAAACAGGACTCCAATAGATAACTCTATACCCACGAAATATTGATTAATTTATTTTATGTTTTCCCGGAATGATATTTCATATATCTATGTGTACATATAATTTTTATTTCATGATATTCTATATATGACGTAGATCTCGAATTTCGAATATTTTGAATCATCCTATACAAAGAAGAAGAAAGTGATGTATTATTTATCATATTATATCCGTTTCGAATTGTATCTTGTGAATTTGAAATGTATAATTATTCAATGTATTCTATGATTACTCTATTCCTTTCAACATATGAAGATGGAGATGAATATGTGTATGCAAATCTATTCTAGAATAAAACATTTTCGAGCAACAATGCCTATTATTTCTGTGGAACAAAAATATTCAATAACTTGATAGAGATGGAGTTGAATGGGGTATATGTATAAATATATTTCTTGGTAGTGGAGGTGGGGTGGGAAGGAGAGATGCATTCGTACACAGTTCGATATTCAAGTAATATATAGTTAGTTCACGTCGAGCTGTTGTGGTTGAAGGATGTATAACACTATCGATAAATTTGGTCGAAAGAAGAAAAAATCGATAAGTTTTTCACAAGGGCGCCCAGGAATCGGATTCAAATTCGACAACAGTGGAAATTATGATATGCAGGGTAAACGGCTAGTGAATATTGGCTATCCAATAAATGATGGGGATGGTATACCACTGAAATTCCACAACCTACAAATGTCTGAGATGCAAGAAGCAGTAAACGGGTTGAAGAAGTTCGTCAAAGATTATCCACAATTCTGCCAGAAGGTTCTCACGATGTCACCCGAATTGAATGATTCAATTGTAGCGGTGAATCTCACATCTAAAAGAATAGATGAAACGATATCGAGCTACGACATCAAATTGAAGGAATGTGTTGATAGAATATCTCAATTAGAACGCATGATGAGATTTGTTACTTCCCAACTAAATTAGTAGGTCTCTATCTTAACGTGATTTTGTTGTACATTGTAGCAAATAAAAATTATAAATCTTATAATTTGATTTTCATTGAATAAAACAATTCCCTATGATCGAAGTTCTTTCCATACCGCGCTGGTTAGGTATTTTTTAAGTTTTTCGGCCCGTGGGGGTGGGGGGGCCGAAAAACTTTAAAAATACCTTACCTGCAAGGTTGCCCTCCGCAGGAGCCGCCGGAGGCAAAAATTTTTCGCCCCGGGTGCGGCGAAACCGCCTCCAAAAAAATTTTAAACACATGTGTGGTGCCCCACACCTGCGTCAAAAAGTTTTTTTTCCGGCGGTTTCTATGCCGCACCCGGGTCGAAAAATTTTTTTTTTTGTTTTTTTTTCCGATTTTTTTTTTGAATTTTTCATTTTTTTTTCTCACTTTTTTTTTCGAATTTTTTTTTCGAATTTTTCGGATTTTTTTTGGATTTTTTCTGTTTTTTTTTTTGCATATTTTTCCAATTCTGCAATTTTTTTTACTAAATCATCTCAATTTTTCGGAACCACTCATATACATTCTATTGCGACCTTGGGCCACTCTGCAACAAGGTCGATTTGCATCAAGTCAAGGTGAATGCTGGAGTAGGGGGTTGTGAATAGGAGGGGGAAGGGTTGAGAGTGGGGAGTGAGTTGACAAAACCGGTGACGCGCACACCAAATCTTCATTCTGTTAGCAGACGCCGTCTACCACCAGAATATTCCTCCTCTTTCGTCAATCGTTATTCCACACTACAGCAGCAAACATGATGAGTGAGTACCTATTTTCATGATTGGCTATTGCCTCATTTGACTTCTTTTTATGTATAAAAAATTGGTATCGAATGTGATTTTTATTGTTTCAGATATGTCCGATGATAGTATATTCAACGATGCCTTCTTCGGGGAAGATGCAGAACAAGCTCTACCCATCTTAAGTGAGTTTATTGTCCTAAAACTGTTCGCTTCAACAATTTTTCATTTTATACTTTGACTATTGCAGATATGGAGAAGAGCTTCAGCGATCTACCAATGGATCCAAAGGACCAGACCGAGTCCCAGCGAGAGTGGCTCAGTGGACAAATACGAGAGTATTTGGAAGGGGATGAAGCATTCACTGACCCATCAGAACAACCTCTCACACTTCCTTCATTGGTTGTTGAGGATATACCCCTTCTCTGCCCTAAAGGACCATCTGAAGCCGGCAATAGCGACTCCGGGAGTGGAATGAAGAGATCTTCCAAAGGTTTCAAGAGACCTCCGCCATCGCCGATGCCATCAACATCTAAGGGAGTTGGTGGTGATTATGCTCATGATGACGATGGTGATTTCCAATCACCTAAGAAGGGTAGGAAACTACACCTTTCTAAAAAAAGGAAATCAGCATCATCACCGCTGATGCCACTATCGTCGTCGTCGTCGCCATCTGCGAAGGATAAAGCGGGATCTTCATCAGTCCTTCAAAAATTCCTCAAACACACGAGCAAGGCAAACCCATACCGAGGAGGCGAGATTTCAAAATGGTATAGGCCCCATAAGAAAGTTGCTGCTCCCTCAACGGCTATAGAACGCACGAATCCATCGAGGCCTGAAATAAATGTGATTCGTGTTGATGTTGTACGCCCGGCCAATGAGAATGTACAGCCTGTTGATGATAGCGTGGCAGATACAGCCGACCATAATGCTCGCATTCCCACATCTATTCCACTGCCGCCAAAACAGCTGATCGACTACGTAAAACGGTATGATGCTGATTTGAAGCAATGGAATTCTGGTGTGGATGCTAAGATTGCTGCGAGTAGAAAGAAATGTGAATCTATCTTGCAGCAAAGAGACGCACTGCTTCGACAGTTGGAAGCTGAAGAAAAATTTCAGCGAGACTGTGAAGAAGGCAGAACCCTCTTTGAGCGTTATGCTCGGCTGAATACGGAATTTTTGAAGGATATGTAGTTGTATTTATATTTGAGGCCCATGTATTTAGTTAGGTTTAAGTGATGTATAATAATATTAGGTGTATATGATATGATTTTTTTTGTTTATATACTATACTAAGATATTTTGTAGATATTCTTGAATAAATAATATGTGCTAGACAAATTCAGTATCTTCTTCCGCCCGTCTCATGTTCCTCTCGACTTATCTATCCCCACCACTGTTTCCGCATAGCCACTCCTCTTTTTATCGTATATAAATGCACCCGCTCCTCTGAAATCATTCAGTTGAATTTCAACATGAGTTCTCCAAGTGTCATCATTGTACAAGAAGCTGACACCACCACCACTAGGGACGGGAATGAGATGTCATTCACCCGTCGCTTAGCACCACCAGGACCGTGCGATTCGACGACAGCGACGACTGACTTCTCCCTCAACGGACTCATCGAAGAGGTACAGAATAGACGGGGCGCAGAGGGCGTCATCGGAGAGCACCGAGCAGTAGCCGATATGTTCGATGATATGGAGGAAGACATCGATAACTTCTTCAGGGATTTGGAAGTTGGCGTGGCTGAACTAGACGAGGCGTCAAGAGAACGACGTCGACGGCAGGAACAAAGGGCTGTACTTCAGAGAGAAGAAGATCGGCGACAAGAACTGAGAGCAGAAATGCAGAGGCAAGAAGATCGACAACAGAGGCGTCGCCTCCGCCACCAGCGGAGGAATGTATATTATGGAATAGACGACTTCATGCGGCAAGATATGGAGCTTGACAGCGATGACGAAAGAGGGCTGCATGAATTCGTCGAAGATTTCATAAGAGATTGAATATGTATTCAAGTTTCAATAAAATTATTATTCAGTTGAAATGGTGTATGATTTTTCATAATCTGAACTAGTCTTTACATGATGTTTTCGTAATAAACCCAATCCAACTTTGAATTAACACACAATTTTTTTCTCCAGACATTTTCATATGTCAGGCGCACAAAATGTTTAGGAGGGGAGGATTCAAGCATTTAAAAGCGGAGGATGTCAGTATTTTCGATCATAGTGTTTCTACCTTCCACAAAATAGTCTTCAAGAGGAAGTTAAGTTTTATTCACTCTGAAAATATGTCCTACCCCAAATCCTGGGATTCGAAACCAGTGGTAGCTGTGAACCCGGTGAGAGTTAATGATTTCATCATATGCCACAATTGCGACGTTGGTTGGAGAGCCATTGAAATAAACCCCTGCACCGGGGTGTGCCAACACTGCACGTTGGAGAATAGAAGACTACGAGGCCCTCAAGACCCTTCTAGAAATGTGCATCATGAAAATGGGATCGGACCAAAATGCATTAAGTGTTCGAAGTTGCTGCGGAACACGAATATGGGGATATGCAGGAATACTTGCAGAGAATGCAGCATGGTGGATCGGCTGTACTTTCGTCGATGTTTCAGCTGTAGCACATACCGCAACGATTGTTGGAATGGGGTGTGTGCTGGATGTTCAAGTGTCAGCTACTTCTGCGAGAATGTTGGCTACATATATAGATCTGCTGGCCACCATTTCAGCACATGTTGGTGTTTGCCTTATGAGAGGCGCATGTTTCGGCGAAGTCTGAATCAACCTCCACCAGAATCATACTTTGTGCCGGAAGCAGAAACCTCCGACGAAGATTAGTTCCGAAATGTATTTGTTCCCATTTTATACATAATAAAAATATCATTCAATAAGCAAATATGACTTTTTTTGTCGGGTTAGGAGTGATGTATATATAAATATTCGAACAATTGATCTGAAAATATTTATTGAATTAAAGTAGGTAATATTAAATATTAACACTTCAAATAATTGCGGACTTATCAATCCAAGAGTTGTGTTTGTTGGAAAATCCGAGCCATTTGACATATATTCTCCCGTTTTTCTTCCTCAAGACTTTCTCTACCAAATATGCATCAGGATTGTCAGTCTTTAATAATTCCATTTCATAAAAAGATCCTTCGATTGGTTCACCTTCCATACCCTCAAGTTTGTACGTTCTAGGGTTCGTCATATTTACCTTGACTATTTTGAATAGTTCTGTGGAGAAATTGGCAGTATATCCTTTTTCAAATATGCCTTTATATTTACTTATACGAACGACATCACCAGTACAATATTTTGCCTTTGGTGCTATTTTAATGTGGCTATAAGCATGTAGTATTGTAGTAGGTGTAACGTCAGAGGGTTTCATACCAATTGTTCTATGTACTCTGTCATTATACATTTCGGTTAGGTGTGAAAGAAAGTCGCACCACTTATATTCACCTCTGACAGAAAATTCTTTATAAATCCAATTTTTCAATGTTCTTATGACCCTTTCAACGATTGCAGCCTTCATAGTACTATACGTTGAATAATGATTGATTCCATATTTTGCCATCAGAGAAGTGAAGGATTTATTATAGAACTCTTTTCCAAGATCGCTTTGGATATTCTTCGGTGAATATTCAGACTTTTCCAATACCCTTTCCATGGCACGTGTCACTTCTGGACCAGTTTTGTTTTTTATTGGCTCAGTCCATAGATATTTGGAATAACAATCGATGATAAATAATATGTATCGATAACCGCTATTTTCTTTCGAATATGTTTGCATTTCAGCTAAATCTATTTGCCACAGGTCTGCGAAACCTTTTATTATAGTTCTTCTTCTCTCGAAGTTGCGTCTTGCAGGTTTATGCAATTCATTGGCGATTTGCCTCTTTGTCGCACTCATCCTCACGCCAGTAATATGCCAATGCAAAATGCATGTGACCTCTTTGAATAACGTTTATATACTAGTATGATAGCTCCTACGATATGGATATTATATATTTGAAAAATTGTGTATGTGAGATTCAGCACAACTCAATACACGATACCTTCTTCACGCATTTCCTCAATTATAGACATTATCTCATTATCATGTCCAGTGTGGCCAGCCATTTTCGAACTCCACAGTAGTCGAAGCCGGTCAACTAATTCTGTAGCCACATTCCAATATACATAATCCTTATGGCACTTACTTACAAGCTTTTCAAAAGGTATCGGTTGCATTATTCTCCCCCCACCTATACCCTTACGTTGCTTACTCCTCATGTCATGGGGCGAACCAATTAATGGTTTGATGATCTGCTGAAACTTTTTTCTCGATTTTGTGCTTGTATTCAATCCTTTCCGTATATTGTATTCCTTATATGGTGCTCTGGTAATTTCCAATATCAATGCATACACCTGCCCATCTCTATCACTCACCGATGTCGGAACATGTTTAATGAATATCAGATTATATAGCTCGGGAGTAGCTGGAAAAAACTTGCTCCTCTTATTATTGCGCCATAATTCGATTTGTCCTGGGGGAAAACGAATCTCCATATTTCCCATCATCATACCCCCTGTGGAAGAATCGATACGGACACCGTATGTGGTATCATAATTGGGGTCGCCAGAATTCAGATTTTCTAAATGTTTTTCCAACTGTTGACTCAATTCGCTCGTGATTGTGCTATTAATTGGTGAAATGGCATCGGTGGAGATGTGCGAGTTTGATGATATTGGCGGTGTATTCAACATTTTCAGATAATTGGGGGCTACTTCGTCTTCATCACCATCCAATGATGCAAAATCGTCGGCAGAACTGTCCGTTTTCATGAGTTTCCTAGATGATTTCATAACACTCGACTCTTTTCCCGACATCGGTGTGGAATAATGCATAGGTTGTGTAATCATAGACTTGACTGGTTTCTCATCGATATTCTTCACCATAGATGATGTAGTTGCAATATTATCACCCACAGAAGTTGCAGCTGAAATAGCATTCAATGGTTTTGTTATAGGTTCATACATCTTCTCGAGTACCATTTGAGTATCCATACGATCACTCTTGAGGCTTCTGAACTTTTTCCTCACTGCATCGGTTGCTTCTATGAGTTCACGTTTTAGGATGATTTCAGATTCCGTCCCGAAACTGTTTTCATTAGATGTAGCCATTGTCGCATCTGAAGATTGAATGGATCAAATTCTACTGACATGTCATGGATATATGAAATTATCGAATCCTTTTCTATAGCGTCCCTCATGAATCTCACTATCTTTATCGATAACGAGAAACCCATATTTACTTGTCCAACTTTGTGCGCACATATCCTGGAATTGTTTGAAAGTCACATCTGGAGACACGTGATCGGAAAAAATGTGATGTAGATTCATGTCATCTTGTTTGAACATCACTATGAAGTTTGAATTATCACGGATCAGCTGCTTGGGAACTCTGGAATATGTTTGTGCCAGATAGAAGCAATCCACATTCTTATGTCGCCCCATAGAGAAATAAGATCTGATAACATCCTGTTTTTCACAAATAACATCATCAAATATAAAAATGCTATCAGATTTTGCATCGGTCGGTTCTACTATGTCTACATTATTATCGAAAGTGTGGAATCCCAACCCCCTGATCGGCTCCAACACCTTCCGCAGATACTCATACTTTGGTTGATATAGTGATTTTGAGTAGAGGTAAACATTGGCAAATCGTAAACCATTCACGTTGGTGAGAAGTGATATCATAACATTCGTTTTGCCGCAATTAGATGGACCAATTATGAGGCTGCGCATCGTGTTTGGAAATAATGCACCATGCCGCCGTTGCGTAATTGCACCATTTCCCAATCCCACCTTCCCATCAAAATTGTCCACATTGAACACTTCTGACTGCTGGACAATCCGCATCGTATGACGGTCGAATGATATATAAGGAAGCGCAACACATATTCACACCATTTATATTATGAGTGTGGCACACTGCACATCGATTGCGAAAAAAATAAATCAAAGAAAAAATAAAAGTGGAGCCGGGCTTGTCAACAATCTGATTAATAAACTGCCATTCGAATTACATATTCCCGGTGGTTATCAATATTGTGGGCCTGGAACAAAACTACAGAAAAGATTAGCTCGAGGTGATCTGGGGATAAATCAACTTGATAGAGCCTGCAAGGAACACGATATAGCGTATCTCAAGCATCCAAACGATTTAACTGCTAGGCATTCAGCTGATAAAAGATTGGAGGAAGCTGCCTGGGAAAGAGTTAAATCGAAGGACGCCAACGTGGGTGAAAAGACAGCATCCTGGTTAGTAACCAACCTAATGAAAGGAAAGAGGCATTTTGGTATGGGGTGTAAAGATAAGAACGGTGGGTTGAATAGACACCGAGTAACGAGAAAGATGAGTAAATCGAAGCGTATCAGGAAAATTGCTTTTGGTTCTGGTGTAGTCAACAAGGTTCGCAACGTAATACGTCAAATGGGTAAAAAAGGCGATATCGTACGAAATTTGAATAAAACGTCACTTATGGCGATTGGAGCTGCTCGAAAATTCGTGAAGATGGCTGGTGGAAAAAAAAATATCCGGATACCCAGAATAATACCAATCCCAAAAGTTGGTGGAATCCTTCCACTCATACCAATTTTTGCAGGCTTATCAGCGTTAGGTAGTTTGGCTGCAGGAAGCGCTAGTATAGCACGCGCAATTCATTCGACCAAAGAGAGTAAGGAGCAACTTGCCGAATCAAATCGTCACAATAGACATATGGAGGCGATTGCTCTCGGAAAAGTTGGTAGCGGTGTTTATCTGAAACCGTATAGAAAGGGATTAGGTATCTATTTGAAGCCCCAAAATTCAAAAAACTAGATAAATTACCTCGGAGGCCTTTAACAGACATTGATCTATTGAATTACATAGATGAAATGAAAGTTCCACACTTCCGAGGTATATTCATGAGAGATAGCCTACCAAGGTCCGCCCCACACACCATCGAATCAGCTATTATAAATCTAGATAGTGCTCAAGGTAGAGGTACACACTGGGTTGCATACAAGAAACGCAACAGAGCAATAAACTATTACGATAGCTATGGTGATTTACCCCCAACACAGGAGTTGCTGGAATATTGGGAGAGGGGTTTGAAACCTCCGAATACCATCAAAATCACATATAACTACGAGCGCCATCAAGATTACAACACAGTCTGGTGTGGTCATTTGTGCTTGAGATTTCTCTCGACGAACAAAAAAATCAAAAACAGTCGCAGTGAAAATGGATAGAGAAAGCATCAAACAAATGGGTCACTCATTATTGGCTTACTCAAGAATGCGTTCCTTGCTGAAGATGAGTAGAAAACAGCTTGCAGACATGCCAAAAGAAGTTCTCATCGGGTGTGCTTCACATGAAATTGCTCTAGTGTGGGATATGCTGCCTGAAAAGTTACAGAGTGATCCAGATATTTCAAAATATCGATTTTGTGAGGAACATCACGGTGAAGAGGGTGGCAGACCACACAATGGTGACGTCAATGATGGGCCAGCGCCAAGAAGAATATTTTGCTGTTATTGTCAAATCAATGATGTGAATGTGGCAACTGATAATAAATTTGATATTAATACTTCATCTTCCGGAAATAGCGGCATTCTTCATTGTTGCAAGCAACAATAAGGTTGTTGTTGCATATATTGACGTTTGCCACCGTTTGCCGCCGTCGTTTTTTTTCTTCGTGATACCATGTCACAAACGTTCACCATATCTGGAGATCGCAGTGTTCTCAGTGTCGACTTTTACCCGCCCATTGAACTTGATACAAAAAAAACCTACGGTTTGGGGTTGCATGGTTTCTATTCATACAACTCTATACTCAATATAGATGAGAAGAATAATCGTTTGGATATTTGGGTGAAATCAGGAGCTACGGTTACCCATCGAGTACTCTTTATACCACCCGGTGTCTATGAAATAGATGAAATCAATAAAGCTCTACAGAAAGGTTTCGCAAGATTAGAAACGCTAGATGATCGAAACATTGACGAAATATTTTATCTCCATGCTAATAATAATACTCTCAAATGTGAAATGAAATGCATGCATGAGGTGGATTTGACATTCGAGAATTCTATTGCAAGTGTGTTGGGATTTGAGGCGAAAAAATACTCACCGAACGTGTTGCATGAATCCACAGAGCCTGTAAATATAATAAAAGTGCGCTTCATAAGAGTGGATTGTAATATTACCACAGGAGCATTCCTGAATGGTGAGGAGGTGCATACACTATATGAGTTCGATGTTGATGTGGAGCCTGGATATAAACTGTCAAAGGAGCCACAAAATATTATATATCTACCCATCAGCCCCGCTGGACGTCAGTTCATCGACAACATTACACTGCGGATATTGGACGATAATAGCTTTCCAGTTGATTTTCGAGGAGAAAAAATCATCGTGAAGCTTGAATTGAAACATATTGCTTAGAAATCGGATATTTTGAAAGGAACATGGGATTTTGTTTCGGGAACCAATCAAAACGTACTTTGCTAACTAATACCAACACTCACCGTCAGAAAACCAATAAGAAGGGTGGAACAACTGGTAAAGGATTCATTCGAGCTGAGCTACCCGGACGAGTTAGACATATATTGTCTGCAAACGATAAACATTTCTTGAAGTCAATTGGTCTCAAGCTGCGGCGATAAACAGCGAGAAAATGGTTGCTACAAACTCAATCAATCCGCAATTGGAAGTATTCGATGAACCAATTTTGGATCATTCGCTCATAAGCCTACATGAGCACACATACAAACCATATGGTTCACCATCATTCAAGAATTCAGATGAAGTAAGGATTGCAATCAATTTCCAAGATCTAATTCTCGACGTTTCTGAGAGTTATATCTACATCGAGGGGAAATTCACACCCAATGATCTCACTAAAACCTGCTATTTGTCGAATAATGCTTTGGCATTTCTATTCGACGAGATACGATATGAAATGGGTGGTGAACAAGTATGTATGGTTCGAAAACCAGGTATAACCACTACTATGAAAAGTATGGTGTCATATGGTGAGGCGAATGCGAAATTCCTAGAAACAGTCGGATGGGGCCTCGATAATAAAAAACAGGGAATTCTGGATGAAACTAGTCACGTTTTCAGCGGTAAATTACCGCTCAAGTATCTGATGGGGTTTGCTGAAGATTATGATAAGAGTATTCTGAATATTAAGCAGGAGCTCATACTCATCATAGCTCGTTCATTCAAGAACTCCTATATGGGAGAGGTTGATGCGAAAGTGGAGATAAACAAAATTGAGTGGAAGATAAGGCATGTTATTCCATCAGATAAGCAGAGATTGAAGCTGCTGAATCGTTTGAATAAAAGTGCTACGGCGAAAGTGAAAGTTGCATACAGAATGTGGGATTTGTACGAATTACCAATAATTCGGGAAACGGCTTCCGACATTTGGTCTGTCAAAACGACTAATAGTCTTGAACGACCTCGATACATCATCATAGGCTTCCAAAACTCTAATAATACAGACGATAGATCTAAGGATGTAACAGAATTCATCCATGCAGGAGTGAACAATATTCGCCTGTATCTAAATTCGGAAGTTTATCCGTACGAGCGATGGAATTTGGATTTTGATAAGAAATTGGATGCAGTAGCCTATTATGCATATGAAAATTTTCAACGCAGTTACTATGGCAAAGATATGAGTGAACCAATGATGAGTATCGGGGAATTCCGTAAAAATCCCCTATTCATCATTGACTGCAACCATCAGCCAGATGCTATGAAATCCTCAACTGTCGACATCAAGTTGGAGTTTGAAACACGTAAATCAAAGTTTCCATCCCATACCAAGGTCTACGCACTGATTCTTCATGACGCATATTTGACGTATAGTGCATTGGATGGTTCCATACAGATGGGTGCCGTATGAATATCAAATTCCTACAACTATTGTTATCATAACTAGAATAACATATATGATTGATTATTGTAGACGTGGTTCGAATATTATACTGAATAAAACGAAAAAATATATATATAGCATTGTTTTATTTTTACAACAATATTTTTTATTTAGATATATATACAGATTCACGCATCATATAAGGATCTGATACAGGATCATAGACAATTTTCTTCAGCATCAGATGAAGTTGGAGTTATACCAATGTTGTATTTTCGAACAAGGTAATTGGGTAGGAAATCGGAAATTTCATAAAGGTATTGTACCAAGTCACCTTCGAACATTGCTTCAACGAATTGCTCCAGATTGATGTTACTATATTCGAATCGGGAACAAAGTAGGAAGCCATTTTTGTATTGTTCAGCCTGTTTGTAGAGACGTTGAACATGGTCTTGATCAAAGCACAAGCTCACGTCATAATTAACTGCATGTAGAATATCACGCTCCAAATCAGCGAATTGGCATTTCATCCTCCTCACACCTGACATGATATCTTCCACTATCGGCCATGACTGACTAGAATAATGCATCCACATTTTATATATCTATAGAGGCTGATCGGTGTATTCTGCAAAAAATAAAAAATAATTAGATTCGAAAAAAATTGGTGAATCATGATTTCAATCAATTATTGTATGTACTACCTCTGTTGCACTTACCAAATAATTTCACCGTCATTATTGGTGCACAATAATAATGATAATGTTATATGTGGGGATAATTATTATTATAACAAATTCGAACCCCTTTTCACTATATAAATCAGCTTAACATATCTATGAACTCTGATTATATTAATATTTTTTCATATTCTTTTGGTGTCGAATCTGATAAGCGTTCTTGTCTTCGCACCAATAAAGGTAGGCTCACTCTGACCCAAATACGTTAAAGTATAATGACCGTTAGAAGAATTCATCTCATCAATATCACTTTCCATCAATCGATCGACAACTCTTTTTGGCAACCAACATCTCAAACTTATTTCAGTCTCTTCATCATAGAGTATTACCGTCCCACATCTACCATATCTAGTCCCACACAATGAAATTTTCTTGATTGTGTGGCTTTTATTGAGAGGTAGTGATGATATCAAGGTTTGTTTGATTATTTCATTATCCTCATTGATTTTTTCATTGATCGCAACTAAATTAATTTTTGAATCAGCCATTATTATTTCCTGAGTGAAAGGGGAACGAAAAAATATAATAATAAGTGTACTTACATAAAACACATCAGAACTATAAGCGCACAATAACTTTTCAACTTGCGTCGGTGGATTATAAGCTCAATGTTATGGAAAGAGAGAACTATAATCCTGTGCGTGGCGGACCCCGTATTTATATGTGATTACAACCCCTACTACCGTGAACGATATATGGTGATGGTATGCCATCAAGGTCACATACTCTCTGAGTCAGAGGAACTCTTCCACATCTTCCCAAGGTCGCGAAAAGAGCGCATATATCATCAATCGCCAAGGTCGTCTCTCAAAAGAGTGCACGTATACTCCCAAGGCCACTCCACCCGAGATCACTGTATTCTCCCAAGGTCATCCAAACGCAAAATCACTCCCAATCGAAGGTTACCCCCCAAGGACACCCTCCAAGACCACTTCCCCCAAGGTCACCAGTGGCGTACTGCAAGCATAATATGTGATGCGACCTTGGGGGGTGGCCTTGGGGGGTGGCCTTGGGGGGGTCGACCTTGGGGGGAGACCTGGAATCGGCTTAAACCTTCTACTACTGCAAAACAAAAAAATCGATTTTTTGAGTTCACTCTGTAAATAAAAGAGATTAGAAGACAATTCTGTAGATGGCTCAAGTTTATGAGATCACGTATATGCATCTGCTGTTAAAGTTGAAAAAAAATCATTTGGGATTCTTTTGAAAATTCAGAAATTTTTCACTGTTTCAAAAAATATCCTGTAGCAATTTTATGGAAAAAAACTCATGTAACAAAAAAGTACAAGATTGAGCTAGCGAACAGCGCAAACAGAATTCGAATTGTTCAAATCAGAAAAAAGTTATTCAGATTTCAACAGGGGCAAAATTCCGGAACGTAATTAGTGTTGCGTAGTTTTTCATGAAACCATGCACCGTGGTCCGAATTGCGCTAATTATTCTGAGCGCGCTCCGAATTGTCAATGCTGGTCCGAATCAGTTTGTACAGTTGGTACAGCTTTGATTCGGACCACCTTCGAACGCGCCTATTATTAATTTGAATTCAACTGACAACCTGAATCTGACATCAACTGACATTATCATGAAAGAACAAGCGTTGGTGCGAGCAATAACTTCATCACTGATGATAATGAGGATAGCGATACTGAAATGTTGTTGACTCTTCATCTAGTAGCGAGGATAAAGAAGTTGATGCAGCCCTGTACTATAATGTACTTTTGGTAATATCGCACAAGGAAGATCGTTGGTTTTGAGCAAGGTTAGTATTCTACTAACTTTGGGTTTTGAGACCTTGAATTGAGAGAGTTGTTCCTCTATACTCTACAGAGGAATTCAATTCACACTTCAGGTAGGTATGAAAATGTCTTGCAATGAGTACAACTTTGTACCTTTATTGTAGGATATCCTGAAACATTCGAATATTGTTCACTCTTTTCGTCTGAAAAATGCCACAAATGTGACAGCGCTCAGACTGCTTCCACCGTGGTCCGAATTGCGCTTAAAGCGCTCTGAGCGCGCTTATTGACGGTCCGAATGGCGCTTAGAACATCGCAATTATGGCACTGTGGTTTACTATGACGTCATGTATGACATCACTTCTCACGCTCAGAGCGCTGTCACATTTGTGGCATTTATCAGATGAGAAGAGTGAACAGTATTCGAATATTTCAGGATATTCTACAATAAAGGTACAAAGTTGATCTCATTGAAAGACATTTTCATACCTACTTGAAGTGTGAAGTGTGAATTGAATAGTAAAGTATAGAGGAACAACTCTCTCAATTCGAGGTTTCAAAATCCAAAGTTAGTAGAATACTAACCTTGCTCAAAACCAACGATCTTCTTTATGCGATATTACCAAAAGTACATCATAGTAGAGGGCTGCATCAACTTCCTTATCCTCGCTACTAGATGAGGAGTCGATAAACAACATTTCTGTATCGCTATCCTCATCAACATCAATAATGAAGTTATTGGTCGCACCAACGCTTGTTCTTCCATGACAATATCAGTTGATGTCAGATTAAGGTTGTCAGTTGAATTCAAATTCATAATAAGCGCGTTCGAATGTGGTCTGAATCAAAGCTGTACCAACTGTACAAACTGATTCGGACCAGCATTAACCATTCGGAGCGCGCTCAGAATAATTAGCGCAATTCGGACCACGGTGTTCACCTCGAAACTGTGAGCACTCTGAGCGTGATAAGTGATGTCATCCATGACGTCATAGTAAACCACAGTGCCATAAATGCGGGACCACGGTGCAGTGTTACCATCGTGCTTCATCTATGGGTCAAAGCAACAAAATAAAGAAGTATGTGTCATAAATAATAATTTGTCAACAGGGAAGTATCCCGTTCCAATAGGTGACACCCCTGTCATATATTGTATCATATCTTTATTATGCGAATCAATATAGATGACACACTGAATAGAATATTTTTCTCAGGTGATTATTTCTTGTTGAAATCATTGTTTCAGAGCTCAATCAACTGATCAACCAAAAAATATTCAAATTAACCTATTCGTAAATAGAAAATCTTAACCTAACATATACTCCATTCTTGTAATGATGTGAAAACCTTGTTGTATTTGTGATATCTTACTGATGAACACCCTCAACAAACGATGATTGGTCTCATTCATTAATTGATAATACAAACACTAGTAGACAACGAATAGAAAACTTTTATCTTGCTAATGCTACGCAAAACATTTGATTAATCGCACCCTATGCAATGATTCACACTGTTGTTCATTTCTTCCCAACAAAACATGAATGAGATAAGAAGCAGAATGCCTTTTTTTCATTCAATGATACTATTCAATTAATGTTAATTCATTTAGCATAAACCAACAACGATTTACATTTAGAATACAGGTACCTAATCAAGTTATTTTCATTTATTTTTTCATCATCTTTCTGCTTCTGTAGGATGTAAGTTGAATTTTTGTGATTATTTCAACAAAGTACCAATATTATAATAGTATATAATATGTTCTTCAACAAGCGTAGAATGGTTATCTAACGCGAGTAAAAGACTCTACTTTCTCCACGACTATCGCAGTAAAAATGTCTAGTTTAGACTAGTGCACATGTTACCCTATATGTTATGGAGAATATTCTGATTAACATAACTCAATGATATCTGATGAGTTATATATAAATAGGACACGGTGAAAACAATAGAACAATATTGAAAAAATATTTATCCTTCAACCAATTCTGTTATCTGGCAACGTTATAAAGTTGCGTGCAAAACAGTGTAGTTAAGTTCCGGTATATAAACTATCAGACCAGTGCTGAAGCCTTTGACAATGGTAATAAGTGAAAAAAAATAATAGGATGGAATTCATTGGAGAAGTAGAAGAATATAACGAAAATTGAAGAAAAAATAATTCACGGGCGTGAGGTCGGAAGTGGAAGGTGCGGTGGGTTTTTAAGGGTAAAAAACGGTTTATCTCAATTTCCGGCAAAACTAAGAATCATATGGAAAAATGTTGAATGACAAAGTTGTCGGTAATAAAAATATCTACAACTTTTGTATCCACCCTTTTTTCACATAACTCCAAATTTTCTCAAATAACCAAGTTTTTAGTTTTCTATTTTTATCTTTTACAAAAAATATTTTTTTTACTAAATTTGGTGAAAACTCACCTCTTTATATCACAAACACATTGTAATTTTTCTGATTGAAAAAAAAATATTTTTACCTTATAACCTTATATCTAAAAATCAATTTTCAATCAAAAATTCTTACGTCAAAATATCAGATTTTTTGAAAAAGTCGGCAGCTTTTTGTTTGTTGAAATCTCTAATTTCTGATGATGTGACAAACATGACTGAGGTAATTTTTTTCAGAAAAAAAAAAACGAAAACGAAATCACAGAGGTAGTAAGGGTAGTCTCTTTCCCATTTCTCTATGAAACACCTTTTCAATATAAAAATTACATCTGCAATAAACGAGTCAGAGAAGCAGAAGCAGTACCAACTTAAGAAAAAAAAAATTATTGTAGTTTCGTCATTGGCTCGTGAAAAATTTTTACGGAATTGATGTACAATAGTCGTGGAGAAAATGTCATACCATCTCAACAGCAGATAATGCTTATATGCATAAGATACATGAACTCCTCTTTTGGCATAGCTCCAGAACCGTTAATTTTATCGCAACAATTATGGACTAATCCGTATCTCATTGCAAAAAATATTTTCTGATCTACTATCATCGTGTAGTGGTACTAACTTCATCAGCTTCTAATTTTCACATGTTACTCAAGAAACGGACATTTGACTTATGAAATACACTAGAGAGTATCGCGTTCGATTGATCGATATATTTGTTTAGTAGGTGATATTTTATCTTGACCACACAGAAGGTGAACCTCGTGTTGAATATTAAAAAATGATATAGATATTGGATTTTTTGATAGTTTGAAGGTGATAGGAATCAGGGAAGACCTCAATATGAGTGTAAGGCAGATCAGTTTCACCACTCACCAAAAAGTTATTTATATCACCTCGACATAAGTTTCGCTAACTACGTCAACATCATCAAGGGGAGATTGAAACTGAATTGTTCAGTACTGGATTCTATTTACGGTTGACATATCCAGATTGGCATCTGATGCGCGAAGATAAACAGAGAGGGGATTCGTGTGACAAAGATAGTACACTCCTCAATTCTAACGAGCTCTCGCCTCTCTCTAGAGGCCAAGCTAGATTTGCCAAGCTGTATGCTATTGGTATTACTGAACCGTGTTTGCGGCAGTTCTTGATCAATCAATGCCGTTTTCACTGTCCGGTTCTACTAACAAACCTGTTCATGAATAACTGAATTATACAAACAGCAATGTTGGGACTATGTGATGATATAACTTCGCCGTTTTCACTCAGATCATAATCATTTCATTGCTGGATCATTGGAGCCAATATATTGTCGAAGTTTCTCCAAAAGGCAATAACTGGGGAGATGTAGAATAAAAATGACCGACAATATGGCAAATACATGGTAAACCGATTTTGCAGTGAATCTATCTATAACATTGAGATAAGTCTATATACATTGATAATTTTATGAATATGTGTCCATAATATTATGCTGTCTGCTTATTTTGGGACAAATTTTTGTTGATCCTCCAGGAACGCAGTTATGCTGGTCCGGTGAAATCTCTTCATTTTTTGAGTAAGTGAGACGGTAGGCAAATGATACATTTTCGTGAGTGAATTATTGAATTTTTGCAAAATTGGCTTTCTGAGAATGGGCTTGTCCACTTCGAATGCTTTTCAAGACGACTCTATCATGTATATGTAAAGTGCCCCTATTGACATTAGCTATCCATTTCAAAAAGTTAACTCATTTGAGACAGCAGGTCATTATTGACAATCATTCGACGGAGCCAAATATACACAGGAAAAAAAGATATCTCGAATCGAGTTGTAACCGCATTAACTCAAGAGATTGGTGATCTTGAATAGGTCCAACCAAATATCAGTTTGATTTTTCGACAAAATCCTCTTGTGTCGAATGTACACTTTCTTATTGAAAAATGTGGTTTGTGTGAGGCAAGAATGTTTCAATGTTGTTGTGAAACAATTTTCTTAGCTGAAGCTGATTTCTCAGCACATCTGAACAATGATCCTCTTGATTCAAGAGGAATCACTTTTGATCCATTCTTATTGACCATTGAAGGATCGCAAATCTGCAAGCCGATAATTGAAAATGAAAAATACTGTAGTTTTTTCGCAAACTGTGGCTGCAGTATTGATACAGTAATTAATTATCACTTCAAGCACATTAAAATGACCTGACATTACAAAGCAAATCATTATTAACACCCAACAGTGCCAGTGATACGACGACATGTTCACATATTATGTTATATAGATTGTTTGCTTTCAGGAAACCTTTTACGTCCATGTTGAGTACTTGAGTTATAAAGAATTCGCGAGCCTGCACTCTGCACTATAGAAACACAAGTACCATCAAAGAGAATTTCGCAGTAACCTGTCAATATGTATCTCTTGGTAGTCTTGATGGCGGCCAACGGCGTTATTGTTGGCGTTGTCTAGCTAGTTCTGCGGACAGTGCGCGGACTGCGCATCTTCGCCTCGGGCGCTAATTCTCAATTATGCTTATTGGTCGAGCTGGTCACGTCGTTCATGCTTCCGTCATCAAAACACATTCTCATAAGAAACGATATTCTCGAGCTGAGAGAAATAATCTTGACTGACATTACTCACAATGTTTTCTAAGGTGAAGAGTGCGGATGATTCAGTTCAATCAAATTCATTTCAAGAAAATTCATGTAAACAGGCAAACAACGTGATTAGTTGAAAACATAAACTTTCTGGTCAATCTGAGATTATAATTCTTATCAGAAGATCATACAATTCAAGAATATATATATATTTGATTTAAGAGATCAGTTTCTTCTGTGTACTCACAAAATAATGTTTATAACATAAGGATATATATTCATTCCAATAACAAAGTGAATGATAGTGAATCCGCCGAAGATACCTCGATATCAATTATCCGTCTGATTGAGTGATTCATTGAGAAATGCACATAGAGTAAATGTAGATGAAGGTCAGCGAGGTGCTTCTAAATAACCTATATTTTATCAGTCTATATGGTTCTATATAACCAAGATACAGGATGATTTGTTGCTTTTTCCAATTTCTTTTATCATAACTTATAAACCAAACTATACATTTTTGTAATATTTGGTACTTATGTTCAATGTCTACAGTAGTGTCGAAAACATAATGGAGAAAAGTATCATTTCAGGTCCAACCTCCAAAAAATAACAGTTTCGAGTCGAAACATCATTAATTGTGTTTTTCCGCATATAACACTTTCACTCATTGAATTGAGTGAGAGCTTGATGTTTCGATGAAATAAGGTGGCATAAAAGGTAAATTTTCAACTTTAAATCATATAATCATCAACTATTTCTCATTATCTCATTGAAAAACAAGAGGACATGTCCGTATTTGAAACAAATTATTACCAATGACTAACATTAACTTTGAAACACCCTGTATGCGTTAGAAAATAATAAAAAATCTCTTTATTGATGAAAAATATATATGGAAATAAGTCATTCCGAAAAAAGCATAATTTTATTTCACAGCAAAATAACGTTGCAACAAATACGGTCATATTCAACGAGATATACGGACTGAGACAGGGAGGAGGACTTAGTCTCGTATTGTTCACAGTATACATTGATGAAATAATCGAGGAATTCTCTTCCAGAGCGAAGAATGTGAGATATACCCCAACATAAAATATATATCAGAAGGAGCATTTACTGACGTCGTAGTAATAACAGCAGAAAGAGAAAAAGACTTACAAATGAATATAGGGATATGGAACAGTATACTGAAAGAATACGGAATGAAATTGAAAAGAAAAAAAAACGAAAGTTGAAGGAGATCAACAAAATTCAATAAATATACAATTGGATACATTGAGCAGGTGATTAGTTTAGAATACTTGGGAATAGAAGTAGAAGATAGTGGAAGGCAAGATATGTAAATACCAAAATTGAGAACACTTTGAACCTATATTATGCAATGAACAAATAATAATAATAATGATAATAATAATTTATTTCCTCAATTCAAAAGTACATACATAATACGAAAAGTACACATACCACAATAATAAAAAAACGTCACATCCAAAGTGTGGAAAATTACATACCTTCCTACCTATCATATAAAAGTAAAAGACTAAAATTCATAAAATTGACATCTACAATTCAGAACTATTAGAATATTCCTCCAACGTGTGACAATTATTCGTTTGTAGTACCACTTTCACTTTCGTTGTTTGAAAATAAAAAGATTTGATCTGTGTTTATACACATAATATACACATATCTACATGATTCTTGATATGCGAGTTTGGCTATGATCCTTACTGCATATTTTTGTAGTAGGAAAACCCTCTGTATGTTGGTTGAACATCCTCAGTTAAGAATACCATAGCGCAGGTGACAATGAACATTGGCATAATAAATAGTGAGAAGTATTGGGTACTGCACTGTTTTGCAATAAAATTAAGTGAATAACAACCACTACGAAGCTTACTACATAGAGTTTCCATATGTTTTGTCCATTGACTCTGAGAATCTATTACAATACCTAACAGTTGAGCATTTTCAACAAATGAAATTTCGCAATCATTAGTTGCAAACGGCTCAGGAATCTGTTGTGAAGATCGCATAGAGAAATACATTGCTTGTGATTTTGTTGCATCTAGGATCAGATTATTTTTACTTGACCATTCAGCAATATGATGATAAATATTACAGATACTTGTCCTAGCTTGTTCTAAAGTTGTGGTGGCTTCAAGAATGTTTGTATCATCTGCATTACATACTATTTGGGAATTTGGAGATATCTTGATCAGATATATAATTAAATCATTCAAATAATTAATAAAAATATATAGTCCCAAGAATTAACCCCGAGAAACACCCTTATCAATACATTTCTCAGTACTCAGAAAATTACCTATTTTTACCACTACCTGTTAGATATGATTTCAACACATTCAGCCTTGTATTCCATGCTATTCCGACTTTCATCTCGCAATTCCGACTTTTATCTCGGAATTTCATGTGGGTTGGTCAGAAAAAATCTACAGCACTTTCGCCCTTCCAGAGTTATGAGGGAAAAACTAAAAATGCTGTTTTTGGTTTTTTAGGAATAGAATTGTGGATTTTTCCTGACCAACTCACTGCTCACCATACTGGTTACCTTGTTTTTTATTTTACGTCTTTGTATCTGTTACGGTTTAAAAAATAGCAATGTTATCATATGATTAGGAAAACGGCCTTCATACCTTTCTATGACCGTTTTCGAGATATAAATTATTCTCTATTATGACATATATAAACTTTTGAAAACGTTGTTTATTTTGGACTGTGCGAGTTTCTAAGACGGTGAACCTAATTCGAAATGGAATGAGGTGACATTATGAGTAGGGGTTAATTATCGATAACAAGAATGTATCGATATCATCACTATTGAAGATGATTATGGATATTATTATGGATAATTTTGTTATCTAAATCATAACAGAATCGAAACGAGTGTTGAAAAATGTGAAAATATACACAGCGTTCCATGTGAATATATCATGCGTAATTTTGAACCATCCTGTAATTCATATTTTGGACAGGTGTCCCAGTATCCCTGTTCCAATGGATTATCTCTGCCCGTCTCAGCCATTTCAAAAGATAAAAATTTGTAAATTTTATGATCTCCCATTCGTTCAAGGAATCTTTAACTGAGAAAAACAAAAATTTAAAGTAACTTACGGTTCGACGTAAAATACAAAGTGTGATACATCGTTAGAAAGGCAATTCTGAGTAGAAAACAAAAATTGCAAAAAAATATACAGGGTGCTATTCGAAATAAAAAAGTAAGAGTCATTTCCAGTCAAACCGGAAGTGACTTTCAATTTTTGTCTTTCACAGTTGAAGGTTCCTTGAACGAACTGGAAATCATAAAATTTTAGAATTTTTATCTTTCGACATAGCTAAGATAATCCATTGGAACAGGTATACTGGGACACCCGGTATGAAAGAATTGCTGATAATGTGTTGAGGATCCATGAAATTATATTTTATACTGAGTGATTCAGTTACAAAATCAGAGTTTCTGGTATAAGCGGCAAAATATATAGATTTATGTGTAAGTCAATGAATTCCGAAATGAAAGTTGGAATTTCGACTCAAAAGTCGGAATTCTGAGATAAAATACTTGAAAGTCGAAATTTAGAGATGAAAGTCGGAATTCTGAGATAAAAGTCGGAATTCCGAGATAAAAGTCGGAATTTCGACCTAAAAGTCGGAATTTCTACCTAAAAGTCGGATCAATCGATCAATCAACAAATAATACGTGGCCCTTCTACGCTTCCGTACAATTGTCATGTTTTACTATTTGTAAAAATCTTGGCCACCATAGTAGAATGTACGCGTGAACAATTTTTTTCAACTTGTCATGCAAATGGTAATGAGTTTCTCAATTAATATATCAAAATATGCAACTTTTCATGGCAGGAAACTCGATTTTTGTTACAGCTCTGAGGGGATAATGATGAATATATTGAATAAAAATAAGGAAATTTTACCAAGTTGAACGTGAATTACAGGGTGATTTCTGAAAAGATGATATTTTGTAATTTTTACCATCGAAAATGTTCATGATCACCCAATATGGACGAAAGAACCGGCCATATATTTCACCAATTTTTCGAATCAACCTGTACCAAATGTATGAATCGTGATTAATGATGGAATGAGAATAGAATATCGCATGATGAAATAATTTTATCAATATTATATTATCACATCGAATTTTCCGAGGAATTTTCAGACATTACTAAAATGTTTTTGTTTTTCACTCTGTATACATAATGATATGATTTGCACCAACTGAATGAAATATAGTAATATGAAGGTGAATTAATGATAAGAGTGAAGAAAAATACAGTTGGCACTTTCAAATCCCCAGAAAATAATTAAATAGATATAACTGATTTTTAATTTGAACTCCCTGTATTTCAAAATCTATCTATCAACGAACTTTGTGTTCTGCGCGTTCAATCAGTACATCGAATACTACAATACATTAAAAATTCAGACAATTTCTCCGAGAACCATTTTACCTATAAAAAGTGCGGGGTCCTTTTCAAAGTGATTTTTATTGCAATAAAAAAACATGAATTGAACGTGTCATGAAATATTAGCAGTTACGCGTCACAATTTCAAAATCGATGCATCTCGAAAACGGTGAATACTGTCGAAACTGAACAACCATTTCTATGTTAATATTCTTAAATTTCCTGCTCAAACTATAGGATAATGCATAAACAAAAAAGTTTGGGAAAAAAGTATCCCTAGCACCATCCGTTTTCCAGGCACCTGAACAAAGTTACACAATATTCCCAAGATTTTTGAATTCGGCATATTAACTGTATGTTCAATGACAAAAATTTGGATATTTCAATTCGAAAGGTTTCGAAACTATTCACAAAAAACCTTCATCAAGGGCCAACCTTCAAATAGCTATGACTCTTCAGGGGGCATCTTTGGACCCATGTTTATATAAACATTCTTTACTATTTTCATTTCTGAATCTGCAGCTGAAATCTATATATGTAATATTGGGACATCCTGTATATAGGTCACGGGAAAGAAAACATGATCTCGCGTGGGATAAGTTGTCACGGATTGATATATAGAGATTTTTCCACGTTTCTATTCGAAATATCTACGAAGCGTTTGAAATAATGGTTTCAACTAGTGAACTAACTAGATTGTATTAGTACTTTCAAAATATGGAATATTTTTTGTGAGATGTGCCCTTCTTATACCTTGTCGTCAGGATGGTTTAAAATATTTCAATTCGTCCTATAAAATCATCGACGCACTGTATGTATATATTTCTTCTCTCCTCTCCACTGGATTTCAATAAATATTGTTTCAAGAACGTGAATTCATAAAACAAAAATTCTGCATTCGGAAAATTGAATACCTTCAGTATCCTCAAAACATTCAGCATTATATGGCTCGGATCAGTCCAAAACGTCTGAAATTAGTTCTATCCAATTCGATTCTTACTCCTATAGATTTGAAAATATTTATCCTCCACCAATTCTTTTGAAAATACTGTATAAATAATGATAAAGACAGTCGAGAAATCGAATACCAAAGTACGAGGAAAGGTCGACGTATCTTTGTCATGTCCTGAAAGATTTCGGTTATTTAAGGGTCAATTATTTCAGCAGGACATTTTATTTTATGATCTTGCAGGACGAAATTCTTTTCTTCGAAAAGGTTCCACTTTACATTTGTCATGTGGATGTCATAAATATTGATGGAATCTCATAGCAAATTCTTATTCGTTTTCGAGGGTTCAGCTTTTCCGGGAAAAATCAGAATAAATCCAGATGAGCGAAAAGTTGGGTCGAATGTTTAAAAAGAAAACTTGTATTACTGAACAAGAACTGAATGATTATGAGCCAGTGAGAATAATTTGTTTACTTTTGTTATTAACATTGTGTTACATATAGTGAACGCTTCTTGACCCAGAAATGTATATCACTCAGATATGAATCTCACTAATAGGATATTAACATAACAAAATTCGATATTTATTATATTTTGACAACAGTTCGAGAGATCGATAAGGTTTTTCGAATACTAAGGATAGTTTATTAGTTCAACTATCGCCACGCAAGATCATCACTATCAACATATTCCTCAACAATTCCTAATTCAAATTTCGTCTGAGAAAGTTTGAGAATCACCCCTTTCTGCCTTTGGGTCACTCAGATTGATTCGGTATACCATATGAGGTCGGTTCTAGAAATTACCATTACGTATGTCGGAAGATAAGTCAAATCGACAAGTCAAATCGACATAAAATATATTCAATTTCAGAATTTATAACAGCTGGAAGCTATCGAAATAAAATACAGTCGAATATGGATCAGTGATTGATTGATATAATCCTAAATAGATAGATCAAGGCTTAAAATTGGAAAGGTGGAGGCCGAGGTGAAGGCTGAAAATGATAAAACAACAATAGAAGGCACAATGCTGAAAGAGTGGGGATGATTACCACTAGGGTATCTTAGTTATAGCCCTCTCGGTTCTCTTCCATACAGTGGAGTGGCGACTGCAAAGATTCCTCTGGCTGACCTGGTCGAAGATCAATCTGGTCGACTACGATGGGTAGAGCTAGTAGAAACTGCAATGATCAACGTCTTACTGAAAGAAATGGGTTTTTTTGCCTTGTTGCCTTGTTGGAACCCCCTACAGTCACTTGTTACCAAGCCTTTTGTCCCTCCGAGGATAGAAAGTGGTCTTCGATGATACAGTACTTGTGATCTGATTTTTGTCTTAGAATACAAAGAAAAATAGATGACAGATAGCAATAGATAGCAACAAATCTTATATCTTCATTTCAAGTTAACAAAATTATAAATATATAATCGTAAACCTAATTTTCTCTATTCATTAATGAATTCGGCCCATTTTCTCTTATCTGCTGCTAATTCTTCTCCTGCTTTCCAGTTTTTGTTCTTTTTCTTCAGGTTGTCCCTTGTTTTCCTTGATCTGATTCTTGGTGTTTTCTTTATTGATTTTGCTTGCCTAATCTTTTTGGTTTGTCTTGCATCCTTTATCCTTACAAGATGTCAAAACCATGTCAGTGTTCCTTTCTATACTTTTCACTGTTGGTTCTACTCCTAGTATAGTCGGTTCTTTATTACTTCATTTCGAATTCTGTCCTTCCTTGTTATTCCTTTTATACCCCTCGAGAATTTCATCTCTAATATCTGTAGCTTGCTTTTCTGTTGTTTATTGAGAGTCCAATTTTCGCAGCCATACATAAAAATCGGTTTGATTAGAGTTTCATTCAAACTGTAATGCAATTTTGTAGCATTCTCAACTCTGTTGTTTATTTCTGCTTCGTTTTTGCCGTCCTTTTTTAATGTAACCCCTAGGTACTGAAATCATGTGTCTGTTCAATGAAATCATCATTGAGTTTTGATTCGCTTTGTGCTTCATTTTTTCCAATCACCATTTTTTTCATTCATCTTCAGATTTCTTTCCTTTAGTGCTATGTTACACAATTGCTGTAAGTCTTTTTGTTTTTTTGACGCATATAGTCAGATCATCTGCGAAGGCGCATTCCATTGAATATACCGGTTCCAGGATTATATATCCCACTAGCAGTTTCTTGGTTTTGTCTTGAATCTCCTTCATTGCATCATCCAGGATTATGATGAATAAAGTCGTACTAAGTATGCCTCCTTGTCTTAGTCCTTCTCTGGTTATGAACTCATCTGATTCTGCGTTGTTGGTTCCAAAGTAATTTCTGGTACATTCGTATATGCTGGCAATATTTTCTCTTAGTTCTTTGTCAACTCCTCTACTCTAAAAACTATTCCATATCGTTTTTCTTGGTATGCTATCGAACGCCTTGTCTCAATCAATAAATGCTGTGTATATATTTTCATTGTAGGTTTTATTTTTGATTTGCTTGATGGTGAATATGTACTGTACTCCTCTTTCTTTTCTGAAACCGCTTTGAGAATCTCCAGTTGTCTCTCAATAATCGTCCTCAATCTAACGACCGGAGCCAAAATCCATCGTTTTTTTTCGGGGTAGGTATAACCAAATCAGACCTATCAGATAATATTTTTCATGTGATTGTTCATCATAATCCAGCTGGACGACATTTTTCTATGGGGCTTAAATTTTCTATATATTGAACCTACTGTTGTTTTGCTTTTATTCTTTTTTCCAGATCTATTTCTATTCTGAGTATCCTTTCTGGAATGCACATCCATCCAACTCCTCCTCCTGCTCTCTGATTTTGTTTCACTCCATTGTATAGTAACATATGTCCACTTTTCAGTAGTTTTTCCACTTTACCTTTCATTTTAGTTTCTATCATTCTCAGTATATTCAAATCTGATTTTTCAAATTCTTCCTGTAGTTCGTGTTCTCTACCTGTTATGCTTTTGATATTACATGTTCCAATTTTCCAGATTTTTTCGTTTTCTTTTAATTTAGTATTTCGCGTTCCTAAATCTTGTCCATTAACTTTGCTTTTGTCGTTATTTCTGTCGAACTCATATATCTCCAATCGTTTTTTGCTGGTACGTTGCTTCTCTTTCTTAGCCGGGATATTACGCTTTAATTTTCAGGCGATCTGTCCGCTCTTGTTTTCTTCTCATTTGTAGTATTATCTTCATTTGTCTCTTGAATTTTATTTCATGATACTAAATTCAAGTCTTTACATTGTAATGATTCGTTATCTATCATCAGTTAATTATATCTTAGATATGCTCCGTATCCTTTGTTTCCGGCTTATTTCATGTGTGGAACCAGTAATCTTATTTTTTCTTGTACCTCCTTACTATATCTTCATCTATCCAACTAAATTATTGATTTTAATTCTCACAACCACCTCCAGATATATTGTGAATAAAAATCTGAAATTCATAAACGGTAACTATTAAATAAAATCGAATCGAGATTCTAATAGAATTCACAACAAAAGACATAATTTGCGTTAAAAACTTGAAAAAAAATTCAAACGCCATGGCGCTTGACGATCAACTACTGTGGCTCATAAGTACGTTGATGATGGAGAAAATAATAAAAAAAGACACTGCAAATGAAATTTACAGTTCTATAACACCCCAATCAGTACATAAAAAACATGTATGAAACAAACACAATAAGAAACATAATACACACACACACAATAATCATCACTAAAATATCCATAGCATTGCTATGGGTAACATTAAAGTTCTTCCCCTGTACTTGTTTCTCTGTATTTATTATAATAGTCGTAGATTCAACTTGCAGTGATGGTCATAACTCACTTTATGAATTCCTGCACTCGTCTGCGGCTCGTGCTGCAAACTTCATCTGCGTGGGAAATTACCTACATAATAATACACTATTGAATCCAAAGTAGAAGTCCATTATTATCTCAAAGTAGAGTAGCAGATTTTCAATACTGGGAAGAAAACTCAAAGACGTCCCCACAATTATTTATTGTAGTTCATACAAAACATATTTAGGAAAAATTTCAATTGACATTGCTAATATTTTCCAACGCCATAATCCAGACATCAATATTTCTTGCTCAACCCGAGATAATAGTTAATACTAAGGATAAAGTACCTCCTGACCCTAAATCTGGCGTCTACAAAATTACTTGTTCTGATCATAATTGCAATGCACAATACATTGGTCAAACTGGGAGATCAATAAAAACCAGAGTTCATGAACACATAAAAATTATTGAAAAATATAAAGATCAACATAGAGACATTTATAATACAAAAAGTTCGTTTGCAAACCCATGTTTTAAATTTCAAACATAATTTTGACTACAACAGTGATCTGGAAATTTTACATCTGTGCCAGAAAAGACCTTTACTAAATCTTTTAGAAATATTTGAAATTAATTCTTCTTTGAAGAACACTAATATTCTTTCTTGAAATAAACAAGTAAATTTTGATAGCATTCCCTTTTTCAATTCTCTTGTTTTTTCATAGCGTTTTACGGCGCGTTCACATGACAGCTTTCGCCTATCGCGGAAAGATTCGGAAGATCCTGACAATCGGAGCTTCTTTTAGGCAGAAGTCGGAACGCAATCGACTTTTTCGCGAATGACCTTGATACGCGAAACAAAGATCGGCCAATGGAGTCTTAATACGCCATAAGCTAAAAAGCGAAGTGCCAGCATGTGAACGCGCCGTTAATAATGACATAAATAATTTAATTCTATCATGATCCCCCTTTTTCCATAAGTTTTCTTCCCGTGAATTCTGTGGCTAATATTTCAATTTCTCATCTATCATTTGTATCCTATGTCTATGCCATGTTTACTCTTGACTTCCTGTCTGGTCTGTCTTCATATGTCACTTTTTGTCAAATTGTTCAACAAGATGTCGCACATTAGAACAAAAATGAAAATTTGTATCTACAATTGCCCAATTCCATGGTTATTTGACAAAATCATTTAAAATTATTATGTATTTTTGTATCTTCCAATTCTCGTATCATAAAGAATTATCGTTCAGTTTAGTGCTTACAAGTAAGTTATAAAAAAAAGAAAACACAGACTGCACTTGGATCAAAACAAATCATTATATGTAAATGAAACAATATTTGTGTTGGAATCAACTAAATAAATTCCAATCGGCTATCCTTATCGGAACTTTTTTTGTTGGATTCATAAAGGGGACCATACACTTCAATTTCTTTGCAAAATGCAAGATAATGAACCTCTCGAGGAACCTCTAATAACAAACAATAATATCTTTGATGAAATCATCAAGTCCAGAAATGAACTGAAAAATTTAATTGAAGCAAGTGAAACAAGATTCTTGTTGAAAATAGAGGAGGCAAAACAAAAAATCAACAAACTTGAACAGGAAAACGAAAGTTTGAAGGGAAAAGTAGAATATCTTGAAAGAGAAAGTAAAAAGAAGAATCTTATAGTTTTTGGACTAAATAAGACAAGTGAGGAGATAACGCCTAAATCCATTATTAATGAAATAAAACAACTATAGTCGACGTCGATATACACCGAAGTGAAATTAGCGACTTATACACCATAGGAAGAGGACAAAATCGTCCAGTTAAAATTGAGCTGACTAATAATTTTCAAAAAGTTCAATCTTGAAAAACTGCTTCAAGCTTAAGGGCAAACACATCAGAATTGCGAACGATCTCACACTCAAGCGAATACAGGAAGGGAACATACTAAGAAAACACCTGAATCTCGCTCGCATAGACGGAAATAACAGGAACTGCTTTATAAGGAGAAATAAACTTATTGTTGATGATAAAGAATATTCACCAGAAGAATTGGAAAAAAACGAGACTGAGGAAGACGCAGCTCACTCAAAACCAAACAGTGCTCCCTCCACACCAATCTTTTTTAATACGAACAGCACAAATACAAAAACAGAAGATCAACCAGTACTTAATAAAACTAACAACAGAGGTGAAACATCCACAAAAGTTCCAGAAACGCCGAAGATTAAGAAACAGGCAAATGGAAATCGTCCTACCGGTTATCAGAAGGCTACAAGGAGCCAAACTGGATCAATCACCACAAACAGGTCATAAATATTGTGCTCGTACATAAGTGTCCCGTCTGTAACACGTAACTCTAGTGTATAATTTGGACTATATTATTGAAATTGTGAAATCTTTTGCTCTCATAAAAATATGAACCAATATATAAACGAAGTTACTGTTGAAGATCCACTTACATTAGTAGCATCAAATATAGAAGAATGTAGGAGCCATTTGAACACTAATGCAAGCAATAATAAATTTTCATTACCTAATTCACTTCAACATAAGTAGTATAGCAAAACATTTTAATGAATTATTGGTATTTCTGAATGAATTCAAAGATTATTTTGATGTATAGTGTTGAATTAATTGCTGTTGGCAGATTTTTGAATTCGCCCTATATATGGCTATTATGTTTCTGATGTTCGATCTGATATGTACTGGATATGTGATGTTATGTTTTTGTTTAACAAATATATATAACAACGGTGTTTTGTTCCAAAAAGTAACTCTCCAATGTAATTGCTGGATATCTGAATCATTGTGTGCCTTCCACTACTGAATTTTCATCAGGTTATGGGCCCAGGACTTTGCATCATAAAGGGTTGAGATTTCCAGTAATATTTCGGACGAAAATTGGAGTTTATTCTGAAATTAAGTAATTGAGATAATGTCTATCATATTGGATCAGAACACCACAAAATGTGCAATAAAGCTGTTGGACGAAGGAAATTATTTCAATTGGAGCTTCAGAATGGAGACGTTGTTGAAGCATAAAGGTTTGTGGAATGCAGTGACTTCACATCGACCGAGCGATGCATCTCAAGCAACCGATTGGGATATAAAGGATCAGGAAGCTTTGACATCAATGCGGCTGTCTGTCAGTGATAATCAAATCAAACACATTCGTGGTATCAATACTGCAGAAGCTGCATGGAAGGCTTTGAAGGAAGCTCATGAGCGAGATAATCCAGAAAGGTGGCGAATGAAGGTGACAACATCCAGACCCATGTTGATACCATGACGGAGATGTTTCAACGTCTTACAGCACTTGGTGAACTCAAGCAAGAGTCTCTATTGAGTGTTTTGTTATTTAATTCATTGTCACCGAGCTATGATGGATTGGTTTTAGCACTTGAAACTAGACGTGAAAGTGAAATCAACATTGGTGTTGTGAATAACACCATCTGTGAGGAGTGTCGTCGGCGGTCAGCTCGTGAAGGCGAATCAAGTTCTGCTGCTTCGAAGGTAGTCACCAGTCATCAAGGAAAAAGTCAAAAGAATAAAATGACATGTTTTTTCTGCAAGAAGCCAGGTCATTTGAGGAGAATAAACATGGTGCGAACGTCATAAAGCAATCCAGTGGAAACAGTGAGCTGCTGTTTCTTGTTGGTGGCACCGATGGATGGATTCTTGATTCAGGCGCAACGTGTCACATCGCAAGTAATCGAAAATTGTTTCTCGATCTAGATGAAACTCAAAAGGAAACGATCACGGTGGCGAATGGAACTGAAGTCAGATCATTTGGAAAGGAAAACTAAGGAAAACTAAGGAAAACTAAGGAAAACTAAGAAAAACTAAGGAAAACTAAGGAAAATTAAGGAAAACTAAGGAAAACTAAGGAAAACTAAGGAAAACTAAGAAAAACTAAGGAAAACTAAGGAAAACTAAGGAAAACTAAGGAAAACTAAGGAAAACTAAGGAAAACTAAGGAAAACTAAGGAAAACTAAGGAAAACTAAGGAAAACTAAGGAAAACTAAGGAAAACTAAGGAAAACTAAGGAAAACTAAGGAAAACTAAGGAAAACTAAGGAAAACTAAGGAAAACTAAGGAAAACTAAGGAAAACTAAGGAAAACTAAGGAAAACTAAGGAAAACTAAGGAAAACTAAGGAAAACTAAGGAAAACTAAGGAAAACTAAGGAAAACTAAGGAAAACTAAGGAAAACTAAGGAAAACTAAGGAAAACTAAGGAAAACTAAGGAAAACTAAGGAAAACTAAGGAAAACTAAGGAAAACTAAGGAAAACTAAGGAAAACTAAGGAAAACTAAGGAAAACTAAGGAAAACTAAGGAAAACTAAGGAAAACTAAGGAAAACTAAGGAAAACTAAGGAAAACTAAGGAAAACTAAGGAAAACTAAGGAAAACTAAGGAAAACTAAGGAAAACTAAGGAAAACTAAGGAAAACTAAGGAAAACTAAGGAAAACTAAGGAAAACTAAGGAAAACTAAGGAAAACTAAGGAAAACTAAGGAAAACTAAGGAAAACTAAGGAAAACTAAGGAAAACTAAGGAAAACTAAGGAAAACTAAGGAAAACTAAGGAAAACTAAGGAAAACTAAGGAAAACTAAGGAAAACTAAGGAAAACTAAGGAAAACTAAGGAAAACTAAGGAAAACTAAGGAAAACTAAGGAAAACTAAGGAAAACTAAGGAAAACTAAGGAAAACTAAGGAAAACTAAGGAAAACTAAGGAAAACTAAGGAAAACTAAGGAAAACTAAGGAAAACTAAGGAAAACTAAGGAAAACTAAGGAAAACTAAGGAAAACTAAGGAAAACTAAGGAAAACTAAGGAAAACTAAGGAAAACTAAGGAAAACTAAGGAAAACTAAGGAAAACTAAGGAAAACTAAGGAAAACTAAGGAAAACTAAGGAAAACTAAGGAAAACTAAGGAAAACTAAGGAAAACTAAGGAAAACTAAGGAAAACTAAGGAAAACTAAGGAAAACTAAGGAAAACTAAGGAAAACTAAGGAAAACTAAGGAAAACTAAGGAAAACTAAGGAAAACTAAGGAAAACTAAGGAAAACTAAGGAAAACTAAGGAAAACTAAGGAAAACTAAGGAAAACTAAGGAAAACTAAGGAAAACTAAGGAAAACTAAGGAAAACTAAGGAAAACTAAGGAAAACTAAGGAAAACTAAGGAAAACTAAGGAAAACTAAGGAAAACTAAGGAAAACTAAGGAAAACTAAGGAAAACTAAGGAAAACTAAGGAAAACTAAGGAAAACTAAGGAAAACTAAGGAAAACTAAGGAAAACTAAGGAAAACTAAGGAAAACTAAGGAAAACTAAGGAAAACTAAGGAAAACTAAGGAAAACTAAGGAAAACTAAGGAAAACTAAGGAAAACTAAGGAAAACTAAGGAAAACTAAGGAAAACTAAGGAAAACTAAGGAAAACTAAGGAAAACTAAGGAAAACTAAGGAAAACTAAGGAAAACTAAGGAAAACTAAGGAAAACTAAGGAAAACTAAGGAAAACTAAGGAAAACTAAGGAAAACTAAGGAAAACTAAGGAAAACTAAGGAAAACTAAGGAAAACTAAGGAAAACTAAGGAAAACTAAGGAAAACTAAGGAAAACTAAGGAAAACTAAGGAAAACTAAGGAAAACTAAGGAAAACTAAGGAAAACTAAGGAAAACTAAGGAAAACTAAGGAAAACTAAGGAAAACTAAGGAAAACTAAGGAAAACTAAGGAAAACTAAGGAAAACTAAGGAAAACTAAGACAAAGCATATATGGATTGAAACAATCGGCACGGGTGTGGAACAATACACTTCACCGAGTATTAAGGTGCACAAAGCTCATGCAAAGTTCCAGCGACACCTGCTTGTATACCTACGAAGGAATGAAAGGAGCGATCTACGTCCTAGTTTACGTAGACGATATTCTGGTAGCCAGCAACAACACTGAGTTCATTCCATTCCTGCTGAATGAAATAAAGAAACATTTCATCATTAAGGACCTTGGACAAGTGCACAATTATCTGGGCATTCGAGTTACCCGAGATGAAGGAACTTTTGCACTGGACCAACAGAAGTACATTGAATGCGTTGTGGAGAAATTTGGACTGGCAAACGCAAAGGGCCAGGAGACACCTCTCAGCTCCACATATCGCACGGACCCGTGCGACGATGTACTGCTCACCAACGAGCAGTATCGAGCAGCAATCGGATGCTTGCTATACATTTCAACGAACACCAGACCCGATATCGCAGCAGCAGTAGTAATTTTGTCGCAGAAAGTATCGAAACCAACGACCAGGGACTGAAAAGAAGTCAAGCGCACAATTCAGTATTTGAAACAAACATCATCAATGCGTTTGATTGTCGGATGCAAGAATGATTGGATTTGTTGATGCTGATTGGGCTGAGTGTCGAGAGACAAGAAAATCAAACTCTGGATTTATCATAATGTTGGGCGGACCAATCAGCTGGGCTTGCCGAAGACAAGATTGTGTGGCACTCTCATCGTCGGAGGCAGAATATTTGGCATTGATGGAGGCGTGCAAAGAGGTAATTTGGCTTCGACGACTGCTCGACGATCTCAAATGGAAAGGAAACAGATGCGTGCAGATGTTTGAAGACAACCAAAACGTCCTGTCGCAAATCAAGCGAGGGGGTACAACACCTCGAACAAAACACATCGATACAAAACGACGATTCATAGAAGATTGTGTCGAAAAAGGCATACTGAAATGCCAATATTGCCCTACAGAGGAGATGTTAGCTGATATGTTCACAAAGGGACTGCAAAAGGAGGAATTCTTGAAGCTGAGAGCCAGATGTGGACTATCAGAAATCAAAGAACCTGCCTAGCAGAATTAAGGAGGAGTGTTGAATTAATTGCTGTTGGCAGATTTTTGAATTCGCCCTATATATAGCTATTATGTTTCTGATGTTCGATCTGATATGTACTGGATATGTGATGTTATGTTTTTGTTCCAAAAAGTAACTCTCCAAAATAATTGCTGGATATCTGAATCATTGTGTGCCTTCCACTACTGAATTTTCATCATATAGTAGTGACAGAAACTTGGGAAATAAAGAATAAAAACCTTTTTAATATACCTGAATACGAAAGCATTTATAATGAAAACCCAGTTAATCAAAACGATGGGGTTATTGTATACATACACAAAAAACCTTAGGATCGAGAACAATATTGAGGAAATTGGAATTCTCAGGGTCGTTAAAACAAAAATATTATCATACGGAAAGCACACAACTATAACAGCAGTATATCGACTACATTGTGTGGATAAAAACGTATTTATAGAGGATCTTGAAAATTTTTCGCAAACATTCCATAAATCTGATATTCAAAACTAGTTGGTGATATGAACATCAACATATGAGAAACAAACCAAATAGTAGGAGATTATCTAAATGTCCTTTCTCAGTTTGGATTCAAATCATACATAAATGAGTTCACACTAATAGAAGGGAAATCCAAGACATGTATTTGATCATATATTCATGAAAAATAATTTTGTTGAAGATAATGAGGTGAAAGCCATGATAATTGAATCAAAAATAACACATCATTATCCTATAATCATTAATTTTAATGCTTCACAAGAAAAAACGGAACAAACACAACACTCAACTAAATCTGTTGATTATAAAAAGCTAGAATTACTGGCAAGAAGGGAAGACTGGGGTAGTAATTTCAACCAAGATACCAATGTTGATAATATGTCTGAGATTTTAACAACAAAAATAAAGAAAATGATGGAAAAGGCCACACGTCAGAAAATGTTACCAATCCTACATAACAAAAGACCATGGATCACATCAGAATTGATTTCATGGATGAAAACAAGGGACAAACTATTTGAGGAACATAAAAAATTCACTAACAATGAGGAATTATTAAAAAAATATAAAACTCAGCGCAACAAAATCACAAATACAATAACAAATGAAAAATACAAGTACTACAAGAACATAGTATTGGAGAATAGAAATAACCCAAATGTTTTATGGTCTACTGTCAATGAATTTTCAGGAAAGTATAATAAAAGTCAAACTGACGAACTGAAAGAAATAATAACAGATGATAATTCAATAATTACTAACAAGCTTGATATTGCTAATGTATTTGTGAACCATTACTCAACTGTGGGTGTAAAAATGGCTCAAAAAATCAGGCAAAATATGAATAGTGTGGGTGATACTATGTGATGAGGCTGGGATAATGCACATAATTAAAGAGCTGAAGACAAACACTGCACCTGGGTATGATGGAATATCTGTGAAAGTTATCAAAACATAAGCGGAACATATAGCGAAACCATTATGTATTTTGATAAACGCCATTTTTGCCACTGGCATATGCCAACCACACTTCAAAATAATAATTGTTTAACCTGTATTCAAATCGGGCGTAAAAAACAAAGTAAACAATTACCGTCCAATAAGCATAATATCCAATCTGGCGAAAATATTCGAAAAAATCCTCAAAAAACGTTTAATGGCTTTCACAGACTTCCAATTTGGTTTTCAAAATGAAAGATCAACTTCTGATGCAATAGTTAATTTAGTCTCCGAAATATATAAATACTTAGATAAAAAACGACCATGCCTAGGAGTATTTATTGATTTGGCTAACGGTGGATTTATGCAGAGGTTTTAACTCGTAAGTTTTAAGTCTCGAGTTTTAAGTAATAAGTCATAAGAAGTTCATCCATTGGTTTTTAATGTAACCATTTATACAGCTGTCATAAGTTTCAAGTCCCAAGAAAAGTTGGCCAACATTTATCTCTTACGACTTACGACTTAAAACTCGATCGATTTGCGCATGCGTCTGATTTTGCAAAAGGGTATCGTCAAGTATCGTAACAAACAGCAGGAGTTGAATGCATCTAAAGCAAAAAGACATAAATAAAAATAGCATGGAGGCTGGAAATTTGGATTGAATAAAAGGAAGTGAGAAAAATAAGCACACAAAATAACAGGATTGACACTATTGACAGTCCTTAAAACTTCTTGCATAAATGGTCCATTTTTCCTTACGACTTAAAACTTACGACTTAAAACTTAAGACTTAAAACTAACGACTTGAAACCTTTGCATAAATCCACCGTAAGGCCTTCGACACCATCAGTCATGAAAAATTACTCTTTAAATTAAATAAGATTGGTATCAGAGGACTGGCAAATGATTTAATCAGAAACTACCTAAATGAAAGAGTACAAAAGGTTAAAATAGACGACGAACTGAGCCACCCATTATAAATCAAATACGGAGTTTTCCAGGGTACTGTTTTAGGTCCAATCTTGTTTATATTGTATTTGAATGATATGTTGTCCAATGATATTTCTGGAAAAGTCGTTTCTTATGCTGATGATACAGTGCTAATAATTGATGGAAAAACCTGGGAAGATGTAATATCCCATACAAAAAACGATATTGACACTATAGTTAATTGGCTTGATGATAGTTTACTGACAATAAATATTGATAAGACATCTTACATTCCATTTTCCAGTAAAAGTCATGATTTTCCCAATGCACAAAACATCAATATTCATTTAGCTAGCAGAAATAAAAACATAACTCTGAAAGAATCCAGTTCGGTTAAATATCTCGGAATACACATTGACCAAAATCTTAAATGGAAAATACACATAGACTATCTTTGTAAAAGACTCAGAGCCCTTTTGTATGTTTTTCGAACACTCAAAAATATACTGAGTATCAATGATTTACGCAGTATATATTTCTCTCAATGTATGGAAATCTAGGATGGGGTGGGGTCTTCAGTACAACTGCACAACCGCTTATGGTACTACAGAAACGATTTCTCAAAATTATCTATAATTTGAATTTTCGTTTCCCATCGGTACAAATATTCCAATATTGTGAACTGATGAGTTTGAGATATCTTTACTTCAAACAATTATTAATATTTATATTCCACAACAGAAATGAGTTCAAAAACACCAACATGGACATGAAACCCGACTAAAAGCGAGTAACCTAGATATACCAAAAATGAACAAAGCTATTGGACAAAGATCAATTACATATATTGGACCCAAATTATTTAATCTTGCTCCAGATCATATAAAAATGGAATATGTGTTTAATTTATTCAAAGTTTAAGTTATCAAATGGCTCAAAAATGAAAATATAACATTACTGTGAACCAATTCTAATAGAACAATCTCTCAATTTTCACATATACTTTCACATGCCTTACTAGCATTTTAGATACTTTCAATTTTACACGAGTTTTACTTTGTACTTTATAATGTAACATCTAATATTTCATATGTTTACACATTTATACTTTTACGTATTACATTTCCTACAATATTTACACGTCTAGAAATTTTACAGTTTTAAATTTTATAAATATGTGTCTTTTTTGTTGTTATTACTGTTTAGAAATATAGGCACTAAAATGTTTGGCCGAGTATCTCAAAATACATTATCTTGACCATCTTCAGAGGAAGGAATTTCAATATTGATGTTTCGCAGACAAGTTTTCCAAAAACTTACGTGAATCATCAATACCTATACTTTCCGCTGATAAAAATTCAGTAAGACTCGGTTCGACAAAGCTTTTCTATTTTACCCATATTATTCGCCCATTTATTTTTCTATTGTATGTTTTTTGTAATTTGGTGATTGATAAAATACTACTACTACTACTACTATAGATAAAAAAGTTTTTCTTTTTTCTCCATGTAAGTACTAACTTAACCTCTAAGATTTACTAGGTACTTTCTATTTTAGAATGTTTTAAAATTCAGCTGATAATGGACCTATATAGGTCCGAAACATGTTCTGTATGAACTACAATAAATAATTGTAGGGACGACTTTGAGTTTTCTTCCCAGTATTGATAATACACTTTTATTGCATACATGGTTCTTATTTTTATTTGGTGAGATTTCGTTCGAATGTTTCAAAATCAGAAGTCGTACCTCATCAAGTAAGTAGCCAGAACATTCCACTCCGGCAATCCATCATTTACGGGAATCGATTGTTAACTGGAGCAGAATTGATAACTGAAGCCACGTTGTGTAATAATAACGAACACGTCGAATGTATTCTTGAAAATATTTTCTTCAGAAGTTTCAATACCTCAATGATCACTCTATGGTATCTGACAGAAGTGTCCTACAAGGTTCCAAACAATCTGAAACGATATATCGAGATGACATGTAACTTCTGATGACCTTGTAACAGAATCACCCTGTATTTGATTCTGTTAAGATCATTTTGCCTACAGGGAAATATTTTTATCGAATATTCAACTGAAAACGCGACGTGCTATATGGGCTCAGAAATATAACATTCAGTAACGAGTGACTTAAAAAAGCTGATATCGATTTCAAGGATTAATCAATTAATTCCAGACGAAAATATTTGTCTTCGAGACTTCGTTATAGTTGACGCTGAGTTTTTGGTAATAAAAGCTATAAACTACAATCAGAAATGCAGAAATGCCTGAGAAGCGCTTGCAAGTTTTGAAAATGCAAACATAGAGAAAAATACAACGAAGGCCCGCCTTCGAATACATGTTGGGGAATGATATTCAAAGAAATCAATTGTTATTGGCTAAACAGTAGAATGGGAGAACTAACTAACCAATCAGGGCGAAATATCTTATCTTACGGCTGAAAAGGCACTTTGAGAACGGGGAAGAAGAATCAAGAGCGAAAATATCAAGGGAGTGTGAAACGAGAGTCAATTTGGGGAGTCCGAAAAGGCACCAGCGGATCTGTTCGCCTCGGAAGAGGGTTTCCCTCCGGGGATGAAACCGCCGGGTTTCAAGGACATACCGTGCTGTATCTTTGGAGTAGTACTCGGATGAAGAGATTAAATTAATTGGGTTTTAGAGGTTTCATTTTTAGTTTCAAAGCTGTTTTGGAGATGAAGATTTATACAACGCAGTCACAGAATTGGTCATTCTGTCTTCGAGGGTTAGTCGATATTCATTATAAGGGTTTTCAGGATATATTCGGCCAAATGTTATTTGATGTTTTAAAATTAAATATTTAATATTTTAAAATTTTGCTGTAGGTCACGAGATGAGCGAGTTCCTTTAAAATATTATATGCTATATCGGTAGAATCAGGATTATAATACGATGTTTCAGAGTTTTATCATTGCTTTTTCATAAGGAGTTCGAACGGTTTTTTCGTATGAAGTACAGAGTACACATACACAGAGAAAAAGGATCTCTTGAATCGAGTTGTAACCGCATTAACTCAAGTGATTGGTAATCTTGAATAGGTCCAACCAAATATTAGTTTGATTTTTCGACAAAATCCTCTTGACTACTTATAGGATCAAAAAGTTTTGTGTCAAATGTACACTTTGTTATTGAAAAATGTGGTTTGTTTGAGGCAAGAATATTTAAATGTTGTTGTGATACAATTTTCTTGGATGAAGCTGATTTCCCAGCACATCTGAACAATGATCTTCTTGATTCAAGAGGAATCACTTTTGATCCATTCTTATTGACCTTTGAAGGATTGTAACTCTGCATGGCGATAATTGAAAATAAAAAATACTGTAGTTTTTTCGCAAAATGGGGCTGCAGTATATTGATACAGCAATGAATTATCACTTCAAGCACATTAACATGACCTGCCAACACAAAATAAAGTATATTTATCACCCAACAGTGCCAGTGATACGACGCCATGTACACATATGTTCTAGGTTGTTTGTTTCCATGAAACCTTTTACGTCCATGTTGAGTACTCGAGTTATAAATAATTCGCGAGCCTGCACTCTGCACTATAGGAACGCAAGTACCATCAAAGAAAACTTCACAGTAACCTGTCACATTGATGTATCTCTTGGTAGTCTTTAATGGCGGCCAACGGCGTTATTGGTGGCGTTGTCTAGCTGGTTCTGCGGACAGTGCGCGGACTGCGCATCTTCGCCACGGGCCATTTCAAGAAAATTCATGTAAACAGGCAAACAACGTGATTAGTTAAAAACAGAAACTTTCTGGTCAATCTGAGATTATAATTCTTATCGGAAGAGATATTTGATTTAAGAGATCTGTTTTTTCTGTGTTGTCACGCAGTTCCCAAAGTTTTGACAAATTGATTGGAAATACGAAGGGTCCGTATTTCTCGGTATCTTTATGTGAAAATGGATATTTGTGTTCTATTGATATTTTTGATTCGACATAATTTCTTGTTTTTTTTTTCAATAATTTTCATTTTGATTCTCTTTATTATTTCGTTTGATATTTTATTTGTTCGCAATAATAAATTTTTTTCATTTTTCAATATTGAGCTATATCGCCTTAGTTACCATGTATCATAACACACTGTGGAACGTGGAACTTGTGGAACGTCAGTTCATATTTCCCTAGGGAAATATGAAACGTCAAATTATATTTCTTTCAAAACGTCAAATCATATTATATTTCTTTATTTAGTAACAAAATGGAAACTGCAATTGTTGAAATTTCCACTAAAAGTATTTCCACCAGATACAAAGGAAGAAGAAATATCTTGTTCATAATTATTCGTCGATGAGACTACAGTTTTCTTGAGAACATTCCGTGCAGCAGCAGTCTCGGACGATTCTCCCAAAACGGTCTTCAAAGACTGTGATGCTGCAGATGGCTCTCCCTCCACACCTGCTATCATCTTCGCTACCTTATTTTTGTGCAGCATACTGTCAGCCAGATAGCCTTCTGCAACAGACGAACTTTTCCAACCACCATGTCTCTTGAGTGTTGTCATTGAGGCTCCCGCATCGGCAACCAAAGTCGCGGATGTTCGTCTCCCACAATGGCCTGTATACATTTTCGGATTATCTAATCCCAACCATTCAGCAACCTCACTCGGAATTTTTCCGAAGGTATTTTTGCCGACAGGCTGAAGAGTACACTTCTTATCTCTATAAGCTACGAAGAACCTAAGAACGCCTTGCGGACGCAACGCCGAATACTCCCGCACCAAACGAGCAGCACCCAGATCTTCTTCATCAATTATAGTGAATATTCTGTTTATATCATTCTTAGTTTTTGAGACTTTAATTATGATGACCGACCCACGATCTTCGATATCTGAAGCTCTCACCAGCTCTTGTGTTCTGCAGGCGCCAAAGATTTCCATTATTAAAACAACCTTCAAAATTGTGAATGTAAAAATATTATCAACAGAGGAAATCAAAATGAAACTTTTACCTTATACATCATTAGGAGCTTCACTCAAGAATGTCTTTAGCTGCTCCCGGGACAACACTGCTGATTTTTTAGGAACGTATCCTTTATTTTTGTTCTTAACAAATGCTTCGACTTCATCGAATAATTTGACATCAGTTTTTTCCTTCAAATGTAGCATTGATCTTAACATCGATAGTTTCGTCCATAACGTGTTCGGTGAATATTTCTGCGACTGGGGATCGAATGAATTAATCATACATCAAGAATAACAAGAATCAGAGCAACATACCAAATATTGGATCTACGATGAAGTTAATTTGAGATTTTATTCGATATCTTCTGAATTGCACCTCCCCTTATACTGAAGACTACGCATTTGTGAAGCCGTAGCCGATCTCACCGTCCCCGACGGTATATGGTGGTTGGTCTAGTTTAACCAGTAGCCTTTTTGGACTTCGTATAGTCAACGTTAAGGAATTCATTTTGATAATTGAGCTAAGGAAACGTCTTATCATATAACTTGTTTAGTCAGTGCGAGTTGTTAATCAAAAATCTGACCTGGTGGCAGCGCTCTCTTCAATAAAATAATCACCCTCTTTGCACAGGGTGGGTTATTGTAAAAAAAAGTAACAGACAAGACATTCTGATAAGAGATTATGATTTATTACAAAAGGTGATAGCGGTGAGATATTTCAATATCAATGATAATAGATTAATAAATAATATACCAAAATCATCATATCTTATGTCCTGACAATGTCATCAGTTATTACAATCTGTAATTTTTTGAACAAAATGACAATCGAATGATAACCACGTTATACCATTGAATCATACCTCGAAATATCATATTGTAGATATGATACCTTTTGACAACTGATTGAACGATTATCATTCTTCTGCTACTTCAAGGAAGACCATTTGTTTAAGTGTTTTCACTATTTGCGACTCAATAATTTTGGGTTAATGTTGAATTGTTTTTTATCTTCCTACAGAGGATAAAAAAGAGGAAAAATAATCATCCGAATCCAATGAACTATAACATACTGAGTTCATTATCCGAATATTATGAATACTTTCACCTCAAGACGTTTTTACCTTGGTATGCTGAGCTATCAAAGAGTGATTGCAGGACTAATAAAACTCATTTGGGAATAATATAGATTTTTCTGAATACTATTAACAGATTGGACGTTTTTCACTTCAATTTTGAAGGATTTATGATAACCTAGAACTCGACATTATGTTTGTGAGATATCATGTTCTTTCCATTTCACTTAAATTGAAAAATACTTATTTCAAAATGATAAAATACTGTAGTAGTAAATACTAATGATGTTTATTTCTATACAAAAAAACAATAAAGTTACATTTCAATGAAAAGAAAACCTATTTGAAATCATACATGAAAACATAAAATTGATATTTATATTTGAATTAACAAAATATAAAACAAAACAAATCAAACGTTTAATATGTTGATCATATATGAAAAGTAGTAGCGAATAAAATTATACTAATTCTACTATAATGAAAGACAAATATTTCGCGAGGATGAAATGATATTGCTTCCATAATCCTGTAATATTCATAGACGGAAATAATTCTCTGGCGATACTTCCGTACTTATCTGGTATATCTACTATCCACTCTCACAGCCCCAAACAATGAAAAGCAAATTCAGCACATTCACGATCATTATATGCATGTCACGAAATGTCTGATGTGTTTGATACTACAGTGAGCTCATGAGGGTTGGAAACATTGAAAAAGATTCGTTATTGTTTACAGTGTTTACAGAAACATTGCTCGGGCAGGTCAATTTCAATATTCAAACGTGGGTACACATTTTGATTTATCTATACTTGATTTCGGAGCTATAGTGAGTTATGATAATATCGTTTTTTTCAAATAGCAATACCCGTACTTCAAAGTATAATTTGAAAGAGGATTGCATACAATGCGTATAATTAAAAAACATCAACGAAAAAACAATTGTTACGTAAATGCAGTCTCTTCATGATGTACTTAGATCACATAATTATGCAAAAACGCTATTGAACCATACAAGGCCTTCAGAAAGTCGTAACCATTACCAATTATTTAATAACCAGCTTTCATACAGATTCACTCTGTAATATAAATACAAAATCTGATGTATTTATGAGTATTGAATATAATTTGATGATAATATAACCTCTGGCGAGTATAGCGGGTAAACTGCCCGGACCTAACTTATAAATGTGAAAAACCAAACAAGTGTCAGTGTTTGATCTAGGTTATTTTTTGAAGGACACAAAAGCTTGCCACACAAGATTACTCATTTTGTGATCGTTCTGTCTCGATACTTTCAATTTCGAATTGAATTTGCCCATAATCATAATTGAAAATTATCAATATGTGACCTAAAAGATCCCTATGTACTTATTATCGATAGTATCGGACTATAATTGCTGAACTCATTTGCCAGTTTTCAACCACCATATTGAATTTATCAATTTTGAAAAAAAAAACGCCACCCCAGAAGTGGCTCGAATCGAACATGCAAAATTTAATTACATTCTTAGTTCGTCAGTTAGTAAGTTCATCAGCAATGAAGCAGAATTGAAGCTTGTAAATAAGCTGCTACATACTTGAAGGAATCGTATCACAACAATATTAGGTTAATATCATTCCCAAACGAGTTAGATAAGAAACGGTTCACATTTGAAAATGAAAAAACCTGTTAGTACGATTGATTTTTCCCTTCCGGTCAGACTTCGAAAAAGCGACAATTTCCTCAAAACATGGTATAGTCAAACATTATACAAAAAAAACTACTCCAGAAATATTGCAGACACGACCATTACAGCGAGATTCTCGAAACGTAGCACAAGGAAATACAAGAAGCATAAATCTTATCTAGTAGGCTCAACATAATTACTGCTTTTTTGGTCTAAAGGCTGAGGAATGTGGTATTGAACCACAATTCGGTATATTGTTTATGAGCCAGACACGAACAGCTGCTGTTTATGGTTCACGAGGAGATGACGGATATTTTGTGTGCCGTATTGCCATTAATATGGATATTAATGGGCGAAATTATTCGCCTCGCTGATTTGTTATTGAAATTAATTGCATGACAAAAACTTCGCATATTCTGTTAACCAGAAATAATATTCTGCACAGCCAGTCATTTAGAGGATTATTGTTTTCATGAATATTCTGGGATATATGATCAGATATCAGCCTAGATACTATAGCGTCCTTGACAAAATAATGTAGTTTTATCCTGATGGATCGAAAAATATCACTCTCCGAGGATCTGATATATTATTTTTGGGTTTTTTCCACATAAGTACTATAAAATAATTTTTTCCTCCTTCCCTATAATTTCAAGTTTGTTGTAAATCTATCAAATTCGAATTTTTCCCAAATTCCGAACATCACACAAAAGCAATTCTAGAGCTTCTATCCGAAAAATATCTTCTTTCAATGGTGCTTAAATAGGTGTTGCTCAGAACTGCACATTTGATATCAACATAAATGATCATGGAATTAAAATATGAATATAAAATATGATTATAATTTATTTATAAAATCGTTTGAATCAGATTGCAGGTGGGGGTTATGAGAGCTATTTATTAAGGTGGGAGTCGCAACGGACAATTTTGAACCGTAATCAGCGGCTCGCTTTGTCATGTTCAGTGAACGAATGGTTGGAGTAAATAAAATGATTTTTGGTACAGAATTGGATGAAGGATCAACACATGCCGTTTGACCCATGGCAACTCCCAAAAATGGATGAATATTTTGAAAAATATTCTGAAAAATGATCAATTTTGAGGTTATTTGAGTGATCAAATATTATATTCTAGAAATATATTTGATGATTATGAATTAGCTAATGGCATCACTTAGAGTATAAAGAATACATCAAAACAGAAAAGTTGAAGAAAAACGATCTATTTTTCAGGATGAACATGACAAAGTTGATACGTGATTTGATGCGTTCTGGTCCATTTTATGACGTACCTCAGTTCAGCTACTGACAGCAAGATGGCAATTCCTCTAAAATCATGCATAGTCATTGTCAATCATACGAGGCGTTGCCAGATCTTCAACTCCATTGATATTTTCAAAACATTTTCCTTTTTGGGTAATGTGTCTACCGATTATTAAATGATGAAAATGCAAGATCGCGGACAGGTTTTGTGATTTTTTATAATATTTGGTCTCGAAATTTGTATATAGGTTTTTTTGGATGGTCAGTTATGATTTTCTTTGTCAAAAATCAATATGACGGAAAAGTTCTCGGATTCAAATCTGGAGGTTTTGTTAGTCGAATTCTGTTATTCTCGCAAGTGAATTTCGACCTACTTCTAGTTGTCCGATTGACTTGAAATTTGGTGGTGACGATAATGTCTAGAACATGTGTTACAGAAAGAAATGGCGTTTCGAAGATATCGACGAGTTTTGTGATTATGGTCCGATTGGATAGAAAATTGGTATGTGGAGGTTTAGTGGAGTAGAAGAATATGAATTTTTTGTCAAAATTCATAAATTCAAGATGGCGGCTTCAAGTTGGTGGACGATATTTGTGTAATGGTTCAATTCGATTAAAAATCGGTATAAGGAGGTTTTCAGGATTGAAGATTAGAAATTGATTTTCGAAATTCCTAAACTCAATATGGCGGCTCCAAGATAGCGACGAGTTTTGCGATTATGGTCCGATTTGGTTGAGGATTGGTACCTATATTGAGGTTTTTGTAGTCGGAGAAATTCAAGATGGCGGCTGTAATCACAAATCTCGACCACCATCTAGAATTTACAAATTTCGACGAATAATTTATGATCTCTGACCCCGAAAACCTCTACATTCAAATTTTATATCGAATCTGAACATAAGCACAAAACTCGTCCGCCATCTTGAATTTGCAAATTTTTACAAATATTTCATAATCTTCGACCCCGAAAACCCTTACATATCAATTTCTGATCGAATCTGAACATAAGCACAACACGACTAGTCCGCCATAACTTGGAGCTGTTATCTCGAATCCATAAATTTTGATAAAAAATTATAATCTTTGACCCCCAGAACCCATATATACCAATTTTGAATCGAATTGGACCATAATCACAAATCTCTACCGCCATCTTGAATTCACAAATTTTGACAAATCATTTATATAATCTTCGACCCCGAAAATCCATATACACCAATTTCAAATCAAATCGGACCTTATTTTGATTTACAACGAGAAAATCAAAATCTCTGACCCCAAAAATCCCCAAATCAAATACCAATTTCGATTCGAATCGGACCATATTCACAAAACTCCGCCATCTTGAAATTCTGAATTTTGATCCCGAAAACACGATTTTGAATCCAATCGGATCAAAATCAAAAAACTCATTCTCCATCATGGAGCCACCATTTTGTTTTTTTCTCTGAAAAAAATTGTGATGCATTGTCACTGGAATTATGAATAGGTACCTACAAAATATCAGCTCAATCGGATGTCGACTTGAAAAATTTATTACAACTTTAGAAACGATATCACTCAATACCATTATTATAGTTTTTCTACCTATTCAATAAAATACCCGGACTCAACCACTAAATTACAGCAACCGACAACGTCGCATTCCCAATTAGACGAGGTCTGTTGGGTTGGTTGCATGAAACTTCATTTTCATAGCGCACTGAAACATCGCCATCTTGCGTTGTAGGTTGTCAAGGATGTTGGGACTCCCACCTTAAATTAAGTACGAATAATATTCGACTTTTATTCAACTTGACAAATACAACATATATGTCAGAATGAACACTTGGGCTGTCTCTAAAATTCTCCACCCTAACTAGACATAGTCTATCTGAAAAAATCGATTATATTTGGTGAAGATAGTATACACAACTCCTAAACGGGTCTAGATTGTAGATTGTATATTGTAGATCGAGTCGTTAAGGCTTTGCAGCCTCTCAAGCACCTCGATCAATCAGATCTTTTGTGCTTAACCCTTAATATATTCGAGGCCTGGGATTCTGAGGCTTCTTGCGAAATTTATCAGTTTCCTGTGAGCTAGGTTCCTGACATCGGAGAGCTCTGAGAAGGCCCCTTTCAGGAACTTGAGCCTCTTGCAGAAGAGTGCTGGGCATTCGCGAAGCAAATGTTCTGCAGTTTCAGCGAAGTTCTTGCAGTAGCGGCAACTATAACTCTCTGTTTTACCCATCTTTTTGATGTGATACCTCAGAGGGCAGTGTCCAGTGAGGGGTCTCGTTACCAGTTTCAAATATTTTTTTTCAACTCGAGGAGCTGTTTAGCTTTCCTTGGCAGAAGGCTCACTAGACTCTTCACTCGTCTTCATCCTTCATTCCAGTGAGATTTCATTCCATCTGCTTTCCAGCGTTGGAACTCTTTTCTCAAGTGGGCTTTGGAAAGTCGACAGAAGGGTTCTGGGCCGAGAAATTGTGTATCTGCTCCTTCAACTTCCTTATGACCTGGCAACCATATCAAAGTGACCTGGTTGTTCGCTGCCAGTTGTCGCAGGGATTGTTTACAGTCCCAAGTCAGCTCAGACTCACAAGTGTATGACTTCAGAACTTTCAGTGCTGCTTGGCTATCTAATAGAACATATATTTGTGCCCTTCAGTGCCCTTTTCGCGGCACTCTTGGGCTTATATCTCTATAGCATGTACTTCTGCTTGAAAGATGGTTGGGATGTTACCAAGGGGTTTCGAGAGCCTGAAATTTGGCCCTGTAACTCCCACTCCAGCCCTTTAATTCATCTGGTATACCACACACTAATGCATCCCTTGAGGTCCGTTCTCTGTACAAATTTGATGGTTGTTTATAACCACTTCAACATTTCGAAGTCGTACCTAACTGGCATGAGATCTGTCGGTTTAGACATGGATTCAGGGAAATATTTCTCAAAATCTTCAAGTGTCCAATCCAATATTCTGATTTAAGATTTATTGTCTGACTCAGTCTGAAGGCACTGATTGCTGCTCCTTTCATTACACACAGGTGCAATGGTGAAAGGTTCAGCATCACCTTCGAGGCTGCAGTGGGGCACGTGAATATTGCCATTGTGAATCCCGAAGCTAGCCGCTGCACTTTTTGCAGCTTGACTTGTGCCGAAATTTGTTGCATTTTGGCCACCATATCAATAAAGCGTAGGTGACCATGGTTTTTGATGATCGTTTGGTATGACCAATTATTCCTTTCTTGGTCATTATTTTCGCAACCCTTATAATACCGTTTATTCCAGGCTATGTTTCTTCTATGCGTCCTATCACCCATTGGTTTCTTTAAACCTTCTAATATCCTGTCAAAACTAAGTCTCTAATTTTGCCAGGATTTATTCCATCGTGCCACTTTTGCCTCTGGATGAGAGCGGGTCTGTATTCGAGTAGGTACTCATCGTCTCCAATATGAATTTACTGATGCCTGAGAAATTCGCCACTGTTTTCGAGTCGAGAGATGAAAATCGCCAAAAGATTTGACATCTCGTGGCCGCAGCAACAAAAATGATTAAGAGTTATTGCTTATTCCGGCTCACACGGATCCACAGAAATGTGTGTCAAGTACCTTGAATTGATAATGTATTCGATTTCAACTAACAAGACTACCAAAACTTCTTCTCTAGGTTCTATAGTTTCAAGACTTATCTTTAGAGCTGTTTTGATGGAACGTGTCATTCGTTCCCAAATTTTTCCTTTGAAAAGAACACCATATCTCTTTTCAAATTCTGCGTCCAACTGTGCGGAGTCCTCTCTTCGATATTGATAATCACCAATATCACATCTTGCTTTCCAAATCACAGGTCCACAGGCACCAATTATGTCACCTTGTTCAACTATTATTTCTTTAGGATATACATTGGCAACTTATACATGTATAGCTTATTTCGTCTCAACTGAGGCTCGTGCGAGAAGTAAATGATTGAAAGGTTCTATGCATGACTGTACTACTTCAACACAGCACCAAGGGTCCTTTTCCAACGTAGCACAGACTATATTTTTGAAAAATCCTGGAATTCTGACAGTCTTTATCATCCGCAGCTTCACAGGCTCCAATATCCTAGCTGAAGTCGTCAAGACGAATTCTTCTCCATCAAATCTCATGGTTCTTTGTACGCCGTCAAAAGAGAATAAGCCATATTTGCTAATCAAATCCATTACGAGAACGAATTCTACTTCTATATCTGCGACATAAACTGTATCTATAAATCGTCCAAGAGTCATTGTGACTTCAGCCTCTCCTCATATTGGTACATTACCTCTAGTAACAATTCAAATAACAAAGTTGGGAGAGGTCGGTTTAACACATTCTCGTTGAAAGATGTCGCTGCGTACCAAGGAAACTGATGCAGCGGTGTTTGTGGTATACGTCTTTTCGTTTCACTTTCCCTCTGATGGTGCGACTATCCATTGTACTTCTTTTCCGGTTGACATGCTAGCCAGCATGCACCTCGATATGATGACTAACTCTAGTTTTCCTGATGTCTGTCTGAGAACTCACTAGATGATCTGGTCCTCGAGGTGAGTGGGGACGTTGTCGTATCCTTGCAGGTGAGTGGTGGTACCCTTTCCCTGCATTACTTGATGACTCGTTTCTCCACACCGATAACAAATTCGATTCCGCTGTTTGCCCATTCCATTTATCATATTCCGTATCTTTTTCAAAAATCTTCCTAAGAGCCCAGTAGCTGCATCGCTTTGTTCGTCTGGTTCTTCCATTGACACTGTTAGAACTTTCGGCCTCGAAGTATTGAAGGCCGCCTTTATCTCCAGAGATCGCACAAAAGCTTCACCACTCCTATTGAAGTTGGTTAATTGAAGGATCTCTAACCCATATATGAATAGCTGATGGACAGCCAGTTGCTCCCTGAAGTCTTCTTGTGTCTGTGGGTAGGCTAACTGAATCAGTCTTCTCACTTCTGCCTCGAATATTTGTAGGGTCTCACCAGATTTTTACATCTGTGTTTTCATTCACGGCCGATATAGTGGTAACCGATTTGATCGCCATACCCTAACTCGAAAGCAGCTACCATGTATATACCATATTTGTTCTGTTGATCGACAGGAATTATCTGCAACATTCCCAAAGCCTGTCCTCTCGTGGCCGCTATGAGTGCAGTAACCTTCCCTTCGTTGTTCCACCCATTGGCCGAGGCAGCAGCTTCAAACTGCCTGCAATACATCGACCAAGATGTCCATTCGAAGTCGGTGGCTTCGCTGAAATTCCAGATGTGGCAACCCTGTCACAAAGATCATCATTTGTGCTAAGTAATCTGACATTGTACGTCTTTTTCAATTGTGTCCACTTCCTTTTTGAACTTGAGGTCGATGTCATTCTTAATGTCTTTCACTTTATCCCGTACTGTGTTCAACTTGCCGTCGATCTTCTTGACATCTTCCTTCAATTCCACATTTTTTACTTCAGTTTCTTATAGTACCTATTCGAAGGAGTCCTCCTGCTGTTCTTGAAGTTTTTGAGTGTCTGCTTTCTTTTGCAATTCTTGTTGTTCTAGATCCTTCTTTTGTTCTTCTAGAATTTTCTGGATTCCATCTTGACGACGCTGTTCCTCTTTCTGCTCCTCAAGTCTTTTTTTCCTGAGAACGCCCCTCTTCTTCTAATTTTCCTTTCTGACGGCGCTTCTCTTCTTCTGATATTCCTTCTTGTCGTCGTTTTTCTTCTTCCAGACGGCGTTTTTCTGATTCCGCAAATTGATCTTGCATTAATTTAATTACATCCAACTCACTAAAATCCTCACTTCTGAAACCACTGTACGATATTTCTCCTTGGCTTCGTATGGCTTCGTTTTAATAAACACTCAGTACAAAAGTGAACAATTAATTCCACTATATAGTCGAAATACAATTCAATAAACATTTAGGTAAATACGAGGTCGAATCACTTCGATATACGCTATACAAATCTCTATGTTCACAATACTAGCTTTCTTTCTAAACTGAAACTGTCCGCGACACTGCGGTTTTGTATGTAGGTACCAAACAATAATTCTCCAGAAATAATTGGAAATAACGAGAACTATACCGTTGAGTTTCAGCAATGAATCATCCGCTAATTATCGAAATTTTGTTTCTGGAGTGATTCCAAGTGCCTCTTGACACGTGAATTATCTCACCACCTAGCCGTGTATTCTGCTGACTCCGTAAGAACTCAACACCCCTGATTTCCGAGATGTCGAGTAAGCACCGAGGTTTCTTAATTCCAGTTCCCACAGAAAGCGTCAGTCAGACTTTAGATTTATTCAAGTAAACATCCATTGTTCATGTTAGTTTAACAAGTTTGTAATAAAAATTATTTTTTAAAAAAGCAAGTCCGTCGTTGCCGAACTTATTTGGCGCAGTCGGTAGGATTGCCGAAATCACCGCGAATCGATCGAAGTGATTTTCGTTTCTACGATTAATCGGTAATCGAACTTAACATCGGAAAAATAAGTGCTGGAAGAAGTAATAAGCAGAGCGGCTCCTCGAACTTCAGGACACCCAGTCAATCGTTGACCTGCCGAAGACCAATTCAGCCCTATTTCTCGGGAAGAGGAACCACATCGTTCTCTTCTGCAGGAAAGAAGTAGTTGGAGAAGACAAACATAGCTTTTCTGATACAGACTTCCTATAGTGGTAAAGGCGATGACCAAAGGCTTGCTTTTTCTGTAAGTGCATTTCCATTTTTTTATGTCGCTAGAGAATATTTTTGAAAGGTTAAACCAACTGTCTTTAACTGACTCAGACGATATTAATTCAATTCCAGAACCAATTGTTAACACAATTAATTTAGATTTGAATATTTCATACAATTTACCTAATACAAGTTCAAATATGGTTCCACCACCTCAACCGGGTATGGCACCCCAATTCAAACCAGAATATCTCAGTTGTGTGCCTAACTTTGATGGCAACCCAAACGAATTAAATAGATTTTTAAGTACATGTGAATCCCTCATCAAAGCATTCTATGATGCAACCAGACCAGATGATTTCCAAAATACATTTCTATTAAACTCATTAATTGGAAAGCTCAGTGGCAATGCTAAGCTAGTCACAAATATACAAAGCGTTTCAACGTGGATTGAATCAAAAGAAACTATATAGAAATTTTGCAGACCAACGAGACGAGGCTTGTCTCAATAGAGATCTCATCATGCTTAGACAATTCCCGAATGAAAAACCACAACAACTCTTCGATAGGTGTCTGCAAATTCTTAATTTACTTTGTTCATATATAGATGCGCATGACCCTACAATCGAAGCGCGCACCCTCAAAAGGGATTTATACAACAAATTAACCCTCAAAACATTTTTATCTGGTTTACGAGAACCATTAGGAACAACCATCAGAAGTATGCGTCCTGATAATTTGCATCAGGCACTCCAATTCATAATACAAGAAGAAAATGTATATTATTACCAAAATCAAACGAATAGAATCACTAATAGACAAAATCCGGTTCATTCACGTAGTATGCAAAGTCCACAACAAAGAAATCCAGATACAATTCAGAGAACGCCTAATTTCAGTAGTTTCAATAATACTACACGATTTAATCAATTTCAACCACCACAAACATCTCAAAATAGATTCCCATCACAGCCAATTAATATCCAACCTAGAATGAATGGCCCACCACAAACATTTTTCCGTAATTCCCAAGTATTTAGACCACCAAATTCGAATCCTCGTCCAAATCAAAACGTTTTTAAACCAAATCCCAACAGAAACATCACAAATCCAACTCCTATGAGTATTTCCACTAGAAATACGGTTTCTCGTCCCCAACAACAAAATTATTTCCAAAACCAAGGTGGTCCAAGAAATTTCATATCTGAAGAACTGTATAATGTTCAATCAGAGGAGACTGATCAATTGATACCAATTACTTCAAAGGAGCAAGAAATTGAACCCGAACCGTACTATGAAAATAATTGCGATTTTTATGAAGGAGAGGAAAATTTTCAGGAAGATCCTCAGAATTCCGAACAAACATAACACCCGAAATTATATCAATTAATAATGTAAGTTCTAGTGAACTACCATAAATCATTTGGCCAGAACATAACCTTAAATTTCTGATAGACTCAGGTTCAACCAAATCATTTATTGATCCAAATTTAGCATTCAAAATATACCCAAATACCATTAAAAATGACCCATTCATAGTTTCGACAGTATTCCAAAAATCTGCTCATAAGTTCAGTGCGTTAATCCCAATTTCGAACATATTTAGAATATCTGGAAATTCAAAATTTTATTTGTTCAAGTTCCACAATATCTTTGATGGACTAATTGGTCTTGATAATCTCAAATTGTTACAAGCCGGTTTAGATTTTGATAAAGCTATGTTGATAACACCACATGCAAGGATTAAATTACAGTATCATAATACTCATAACCAACTTAATCTAATATCTGTTTCACCGCGTTCAGAACAAGTGATAAAAATCAGAACGAACATTCATGACGGCGAAATTATCATTCCTCATCAAAAAATACATAACTGCGAGATTCCCGAAAGCCTCAGCGTCGCGAGAAACGGAGAAGCGCTAACAACAATATTAAATAACACGACACGTTGTATTACATTGGACTTCTCAGAACCTATTGTTGTCGAGACATTTGATAGAGTTGGAATAAAAGAGTTCAGTTTGAATAACTTTGATGACACGGAAAAACCGAGACTCGACTTATCTAAGATAAGAACCGGGCATTTGAATATTGAGGAAAAATGCATGATCGAGAATCTATGTAAGGAATATTCGGACATTTTTAATCAAGAAAATACACCGTTAACTTTCACTAATAAAATAAAACATATAAAAACGACAGACGAGACTCCAGTTTACACCAAGACATACAGGTATCCATTCATTCACAAGCAGGAGGTCGAAAAACAAATAAATAGTATGCTTGACCAAAAAATAAGTCGACCCAGTTGTTCTCCATGGTCGTCCCCCATTTGGGTAGTACCCAAAAAGGCGGATGCTTCAGGTCAGCAAAAATGGCGTGTTGTAGTGGATTATCGGAAATTGAATGAGAAGACAATTGACGATAATTATCCATTGCCCAACATTACCGACCTGCTTGACAAACTGGGAAGATGCCAATATTTTTCGACTCTAGATCTTGCTAGTGGCTTCCATCAGGTCGAAATGAATGACGAAGATATTCAGAAGACCGCTTTCAATACTGAAAATGGACATTATGAATATCTAAGGATGCCATTCGGCTTGAAGAACGCGCCAGCTACGTTTCAGAGGATAATCGATAATATCCTTCGTGGTATACAGAACGAAAAGTGCCTTGTATACCTAGATGATATAATCATATTTTCCACTTCCCTTCAGGAACATATAGAACGACTAAGAGCTGTATTTCAACGTCTAAGAGAGTCAAATTTTAAAATTCAAATGGACAAGTCCGAGTTCCTGCGTAAAGAAGTGGCCTATCTTGGTCATATAGTCACTCCCGATGGTTTAAAACCTAACCCAGACAAAATTCGAGCAATCAAAAATTTTCCAATTCCTACTACGACCAAACAAATAAAAGGATTCTTAGGGCTATTAGGTTATTACAGGAGATTTATCAATAACTTCGCCAAGATCACCAAACCCTTAACAAAGTGTTTGAAGAAAGGTGCAAAAATCATTCATGATGAAGAGTTCAAATCTTGTTTCGAAAATTGTAAAAATCTGTTAATCAATGACCCAATCTCCAATATCCAGACTTTTCAAAACCATTCAATCTCACTACAGATGCGAGCAATGTCGCTATTGGTGCTATATTGAGTCAAGGACCCATTGGAAAAGATCTCCCAGTGGCGTACGCGTCTCGTACCCTCAATGACTCCGAAAGACACTACAGCACTATTGAGAAGGAACTTTTGGCGGTGGTTTGGGCTACTAAATATTTTAGGCCCTACCTGTTTGGTAGAAAGTTCAACATTTTGACAGACCACAAACCCCTTCAATGGGTATTCTCTTTAAAATATCCAAGTTCCAAATTAATGCGCTGGAGAATGAAACTTGAGGAATATGAATTCAATAATTATTCAATAACATACAAAAAAGGTAAATCAAACACTAATGCTGATTGTTTACCACGCATAGAACTTCATGTTCAAGAAACTGATAACATTTTCGATTATATACAAAAATTCAATCAAAATATTTCGAATTCACAAAAGGACGACAACATTTCTACTCAAGTACAACCAGACGATGACTTGAACACAAATGAGAATAACATTGAAGATAATGAACCTCATAATGAAAATGACGATGTTACAATTCACACGAACGCTGAAGAAAATCCTATTGTAGAAATTCCGATTTCAAACCAACCTGTAAACTATGGTCAAAATCAAATAATCATTAATTCTGTCTTACATTCACCTGCGAGACCAAAAATCACCATACTGTTCGAAAAGAAACAAAGAATTTCTGCTCAGATTTCTGAAAATAACTTCGACCAAGACATTATTAACGTTATAAAAGAATATATAGCTCCAAACGTACAGTACCATTTGTACTTTGAACATTATGAAATATATGAACCGTTCTGTGAAGTAGTCAGAAAAAATTTCAAATGGCCTTCACTAAAATTTAAAAGATGTAAGATGAAGTTAATCGACGTTACGAATAAAAATGATATTCCCGAAATAATTCAAGCCTATCACGAGGGGAAAACAAACCATCGTGGAATAGAGGAAACAGAACATCGTATTAAACAAAGATATTACTGGCCTAATCTGAAAAACTCTGTACAGACTTTCATAAATGATTGTGAAATATGCCAACAGAGTAAATATGAAAGACATCCGATCAAAACCCAAATGAATATAACTCCGACAGCAACGAAACCTTTCGAAATTATACATATGGACACTTTTACATTAGAACAAAATAAATTCTTGACACTAAATGATAGTTTTTCAAAGTACGCACAAGCGTATTCCCTAACATCCTTAGATTCAACACAAATAGTAAATCACCTAATCTCATTTTTCTCTCATCATGGAGTTCCCAATCAAATCATCGTAGATAATGGAACCGAATTTAAAAACACCGTAATTACTGAATTATTAGCACTTCACAAAATAAAAGTACATTTTTGTTCGCCAAATCACCCCCAGTCCAATGGCCAAATCGAAAGATTTCATTCCACTTTAACGGAACACATCAGACTTTTGAATACCCGCGGATTTTTAAGAACACCGATAAAAATCAAAATTACATACGCTATATTGGCATACAATCACTCAATCCATTCCGTCACAAAATTAAAACCGATCGATATTATAACTGGTCATCTAAAAACCGATAATCCATTCGATATCAATATCGAAAGAATTTTGGTCAATGATTACGTTAACGAACACAAGGAAAAAACGAATCTTCTCTACGCAAACCTCAATGAGAAACTCGTAGAGAATAAAGAAAAGCTTATTTCCAAATTAAATATAGATCGCGATAACCCAGAACAATTTCAAAGCGGTTCAAAAGTTTATGTAAAGAATCCAACAACGATAACCGACGTGAATATCGCTGGAAAGACCGTTTCTACGCCTCTCCAAGAAAAGGTTCATATGGATAATTTGAAAAGACCACTAAAGAAAACTTATGATTTCAAAAACTAAGCAGATTTATTTTATTTCAGAAAAACTGCCGTCTTCGGACTTCAAGAAATAATAAAATTGCAAAACTTAGAAAAGAACCCAGGAATAGTACCTCTCAAATTAGGCACAGCCAAAATTCAAGAGTTTAGCCACACACTGATTCACTACTACGACTTGAATCCAATCATCTCAGAGATTGATAAATTGCACGTTCAGGCTTCAAATCTAATCAAATCATTAGAAACGAGTAAGGATTACTCTTTCGACACCTCAAATTATGGTAAAATCCTTCAACTAATAAAAGAAAAATCTGAAATGAAACTTAGAGACATTATCCCGCATCCTCAGAGGATGAAACGAGGGTTTTTCAACGGAATCGGATCAATTTTCAAATCAATAACTGGGAATTTAGACGCTAATGATGGCGAGCGATATGAAAAAATGATAAACGAACTTCAAAATAATCAAATAAAATTGGCCTCAAATGTTGGAAAGCAAAATTCTATATCGATTGATATGATTAATAAATTCAATAAAACCATCGAACAAATTTCACATAATGAGAAGTTACTACAACAAAAAATTCTACAGGTTGCTTCAATTGTTCAAACAGCACCATACAGAGAAAATTCTAATGTGATCAAAGATATTTTCACTCAGCTTATAAATATGTATGAAATAATCACATCTATCCTACAAGATATCGAAAATTCACTGACATTCTGTAGATTAAATATTATGCATCCAAGCATTATCAAAACTTCTGAATTGTTCCTTGAATTAACGAAACTAAAAACTCTCTACAATTCCAACCAATTACCATTCAAAATAACGTTAGAAAATACTCTCAACTTTGAAAAAATAATCGATATCGAATGTTTCATCTTGAATAACAAGATAACCTATCTCCTCCGCTTTCCTATTACATATCCATTCATTTTTGATTATTTCCATCTCTATTCTATCCCGGTATATAGTCGAGGTCAGTTCAAGACAGTGATTTCTAAATCTAAATATTTGTTGAAAAATGGCACTCACTTTGCATCTCAAAGCGACACTTGTGCCAAAGCCACACCACGATTCTATGTCTGTAAGAGAGCTTTTATCCAAGAAGTCTCCAAAAGCAGTCCTTGCGAAGTACAGCTGATGGATTTGACAACCACATCCACATGTCAATCGATCAACGTTCAAATCACCAAGCCGAAAATCAACCAACTAGAGGATTCTACCCAATGGATTGGAATATTTCCAAATAAAACTGCAATCAATCTTAAGTGCCAAGACCAAGAAAGCATCTCCAAAATTATTGGAACCTATTTGATCGAAATTCCGAGCGGATGTCACATTGCCACTCGCCAGTTCGAAATTTATAGTCAACAACATGTGACCAATGCAAATCAGCCCATAGTTTTCCCAGAGCTAGACGAAGGTTCAGTTTCTACATCCCAACTGAATGTGGACTTCCAAATAGACGATTTAAATCTTGATGACCTACATGATCTGAAGACACAACTTATACAGAACAATCCTGAAATCTCCTTCACCGCAAGCAGTATATTCCAAACACCCAGTATATGGAGTATAGCTATATGGGTACTGATCATCGCAGCTACAGTATACTGCATCTTCAAGAACTATCCAACCTCCAGATGTCATAAAGCGAAGCCAGCTCAACCAGAAGAAAAAATCCTTGGAGACGTTCAACTACCCCGCTGCACTCCGTAGTTGAATTTTTGAGGGGAGGAATTATCTCACCACCTAGCCGTGTATTCTGCTGACTCCGTAAGAACTCAACTCCCCTGATTTCCGAGATGTCGAGCAAGCACTGAGGTTTCTTAATTCCAGTTCCCACAGAAAGCGTCAGTCAGACTTTAGATTTATTCGAGTAAACATCCATTGTTCATGTTAGTTTTTCAAGTTTGTAATAAAACTAAATTTTTTAAAAAGCAAGTCCGTCGTTGCCGAACTTATTTCGTGGCTCAGTTCGGTAATATATTCGTGACGCATAGGGATAGGCACCGTTTGATAATAATAATCGTCTTTTATTTGTTCAGCATAAAAAAATGAACATATAATAATTAATAATAAAATATTACAATTATGCATAAATGTGTGAACAAATGAGGCGAAGTTTAGCTATAGGTATTCTACCACTTGTCCTCAAGAAAACTAATACAATAAAACAATAAACAAGTAAATTCATCTAAATTTCAACATTATACCTATAGTTTCATAACTGAATATTCGGCAACATTCATGCATGCTATACTTATACAATAATAGTACATTGTTTACCGGGTAGGAAAAGATTAACATTCCTGGGCGACTGTGAAGATTGCTAAGTCGAGGCGCAAGCCGAGACTTAGCAACACAGAGTCCAGGAATGTGGCTTTTCCTACGAGGTAAATATACTATTTTTCCGCAAATCGTTTAAAATTCGACAGATATTAATTGATTTAAAAAAAACGCGATAATTTTATTCCCAAATAAATGGTGCTTTGAAATTCCTAATAAAATTACTTGGGCTACTATGGAAACGTATTGAGGTTGAATTGTCAAACTTGACGCTTATAAATTTAATTGCTGGTGTTCTCGAAAGTAAAATGATAAGTGATGATGAAATTTCCATTCCTGGGACTCCTCCAGAGCTGGTTGAGGCAGTGAATACTGCTTCATTAGAATTATTGCCAAAGAAATCAAGAGAAAAGTACGAAAATGAATACAGACGTTTTATGGATTATCGCATGAGTAAAAATACGAGTTTTTTCTCAGAAAATGTTGTAATGGCATACTTCCTAGACCTTTGTTTAAAGATGAAATCTTCAACATTATGGGCCAATTATTCAATGCTGAAGTCAACCCTTGCAATTAAACACAATGTAGATATATCTACATACTCAAAACTTCGTTCTTTATTGAAACGGCAAGCTCAAGGTTATAGGGCAAAGAAATCTAAGATTTTAACGAAGGAAGAAATTGAAAAATTTATAAATAAAATTTAATGATTAAGGTAATTTTCAAGGTTTTAATTCCTATTTAGATTGTACCTTTATTTATTTTTTAGTTGGCTGTAATATTTGGTATTTCTGGGGCCTGTAGAATGGATGAGTTAGTCCGAATGACTGTACACGATATAGAAGACCTAGAATCTAAGCTTTCAATCAGCATACCTGATTCGAAAACCAACAAACCAAGATCATTTGTAATTAATCAGATCTACTTGAATGTTTATCGAAAGTATGTTTCGTTAAGACCAGAAAATATGAACAGTGACCGATTTTTCTTTAAATATCAAAGCGGAAAGGGTTGTAGACAAGTGGTAGGAATTTATCAATTTAGAAAAATGCTACTTATTTGAACTTGGTAAATCCGACAGAATACACTGGTCACTGCTTTCGTCGGTCTTCTGCAACAATATTGGTTGACTCTGGTGCCGACATAACTAGTTTAAAGAGGCATGGCGGATGGAAGTCATCAAACGTTGCTGAAGGATATATCGAAGAATCGCTTAACAATGAGGTTGAGGTGGCAAATAAAATTTTCACAGTACAAAATATTCAATAAAATAACCCTACAGTAAGGAAATGACAATTCCTCACAGTAAGGAAGTACTGACTTTTTCTTCAAGAAATTTTGACAGGAATGTCAAAATTTCCTAGCGATTTGCGGAAAACGTTCTTTGCTATACGAATGGAACTATACTATACTGCGTTTACTATACTCGAGTGACTCTAATTTATCTGGTTTTGCTCAGCAAATATTATATTTCCTAACTCTACGTTCAAACTGGTTGATAATTAATGTTTTGAAATGATCAGGCAATTCATTATATGGCTTTGGTGCATGATAGTGAAAACTTTTTTGAAAAATTGCAGTTCGATTTTAGGAATGTCCAAAGTATAACGAGCACGAATTCTTATACTGTGAAGATTATGTCTATAATTTAGTACTTTCCTGATCTAGGATTTTATGAATGAATTGAGAAAGATGTATTATTCTTCTATAATAATAATAATTATAATAATATTTATTTACATTAGTTACATGAATCATTTATTATCCATTTTGAGCCAGATGAGTTCTTCGAATATTCATGATCGTGTCTTCTGAGATTGTGAATCATTCTGCAGCTGGAATTCTGAGTACGTTGAATACGTGTTCTATCATTTGAATCTAAGAAGGGGGCATAAACAAAATCAGCATAGTTGAAGTTAGAGAGTACCAATATTTCGCTCGAGTTTTTTCTTATAGTAATGTTCAAAAATTGTCTACTACTGTATAGATTTTTCAAGGCAGAATATGATTTCTGGATCAGTTTACTGATGTGTTTCGTGAATTTTAGTTATTTATCAAATATACGAGCTTCCGAGACAACTTCGTATTTCAATAGTATTTCTAGCAATCACTCTAGATTTTCTATTGACAAATATCATTATTTTTGACTCGGCAGGATTCATCTTCAAGTTATTGTTTTTCGATAATTGGTGTAGTTTTTCAGGTTCCGAGTTAATCTCCACTTCAACTCTGTCGTAATCATTTGCTTTGAATGAGTAAACCGAATTTGTATCATCAGCGAAAGCGTGAGTATAGCCATGAGTAATTGACTCCAATATATCGGTAGTGTATACTAAAAACAGTAGGAGACCAATTACCGACCCTTGTGGTAAACCGGCGCGAATTGAGATGAAATCAGACAGGGAGTCAATTTGCTCACGATCTGTCGAGTAACAGTTGATGAGATCTAAAACTGATTTTGCAAAACCATGGTATTTTAATTAAGAGCACCTTATGGTTGATTATGTCGAAAGCTTCAGAATAATCTAAGAGTAGAAGCATTGCTATATCTCCATTATCAAGGGTTTCAGCTATATGATTGGTTATATGGACTAATGCTGATGTGGTACTATGAGTTAAGCTAAATCCAGACTGGTTAAGGGAGAGAATATTATTCGATTTGCAAAATTGTAACATTCGTTTATACATAATTTCCTCCATGATTGAAGATAGAGTACATAATATACTCACTGGTCTGAGATCGGATAATAGAGATGGATTCGAAACTAGATAGCGGATTTATAATAGCCTTTTTTCAGTCGACAGGAAGATAGCTGGACAGAAAACAGCAACTATTAATATTAACTTTTAATTTGTCCAAAACGGGACTACAGATAGTACTTCAGCATTGTGAGAGAAATATTATCTGTGCCATATGCATTGGATTTCAAAAGACATAGGATTTCATGTACCTCATCAACTGATGTCAAGTTGAATAAGAAATTTAAATTGGGATCGAATACATTATTCTCAAAATAATTGCAAGTATCAGTGCAATCTGGGTCATTAGGAATATTATTCACCGCGAAATAATTATTTATGTAATTAAAGGCTTGCTTAGATTTCTTGAAATAAACGTATTTTTTTTATACTTCACATTGAGACTTGTCAATGCCTGCCATTTATTTCTACTGGGATTAGATGTTGATTATGACATAAAGTTGTGATATATGCCTTTTTTTCATTGCGTATAGAATTGAGCGCGAAGTTTCTCAGATTCTTGTAATTTACATAATCGATAAGATTCTTTGATTTTTTGTATTCATCCAATGCCAAGTTTTTTTCCATCAGTATTCATTTGATATTATCATTAATCCATTGTGCCTTAGGTTTAGTGACCCTTACTTTATGAATTGGAGCATGAAAACTGAAAAAATCAAGAAGATAAGCAGAAAAAATATGAACCTTTCAATCAATTATGACTATATCCAACTGATCAGTGCCTTGAAGGTCGGTATGAAATTGATTAAAATCGAAGTTTCTATAATCGCGAAAAGTTATATATTTGGAAGGATGTTTGAGTGATTCACACATAATTTCACAGAACACAAGCTGGTGATCTGAAATGAGATCAGCATTTATAAGACCACTCCCTACAACGATAGTATCATTAGTTATTAAAATAGGATCAAGAAGTGTCCTATCAGAGAAAAATCGCCCAAGTAAAATTTGTTGCTAACTTTTCATCATTTCTAGTAGATGAACTTTTCATTGCAGAAAGTATTTCTGCCACTTTTACCAGCTAAAAACTTGTTTCTGAAGTGAGAGTACTGTCTCAAAAATAATAATCACCTGCGATTAAAATCTTGTCTAATAATTCGATAACTCTGAGACACAAGTAACTGATTGGGAATTAAACAATAACTGTTAGTATCATACCGATATTTCACAAATATAATGTCTGTCATAGTAGGTCATTTTGCCCCCATAATCGAGGTAAATAATTATTGCAGGATGCAGAATATTGATGAGTAGTGATCTTCTGCATAATTTCAATGTTTTCGGTTGTTTCCGCTAGAATTCGTGAAGCTTCGACGCTTCGGTTTCGGTCATCACCACACAAACAAAATTGCAACACCATTCACTCACTTCATTCAGGCATAGACAGTTCTAAAGGTAGGTACGCTATGATTTGCAAGGTGTATTACTGGGATTTTATTTTTTATTTCTGGAGACATCCACGTTTCTGTGACAAAATATTGGATATTTCTTACTTCTATCATCAGTACTATGAACAGATTGAGTGTTTCACTTCTAACACTTCTTATCAGCTCCTTATCTACACAGTGATTAGGGTTTTTGCACTATGTGTTGGACACATTGAACACGAAGGGATCAAAAACGGTAACCAAACTATTTACTTGCGAATCTTCTTAGCTGGGATATTATCTAATTGCGTAGAAGATGAAATTATCTACCGTTTGATATAATTTCCACTAGAACCGAACTAGAAAAACGTGGTAATTGTTAATAAAACGGAGCCACAGGTTTGACCAACTTCTAAAATACTTGAGCATTCAAGCGTTTCTGGTGGAGATTTTATGGTCTCTACTCGGTTCGTCGAACTGTCAATTTAACACATGACAACTATAATGATATTTATATTTTTTCATAGTTTTTTGATGATCTTCTAAATATAAATGGCCGGATAACATTGAAGACAAAATCAAATTCTCGAAAACTTCCAGGATGATTGGCTGAAGGACCTCGGTCAATGGCCAGTTGAGTATTATTTTCATACTGTATAAAGTTCATTTATTATTATTATTATTCCAGGATAAAAACATCATAGGGCAAAAAATATCTTGCCTTCATTCTGATTTCATGAATCTGACAGAATTGGAAAGTAGATACTTAAGTCACGGAGAAAAGCATTTGATTTGTGTGTTATTGATCTTCGTGAGTTAGTATATGTAAATCTCAATCAATTATTTTCACACGTTTCTGATGATCTGAAATGAATTAAACTTCAAAATTCCTTTAAAATTCCAAGAAGCTCTGTCCAAAAATGGTTAGAGGACGTGAACTAAACTGATATAGCCAAGGAGTTGCACATTCGAATTATGGCATATTTTCAATAAGATGTACCCTTTCTCTTAAAAGCGCGATCAGTGGACTATCAAATGTATAATATTTAATTGATAAAGAAGACAGAATTCTAGACATCGAATTCGATCCAAAGGAGAAACTTTGATCATTCACACGTTTAATTGGAATTCGAGTAGAAAGCTCCAATGATTGGAGACATATTTTCTGAAAATAAATCTCATTTCAAAAGGCAGCGAGAGCTCAATCGATCAAAGAGTGGAGAAAACGGAAAAAAAGTAATAGCTTTCCAAGAGACTGAAAAGATTGTTATTTATAAAAAATAAGAGCGGCGCCATTTGGCTGGAACAGAACGGATATAATTTCTTTTTCCACTGAGTGCTCTGGTATTCTCTCACATACTATGTTATGGTGAATAATATCATCTTCGTTTAAAGACAAAGTTGATGAAGTAATTCGGAAAGAATGAAAAGCGGAAACTATCAAACCAATGCAGGGATGAAAGAAAGAATATATATGAGATATACGAGGTCGGAGATAGTTGAAAACTAAGGTTCTGAATTGAATAAAACCTGACAGGTGTCATGACAGGTCTGGAATGGTATATTAATGATTGGAATGCGAGATAATTTTGGGGTTGTCCAGGGACAGCATAAACATAAAATACCTGGAACTGAAAATCTCGAGTAGCCCTACTGAATGAAAAAAGATGGGAAATCAGTAACTTCCTGGAGATTCACTAGCTATAAAGTGTGTTTGAAAAGTGTTTTAACCGCCAACTTAGTTGCAAGGCAACCCTCGTAAGTCTAGGACTTGTATGAGTAAGGAAGACGAGGACCTCAGCTTTTTAAGTGTCATCCGAAGCACTACTCGGCTGGTTACCGTAGTCCACTAATCAAAAAGAATCAATATTAAAAAAAATAGTCGTGAAATGGCGAATTGTAGATTGAAAATGCGTTTTGGTGATCTGATTACTCCACCACAACAATAAGTTGCATTGAAATTAGAAATAGAATGAGACCCCTAGAAGAAAAACTACAACATTTCAATGAGTTGAAGGCTCTCATAAGAAACTTATTACTCAAAATATCGGAATTTTTCTTGAAGGAATCCACAGGTCGTTTGGATATTGCCAGTAGAAGGAATAAAATTCGATTCATTCATTCTGGAATTCATTGTATTCGTTTTTATAAATAATGAAATAATTCAAAAAATTACGAATTGTTAGGATTCGTTTTCGGAAATTAGCTCTATCAGCAAAATTATGAAGATGGGGATACGTTGATTATTACAGAATGAAGCATTGCGAAGATACTCAACGGGTTCCATAGTTTTTACTGACTGTGTACTTATAATATCAGTCGATGGAATAACCATTTCACTGTCAGGGGCGGATAAGGGGAGGAGGGCTATAGAGACTTGAGCCCAGGGCCCCGGATTCTGCAGGGGCCCCAAAATTGTGAAATAAACGGTTCATTTCAATTGCTAGTACACTTGTATAATAATGGATGAAAGAAATATTGTTACAAAATAATAATATTTTTATTTTTGATGTCAGATCTTCCATTCCTACTAAGTACTGAATAAGAAATAGTGTTAGTTAATAATATTTCGAGAGTTCTTAATGGGAGAGTACCTAATGATGACATGGGCACATATTCCATCAGTAAACAGGTTGGTTCTGATTTGGTATGATTGGATCGTTTGGTAATCTTATGGTTATTCAGCTGAACTATTTGGGTTGGGGTCCGTGGAACAGTTTTGTAACTCTATTAACTGGCGTAAGAACGTCCATTGTCAAATATCAATCTGAAATAATCAATATTATATATATTTCTTCGAAGAAATCATCAAATGGCCCATTTGTATACTAGGGGACTGTTAGTTCAGGACGCCAAAAGGTGTTTACACCATCTTGATCACCTAACTATTTAAGTCTGGTACGCAGTACCTAGCTGACCAACTGTTCCGTTTACACCAACATGAACAAGGGTATTTGGTTGGTATAAAGTCATTAGTCTTCTTACCAAGAGATGGTATAAACGTAGCAGATGAAAGAAAAAGTCTACGAAGATATTCTCAAGATAGTATCAACTTCGTTGTTCCCTTCAATCAAGGATTGTTCAAAGGTATTAACGAAAACTTGTGAACAGATTGAGTAGACTTCAAAAGGAATTGAATGAAGGAAAGGCTTTTTGAATCAAACATCAAAAAGAGAGGCTTCAAGAAATACATTTCTATTATATAACTAAATAGACATTATCATAACAAGCTGCAAAGCAGAAATGGGTGTCATTGATAATACATACAGGACTACAAATATTTGGACAAGTTCTCAATGATATCAATACCAAATCATTATAAAAGATACCTACTGAAGCAATACAAGCAATTATTCAAAGCAAATCCCGGAAGGCTTCTTCTTTTCTATGAAATACGCATAACATTGAGCTAGCAGAATCACTTTGGATTTCTAGAATTATTCTTTGATCATAATTCAAGGCCGATTCAAGTCCAATTGAAAGCTAATTTGAGGTTGATTTTCGCTCTCACATTTTTTTTGTTTGTATCTAATAGAAATCAATCAAGTTTACTCTAGCTATCAAAACCAAAAATAACATAGGAAAATTATAAAAAATCTGAATGGACCATAGTTTGAGATTAAGGCTCTCATTTTAGCCTTTTGTCGAATGATTTTAGGAAAAAATCTTTCAAGCAGGCGAGTTTTTGTGCTAAATGAATTAAACATTAAAGACAAATCTGAATACATAAAAATATTTCGCAACGGTGAAGTTATGGCTTATTAAAATTTACCATGAATTTTGTCTACAATATCTTAACATAATCAGAACAGACAAAACATTCGGCAATAGGTTAAAATCAGAGCCTTGAAATATTCATGAAATTTATCTTTTTATGTTATGCTTATCGGCTAAACTAGCAAAACCATCGATTTTTATAGATATTAACAATAGCTTGATTAATAGTCTCAGAAGAGCATTGAATTTTAGTGTTACATCTGAGGAAATACCAGATCTGGATTCGCCGGCTCAAAGTTGATCTAGCAGAATCCACGTTTTTACGTGAAAAAGCGCCAAGAATTCGGCAATAGGGTGAAAAATCAGCCTTAAATTATGTTCAGAGAAATTTTAACAATTCAATAGTATGTATCGAGCAACTACTGCGGAAAATAGGATATTTTATGCGAGTTTGACAAGATGATGAACCACGATGAGCCGTAGGCGAGGAGTATGAAATATCCAATTTCCGCACGAGTTGTACACTATATACTTTTCCTACGACCTACATAAAAAACATAGATATGTCGGATTTTAATTTCGCATGACTGTAGTACCTACTCACAAGCCATTTTTACAGGAAACCAATTCAATTGCCTGAAGGAGCATATAAGAAAGATGTATATTTTCTCAATTCGACTAAACACTCAAAAATCTGATGATATGGGTAACGTTCAAAATTTTTCAATAGCCCAGGGCCCCGCCATCAGTTAGTCCGCCCCTGTTCACTGTGCATTCAACAAAGAATTCAAGGAGCCTAGTCAGTACTCAATGCCTGTTCTGGAACTTTCAGAAACTATTGTTACGTTATTCGGGGGTAGAATGAACGACGACCCTGTCTCCAACAGATAACTAATTTATTTGAGCAAACACTAACACTTATCACAGACTAATTTGTAACAACTATTTATTATGGAGGTTATGAATGATATTTACGTAACTCTACTTCTTTTTCGACTGACTCTGATATTAGCTGGCCCTGTATATATATATATAGTGACTTGTTCTCGAACTTTCGGGAACATTCACTTTCCTGTCTTCTCTCTTCATCTGATAACTTCCAGGATATGCCATCCTCTTCTGTTCCAGATCTTTCACGAACAATCGACAATAATCTGGAATGTCCAATACAGGAGAATATTTTAATATCGGTTGTAACAGTTGTAACAGTTGTAACAGTTGTAACAGTTGTAACAGTTGTAACAGTTGTAACAGTTGTAACAGTTGTAACAGTTGTAACAGTTGTAACAGTTGTAACAGTTGTAACAGTTGTTCGCAATTATCTTACAGCAAAAAACATCTCTCAAGAATGATATAGATCAATGGAACATGACAGATTGAACAATATAATGCCAGTTGAATACAATCCTCAATAATGAATATTGTGTGACTCTTTAACGGCTCGGATTACCTGACTTTATTCTTTATTCCTCCTCAAAAAATTACCATTGATGGAAAAATCATATGACATTATTAGAGCGAATGATCATGACATATTTCACCAGCTATGGATGAAAGCATTTATTTGATGATATGAATTTTCATTACAAAACTGAACTTTCTCCCTTTGAAAAAATTGTATTATGTATTATTGCTACTATAACCTGGACCACTATACAGAATTTCCAAGAATGATTGCAATATTGTAGTGAGCATTATTGAAATATTTATCCATATGCCGCTTCTTGCTACATTGAAGTTATAGATATGAAAGGTAAGTACCTATTGAATGATTCGTATATGAGGATGAAACATGGAAATGAAGACTCTCTCTGAATAGCTGATTCCATCTTTCTATCGTCTAGAGAAAATGATGCAGAAATATAGGGACTATTAGTCGCTGAAATGATAATGTTTCCTATGTACAGAAGAATTATTATTCATGGAAAAATTATATGACACTATTAGAGTGAATAATCAATACATATTATTTGACCAGCTATGGATAGAAGCATTAATTTAATGATATGCATTTTCATAACCGATAACAAATATTGCTTCTGCACGTGGGAAACTATGAATGGAACATGGATTGCTAAAGTGATCAAGAGTTCCATAATCATTCAATCATGTCATGATGTTATCACTTGTAATCTTCCTAGCAGCAGAATCATTACCCATCATTTTTTTCAAAGAGATAAAAAATTGTAGGGAATTAATTCTGCTGCGCTGGAGATTCGGTAAGAAAATTTCATAAACTGAAGTTGCTTTTGATATGATGAGAAGATGACCTATTCTGCGTATATAGTAACTGAGATTCATTACCAAAATTTCAGAAACATCTGAAACAGATATCCGTTTCCAATCATAACATCTAATATCACTCATGTTTTTGTTGGTAGAAAATTTTCCTCGTCTTCGACTCGGGATAATTTTCTATCAACAACAAAAACATTCGTGACCTTGAAACAATTATAGGGAATTAATTCTGCTGCGTGGGAGATTCGGTAAGAAAATTTCATAAATTGGAGTTGTTTTCAATATGATGAAAAGATGAACCCTACGACCTATTCTGCGTAGATAGTAACTGAGGTTTAGTACTAACATTATGATATCAGATGTTACATTTAAAACAGTAATCCGTTTTCAATCATAACATCTAATATCACATGTCTACCCAGATATTATTATGCGTGACGATTGTCAATGGATATAAGGCGCTTCATTTTTGACAGACCACCCGTGAACAGCTAAAGAAATGTGATACTGTTCTCACTGTGAAACATATTCTTATTGACTGTCCTGACCTACAACCACAGCGAATAACATCCCAAATCCAGGCTGATCTACAAAATGTCCTCAATATTAATAATATCGAGTCATTGATGACATTTTTGAAAAGTGTTAACCTACTGAAATGTATTTAGTCCATGGAAATACCTATAGTTCTATATATGTATAAATATGTATACTACTCCGCCGCTAATAACCTTGCAGGTTGATGCGGTTTTTTTCTGAATAAAAAAAAAGATCACTTTCGTCATTAATTTCGTCAATAGGAACCAACATAATTATCGCATGTAATACAACTAGTGTATTGATGATTATCGAAACACAAATTCTTTCGATTGTGCGCTCGTGTAGTTTCCAAGCAACATGATTTGTTTCGAAAAAGAGAAGGAATTTCCTATAATCATCAATAACACGAGTTGTATTTGTTCAGATTATTTCATGAATGAAATCAAGCCATTCTGATGATTTCCTATTCATTGTTTAAATTAATAATAAACGTACAGTTTATGGACTTAGTTATTTTGATTATGCATTGTAGTTCGACACAAGAAGATTCGTTATGCAACCAACAAAACACAGCATGTAGGTATACAATAGCCAATCAGGAGCCGAAATACAAAATCGAAAACATGGTGTTATTGCTTATCAACACAATCAATCAAACACGTGTATTTTACCATGAATGAAATAATCACGGTAATCACCCGTTGCTATGAGCAACGTATACAAAAAGGAGACTTCTAATTGGTTGAAAATAAATTTATGAAATTTTTGCGGTAATCTCCCGTTGCTATGAGCAACGTATAAAAAAAGGAGCCTTCTAATTGGTTGGAAAGAAAATTATGAAAATTATACCTACTCTATCCAGGCTATGACATTGATTTGTATCACTGGAAATATTAACAGGCGGTTTGTTTGATCCGTTTTGTATGAGAAGCTGCTTTCCATAGGAACATCAGGTCAAAGAGAATTTGTGAACGCCACAAACACTACTGCATCGCAATTCACTAAAAAATATATTCGAATGGAGGACAAACAGAATTCGCTATCGAAACACTTCGCCCTGGAATTGCTTTTGTCATATGAATGATTGTTATGCACAAAGGACTAATGAATACTTTTCACATCAGGAGGAATTTTGAAGTGCTCATTTTTCGAGTCTGAATAATGATTACGATCGAAAAAAATATTCTCAAAATCTTTCTCAATAACAGAATCACTTCAAATTCAAAAATTTAAAGCATACATTAATCAAACTTCACAGGGTAATAATATGAATAATTCAATGCATAGTTATCGGTTTAGACATGGTCTCTAGGAAAATATTTCCTTATACGATTTTCTGATTTGAGATTTATTGTCTGAAGGCACTGATTCTTTCATTACACGCTGGTGCAATAGTGGAAGGTTCAGCATTACCTGTGAGGCTGCAATGGGGCACGTGAATATCGCCCCTGTGATTCCCAGACAAGCTATCCGCTGCACTTTCTTCAGCTTGACTTGTGCTGAAATCTGTTGCATCTTTGGCCACCATATCGATGAAGCGTAGGTGACCATGGATTTGAGGATCGTTTTGTTTCAGACCCCTTGTCTTGTTGAAGACTCATACAGGTTGCTGTTCCATGTCAGTTTTTGGTCGATTATTACGCTCAAATATTCAACTTCTTTGTGAAAAGTGAGCTAGATTCCATTCAGAGTTGGATTTTCAAGTTCATACTTTCGCCTATTTCGTCCTTTTCTGGCGACTTGAAAGGCGACCTGGAAAGTTTGATGTTTTTGATAACCATAGTTGTGAAGATCTTCCCAGCTAAGCGTCTGCTGGATCTGCTAGGGTTATGGAAAACCCTTTCCAGCTGAGCACGTACTGTTTGTTCTCCATAAATTTCTCGAAACTAGGAAAGTGTGTCTGCAGGAGATCAATCAAATTTTTATAGGGTTAGCGTGCCGTTGGAGTGTTCTTCTGACAAAACTTCGTGAAGGCGTTGTGCTGGGGCTAATTCTGTGATCCCCTCACACATCTGCTTCCATGTTCTTCGCTTCGATTTTCTGAGTTTTTTATTGTACACAGAAAAAGCTGTTTTGTAGTCTTTCCAGTATCCCAGACTCTTAGCTCTATTGAAAAGTCTGACTTTCGCAGCATAGGATATTGTGCCTGTTACTCTTTTTGCTTCATTCGATGAGGCTTCGGACTTCCTCTGGTGGAGGGTGCGTTGCGAAGTCCCCTGGGGAGTAGGCCGAGGCAATAACCACCTTTCTCTTGCCTACCTCAGTTGGCATTTTCACTATAGCGGTTGCAAAATATCCAGTGATGAACTCTGGAACAGGAAAAAATTCAATATTAGGTGCTAGCAAAATGGCTGCTCGTGGATTTTCGTGAGAAGAACAGTAGAGTTACTTACTGTTGAGTCCTTGTTCCTGAATGTTGTCTTCAATAAACATCATTCTAAGCACACTCGTGGGAGCTTTCGAATGTTAAAAGTTTATTTCAAGACAATCGAGCTTTTGGTTCATATTGGAGGTTGAGGTGGGCCTTTTGGCTTATTCTTCCCCTTAACTACGCCGGCATGGGATCTGTCCAGGTTCCGAGGCACAATCTTGCCTTTGGTCACCTTCTCTTCTTTGTATGCAGCACTTTTGGCAGCCTTCTCGATCTCCTTCTTGGTACTAGCTGCACTTTGATTGGTACGTGTGGTCAGGTATAGCCGATTTGAATTTGCTACTCCTTGAACTGAGGGTTATGTGACCATACTCAACTCATTTTTCTCAACCTTTCGGCCGATTGGATTTCAACCGAAATGGTAAAAAGTTCTAGAGGGCCTTCGGATGTTCTTCTCAGTACCCTCCAGGTGTTGCGTTCAGGCTATCATTCTGAGCCTCTATCAATCCAAGTATTTCCTTCGTGGCTACCTGGTAGGTACGCCACCAAGATGGTATCTTTCGACCACTGCACGGTAGCGTTATCAACACACATTAGGGCTAACCAGCCAGGTCTATTGTGGGAGCTGTGGAAGAAAGGCTTTGTAGCAGCCCTTTCTCTCAGCTCAATTATTATATCTAGAATTGCCTTCTTTACGGCTCCAATTTGTTCCGTTGTCAGGAGAGCATTCTGTCATTTGACTGAAGGTTTGGTGGGCAGTGAGGCACGTGTGCCTCTATCTGCCGGCTTCTGGTCGTTTGGTCAGTTGACCGTCGGAAGTCTTTTCCTCTGAACGGACCCTTTTCATCTCTTTGTCAGAAGTTGACTCCTTCAACGGTTCAACCGCTTTCGTCCTGGCCTCGTCTTGACGAGGTATTTGAACTTTTTTTTGGCAGTGCCGTTGAGCCTGATTCGATCATTTCCTTCCGAGAGGGCCTTTGCGGACTTATCTGTCTCGCCGTCACTACTGGATTTTTTGGAAAGGTCAGCTTCTTGTTCAAGACATTCGGCGTCCTGTATGATTCTTTCCGTTTCCATGAGGATTTCGTTCCTGTATTCTTTGGAGAGTTTTCCTCAGCCTGTTTTTTCCTTAGTATCCATAAATGATCCCACTAGAAGCTATGGAAAAAACGCTGGAAGGCAAATGAAACCGGGGGCGCCAGGTACTTCAGAGTTCGCATAATCACATCTAGTCCTCCCACTAGCCATGCAAACTTCGGCCTATGCTGTACTTGGGGAGATTTTCATTGTAGTTCTCTTCTATTCGACCAGCTGGTTAAGGCAAGCCTTCAATGCATCATCAGCCATTGCTGGTTGTCAGCGCGGTCTGTACCACGCAGGTTTCCACAGATAGTCCCAGCTCCCCGGCGTGCCAGGGATGCTTTGGACATAACATCTATTCAACCCCCGACCCCCTGGGGAACAGGTTCCCTCCTCCACGCTGTGGTTCCTGGTATCGATGGGTTGATCAGTATCACCTCATTTAATATGCAGTAGTAACCTGCAACGTGATCGTGGGTCACACGACCCGCGTCAGTAGATATGCTAGGACATCATCACTACCAGAATAGGGCAAACCATGTGTTAGAGAGAGAAACGCATAAGCTAATGCGTAAAAGAGAGATAGAATGCAACGCTGTGACGTCACAACGTTGCTGCTTTCTCTCTCTGACATCAGATCTGACATGGAACAATTTGACAGATGACATGAAACACTTTTTAATGGACAGATGTGTCAATCGCCATATCTGACATGGCAGACGACTCAATCGACAATTCAAGAGAAACACGTTACGTCATAGAGTAATTCAACAATTAAAAAAGCCTTCGACGACGACGGGATTTGAACCCGAGACCATCGGACTATGAATCCGATACGTAAAATCATCGCCACGACCACTACATGATATAATTAACGGTGGAAATCGAGGCGACAAGAGACCGCGCTGCGTGACGTAATCGAGCTAGATCCGTTTCAGCGATATCTAAGCGGTACGTTCGCTTGGTGCATTGTTGCCGGACGTTTGAAATATTCCGAGTAACATATACATAGTTGCCAAAATACGTCATTTCAGATATGGGTATATTAGGGGGCTGCGTGGGGAGACGGGGGACTCTAAGACGATAGGTTCTTAGTGTTTCCACTCAACTCATTTATTTTGTTTACGTCGTAACCACAAAAGCAGATGAGGTAGCTGTCGGCCAAACGCTGCGAGATTTCCAACCACAAACTGATACATTCAAGTTGGAATATGTATAGGGTGATTATAAAAAAACTCATGTACAGAGTGATTTGCTGAGGCTACCCATTGCGACGCATTGAGCCCTGCACAGCACAGGACAATTCAAATCAATCTTTGTTGTAAAGAGGGGTGGGAGGAGGAGGAGAATTGTCAAAAACGATCATCAAATATATCATCATTTAAACTGCGAACATCGCTGCTGCTGATCGTACTATAATGGAGGCTGTTCTAGCATTCCTGCACGGCGAGAAGAGACTGCAAGACTTTTCCAAAGAAGAATTGAAAGAATTTCCAATCAAATATTTGATACAACATGCTATACCATGGAAATTGTCGGATGTTTGGCATAAATTACCAAACGAATATCAATGTAATTTTGAGTTGAGGATTCGTTTACCATGTTTCATTCATTATAATAGACCGGCTTCTCGAACCCAGGTAGATGGACCGGTCAGTTCACAGCACGATTGCCACGGTTGTAATTATTTTTTGAAATGAAGAGGAACCATGAATTATTGATAAATAGTATGTGAATATGTTATGTTTCATCACATCATATCCATCGTTATAAAGAATTATTCTCAAGTTAATTTTCATCTATATTTGTTTGGAATATCTACTGTTCAAGGCGATAGAATGGCGTGCAGAGTATGCAAAAATTTTTGTTATTGCGCATACGTATGTAAATCTAGACGTAATGAGAGTGCAGTAGCCGAATGTTTCACAACAGTCACCTAGTTCTCTTGGTTTCCGCGTGAAAAAATTAAAACGAAAGCTACAAATTTTCGTTTCTTTCAATAACTCAGAAACTAGAAGTTTTTAATTGGAACGTTCTTCAGGGACTTTTTCACAAGGAAACGCAATTTACCTCGAGCAATATACCCATTTCGACACATTGAACCCTGCACAGCACAGGACAATTCAGTAGAACGATGCCGATTTGAAAAGAGAGCTTCACAAAACGGTCACTAGATGTCATAGTGGTGGCGCTGGAGTTGCTTTGTTACATGTCGCTGATGACTGCTCCAGCGGCGACACATTATGACGTCACTACGTAGTCACTTTTTCAATTGATAGATGGGCCAATCGACATAATTGTGGGGAACGAAACACGTTACGTCATAGAGTACTGACATCGCAATTAATCAAAAAAAGTCGCGGAGCAAATTATCTTGCAAAAGTCAGAATGCACAGAACTGCTACAAATGATACACAGTCTACGGTGGTATCACGACTTCATTATTATTATTCAAGAAAAATTATTTCGTATTCAAAATGGTAAAATCGAGTCGAAAATCATATACACAGACAAATGGACATTAACAACGACCAACTTCGATATTATTGGTGAAGGAAAAAAAAAAGAATTATTATTCAAAATAAACGAATCGAAAATCATGCACATTCTAAAAGACATTAACTGCCAATTTATTATAAAAGGTGAGGAGTTATAAATCATAAACTCATGCCAGAAGGATACTATAATATCGGAAATGATAAAACGACATTGAGATATCGACATCAAGCAAGAGAAAAAAAAACAAGTCAAAAGAACAAGGCCAACGCTGTCATTATTAATATATCAAAATTCATCTTTCGGTAACAAAGCTAAGGCCGAAATATTTTGAACAATAATGAATAAACAAGAAAGCGATGTGCATCGAAAAGCTTCTAACATTCACATAATTACAATTTTACCTTATTGACAAATTCCAACATAATCACACTTGATGAAATCTGAACAATGAACGGGAATAGAAAATCAACGATTTCAATAATTGAAAATCTATCGACCCCTCTGCCCATGCACAATTCATGAGAACAACCGTACACAATCATTCGAAATCGAGTGAAAACTGAAAACTAGCTGGTGACTGCTACGCTATTAAAAATCGCTGATAATGTGTTTTCTGTTACACGAACAAACTCTCGAGAAATCGTAATTATTTGAATCTGATTTATAATGGAAAGGTGTATGAAAAATCATATTCCAGGGACATATTATTAGGGAATCGAAGCCTAAGAAATATAAATTCGCAATGCTCTCAATGAGAGGATCTGATAACAGAGAGGGTTATTTGAATATGGTCGAATTGCATCAACTGAATTCTCACATTTCTAAAGAATCCTATAACCATTTTGAAATTATGAACGAAATAGGCCTAACAGATGACGAAAGTACATGACTTGAACTAACAAAATAAACCCGAAAACTGTTTCGAGAACCCATGAAATAATAACCCTTTCACAATGATGCTTGAAAGCATATTTTCTGTGAAATTATGTCTTTATTCACTCCTTGATTTCGTGATAGCTTTGGAACAAGGTATTAAACAGAAATTTCCATGAAGGAAGATATATAAATATAGAACATCTAAGGAGTACTTACAACGAAAAAATCCTCAAGATTGAAATGAAAAATTATTCTCTATATTGAATACTCAAAAAATTCAATCAATATTAGCTACTCTAAATGCTAGGCAAGTATTCGCGTTCACAAACGTAATTGACGTCCATCAACATGAAAAATTCGAGAGGAAATACGTAATAGTCACGAATTCTGAAGAGAAATCATCAATTTCTGAATTATGTAAATAAAACCCTTATGAAAAGATCTATATACAATGACATGCGATAGGATCAAAGGCAAATCAATGCCAACAAAATCAAGAATCCTTCAGAACCCCACCTATTTGCATTGAGCAAAAAAAAATAAAATGATTCCTATCAAAATACTACACTATTATTTCATCATTGAAATTGAAAAAAAAAACATATCTACGCAAAGACAAGCTGATTCATAGATAAACTCTTTTCTCGATGAATAGGCACTCTCGATAAGTGGTAGAATAAAACAAATAATATACTCGTGATTTCCATAATGTGTGGAGCTCAGGATTTTTCCTGAGGATTTCGAAAATGACAACTCACCTTAATGCAAAATTTAGCGGTTTGCAAAAAATCAACGAAACATTTATGACAAATTCTGCAGCAATTTTTCGGACCACTTTTTGTTACAAGCATCATTCATATGGATACCTGGAGCACTGAAAGAACTTGTTCAATATCGAAGTAAAATCAAACTATACTACAATAACGTAAAGTTTCTGAACTATAATCAGTTCAACTGTTAACAGCACTGATCGTACAAAAATGAAGGCCTTTCTAGTATTCCTTTATGTTGAGAAGAGGCAGCTTTTGTCTTGGTTGTAATTATTTTTGAAATGTATAGAGATCATTATCAAAATACAACCCAAGTAGTGACCTAGAAGCAAATGTATCCGAATCAAATTCTCGGACTATTTTCATTGAAATAATCGAATTCCTAAAACTCGAAGAATTCGAATACACTATCAATAAAAAAAATGATATAACAGTGGATCGTTTATCAAAATATTTCATAACTAGGGACTCAAAATCAAATGCACACGATCAGTGAAAGAACCAAACTCATTAAACTCATTAAACTCGAGGAATTCAGCTAGACTAGCAAATTCCGAATGAAGCAAAAAAAAACCTACAGTAGCCGACTTCTTATCATAATATACGTAACGCTGAGTGGTTACAACAGCTATATACGAGCAAGTACGAAATTCAAAGACACCGAATGTGTTTATAATATAATCTCGAACATTCAGAAGGAAATCCACAAAATCCACATTGAACTGCTGAAGACCCTATCTTGAATATACGCTCACCCAATACTTAATTACTTAAGTGATAGTGAGAGGTATAAAATTCGATGTTTTCCTCACAAACAAAAGATACATCTCACAGCACCAGTTATTCAAGAATTCAAGAATTATCATAAATATTCATGAACTTGGTTGTCAAAAGTAGAGTCATAATAATACTTTCGAATACGTATAACAGCCAAAATTTCTAACTAATATTCACCATAAAAGAAAAGAAGAAAAAAAACTATTGTATACTGAAAGGGAAATGATTGAATGAAGAAAAAGTAACGAGTCCAAGATATAACGGACCAACAAAGTCGAACAACATTGAAAATTATTTCGAAACATGCTAAAAGACTGTACTATCGAAACAGGCTCGCGACGTGAAGGTCACATAAATATAATGATTCCAAAGACCTCAAATAAACGTAACATTGCGAATTAAAAAACTCAATGAAAACGGCATGCACCCATGGAACTCATGAAATGAATCTAAAAGGAAGATTTTATAGTTCGAATTGTCGATAAAATTGATATTGAAACAAAAACTAACGTATATAAAACTCTCGTTACAGGAGAAAAGCCAAACCGAGGCTTCTTGGTATTTTTCGAAACACTCGGTACAAAAACAAGCGACGACTGGAAACATGACAGCGTGAAATTATTCAATGTTTTCTAGATAGTCAGGCTTACATAAGAATATTAATCGTACGTCATCAAGATTCTGAACCAATGATTAATGAATTCAATAATATAATGGGATATTTCAGGAATATCATCAACGGAGAGAGAATAACAACCAATCATGATAAAAAGCAATGAATTTATGCCAAAATATTAATGATAAAAGGGTAATAATTGTAGAAAATACTCAATTATTACTTCAAGCTCATCACTTGTTGAATTTTTGTGAACGTAATGCAAGCTTCTTCATTGTGATTAAATGATATCATGAGCTGACAATCAAACTTTATTTGTGCTATAGTATATCTTCCTCGAAAACATATGTAATCATGCCTTTTGCAATTGTTTCATTCATTTTTTAGTATGTCTGTGTTATATATGTTTATTATTTTGCATGTCTAAATATGTGATGTCTGCATACATTCCAGTTTCTTGACTCATAAACCACTCAAGTGTTGTTTATCCTTCGAATTATGATAATTGTAATTGAGTGAAACCGGAAAATTTCTATTCTATTTTATTCCATCTCAAAAATATTATGTTCTGAAAAGTCGTTTATTTTCTATTTATATTTCTACAATTATTACCCTTTTATCATTAATATTTTGGCATAAATTCATTGCTTTGTATCATGAGTGGTTGTTATTCTCTCTCCGTTGATGATATTCCTGAAATATCAAATTATATTATTGAATTCATTAATCATTGGTTCTGGATCTTGATGACGTATGTTTAATATTCCTATGTAAGCCTGACTATCTAGAAAACATCGAATAATTTCACGCTAAATATCTCATGGATCCCGCAGCCGTTCCCAAGAAGAACGCTGACTCTGCTGAGACAGCATATCATCTTTCATACATCATGTTAACAAGATAATCATTTGTTCAGTTCAGTTGCATTTTTGCTCTCATCATAGTTAGACCTATTTTCCATGTAATTTCCGTAATTAATCAAATCATTGTGAAATAAATATTTTTAAAAAAGGACTTGAGCACTTCAAAAAGTTATTTGGCGCAGTCGTGCGGATTTTCCAGAGTTTACCGTATTGTACGTGAACTTTTCGTTTCAACGATTGACTGGAAATTCGAACCTTGTTGCTTCGTTGAGTGGAAGTGTTGTATTGGCGGCTCTTCAAACATCAAGAAACCGAATCTATCGCAGATACCAATTCAACTCATCATCAACGGATCATCGGAATTTGGAACAGAATCGACCAAGTTCTCGAAGAAGACTCCTACAGTGAAGACAAAATCGCCGATCTGTTGGTCCTCTTCATAGTTAAGTTGGAGATGCTCATAGTCACTTTGATTTTAATGTAAGTACAACTTTATGGAAGAATTGTTGAACGATTTTGAGAAATTGAATATCGATACCCCTTTAACTGACTCTCAAACAAATACTTTTTCACCTCTGCCAAATTCAGAATCCAATATGGCCCAACAATTGAAACCTGAATACCTTAATTGCATTCCCGAATTCGATGGAAATCCCAACGAATTGAACAGATATATTACGATTAGTGAGTCTTTGATCAAGAATTTCTATAACACAGAAAATCCAGAACATTTTCAAAACACTTTCTTGGTGAACTCAATTATTTCTAAATTAAGAGGCAATGCCAAACTTTTAGTCAATATCCAAAATATTTCCTCATGGGAAGATCTGAAATCAACTCTTATCAGAAGCTTTGCCGACCAAAGAGACGAAGCATGCCTTAATAGAGATTTAGTCATGTTGAGGCAAGCGGCTGGCGAAAAACCTCAACAGTTCTTTGACAGGTGTTTGAAAATATTGAATCTTCTATGTAGTTATACTGATGTTCACGAGACTACGGATGCAGCGAAAAAATTAAAACGAGATCTTTACCAAGATTTAGCCTTGAAAACATTCTTAGCCGGATTAAGAGAACCCTTAGGAACAACAATACGTTGCATGAAACCTACAAGTTTAAGTGAAGCTCTTCAATTTGTGATCAGAGAAGATAATATTAACTATTTCCAAAATTTCTCCAATAAAACAATCACCCGGAATCAAATTACCCCAAATCAAAGACCATATTTGCCTCAACAAAGATATAATAATGGACAAAACATGCCTTTCAATGTCCAAACACAGAATAACCATTTCAGACAAAATACCTTTCCTTCCCAACCTGTGAATATTCAAACTAGACCAAATAATCCACCACAACGGTATTTCTCGAATGCACAAGTTTTTGGAAGACCTGAAAATAGAAATGTTTTTAAACCAAACTCAAACCAAACGTTTCCAAGAGCTACGCCTATGAGTATGTCGACAAGAAATACTGGAAATTTTGCTAAACCTTCAACCTCATTTCAAAATCAAAATCAAACATACAGGCCTACTCCAATGAGTATTTCAACAAGAAATACCAATAATTTCAACAAACCCCAGCAGAATTTTGTTTCGGAAGAACTATTTTATACTGAAGGTGACCAAAATTCTTGCCAAAATTATCAATATCAATTCGAACAAGACCAAATAAATATTGATCAACATTATTCTGAGGAAGATGGTCATTGTTTTGAAGAAATCCCAGAACAACAAGATGTTGACGCAAATGTTGAAACTTATCAAGAAAATTTTTCAGAAACGCCTCTGAACAACCAAAATACTTAGAACCATTAATAATCTCACTAAATAACGTAAATACGAGCGAACTATCATACATCGTATTTCCTGAGCTCAATGTTAAAATTCTGATAGATTCGGGCTCAACGAAATCGTTCATTGACCCGGATATAGCCTTCAATTTTTTTCCAAATTCTATAAGAGATGAACCTTTCATAGTATCCACGGTTTTCCAAAAATCAGCACATAAATATAGCGCATCAATACCTGCCTCACCTATTTTCAAATTGCCCAAACAAAAGAATCTGAAATTCTATCTATTCAAATTCCATAACTTTTTTGACGGTTTAATCGGACTAGACAATTTAAAATTCTTAGAAGCAAATCTTGATTATAAGGGAGGATATCTAATAACCCCTCACACTAAGATCCGACTTTTATTTCACCCAACAAAGAAAGAGCTGAATTTGATTTCGATTCAACCTAGAACACAACAAATTATTAAAATAAAAACTTCGATTCGAGACGGCGAGATCGTAATACCATATAAAAAAATTCACAATTGTGAGATACCAGAAAGTCTAAGTATCGCTAAAAATGGCGAAGCATTCACAACGATACTCAATAATACTACCAAAACAGTGACTTTAGATTTTTTCGAACCTATAACAGTTGACAAATTCGATCGACAAGAAATTCAAAATTTTGATTTTAATCACATTCAAGACAGCCCAAAGCAAGATTTAGACCTTCGAAATATAAGAACCGGTCATCTTAATGATGAAGAGAAAAACTCAATTCTGAATCTCTGTGAAGAATTTGCGGACATATTTTATCATGAGAATATGCCACTGACTTTTACGAACCGTATAAAGCACAAGATCAAAACAACAGACGAGATTCCCGTATATTCTCGACCATATCGTTATCCCTTCGTTTACAAAGACGAAGTGGAAAAGCAAATTAAAAAAATGTTAGACTCAAAAATAATTCAACCCAGCAACTCACCATGGTCCTCCCCAATTTGGGTAGTGCCAAAGAAATTAGACGCCTCTGGTAAGCAGAAATGGCGGGTAGTCATTGATTATAGGCAACTCAATAACAAAACTGTAGATGACAAATATCCCTTGCCTAATATAACTGACTTGCTCGATAAGCTAGGTAGGTGCCAATACTTCTCCACACTCGATTTGGCCAGTGGATTTCACCAAATCGAAATGGACAAGGATGATATTGAAAAAACAGCATTCAATACTGAGAACGGGCACTACGAATTCCTTCGTATGCCTTTTGGGCTGAAAAATGCCCCAGCAAGCTTCCAAAGGGTAATGGACAATATCCTGAGAGGTATCCAAAACGAACAATGTTTGGTCTACCTTGATGATATAATCATTTTCTCCACTTCCCTTCAGGAGCATATCGAAAGGCTTAGGAACGTATTCCAAAGACTAAGAGATTCAAATTTTAAAATCCAACTAGACAAATCTGAATTTCTTAGAAGAGAAGTAGCCTACCTGGGCCACGTAGTGACCCCTCACGGCGTTAAACCCAATCCTGATAAAATAAGAGCTATTAAACAATTCCCAATTCCTAAAACACCAAAACAAATTAAAGGATTTTTAGGGCTTCTAGGATATTATCGCAAGTTTATTAATAATTTCGCAAAGATCACGAAACCATTGACGAAATGCCTTAAGAAAGGAGCCAACATTGTACACGACCAAGAATTTATAACCTGTTTCGAAACATGCAAAAATTTACTAATTAATGAACCTATATTACAATATCCAGACTTCTCGAAAACCTTTAATTTAACTACCGACGCTAGCAACGTTGCCTTGGGAGCCGTGCTCTCACAAGGACCTATCGGACGAGATTTGCCAATAGCATACGCCTCCAGGACCTTAAACGACTCAGAGCAAAATTATTCCGTGATTGAAAAGGAACTTCTTGCCATAGTTTGGGCAACAAAGTATTTTAGGCCATACTTATTCGGTAGAAAATTTAACATAATAACGGATCATAAACCCCTCCAATGGCTGTTTTCCCTAAAAGACCCCAATTCGAAATTGACACGTTGGAGAATAAAACTAGAGGAGTATAACTATGACATTATATACAAAAAGGGAACACAAAACACTAACGCAGACGCTCTCTCTAGGATAGAAATACATACCAAAGACACAAACGACTTTTGGAATCAGTTGGATGATATACTGAGAGACACAGACAATTACAATGAAAATCAATCAAATCTCTTCAAAAGACCTGACAACATCCGTCCCGAAAAATCTCCTATAGACTTTTACACCGAAACCATCTCTATCCCTATAGATGACGTAGATAATTGTTCAACCCAAGTACAACCCGATCCTGAACTTTCTATAAATACTGAAGAAGTAAACGAAACAAATGAACAAACTACAAGCAATGAAAACGAAACGCAAAATCAAGACAATCACGAAGAAAACTTAAATGACGATGATCAAACAATTCACTCGAACAACGAACAGAATCCAATTTTCGGAATACCAATAATGGAAACAGCAGTCAACTATGGACTGAATCAAATATTCATTAGCTCCGTTTTACATTCCCCATGTAAACCGAAAATTAAAATTTTATTTGAAAAAAAGAAACGCATACACTTACAACTCTCACGGAATGATTTCGAAAAAGACACCATTGACTTCATAAAAAATTATATAAACCCCGAGATCCAATATTATCTATATTTCGAAAGTCCAGAACTTTACGAACCATTCACGACCATTCTTCAACAATATTTCAAATCATCTTCACTGAAATTCAAGAAATGTACTAAAAAACTCATTGACATCACGAACAAAGATGACATGAAAGAGATCATTCAAAACTACCACGAAGGTAAGTCTAATCATAGAGGAATAGACGAAACGCTTCAACGCATTAAAGAAAAATATTATTGGCCTTTCATGAAGAATTCCATACAAACGTTCATCAATGAATGTGAAGTTTGCCAACAAAGCAAATATGAACGACGCCCAGTGAAAATAAAAATGAATGTAACCCCAACGTCTACCAGACCGTTCGAAATAATCCATATGGACACCTTCACCTTAGAACAGAACAAATTTTTGACCATCATAGATAGTTTCTCGAAATATGCTCAAGCATATCACCTAAATTCTCTCTCAAGTACAGAAATAGTTGATCACCTCATTCAATTTTTCTCGCATCACGGTGTACCTGAACAAATCATCGTTGACAATGGTACCGAGTTCAAAAACTCTGTGATTTCCGAACTACTAGGACTACACAAAATCAAAATACATTTTTGTTCGCCCAACCATCCCCAATCGAACGGAACTATCGAACGATTCCATTCGACAATTATCGAACATGTACGACTCCTTAACACACGAGGTTTTCTGAAAACACCCGTAAAAATGAAGATGGTTTACGCCATTCTTGCGTATAATCATTCCTTGCATTCAGCCACCAACATGAAACCAATAGACATCATCAATGGCCACATAACCAATAATGACCCTTTCAATTTGGAAATCGAAAAACTCTTAATAAATGATTATATAATCACAATCAGAAACTCATCGAATCCAAAATTAATCAAATAGCTAAAATCGTAGAAGGTCAAGTATACCGAGAAAATTCAATATATATTAAAAACGTTTTCAATGAAATCATCAGTCTATATGAAATGATTTTTTCCATTCTACAAGACATTGAAAATTCAATGATTTTTTCAAGATTAGGAATAATGCATCCCAGCATTATGAAAACAGGTGATTTTTTCAATGAACTCAAAATTATACAAGATAATATCCCAAATGGAAAACGTTTACCCTTAGATGTCACCATAGAGAATGTGTTGCTTCTGGAGAAACTAGTAAAGATAGATAGCTATACATTTAATAACAGAATAATATACATTCTGAATATTCCAATCTCATTTCCATTTGAATTTGATCTCTTCCACCTATACTCAATTCCCATTCCTGAAAAGAGTCAGTTCAAGGTAATTATCCCGAAAAACAAATTTTTGGCTATAAATAAGTTGTACTACGCATATTCGAGTGACGATTGTACGAGACTTGCACTCCAATCCTACTTCTGCGATGGAATGAAAATACAAGAACTTCAAGAAGAAAACCCCTGCGAAGTCCACCTTTTGAGCCTGAAAAACACTTCCACTTGCCCACAAACATATGTCTCTATCTCTAGCCCCATGGTTAGAAGACTAGGAGAATCCAATCAATGGGTGACCGTACTGCCAAAAGAAGAAAATGTGAAAATCAACTGCCACCACCAAGAAGAAATAATAAAGATAAAAGGCACAAACCTATTCGAAATCCCAATCGGCTGTCGAATCACCACCCCTCTGCGAAATATCAGTAACGAAGAATATTTCAGCAATCCCGGCAAGCCGATTCTATTCCCAAATATCGATACATTTGCGAATGAACCACCCAGAGAAGACCTCAAGATCGCTCTCGAAGACATCGCATTGGACGATCTATACAATATCAAGAGGATGACTTCCGAAAACCAACCAAGTATTTCTTTCGCCTCTACATTCCACATCCCTAGTATTTGGACAATCATTTTGTATGGATCTGGAATCATATTGATTGGTTTCATCGGATACAAAAACATTCGGCCAAGACGATGCATCAAGAAGAAGCAAGAAAATGAGCAGCCCGCAATAGACCTCTCAGAAGTTCAAATCTCTCGCTAACCCTCTGGATTTGAATCTTTGGGGGGAGGAAATATCTCATGGATCCCGCAGCCGTTCCCAAGAAGAACGCTGACTCTGCTGAGACAGCATATCATCTTTCATACATCATGTTAACAAGATAATCATTTGTTCAGTTCAGTTGCATTTTTGCTCTCATCATAGTTAGACCTATTTTCCATGTAATTTCCGTAATTAATCAAATCATTGTGAAATAAATATTTTTAAAAAAGGACTTGAGCACTTCAAAAAGTTATTTCGCTGTCATGTTTCCATTTGTCGCTTGTTTTTGTACTGAGTGTTTCGAAAAAGACCAAGAAGACTCGGTTTGACTTTTCTCCTGTAACGAGAGTTTTATATACGTTAGTTTTTGTTTCAATATCAATTTTGTCGACAATTTGAACTATGAAATCTTCTTTTTAGATTCATTTCATGAGTTCCATGGGTGCATGCCGTTTTCATTGAGTTTTTTAATTCGCAATGTTACGTTTATTTGAGGTCTTTGGAATCATTATATTTATGTGACCTTCACGTCGCGAGCCTGTTTCGATAGTACAGTCTTTTAGCATGTTTCGAAACTGATGACATAATTTTCAATGTTGTTCGACTTTGTTGGTCCGTTATATCTTGGACTCGTTACTTTTTCTTCATTCAATCATTTCCCTTTCAGTATACAATAGTTTTTTTTCTTTTTTTCTTTTATGTCGTACATTAGTTAGAAATTTTGGCTGTTATAAGTATTCGAAAGTATTATTATGACTCTACTTTTGACAACCATGTTCATGAATATTTATGATAATTCTTGAATTCTTGAATAACTGGTGCTGTGAGATGTATCTTTTGTTTGTGAGGAAAACATCGAATTTTATACCTCTCACTATCACTTAAGTAATTAAGTATTGGGTGAGCGTATATTCAAGATAGGGTCTTCAGCAGTTCAATGTGGATTTTGTGGATTTCCTTCTGAATGTTCGAGATTATATTATAAACACATTCGGTTTCTTTGAATTTCGTACTTGCTCGTATATAGCTGTGGTAACCACTCAGCGTTACGTATATTATGATAAGAAGTCGGCTACTGTAGGTATTTTTTTTTCTTCATTCGAAATTTGCTAGTCTAGCTGAATTCCTCGAGTTTAATGAGTTTGGTTCTTTCACTGATAATAGGCTTGGTTCGTGTGCATTTGATTTTGAGTCCCTAGTTATGAAATATTTTGATGAACGATCCACTGTTATGTCATTTTTTTTATTGATAGTGTATTCAAATTCTTCGAGTTTTAGGAATGCGATTATTTCAATGAAAATAGTCCGGGAATTTGATTCGGATACATTTGCTTCTAGGTCACTACTTGGGTTGTATTTTGATAATGATCTCTATACATTTCAAAAATAATTACAACCGAGACAAAACTGCCTCTTCTCACCATAAAGGAATACTAGAACGGCCTTCATTTTTGTACGATCAGTGCTGTTAACAGTTGAACTGATTATAGTTTAGAAACTTAACGTTATTCTAGCATAGTTTGATTTTACTTCGATATTGAACAAGTTCTTTCAGTGCTCCAGGTATCCATATGAATGATGCTTGTAACAAAAAGTGGTCCGAAAAATTGCTGCAGAATTTGTCGTGAATGTTTCGTTGATTTTTCGCAAACCGCTAAATTTTGCATTGAGGTGAGTTGTCATTTTCGAAATCCTCAGGAAAAATCCTGAGCTCCACACATTATGGAAATCACGAGTATATTATTTGTTTTATTCTATCACTTTTCGAGAGTGCCTTTTCATCGGGAAAAGAGTTTATCTATGAATCAGCTTGTCTTGGCGTAGATATGGTTTTTTTTTCAATTTCAATGATGAAATAATAGTGTAGTATTTTGAATATAGGAATCATTTTATTTTTTTGGCTCAATGCAAATAAGTGGGGTTCTGAAGGATTCTTGATTTTGTTGTCATTGATTTGCCTTTGATCCTATCGCATGTCATTGTATATAGATCTTTTCATGAGGGTTTTATTTACATCAGAAATTGATGATTTCTCTTCAGAATTCGTGACTATTACGTATTTCCTCTTGAATTTTTCATGTTGATGGACGTCAATTACGTTTGTGAACGCGAATACTTGCCTAGCATTTAGAGTAGCTAATATTGTTTGAATTTCTTGAGTATTCAATATAGAGAATAATTTTTCATTTCAATCTTGAGGATTTTTTCGTTGTAAGTACTCCTTAAATGTTCTATATTTATATATCTTCCTTCATTGAAATTTCTGTTTGATACCTTGTTCCAAAGCTATCACGAAATCGTGGAGTGAATAAAGACATAATTTCACAGAAAGTATGCTTTCAAGCATCATTGTGAAAGGGTTATTATTTCATGGGTTCTCGAAACAGTTTTCGGGTTTATTTTGTTAGTTCAAGTCATGTACTTTCGTCATCTGTTAGGCCTATTTCGTTCATAATTTTAAAATGGTTATAGGATTCTCTTGAAATGTGAGAATTCAGTTGATGCAATTCGACTATATTCAAATAACCCTCTCTGTTATCAGATCCTCTCATTGAGAGCATTGCAAATTTATATTTCTTAGGCTTTGATTCCCTAATAATATGTCCCTGGAATATGATTTTTCATACACCTTTCCATTATAAATCAGATTCAAATAATTACGATTTCTCGAGAGTTTGTTCGTGTAACAGAAAACACATTATCAGCGATTTTTGATAGCGTAGCAGTCACCAGCTAGTTTTCAGTTTCCACTCGATTTGTAATGATTGTGTACGGTTGTTCTCATGAATTGTGCATGGGCAGAGGGGTCGATAGATTTTCAATTATTGAAATCGTTGATTTTCTATTCCCGTTCATTGTTCAGATTTCATCAAGTGTGATTATGTTGGAATTTGTCAATAAGGTAAAATTGTAATTATGTGAATGTTAGAAGCTTTTCGATGCACATCGCTTTCTTGTTTATTCATTATTGTTCAAAATATTTCGGCCTTAGCTTTGTTACCGAAAGATGAATTTTGATATATTAATAATGACAGCGTTGGCCTCGTTCTTTTGACTTGTTTTTTTTTCTCTTGCTTGATGTCGATATCTCAATGTCGTTTTCTCATTTCCGATATTATAGTATCCTTCTGGCATGAGTTTATGATTTATAATTCCTCACCTTTTATAGTAAATTGGCAGTTAATGTCTTTTAGAATGTGCATGATTTTCGATTCGTTCATTTTGATTAATAAATCTTTTTTTTCCTTCACCAATAATAACGAAGTTGGTCGTTAATGTCCATTTGTCTGTGTATATGATTTTCGACTTGATTTTACCATTTTGAATACGAAATAATTTTTCTTGAATAATAATAATGAAGTCGTGATACCACCGAAGACTGTGTATCATTTGTAGCAGTTCTGTGCATTCTGACTTTTGCAAGATAATTTGCCCCGCGACTTTTTTTGATTAATTGCGATGTCAGTACTCTATGAAGTAACGTGTTTCGTTCCCCACAATTATGTCGATTGGCCCATCTATCAATTGAAAAAGTGACTACGTAGTGACGTCATAATGTGTCGCCGCTGGAGCAGTCATCAGCGACATGTAACAAAGCAACTCCAGCGCCACCACTATGACATCTAGTGACCGTTTTGTGAAGCTCTGTTTTTAAATCGGCATTGTTCTACTGAATTGTCCTGTGCTGTGCAGGGTTCAATGTGTCGAAATGGGTATATTGCTTGAGGTAAATTGCGTTTCCTTGTGAAAAAGTCCCTGAAGAACGTTCCAATAAAAAACTTCTAGTTTCTGAGTTATTGAAAGAAACGAAAATTTGTAGCTTTCGTTTTAATTTTTTCACGCGGAAACCAAGAGAACTAGGTGACTGTTGTGAAACATTCGGCTACTGCACTCTCATTACGTCTAGATTTACATACGTATGCGCAATAACAAAAATTTTTGCATACTATGCACGCCATTCTATCGCCTTGAACAGTAGATATTCCAAACAAATATAGATGAAAATTAACTTGAGAATAATTCTTCATAACGATGGATATGATGTAATGAAACAAAACATATTCACATACTATTTATTAATAATTCATGGTTCCTCTACATTTCAAAAAATAATTACAACCGTGGCAATCGTGCTGTGAACTGACCGGTCCATCTACCTGGGTTCGAGAATCCGGTCTATTATAATGAATGAAACATGGTAAACGAATCCTCAACTCAAAATTACATTGATATTCGTTTGGTAATTTATGCCAAACATCCAACAATTCCCATGGTCTAGCATGTTGTATCAAATATTTGATTGGAAATTCTTTCAATTCATCTTTGGAAAAGTCATGCAGTCTCTTCTCGCCGTGCAGGAATGCTAGAACAGCCTCCATTATAGTACGATCAGCAGCAGTGATGTTCGCAGTTTAAATGATGATATATTTGATGATCGTTTTTGACAATCCTCCTCCTTCTCCCACCCCTCTTTACAACAAAGATTGATTTGAATTGTCCAGTGCTGTGCAGGGCTCAATGCGTCGCAATGGGTAGCCTCAGCAAATCACCCTGTACATGCGTTTTTTATAATCAACCTTTACATATTCCAACTCGAATGTATCAGTTTGTGGTTGGAAATCTCGCAGCGTTTGGCCGACAGCTACCTTATCTGCTTTTGTGGTTACGACGTAAACAAAATAAATGAGTTGAGTGGAAACACGAAGAACTTATCGTCTTAGAGTCCCCCGTCTCCCCACGCAGCCCCCTAATATACCCATATCTGAAATGACGTATTTTGGCAACTATGTATATGTGGTTACTCGAAATATTTCAAACGTCCGGCAACAATGCACCAAGCGAACGTACCGCTTAGATATCGCTAAAACGGATCTAGCTCGATTACGTCACGCATCGCGGTCTCTCGTCGCCTCGATTTCCACCGTTAATTATATCATGTAGTGGTCGTGGCGATGATGTTACGTATCGGATTCATAGTCCGATGGTCTCGGGTTCAAATCCCGTCGTCGTCGAAGGCGTTTTTAATTGTTGGATTACTCTATGACGTAACGTGTTTTTCTTGAATTGTCGATTGAGTCGTCTGCCATGTCAGATATGGCGATTGACACATCTGTCAATTGAAAAGTGTTCCATGTCATCTGTCAAATTGTTCCATGTCAGATCTGACGTCAGAGAGAGAAAGCGGCAACGTTGTGACGTCACAGCGTTGCATTCTATCTCTCTCTTACGCATTAGCTTATGCGTTTCTCTCTCTAACACATGGTTCGCCCTATTCTGGTAGTGATGCTGTCCTAGTATATCTACTCGCGTCACTGGCTGGCTATCCGTCACTTGCAGACGATTCCAGTAGCCACCTAAGCCAAAGTTGAAATGAGTATCGGCCGTATTCGCCGTATACTTTTAAGCTAAGCTTAGGATTTAAGCTCGCTTAACAATACGAAATTGTATGCTTTTGAAACGGCCTTGAAGTCAAGCTCAGCTTAAAGGTATACGGAGAATACGGCCGTAAATGAACACAAGCATTATGTGTTAGAAAAGTAGGTGAGATATTGATGAACCTTTGAATTCGATGATATTTGGGAATTCATGTCATTTTTAGTTTTGATATTTCCACAAACGCCCTGTATTTTCCATTGAATTTCAAGTACTCGATTCTAGACCGATCCCGATTCCTAGTTCGATTTCTTTTAACTCAAGGTAATTGAGTTGAAAATGACTGCTCCGTGAATCATCTCGGAATAATTTCGCAGCCGGAGTCAATTAGGAAAGAGTCGGTATACCCAATATTCGAAATAATGTGATACAGAGCAGACACCAGCAGAAATTGCCAATTACCTGTATCTGATCGATTGTCTATGCTATTTTGGTGCCGTTGGTTCGTAAAATCACGATTACTCTATATCGATTGAAGAAATGCAGACATATAATGCCATTTGCGACTGAAGAACGAGTGGAATGTGCTGTTCTCATGTGATTCTTTTGTCAGTTGCAAGGATATCGAGGAAACAAAAAAACCAACTTCAATGGAATCTTGGAAGATCAGGATGTGAAATCAATCATAATTTTTCACAGGGAAATATTTGTGAATCGATTTTAATTTCAGATTAATCATTTCTGATTGCACAGTTATAATAGGTACTGAATCGTCTAGGTTAGAGTATCGATAATTCACTTCTCAATGGTCCATGTAGAAATGAGTCGACATGTACAAACTTTTTTTTTTCTAAAATGCTTTAATATAGACAGCCGTTCTGAATTTCAGTTTTGAAAATATTATTTCTGTTATATCTATGATTCCGATATTGAAGGAATTCTGATCGACAATTCTGGTACAATTATCAAATAGATACTCATTTCTTGACGTTTAAATTATCCAGTGACGTTGCACTTCTCCGAATTTCTTGTAAATGTAATTGAAAGTTTAGAACACATTCACTGAAATTGCCACCTATGAAAATAGCCGCATGCGATATCCTGGTTTCAAAATGCCTTTCGATCCATCGAATCAAGAATTCGCTGAATATGTTGAGTTGAAATTTTATATTCAAATGTTGTAACCATGGTTTATTTGGAGCGAGTTGTTCATCGGTCTCATTTTCATGAAGTGAAATATCCAATTTTTGCCCACGCTGAGTCTGATTATCATTTGAATTCAATTAACAGTAGTAATATCCCTAGGACATTGATAACAGACGAGATAATTTCATGACAATCGAAAGCTCGTTCCTTGGTAACTGCATGAAGCCGAAGGCTGAGTGCTGTTACCAAGCAACGAGCTTGAGAAATTTGTCATGACATTATGAGGCATTCATCAATGTCCGAGGGATATTCGGCGGATAATTTTTTGACAAAAAAATCATAACTCAACACAACGAAACATTTTTTTATTAAAAGTACAGTTAGTGAAAGTACAATTATTAAAATTTAAGTTAACATTAGATTCGTTGCTGTTCTCTACTATAGAAGATCTATTACCACGCATAATATTTATGATCTTGTTGTGGTGTTCTTGATCGAGATTTAATTATGGTTTTATAGAATTCTGATTGCCATGACCAGTAATTTTCAGCAATTGTTGTTCTTCTACACCACTTTTTGCTAATTCGCTAACAGCAGTTGATCTATTTGAGTGATTTGTTATCTTTTTCTCCTTCACATTCAAGCCAATTGCTTCAGCAGAAGATTTAGTCCATCCATTCATTGTATTTCTTCCAACAGGTACATTATCGTACCATTTGTCAGTTTCATTATTCCAGTGTCGATTTGGTTTTAAGAACAGTCGTGGTGAGGTAATATTGTCGCCTCGTTTTGATATCAGTTTATGAAAAAGACGTACAGGGCAGCTTTGTCTCTCACTATTGGTAACCAACCATTTACTACTTGCACAGCTTTTAGAACCACCTTGGCACGTTTTACTGAATACCTGATTGTATTCAATGCGATTTGTTGGAGTTTCTCGATTTGAAAAAAATCCACCAGACAAGCAACTGCCTCTCCTCCTCGCCACGCTAATTCTACAGCAGCAATATGGTAAAATTTACGCATAAGTCCTTCAGGAGTATCTTCATCTCAAAGCAATATTATTTTGTTAATTTCAGACCGATTTAACGAAACTGAACTGGCCTTACGTTAACATGGATCTGCTTGTAGTTTCTTCCTGATTGCATCGCGAGCATCTCGGGCTGGTATAAACACTATATTGTTAAACGGGTCAATCATAATATTATAGTCATTATAGTACTTTTCTTGCAATAGTTTGCACGAAACGTTCCACATTGTCTTCATCGTTGCCTCTTTGAATTCGGCCCCGTTTTTCTTTCTCATATTGACGGCCCAATCTTCTAGTATCAATAAGCTTCTATATTCATTCAACTCATATTCTCGTTCGCAGCAAAATTCCATGAATATTCCCCAAATATATTTGTGACTGTAGGTTGTATTTCTGGAAATTTTTTCTTTGATTAGCGCATTTATACTTCGTGTTGTCATAGGGATCGAAAATTGCACTGAATGCAATTATCAGTCTAATGTTGACATGATTGGGTGAAATTGTTCCACATGACACAAAATGACGAAATTTGAATGGTTGTTAGAACAGTCGAGAAATTATCTCGTAAACGAAGCCCAAAGCGACTTTTTTCGCTAATCTACTAGTTAATTCGTGAAAAATATAGGAAAATGGGAAATAATTGAACGAGCCATCCTGTACGCCACTGTACAATTTGGATCAAAGCTTCAAGTACTTGTTCCAAACTTGATCAAGATCGCCCCATTGTCCCAAGACTTATGGCGACATAAAAATTTCAAAATTGAACTCTGAAGGGCTGTACATATCGACTTGTTTTTCGATGTACTATTGAATGGTGGATTATTGCTACTATATCCTGGACCATTATAGAGTACTATACGAAATGAAAAAGTTGAAGTGGTAACCGGTTGAACCAGAAGTGACTTAAGGTATTTATTTTGCTCAAATAGAAAGTCCTCGAATGAGTAGTGAATAGTGTAGGAATCCCAAATTTCATCATCAGAAATGCCTGAGATATTTCAATGGATTAGGTAATATGGGACACCAGGTATATCATAATTATCAAGGAAACGATATTTGTAATTTTCCTGCTGAATAGGAGCCTGCTATATCTGCAGCACCGGATACTGCCGTCATTAATCAAACCCAGATTATCAGAGTGCCAAGTTGATAGGAATTACCAATCCCGACTTGACCCGACAAATCACGATGAATCCCGATCAAATGATCTCAGTTTCGATTTCGTTATTTCACATAATTGATTCATCTGTCAATTTCATATTTCAATACACGTCGGTACCTATCTCTGTATAATTTTGTTTATACTATAGTAGGGGAGCCCAAGCGGGGATTTTTGGATTTAGTCGAGTGCGGCAGAAGAACATATGGGGATACCTTACACCCTGATGAATACCTTCCCCAAATCTCAGCCCTCTATATAGAGCCGCGCATATAGGACAGCCGATCAGAAAAGTAACAAAAAAAACTACCGTTGATGGATATACTCGTGCGCGTCAGATTACGGCAAGGTGAGGTAATTATATGTAGAAAATTTTGCATATCAAAAACCTGACGATTTACATGCCAAAATAGTTAAAATTGTCCCACTACGCGCCTTCTTCCCTTCTCACACTTTCTCTATTTCTCACTCTCTCGCACCGTCTCCATAATTTTTGTTGCCATGATACATGTGTCCAACGCTTTGGTTTGTTCATGGTGCTCTAAAGTAATTCGGTAATCAAAAATACCGAAAAAATACAAAAATAAAATTTCAAACTTTCAGAATAAGTAAACGAATCCACATAATCGTTAGATTATGGGTCAACACAACAAGAACATCAAGCTGAACCGTCTGTATGATAATCTGACGCGCTCGAGTCACAATCTTTTTCTCAGTTATCAAAAATACGAGGAGCGCATATTTACTTTTAATATCTGACGCGCGTTCGAGGAACTTCCCTACCAAGGAAAGGTATTTTATTACTGCAATAATATATCATTCTCGGCTGATTATGAGCAAATTTTAATGGTAGTCAAATCCAGATGGGGTCAACCCTTCTTAACAAGTAAATAACCTGTGATTACGCTTTGAGACTTGCCTACCAACCAGAAAGCTAATTACACACCCTGTATACTGCCAAATCTTGTCCAGCGAGAGCACCAGGAATTCTAGACATATTTCATGTAAACTTAGGCTCTAAAAGCCCTAGGGCGGCCGACATTCTAAGTCTTCGATTCCAGAACCTGAGAAGTCTTTTTGAGTATCTCCAAAGTATAATTATGTTTGTTTCCAGTTTAGAAAAAATTGAGTACCTCACAGGGACTCCTGAGAACCTTGAGGAAATCGTGAGGAAGCGAATTACAGGAAAAAATGCATTTTTAGGAAAATTGATATGACCTTGAAATCATATATGTTCACCTGTGAATAACTATGGTAATCCTGAATATTTTTCAACCAAACTTTTTCAGCAGCATTAGTAACAATCGAACATAATATCTAGGTATCTGATTTGTGGAGAAAATCAGTTTCACCGCGTTTTCTTAATTTTCCATACTTTCCAGTTTTTGTTACTAGTACCGGCAAATTCTACGAGGCCAAATATCACGTGATCCGGTTGAACCAATCAAAAGCCTGTCCTTGACAAAATTTTGGGAAGGACATAAATACCCCAGCACTACCAGGATCCTTCTGATCCGATTCTTGTTCGAGACTTGGTTGAGACTTATTTGCGACCGGTATTTGAGTAGTTTGCTTTCGTGCTTTGATTTCCTGATTTTTTTGCCAGCTTTTCCGTTTTGGAGTGCGAGATTTTTTCGGAGTTTTTGGTTAATTTCAAATAGCTCTCGTTTAAACCGTATCCGAGTGTTTCGCTGAACCGTCCGCCGGGCCTGAGTGATTGATAGTTTTCCAGCATATTCACGTTCACTTTCATTTAAAAAAAAAACTGTTATTTACTTGTTGCTCTTCACTAAACACCTGATCGCGTGAAGTGAGTTTCCCAGGCAGAAACACACCCGAGTCCCACAGCCGGGAGCGTAATTCGCGTGCTTCTTCTAAGTGTGAACTCGCCGATACAACAACCAAAGTAAGCCCAATTTTTCTTGCCAAGCTTTGTTGTGACCAGATCCACGATAGATTCTGCACGATTATTTTCCTCATAGCAAGTAAAAAATTCCTTTTCTTGTCCCAGAAGATTCTGGATCCATTTCATCTTCTAGGAAAGAGTCCGAACATCGATGAAATATCTCAGAAGATTCTGGATTCTTAGTTGGACCCGTCTTCTCGGATATTCGGTGTAAAAGATTAATTGAGATAAAAGTAGGAGGAAAATCGTCGATCCGAATTGTATCGTGAGTCTTCAAATTCGCTTGCATCGCTTTGCCAGAGTTGCTTTTGCTTGCCCTCCCTGTACGCCTGATTAGTAAAAATTGAATTTATATTAATGCTGCAGTAAAAGTAGGATCTGTGCTAACTGTCTGGAAAACTGGTCTAGGTGAAACAAATTCGCACACTGTATTTGACGGCTAAGTTCACGCATAAAGTACCTACTGTATTTGATTGCTTCGTACCAGAGATAAGTAACCCTAACAAGATGTGCACGTCAATGTTGTAAATTGGCAATATATTTTTCATGGTTCTGGAATCAGCCACTAGATGGAACTAGTGCCGTTGATTCCGAAAGAGTGAACATAGCTTTTCCAGCTGCCATGTCCCAAGGGCTATGTTCACAGTTCAAGGTCAAAATTTTCTTTCTTTTTCTTCATCTGTTTGTCTTTGTCTTTTGTATGAATTGTATGCGAATATGCAAGTGTCATGAAGCCACACTTCCTAATTCCTATACTTGCTGTATTAGCAAATAAATTTCATCAGAATTTCATCTATCTTTATCAAATAATATGAATAATGTTGGAGATTGAACATTTGATCCACATGTAAATATGAACCAACCAGACGGATACTAAGATTTTGTGTGAAAGCTTATAAAGTTTCTAAGAACAATCAATCAAGGTAACTATTGAACCAGGAGATATCTACTTGGAAATGCAAATTATTCAGAATGATATCTTCATTCATCAAGAATCATATGTAAAACAAATCGTCCAAAAATATCACATGGATAATGCCTTTTCCTTGGCCTTTCCTGTATCATATCCAGCAGAGACTAAAACTGATCAAGCTGAGGAAAGCAGTGATCTTGAAGAGAACATTCATTCCATATCAGCAGTAGGAAATTTGATTTATTTGGCAGTTTTGGCCGAGACCTTATATATTGCATATGCATTTCCCGAGCAGTTTCCTATCCCAAAATGTTTTGTTGGCAGCAGGTTGAAGATTTTTGAATATAATATTTACCAGGTAAAATCGATTATGGGATACTATAGCCTCTTGAGCATTTTTTATATTTTATATATAAGTTCAATAAAGCAATTACATCATCATAATTGAGCAGATAATTGAGAAATGTAGTATTTTAAATTTCATTAATCAAATCTTGATAATATAATATTTCGATGAGCCATTTTAAACCAAAGAATATAAAATAAAACCCATTTATTCATATCACAACAATTTCAAAGGCAAACAGCTTCTTCATAATAAAGGCAATACCTGAAGTTGATGCCAGGATTTTTTTAGTAGCATTTGAATATGCTTCACGGCGAATTTTCCATGCATATCTCTTGTTGATACACTTTTTTCCAATCTTCAAATTATCATCTACACCTCCCTTCTGTGGTAATTTTGTTTAGTCCAGGATGAATAGTTGATGGTGATTATTATTTTCTCACCATATTCAAACAAAATTTTTTCGAAAAATAAACATGTAAAACCAAAACGTGAAGGTTAAGGTTAATATCTCTGACGTGCAAAGTTCGTGAAAGTTCGTAATTTGTTTAGCTGCGAAACGCTAACTTCTCATGAAAGAAAATGTAGATTCATGCATTAAACGCCATCTGTGATAATACGTTGAAACGAAAATCAATCACATGACTATATTTCCAAACCTCCCATAAGACGTGCACATCTTGTTAGGGTTACTTATCTCTGCTTCGTACGAATCCGGAAAATCAGCTGTAACGTAAGCTGTCAACCTGTCATGGTATTTCCTGATTTTTTTTATGTAGAAATAGTGTATTGTACATTTTCCAGTTCCTGCTGAAATAAACCGTATGATTACCGTCTTCTGATTTTTATTGAGTTTGACTGGTAATTCCTTATTTGATTCTGCCTGTATGTTTGGGTTTCTTTCATTGAGTCATTGACCAGAAAATTTCCAGTAAAACCAAGAATCGATTAAATTTTGAAAATAACATCTACTGAGTAGCTTGTAATCCAGAATAACCTAAGGGAGTGTAATTAAAGCCTACCCTTCTTCAGCATACTATCTATCAGTCAAGCTATCTGACCCCTGGTTTACACAAGGGGGTACACCGTATGGATGTACGCTGTATCCTTCCTCCACTGATAGCTACCCTAGGGCCTTCCAAAGAACCATAAGTTCTGGGAGCAAGTGGAGCATACCACTTTCAAAAAAACTGGCGCTCGAGCTGATTAACTGCGAACTCAGCGCTTTGATTTTTGCTTGACTGTCAGACATGTTGATGATCTCCAGTCTGCGGTTTTCATTCTCAATGTTTTGTTTCACTCATTTTTTAATTGCGTATACTTCTGACTGGAAGATGCTCGGATATTCACCCAAGCTTTTCGAGTACATGATTATTCTTGGCCCGTATACTCCAATTCCAGTTTCTTCAGACTTGCTAGAGCTATCTGTGTACCATTTGATAGCATCATGATTCGGCTTTTTGGTGACCTATTTGACAGAGCTGAATTTTCTTGGCATTTCGTCCTGAGGCGTGTTTCAGTACTGATCATATTCGACGGAAAATCTGAGTTTATATCTGATAATAACCTTTATGATCAATCTATATGTAGTCTTTTTTTCCATATTCTCCACTAGAATGTGGAAATATGTGAGATTCAGGACTACATCTATAGCGGCCGTTGGGAATGTTTTCATTGCCACTATCCCATAGGAAATGGTTGCATCCCCCATTCCTTTCTGCGAAACTTCTGCACGCCATTGGAGCTGTTTGTGGCTTTATTGGTTGTTTTTTTTCATGTTCAATTCTTTTTGATGGTCCCCAGTTTCAGTTTCCACTTCCTTGTGGAGGCAAATGAGGTAATCTTTTTGAGGTTTAAGTTTAATCTTTTTGTGTGGTCTAACAAGGGTCTAACTTCCTTTGAACTATGTCACAGAGGGTTCATTCGATTTTTCTACTAGCAATTATGACTATGTCATTGGTATAACTCTTGGTAGGATATGCCGAGATCTTTTAAGGTGCGGAGAAGTTCATCCACTGTTAGGCTCAACATAAGTGGGGATGCGTCTTCCCCTCCGGACATCCTCTGGTTGTACTAACGGAAATGCCCTACTTCTGTTTTTGCTATTCTGGTAGAGAAAGTCGTGCTGTCTACTCCTCTATAATTCGATTATATTTTGACATTATCATGTAGAGTGTTATCGGAAGCACCATCTTTATTTAGAGAGGCACATATATACAGACTCTCTGTTCATGAGTTTAATTTGGATCACATTTGTCAGTTGTACCAAAGCGGTTTCCGTGAATTTTCTTATTTATTGTGCACTGGCATCCGTTCCAAGATCTCTGTACTGATATAGATCAAGAGTTTTTTGTCGTTTCTAGAACAAACGATGTGAGACTGACTGGTCTGAGAGATTTTCCCTGATTTTGGCATGAAATTAAATTTAGTCCGTATCCAGACTTCTGGTACATATCCTACTTCCAAACTACTACGACATAATTATGTGAATCAATTATGTGTGGCAGTGGCTCCATTTGCTGAAACTATTTCATCCACCCAGGTGTTTTGAATGGGTGGAAGGCGTTCATCAGAGCCCACCACAGTCATTCGCTACTGCTTATGTGTCTGGCCAATGCTGTAGTCTCCCTGGTAGGTCTTCAGTATTGTGCTGTTGTCTTCCTTTCCTCAGGAAAATGTGTTTCTATCCCCTTTCCTCTTTACTTTCTGTGAAGTTGCCTTATCCTCAACGTCATCGCCAACGCCATCGTCGTATTAACTTTGATTTCTGCTATTACTTTGTGAAGTATTGCTGAGCGCCAATGTAGAGTCAATATCTCCACGAAATTTTGTCTGCATTTTTTTTCTTCATTTTCAGTGGTTAATTTCTCACATATTTGAAACAATTTCGAAAAAGTCATATAACTGTTCTTTTGTATCACAAAAAACATCACAAGGAAGCAAGTTCCATGATTTCGCAGTTCGATGAAAAAATAATTCTGATACAGAGAAGTTCGGCAGGTCTCGAACTTCACAATGAAAGGGTCAACATGCGTCGGTTCGAACTGGCTGCTAGGAATCCCTATAGAACAGGAATGGATCGACCACTCTTTTGTGATATTCTAGAGTTCAAGGAGTTCGTTCAGAATTACTGAACAGCTGTTATCTGATTAGAAACCAGTCACAGCGCATGATTGGGTAATGAACATGTGAGCGATACTCTATGACATGTCGAATCTGTGCTTTAAAAATTATGAAAAGCTGTTGAAGTGTGAAGTGTTATGAATTTCTATTAAGCAATTCTTGCGATAGACCTCATATGAGCGTTCCATGAAATGGTATTGTTGTAGAGATTGCACAGGGGCTCTTCATTAGTAAGCACTATAAAGCTTACATTATCATACACAAAGCTGTAGACATGACAGAAGATCATATCTAATAGATCGTTCAACTGTAGCAGGAACAAAGTTTCTGCCGACATAAAATGAAGTTATTGAATTTGAATCCCAAGTACTGATCGAAATATTCGAATTTGCACATTTTAACATCAATTGAAAATGAAAAGCAGTTAGCTAACACAGTTTCACTAGGTGATATAATTGTTTTTATATCTAGCATATATCCTACTGACAGATGAAAGCTAATTTGCACAGTTCATCGAATATATATTGTATTCACTACTCTATGATGTGGGGAGAGTAATCTAACAAGGTTTTTCCCTAATTCATTTGAAAACTCTAACACAGAACGCAGAACTCGCATATGTGGAACGTTGGTATGTAATTGAAAATACGAATATTTTTCACTGTCGAACGAAATGAAACGAAGCGAAAAAATATCATGAATATGCAACAAAAACACTTCATATGGAAATGTATTTCCATGACAGGTCCACATTTTTCAACAAGAGATGTTTTGATGGATTGAACCGAATAACCCAACAAGAAATTCGGGAAACAAATCTACTGAAATTTATATGAAGGGCGTAGAGAGTTCATTGAAGTGCAACATAAGAGGATCATGATTCATGAATAAAAAAAACTTTTTCGAATTCGATTGATTTCTCCTTTGATCTATTCGTGATACGAAATTATTGAGGAAAGCAGAGATATAGAGATATTTTGTTCTCATTAGAATTCAAGGATCATTGGAGTAAATGTAATTTGCCTGAAAACTCATCATAATGTTCAACCAATCAGCCTAATAACTAAAAATGTGAAAATCGGGACGGTTATGAAATTTTTTTCTCGTCCTTTCACAAAAACAATCCGAATATCTACTGACATTATGATTTTGGCGCGAATTTCTCTCAGAGCCGATGATGAATCCTCTGTTATACTGATGAAACATAATTTCCTGTTGAAGCAGTTCCGATTCAGGTTTCTTATTCGCCATTCACATTATATGGTCGTTTAAATCTGTCATTGATTGCCTCACAGTCACATAATATGGTGGTCATTTCTTCATAATTTACAGTTGCTTTTCCTAAATTTCTTCTAAAAAGTTCCTTCACTACTCTGACCAATCTTTCCCACCATCCTCCCCACCAAGCAGCTGTAGGAGGATTGAATATCCATTTAATTTGCCTTACTGAAGAATATTCTTGAATTTCATTCCATTTGAGTCTTTTCAATAGATTATTTGTTCCAATCATATTTTTACCGTTATCCGAATAAATGATCGATACTCTTCCTCGCCTGGCGATGAATCTTCTCAAAGCAGAAATGAAACTATCGGTTGATAATGAGTTCACAAGTTCTAAATGTATCGCTCGATATACTGCACATGTATACAGCACTATCCAAATCTTCTCACCATTTTTCAGAAATAACGGCCCAGCAAGATCAATACCAGTGACTTCAAAAGCTGCTGTCGTATTAATTCTCTCTTTAGGCAATGGTGCATAAGGTGTTTCAACTGCTTTACTCGTGAATCTTTTGCATACAATACATTGAGCTATCACCCCTCTCACAGTTCTTCTTCCTCGGAGAATCCAGTATTTCTCTCTTAAAATACACAATAATGTCTGTACACCTAAATGATTATTCAGATAATGTTGCTGAAGAATAAGCTTTGTAACTATTTTGTGTTTAGATGGCAAAAGTATTGGAAATTTTAAATCATCGGGATCTTCCCCATAAACTAGTCTTGTTTTCACCCTCAAAATTCCATTGTTATCTTGAAATATCTGTAAATTCTTCCATTTTCCTTTGTCAGCCAAACATTATTTCTGAACTATTTTGACAATTCTGTTTTCCGCTTCCTTTATTTCATCAGAAGTTATTTCACCATTTTTTCGTGAATCTCTTTTCAATGAATTATCATGAAATCTCAACATCCAAGCGATCATTCTGACTATCTTAGTATATTTAGAAAAATAGTTGAGATTTTTGGAAAAGTACTCGTCTTCACATGCCACGTTGCCAGCTGATACTTGTCTTCTTTCATCTTCTACTTCTTGAGGTATTTCAAATGAAGAATGTGGCCAATACTTTTCTTCTTGTTTTAACCATTGTGGACCTTCCCACCATCTGTTTTTCATCAAAGTCTTGCCAGAGCAACCTCTAGATGCAATATCGGCTGGGTTCAGATCTCCTGGTACATGATTCCATTGTTGCGTGGTAGTAAATTTGTTGACTTCTTTCACTCGATTTTCAACAAATGTTTTCCAGGTGCCATTGGTTTTTATCAATGTTAAAGCCACTGTAGAGTCACTCCAAAAGAATGAATTTAGGTTATTGAGTTCTTGAACTTTTTTGACAGCCTCACATAATCTTACTCCTATAAGACATGCCAATAATTCTAACCTAGGAATTGTTATATTTTTTGGAGCAATCCTTGATTGTGCTTGTATCAATTGTACCAAAACGATTCCATCTATTTCCATTCTTAGGAACACACATGCTGCAAAAGCTAATTTGCTGGAATCGCAAAAAATATGGAGTGATGAATTATCTAGTTTGAATATCTTTCCCATACTAATAGACCTGGTAATCGAACAGAAATTGAGAAAATAAGTTTCTTTTAGCCAACTATCAAATTTCTTAACCAATGTTTCAGGCAATTCACTATCCCACCCAACTTTCATGGTCCACGTATCTTGTAGTAATAATTTCGGTATGAGCGTAAATGGGCAAGTGAATCCAATCGGATCAAAAATTCTATGAGCTGCAGAAAGCAAACCACGTCTAGTTCTTGGAGATTGTTGTAGCTTACTCAACGCATTCGAATCACAAAAAATTACATCTTCCTTAAAATTCCAATTCATACCTAATACAGAAATATAATTTTCTTCAGAACAATCACCTGAACTGTGAACCCAATCTCTAAGATTAAATTTTCCTAAAGACATCAATTCCTTAGATTCTTCAATGAATGTATTCAGTTCTTCTTGTGTATTGACACTAGTAACACAATTGTCTACATAAAATGAATCTCTCAACTTGCCTGCTGTCTTACATAATTTTTCTGGAGCTTGAGATAAATGATAATTTATAGTTGCTGCTAGTAAAAAATGAACTTGGTTTCACCCCAAATACAACTCGGCAATGTCTATAAATCATTAATATCTCTTTGTGTATTATCAGACCACCAAAACAATCTCAGAAAGTCTCTGTCATTCGGTGAAATACTTATTTGTAGAAATGCTTTCTCAATATCTGCTGTAACACCTAGGATTCCTAACCTGAACCTCAATAATAATGATGGTATCAATTCTATCAGGTTGGGACCTGTTTGCAAGCAATTGTTCAAAAAATTACCATTTTCATCTTTCGCTGAAGCATCAAAAACTGGTCTAACTTTCGTAGTTTTACTTGATTCTTTGAGAACAGCATGATGTGGTTAATAATGTGGAACAATCTTACCAATGCATTCCCCTTCTACTTGTTCTATTATGCCTAGTCTTTTCCACTCGTCCAATACCTTTTGGTAATCTTCAAATTTATCTATAGCGAGCAGTTTCTTTGTCGTACTCCTTAATCTTGCCTGAGCTAAGTTTTCATTACTAGATAGGTTTGAGTGTAGTTCAATCCATGGAAGTTGAATTTCGTATCGTCCGTCTTCATTAACTTTGATAGTGTCATTGAATTGTCTAATGGTATCCTCTTCTAAATCCCCTTTTGATTTTACTTCAGCTGGATCCTTAATTCCTAAAATATCCAAATTCCACAAATCTGCCAAAGTACAATTTGTAATACCAGAAAAAATTTCTCCATTCGAATTATTATTTATTTGTCCCATTACAGTCCACCCAAAGTGAGTTTCTATAGCAATTAACTTGTCATCCAAATTTTCAATATTTCCTGTAAGTAGTTTTCCGAAAATATCAGCTCCTAATAATAATTCGATTTCACTTGGTGCATTCTTTACATCGATATCACTCAAAATTATATGTTTCTCTTTCGAATTCTGAATATACGTCATATTTTCTAATCTGTTTTGTTCTAGGACTCGCAACTGTATTTCGAAATTTTTATTTATATTTTGAACAACAATATCGTAAATTCCGTGTTTTTGAGGAGCTGTTTGAAAACCACCAAAAACACCTTGTATAATGGTTTGTTCACTCTTCTTGACAAATCCTAAATCTTTGACACATTTTGACACTATATATGACTTTTGTGAAGCAGAGGCTAATAATGCTCTTATGATCTTTTCTTTACCATTATTCACGAGCCTAACCAGAATGGTTTGTAACAAGGTATCATTATAAAAACTGGTTGTCAAAACATTGTCTATTTGGTTCTCTCCGTTTCCATTCGAATTACTCTCTTTCTTTACCTCAGGTAAGTCTGCGCACATGATAGGATAATGTTTTCTTTTGCATATCAAACACTGTATTATAGCTCTACAATTCCTACTGGTGTGATTGATTCTCAAACAAGAGAAACAAGCTTTTTTACTTATTACCTTTGCTTTCCTTTCATCCAAAGAGAGTGCCTGTGCTTTTAGACAATCTTGACTGGCATGCGGTTTATCGCAAAATAAACAAACTAGAGTAGTCTTACCTCCACTGGTTGTATTTGAATAACCTTTTCCACTGGCTGTATAAAGTGCAGATGCTGTATACAATTCAGGTTCTTCTCGCCTCTGCTGTTTTCCTTTGCTAATACCTATGTTTCGATCTTGAATTCTTTCTGCAGTGAAACTGGTTTGAGCAAGATTGATTCTCTCTTCCGATTCAACTTCCCTCTTCATAAAATCTAACAACATTGATAACAGATTAGTATTTTTGATATTACCTCCATTTGATTCGTCCCTTTCTTCTGTTTTATTCGTGTTAGCGGCATACATACTACGGTACCTTTCCCAAACCCGAAGTATTTCATCTGGCAAAGCAGACTCAACTAACGGAAATAGCATTGCTGCGTATTTATCACTGGTAACTCCCAATGACTCTAAGGCTCTCAGTTGAGTTTCGATTTTATCATACAAACTACTCAAAGTTATACTCATCTTTGTTTTGTTTGCCTGCTTCAGAACGAGATCCAGTAATTCTCGTACATAAACCTCGATCAGGATTTCATTCCTAGCGAAACGTAATTTCATCTGGTCAATAGCTTTCGAATAGTTGGATGGAAAGCTCTCAATTAATTCTCTTGCTACAGTACCTTCTTTAGTTGCTTGTACTAGATATTGGAACTTGTCCTCCAATTCAATTTCTTCATCTTCGTGTATCTTTTTGAACTGGCCCCAAAATCCTAACCAATTCCTTACGTTGCCGTCGAATTTCTTGATTTCTAGCTTCGGTAGTTTGAAATTTCTCTTCTTGATGTTCTTGTCTCCGATGGAACTCTGCAAACGACTCATCTGATCTTGTTTATTTCCGTTTATGAATACTTCATATATTGATTTGAATTTGATGATTTCTTCTCTATACACCTCGACTTCATCGAATTCCCTTTCCAAGTCTTCTTCACATAGTTCGGATGAGAATAAACTTTCCCGAATATGTTCATCCAATACAAACAATCTCTCGCTCTTATCCTCCAACTGTCTTATCAAAGCTAGCACTTGTTCTTCGCTTACTGACTTGTCTGTTAGTGCAATCTCGAGTTCTTTGCTTGTTTTGTTGAAGAGTCTTCGGATTTGTTCCCTTTTTTTCTTCAGGTTTTCCATCGTCCCTCAGTCCTGTCACGGTCGCCACAAATGTTGTTTATGAGATGGACAATAGTAAATTTAGGGAACTTTTAATGTGCTTTTATTTGACTTTTCGTAAAATTCTAATGACAATTCTATAATCAACAATTTTGTTCACATAGTAATGATATAGAAACAAATTATACTGATATTCCTAACAGTTATGGTCTACCTATTCGATGTTGAAAGCTACCCTGAACATAAAAAATAACATTGATTTGGCAAAATACCTGAAGTTACGGGCTTTTTTGAAACGCCAGTCATACGGTTTCCATGCAAAAAAATCCAGAGTTTTTCAAAGAAAAGAAATCGAGAAATTTTTATCAGATGCCCCAGATGAACTGTATTTGTGTACGAAGGTAGGATTATATTGAAAATGATCTATAATGGATTAAAGAACTAATTTTCAATTTATATTTCAGTTTGTACTTATTGTCGCAGTCGCTGGGGCTTGTAGATGTGATGAGCTTTTGCAAATGAAAACAGATGATATAAATGATATGGGCGACAAATTGCTAATTATGCTACCAAATACTCAGACCAAAAGATCAAGATCTTTTGTAGTAACGGAATATTTAAGCGTTTACAGAAAATATGCAGCCTCCAGACCCTCGAATTTAAATAATCGGCGTGTCTTCTATAAGTATGCGAACGGTAAAGCACATCATCAATTCATTGGCCTTCACAAATTCGGTAAAATGCCAGAAGACATTGCTACTTTTCTGGGACTATCCCATGCGAAAGAGTATACCGGGCACTGCTTTCGCAGAACTTCGGCCACGTTGCTGGTGCATTCTGGTGGGGACATAACAATGTTGAAGCAACATGGAGGATGGAAGTCTTCCGCTGTCGCGGAGGGCTATATTGAGGACTCGCTAGCCAATAAGTCGAACATCGGCAATAAAATATTTTCTGGCGTTTCCGGAGTATCAAGTGTGGATACTAAAGTTGTTAATTTTACTGGAAAGGAGGAAAGTGGACAGAGTTCAATTGTATTAAATAATTGTTCACAAATCAACATACATATATCTAATAAATAAAAATTTCGTGTTGTAGTTTGTAGTTTTAATGCAATAAAACCAGTTATTATCATCAGCATCATTTTGAGTTTTCTTAATGTAATTGTCAATTTTAATCAAATCAAAAGGTTCTCAATCGTATGGTAAATTCTGAAGGAAAATACAAAATATTCTCCATTATAAAATCTAATGCAGAAATTGCTCACCTCACCGAGGGATGTTTTGAAAATGCACTAGATTATGGCAGGCTAGATCATATAATCGTAATGTTCAACACAAACAATATAAGTAACAGAAAATCACTCAATCAAGTAACTAGAAATTTGCTGCCTCTTGGCCGCACTACAAATATCATTATTGTAGCGCAAATAAATAATCCCTCAGACATAGCCATAACCAACAATATTCGACATAACATTGAGAGGTTCAAAAATAAGGTAAGAAATATTTCCATCTCATTACATATTGATCCAATGCTGAAAGGCAGCAAATTCAAGGTTGCTCTTGAGGTGAAGAAAACAGTACTCATTAACTCTTCATATAATAATATTGTATTGAAATCAATCAAATCTCTAGATCTAGATGAAACAATGGCTCCTAGGCAGTTTTCTCGTGAAAAAAATACAGTAAAAAACTCGGGAGCAAATGAATCATCCACCTCAAATAATTTATCAATAAATTCAGCTATCGAGGAAACCAACAAAAATCATTTTTTATACCCCAGTCTGTTGCAGCCCAATCTGCAACAAATATAACAAAACCCACAAGACACAATGTAAATTTTAGCATAGGTCCCATAAATAGTGTATGTCATGTAAATGTCCAGGGATTTGTTAACAACTATAGCTCTATAGAGATTTTTGCGGATGAATATAAATTGGATTTTTTATGTTTTTCGGAACACTGGATAACAAAAAATAACAACTATGGTGTAGTTCATTTGAGAGAATATAAAGTAGCAGCAATATATTGTCGGGAAAATCAAAATCATGGGGGTGTACTTATTTTAGCAAAAGACAACACTAACTGTACTGAACTTGAAATAATAAAAAAGTTATCTGTGGAATGTCATGTAGAGATTTGTGCAATTTTCTATCATACAAATGCAACAAAAGTCATCATCATAACAGCATACAGACCACCAAGAGGAGACCCTCAAATTTTCTTGAATTGCCTGTCGCAGGCATTAGGAATAGCAAAAAGCAGATCGAAATTGACTATACTGTGTGGAGATTTCAATATTAATTACCTGGCACCAGAAGATAATAACACCAAACTGCTAAATAACCTTTTCAACTCTTTCCAACTTGATATAAACTTCTTAGGCCCCACTAGAATTTTTACAAATATAAATGGACACACAAGCCGAACATGTATTGACTACATGACATCTACATACTCAGATCATTGCTATGAATGCAAGTTGATACAACCAAATATAGCAGACCATCTGTCGCATATTCTGATGTTTCGGACAAGTAATAACTACCATAAGGAAAAAAACGAAAACCAATTGATATATAGGCGTCAGTTGAAACCTGAAAATATAAATGAATTCAGAACAAGGCTCGATACTATAAACTGGTTTCCGAATTTATATGACATGAGGATTGATATCAGCTTTTCGTATTTCTTGGAATCTGTTAGCTGGTGCTTCAATGTCTCATGCCCAGAAAGATGTATCGCTGTTAAAAAACAGTCTAAATCCTGAGTTACAAGTGATATTATTCAGAAAGGTAAAAGGTTGAGAGGAATGTTCAGAAGTATCAAAGCCTCTCCAGAAAAAAATGACAGAAGTTTAACTTTATATCAGAACAGTTTAAAAGAACATAAAAAGACCATTAAAGAAGCTAAAATCAATTATTTCAACAACAAAATTCTAAATGCAGACAATAAGACAAAAGCAACTTGGAATATTATCAATAATGAACTTGGAAGGAAAAGTAGATCATCTGACAAAATGAACAGTTTATTAAAAAATGATCAAGAAATCACAGACCTGAATGAAATAGCTGAATTGTTTGCTTACAATTTCTCAAATGCTGCCAAACTCGCAGCTGAAAATACTTTTGGACAAAACATTTCACTGCCTTCTACGGTATCAAAGAAAATCAATCCAATTCATCCCTTCCAAAACAATCCTATTAATGAATCGGAGGTGTTAAGCACACTAAAAAAATTAAAAAATAAGAAGTCTACTGGATTGGATGAGTTGTCTACAGAAACAGTAAAAAAAGTAAATGATGTAATGATTTCCCCTCTGACTTATCTTTTTAGTCAGTCTTTTTTACAGGGATACTTTCCCAAAGAATTCAAAAAGGCATCAGTGATACCTCTTTTCAAAAAAGGAGATCGTTCTAAAATCGAAAATTATAGGCAAATCTCTTTGCTCTGCTCTCTGGCTAAACTATTTGAAAAAATAGTAGCTAACAGGATCACTAGCTTTTTGGAGGTGAATAATATACTATGCAAAGAACAACATGGATTTAGAAAGAATAAATCAATTGAAACTGCAACATATCATTTGTTGAATTTTATCTATAAAGAGGTGGATTCGAATAATTTTGTGATATCTTTATTTTTTGATTTAACAAAAGCGTTTGACACTGTGTCTCCTGAATTTTTAATCGCAAAACTATCGCAACTTTCTTTTCCATATAACGTGTTGAAATGGATTGAATCTTACCTCGAAGGACGCACCATGACAGTGAAATGTGATAATTTTAGATCGTGTTACAATTACGTCAAACTCGGAGTTCCACAGGGGTCAGTGCTTGGACCTTTGCTTTTTTTGCTGTATGCAAATGACTTATCAGAATATTTGGAAGATTGTCAGCTTACTATGTTTGCGGACGATACTACTATCACGGTAACTGGGGGAAATATCGATATATTGCTCAGTAAAGTAAAATGCATAATAGATGGTTTTAGCTCCTGGTGTCAGCGTAACAGATTGATACTGAACTCCAGTAAAACAGTGATAGTTGTGAAATGATAAGCATTTATAAATCAACTGCCTTTATTTTGTTAGGTACCCGAGGATCGAAATCCGTAGCCATTACAAAAAGTTCAGTAAAAACATCTGTACATAAAAAGAGACAGGACAGTATTCAGAATATTTCCTGACATTCCCCTTGCAGAATAAATGACACAAATGTGCCTAAAGAACAACAAAAATCAATATTCCATGACATTTCCCTTAATCAATTATGTTCCTTCAAAAAAAAATACTATTGGATATAAAAAAAATACATACTTTCTCATTGAATATAAATTCTATATAAATTCCATGTTCAATCTATATTGGTAAATCCTACTTACTACACAATAATATTCTATAAATCATTAATGATGATTCTTGCCATTAATTCACTGATACCTATCAGGTAACTTCACAACTCTACCAAATTTTGTGGTTGTAGGAACATGAATAACATCATCAGATTCTTCTCCACCAATTTCATCATGATTATTTTTACACTCAATATCAGAATCGGAATCGAAAATAGTATCATCATTACTTGAAACATTATATTTCCTAATAAAGTTATTGTTTCTTGCCAAAATATTGCCAGTCTTCAATTTCACATTGTATGACCTAGGTCTCATAGAACTTTTTGATTCTACAACTCCCTCTTGCCACATTTTATCTGTTAGTCTAGGTTTTATATAAACTGTTTCGTTATCAGCAAAAAATTGCTTTTCATTTTTGCTGTTTCTATCATACGAACTTTTTTGTTTATTCTGACGTACCCGAAGACTAGATTGAATTGCAGCATAGTTATTATTTTCTGGTTTGAGTAGTGAGTTCTCTAATGGTAAAATATCTCGAAGTCGCCTAGACATAAGGAGTTTTGCTGGCGATTCAATATTATTGTCAATTGGCGTATTTCTGTATGTTAGTAATGTTAGGTATAAGTCTTTATTTTCATAATTTGACTTACGGAGCAAATTTTTTAATGTTTGTATATGCCTTTCAACAAGACCATTTGATTGTGCATACAGCGGACTTGTTATTATGTGTGAAAACTGCCAAGATTTCGCGAATTCTTTAAAATAGTAACTATTGAATTGAGGGCCTCCATCGCTTATAACTGTAGAGGGGATACCGTGCCTAGCGAATATGGATTTCAAATGTAAAATAACTTCATTAGATGAAGTAGACTCTGATAACTTAGCAAGCTCAACATATTTAGAAAAATAATCTACTACCAATAGATACACATCACCATTAAAGTGAAACAAATCGCAAGCAACTTTTTCCCAGGGCTTTTCCGGCACTGGATGTGGCAACATTGGTTCTTTCTGTTTATTTTTTTGAAAAGTTTTGCACGTTGAACAGTTAGAAATATAATCCTCTATATTATGGGTCATAAATGGCCAGAAGAAACATTCTCTTGCTCGATTTTTACATTTATTGACACCCATATGACTGTAATGTACTTTACTCAAAATTTCTTTTCTCAATTTTTTAGGAATAATCAATTTTCTTTCTTTATATAAAAGACCATCAGCCTCTGTAATATCATTTTTGAATTTATAATACATTCTGACCAATGGATGTGTTTTCTGGACAGTTTTTGGCCATCCATTTATTATGTAATTTAATAAAATCTGCATTTCCTCATCGTGGGAAGTGAAAAATTGTAATTCTTTAATTTTTTCGTCAGATGCATTCAAGTTCAATCGTAATAAACAAACCTGAGTTTCTATATCATCTTCTAATTCATTATTATTATGAACAGACTCAGGAATCCATGCCCTAGATAGAGTGTCGGCAAAAAACAAGTCTTTTCCAGATTTGAAAACAAAATTTATATCATATCGTTGCAACCTAATGAACATTCTTTGTAATCGCGGTGGGCATGCATGTAAAGGTTTATTGAATAGCTGAACAAGAGCCTTATGATCAGTTTCCATAGTTATTTTCCTTCCAAAAATATACTGGTGAAATTTCTCACACGAAAATACCGATGCATATAACTCTTTTTCAATTTGTGCCCAGTTTTTTTGTGAATCCGATAAAGATTTTGATGCATACATACAAGGCAAACCATTTTGTAGCAATACAGCACCAACTCCATCCTTAGATGCATCCGCCGATATTGTGATGGGTTTCTCAGGATCGTAATACTGCAAAATAGGTTGCTCAATTAAATGCTTTTTCAAAACTTTAATTGCTTGCTCATGCCTAACGTCCCAAGACCATGCTATACCTTTTTTAAGTAATTCTCTCAATGGAGCCGTTATGGTTGATAAGTTTTTTACAAATTTGCCAACATATGTGATCAACCCCAAAAATCTTTGCAAATCTTCCTTATTTTTAGGAGAAGGCATCTCTGAAATTGCTTTAATTTTGGAACTATCTGCGGTGAAACCTGACTGTGATATTTTATGTCCCATGTACATTATTTCTTCTACACCAATTTTACATTTATTTTTGTTGAATTTTATATTATTCTCTCTAGCAATCTGTAATACTTTATGCAAACGCTCATCATGCTCCTCTTTATTTGTTCCCCAAATTAATATATCATCCACATAAATTTCCACACCCCTCAAATCAAATATTTCTTTGAATTTTTTGTGGAAAACTTCAGGTGCACAAGAAATTCCAAAAGGTAAACGCTGAAATTTGTACCGGCCAAAAGGTGTCGCAAAAGTACACATATTTGAGCTAGTTTCATCCAGTGCGATTTGCCAGAACCCAGACATTGCATCCAGTGTAGAAAAATACTTGGCCCCTTTCAGTTTTGAAGTGATTTCTTCAAAAGTTGGAAGTGGAAAATGTTCTCTGCGAATGTTTTTATTTAGATCTCTTGGATCAAGACATATTCTCAAAGATTTATCTTTTTTCATAATTAACACTATGGGATTCACCCAATCTGTTGGATAATCGACTTTACTTATTATTTCATCTTTTTCTAAATCTTTCAGACATTTTTTGAATTTTTCAACTAATGGAAAGGGGATTTTCCGAGCAGCATGCACTACCGGTACGGCATTTTCTTTTAGTTGAATACGAAAAACATCTCTTATACAGCCAATGCCTTCAAAAACATCCTGATAATTTTTTATGACCATAGTTCCTGCATTGCTAATTCCATCTATTTTTTTAATAACCTTTAGTTCAATACAACTATCCAGTCCTAAAATGGCTGGAGAATCTATATCTACAATAACAAAATTGAGAAGATATTCATCATTTTTATATCGACATCGCAATTGACACTCTCCAAGTACAGGTATCGATTCATTTGAATAATTTGTGAGCTTAATATTAGATTTTTTTAGTACATCATTATCAATTTTCAAATTTTTGAATGCTTTAATACTCAAAACATTCGCCATTGCACCCGTATCTAGCTTGAACCCTACATATTCAACATTATTTACCAACATCATTATTTTCCATTCTTTATGATCTTTGATAAATGAATTATCATGTACCATACCAATAAAAACATTATTTTCATCACAATCATTATTCATTTCAAGACCATGTTCATCGCCCGTATTATAAACCATGTGTATTCTTCGATTATTTCTACACATTTTCCTGAAGTGATTGAAACCTCCACACAAAGTACACTGCTTACCAAATGCCGGATATTTTCTTACTTGATGTATCATACCACATCTGGAACAACTGAACTGCTGAGAAGGTTGCCAATTATTTCTGCCCCTACTGGAACCAGAAGCGCCTGCTTCATACTCGGAGAATTGCTGAGGTTTCGGGTACATCCCTTTTTTCTCACTTGTACCTGGTTTGCTCATTCCAAAACTTGCCTGTGCACTAGAGCGCAATGCATACACTTCACGCACTTCACTCGACATCTCCTGAGCTTGCTTTTTCGACTCCTCCACTGCTAAACAAACACGTTCAGCCTTTTTCTGTGTCATATCAGGATCCTCTAGAAGCCTTTCTCTCAATGAATCATTAGTCAATCCAATAATGAACACACTACACACTAAGGATGATTCTAAATCACCAAAGTTACAATTCTTCACCTTGTTTTTCAGATCTGTCAAGTAATGTTGTATAGTCTCACTTTCAGCCTGTTTACGGGTCAAGAATCTGTGTCTCTCGAATACTAAATTGGTTTTAGGTTTGAAAAATTTTTCAAATTCACTGATCAATGGAGCGATCTTATCTTGGTTCTCGGTTTTTATTTGGAATGTATTAAATATACGGATTCCTTCATCACCAATATACTGCAATAGCTGAGCACACTGTATACTTTCCGACTTTTTGTCTATTTCTGTAGCTTTCAGATAGTTTTTGAACTTCTGTATCCAAAATTGCCAATTTTGTGATACATCACCGGACAAATCCAATGGAGAAATTGCTCTGAAGTCCGACATAATAATTATCGAATATATCAACTATCAATATCTGTTGTATGTAACTTTCATTTGATATTATACGTTTTTCCGCAGCGCCATGTGAAATGATAAGCATTTATAAATCAACTGCCTTTATTTTGTTAGGTACCCGAGGATCGAAATCCGTAGCCATTACAAAAAGTTCAGTAAAAACATCTGTACATAAAAAGAGACAGGACAGTATTCAGAATATTTCCTGACAATAGTGAATTTCTATAATAGAAAGAATAATGTTCCAGATGACTTACAAGTTATTGACGAAATCGGAGTTAGTAGTGAAGTTAAATTTTTAGGTACATACTTGGATGAAAGCCTATCATGGGATATGCAGATAAATGATGTCTGCAACAAACTAAACAAGACATTCTTTGCCTTACGGCATATGAAATCATGCATGAACACAGTAGGTCTACTAGAAATTTATTTTGCTATGGCATATTCACATATATCGCTAAATATCATAGCATGGGGTTGCAGTAGTGAATTCAACAGAGTGTTCGTGGCACAAAAGCGTATTGTCAGACTGATTTTCAACGTGGAATACAGAGACAGCTGTAAACCAATTTTCATTAGGGAAAAATTATTATCAGCTCCCTCCATATATATCCTCAAAAGTATAGGTTTTGCTAGATCAAACATCCAAGAACTAGAAACAAATGCAATGGCGCACAGGTACAACACCCGACAAGGTGATTATTTGCGTATTCCAAGTCACAAAACTGCAAAATATAAAAAATCCCCCTTATACAATGCGATAACTCTGTATAATAAATTACCGGGAGATATTAAGCACATTACCTCTGATAAAGTTTTCCATAGCAGAGTGAAACAATTGCTGCTGCAAAAATGTTACTATGGTTGTAAGGAATTCCTGGATGATGATTTCTGTTGAGCACTCATTTTTGTTTTGGTATTGTTTTTTTTCTGTGTAGTTTATATACAAGACAATATATATCTATATATGTATATACATTCAATTCTATGGAAGTCGTTTATACCTATATCTTACATATTTTTACCTTGTTAATATTATGTGATGTTTTTATTTTTATCCTATATCGACATACCATATGTACATACTGTACCGCAGTGGCGAATAAATTATTCTATTCTATTCTATTCTATTCTAATAACCAGTTTGATTTGAATTATTACTTGGAAGGTTGCCTAGCAACGAACTTTTTCTGCCTAGGCAGTAAAAGTGGATTTTTTCTGCCTAGGCATTAAAAGTACAACTTCTAAGCCTGCCAAGTGTCATTAAAAGGCCGCTGATTTCTCAGCACATCTGAACGATGATCCTCTTGATTCAAGAGGAAGCACTTCTGATACATTTTCATTGACCTTTGAAGGATTGTAACTCTGCATGCCGATAATTGAAAATGGGGCTGCAGTGTCAGTGATACGACGCCATGTCCACATATTATGTTATAGATTGTTTGCTTTCAGGAAACCTTTGACGTCCATGTTGAATACTCGAGTTATATAGAATTCGCGAGCCTGCACTCTGCACTATAGGAACACGAGTACCATCAAAGAAAACTTCACAGTAACCACAATGTATCTCTTGATGGTCTCAATGACGGCCAACGGCGTTATTATTGGCGTTGTCTATAGCTGGTTCTGCGGACAGTGCGCTAATCCACAATTATGCTTATTGGTCGAGCTGGTCACGTGGTATACATGCTTCCGTCAAAAAAAACGCATCTTCATAAGAAACGATATTCTTGAGCTGAGAGAAATAATCTTGACTGACATTACTCACAATGTTTTCTAAGGTGAAGAGTGCGGATGATTCAGTTCAACCAAATTCATTTTAAGAAAATTCATGTAAACAGGCAAACAACGTGATTAGTTGAAAAAAGGAACTTTCTGATCAATCTGAGATTATTATTCTCATCGGAAGATCACACAATTCAAGAATATATATATATATTTGATTTAAGAGATCCGTTTTTTCTGTGTATGAAAATATTCATCTGAATGTTTGAAATGCTTCTCATCATTTATATTCTACAATAGCGAAAGCAAAATATCATTGAAATATTGTTTTAACATGTAAATGATATATAATACATGAAAATCCATTTCTGTTATATCGTTGGGCGGTAGAAAATAGGTGACCAACTGAACATAACACAATGTTGAAACAAACATATTTCACCTACTATATTAAAACTGACATTTATATTAATAGACATTTAGATACTTGTTTTATGATGTTTCACTTCATTGCCTTGAATAACAAGCTTGTAGTTCAGTCGATTCTGGAACACATAGTGCCTGTAGAAGTTTTTGAAAAATTTATATGTAGAATCAATGGATGTATTTTCTTGAAGAGATGAAAGCTGCTTTCAGAGCAAAATTTCGAACCAGCGTTTCTGATTCTAAATGAATGTGATTGGGATGAAATATCTTATTCCATTTGTGTTCTAGATACAAATTGAACAGCAGAGCTTCGCTCTCACATTCAAACATTCTTGCGCAAATAATAATAGTAATAATCCAAAACACTTACAATAAATACCCAACTAATGATTTTCTATTACAATTTATAAATGGACACCGTTGGACACAGTCGTTAAAGAAAGATTACTACAGAGTTTTTCATTTGAAAAGAGGACATTATCCTACCTTCGTGATAAACTTCGTGAGAAAGTTGCAATCCCAAGTTTCCTATATATAAATTCAATGATCTACGGAATATCGAAGATTCACACATTAAATAGTCAGACATAAATATTCGAAACAAACCAATTTTTAATTAAAAATATTGATATTGATAGGGGCAATTACTCAACATTCAACTCTTTGGTAGGTATTGAATTATATATACAGGAAAGCGATTTGACAGCCAATTTTGGGCATCCCAAGTCATTAACGAAAAACGCTATAAGACCCATCAATTTTTGACCCGCACGTCATGTTTAGGTATACTGAAAGATTTATTATCCAATAGTAATCGAACGCACATTCAAATCCAACTATTATCACTGGTCATTAGGGATGGAATACGTTTCCGTAACACTGTCGACAGTTCACTAACAACTGTTTGGTAAAATCTTCAATTTGATTCATGGAATGAATGCAAAACACATTTCCATTACTCTTTTCCATACCTGTCACGTCCGGAAATGCAATGCTTCGTAACGATTCATTATCGAATTTTTATGCAAAACGTATCGCTTTGTAGGTATTCCATTATTCTCGTATTATACCTAAGATTGGATCAATACTCCATATATCCGCATTTATTTTCCTCTCAGTATTTCTTCCGCATAAATATTCTTTAATTCTTCTAGAAGCTTTAATCACGAGATGCGAGCTTTGCTCCTTTCATTCGCCGAATGTGATTTATTCATATTCAACCCTAATTTCAAAATGAATTTTTTTATCATTATACGTCAGGATAAGTTTGCTGAAGGAATCTCCAATGCATGGAATGGAAGGTGAACCAAAAAAAAACGATTGAATATTTCGAGTAAACGCAGGCTATCCAGATCAGATGAACTCATGTATTAAGTATATCAAATACTTAAGATCAAACAAGAATATTATAATCCAAAGCTGATTCGACCAGAAGAGAAAGGTATCATGTAAAGGAAGAAAATTGTTTTCCGTCAAGACAGATTTGTTATGATATTAATTTTCTAATTTATTTGAAGGGTTATGCAGTGTGCTAGTGCATACTATTCAGGGGTGGTAAAAAATCGCAGTGCTTTTCTCTAGTAACTCCGAATCTTGCCTTCGATGAACCGCTGCATACTCCCATGAAGTCTCCGAAACTGAGCTCCGAAATCACACCATTGAAGACTGTGAAAAGCTTTTTAAAAAACCAATATCTACTGAAACTCACTTGGATGTTCAAGACAAGGGAAATTCCTCAGAAAACATTAGAGCAGCCACAGAGCCAACAAATCGTGAAGGAAAATCGTACAATCAGACAACATCGCGTCCAAACCTTCGAAGCACATCAAAAAACGACTAAACGGTGTAATCAGTATTATGCATCAAAATATCCAGAGCATTAGAAATAAAATAGAAGATATCACATCATTCTTACTAGAATATGAAGAAAAACAAGGACAAACATTGGACATTTTATGCTTTTCAGAAAGTTGGTTGGAAACTGAAGAGATCGATACAGTGAGCATTGCTAACTACAACTCAGTATCCCATTTCTCTAGGTCCATATACTCACACGGGGGTGTTATAATTTTTTCACATGTTAATATAGCTCTAGAAAAAATAGGCAATATCAAAACTATGTGTGTGGAAAGGGACATTGAATTCACAGCAGCGTTAGATAAAAGAAATAAAATGATAATAATATGTATATATAGAGCCCCAACCGGTAAGTTGAATGTTTTTTTTGACATACTATATGATCTGATCACCGAATTAGACATCAATATCCCAATCATAAAATTATTATTAGCGGAGATTTCAATATCGATCTGAAAATTGATAATGATTACAAAAGAGAATTTATCTCCTTGCTAGGAATATTTAACCTCCGCATAACGATAACTACTCCTACTAGGATAACTATCAATTCGGAGACTATAATGTATAACATAATAACAAATGTAGATAGAGTTGTAATTGTAAACATTCAAAATGATTTCTATGGATTGTCAGATCATAATGGACAAATCATTTCGATAATAAATGATGGCCCATCTACAATTCGAGAAGCAAGTCAGCATAAAAGAATATTCAGTCTTTCAAACGAAAACAAATTCAGAGAGTTACTTAGTGCCTCTGACTGGAAAGTTATTTTCGACATTACAGAAACAGAGCTTTCGAAAAAATTTACGATATTTTCCTCACTTGTTTGGAATCGGCTTTCCCTGTGAGAAAATTTAAATGTCGACCCAAACCAAACAATCGCGGGTGGTTAACGAAAGGAATTAGAACATCCTGTAGAAATAAACGCTGCCTCATTTATCTGAAAAGATTCACGAATGATAAAGCTTTTCTTGAATATGTTGAAAAGTACTGTAATCTGCTTAGAAATTTGATCAGCCAAGCAAAACAATTGCAAATCAGTGAGTCTGAATGTAAAATTAAAACAACTTGGGAAGTCATCAATGCAAACATAAATAAAAAAAAATTATTCAATATACCAGATAATATGAAATTGAAAGTCAACAATGAAGTGATAGACAACCCAGAGGATGTCGCAAATTCATTTTTAGATATTTTTCTTAGTGTTGTTAAGAAACTGGATATAAAAACTAATAATGCGAAATCTCACAACGATTATCTGAAAAATGTAAAAGTGTACCATCCTGATTCTTTTTTCTTCAATCCAATTATTGAATCAGATGTGGAAATAATACTAAAACAATTGAAGAATAAAAGGTCAGCAGGTTATGATAACATACCAATAACAATTATAAAAAAAATGCCGACATCCTCAAAAGACCATTAACACACCTGGTGAACTTATCTTTAACGGCTGGTGTATTCCCGAGCATTTTTAAAAAAACCATCATCAAGCCATTGTTCAAAAAAGGTGATAAAGAACAACCATCAAATTATCGTCCCATATCACTGCTACCATCTCCTTCTAAAATTCTCGAATATGTTGTCAAAGAACAGACAATTAACTTCCTGGATAAACACGACATCCTCACGCATTCGCAATATGGGTTCCGAAAAAATTTGAACACTTCGGATACTACCTTCGATCTCATAAACAATCTCAGCATCAAAATTGAAAATAAAAAAATACCTTTGGTCACGTTTTTCGATCTATCTAAAGCGTTCGACTGTGTTGACCACACTATTTTATTGAATGAATTGGAATACTACGGCATACGAGGGATTGCGTACAATTGGTTCGAATCATATCTGTCAGAGCGCGAAATTGTCATCAGAATTACACACAATTGTGACTCACAAATAAAACAATTTCACTCGAATAACGGAAAACTTGAATATGGTGTTCCCCACGGATCTATTCTGGGTCCAATACTGTTTTTGATATATATCAATGATTTAGTCGCTAATTTTCCTTCTGTCGAATTCTGCTTATTTGCTGATGATACGAGTATAATAGACTCAAATAATAAACTTGAAGATTTGTCTGTGTCGTCATCACAACAACTTACAGAAATAATGAACTGGTTCTCTTCAAATAAGTTATGTGTCAATACAGATAAAACTCATAATATAATCTTCCATCCAAATACTGTTACAAACCAAATCAACATCGAAACACTTTATGGAGTAATACAGGGAGTAACACATGTTAAATTTCTCGGAATTCATATCGATGAAAAATTAGATTGGAAAGAACATATTCATTACCTGAATAAAAAACTTTGCAGTGCAACATTTGCGATATCAACTATAAGAAAAAATATTGGTATGGAAGCAGCAATAACAATATATTATGCTTATTTCTATAGCATAGTTCAATATGGTATAGAATTTTGGGGACATTCAGTAGATATTAACAGCACATTTCTAATACAAAAAAGAGCCCTCAGAGCCATTTGTGGTATAAAACGAACTGAATCCTGTAGGAGTCACTTTGAAAGGCTGAAAATATTTACAGTTACAAATTTATATTTATATCGTCTCTCCTTACTAGCTTTCAAAAAGAAACATGAACTAGAACAATTTTCAGATGTTCACAACTATGACACACGTAACAAAAATAAGTGTGTTCCACCGAAACTCAATTATTCAATCAACAGAAAAGGTCCTCTGTATATGGCAATAAAAACATTCAACCACCTACCATCTTCAATCACAACAATTGTCTTCATGAATATTTTTAAAAATAAAGTTAAGCAGTTTTTTCAAACCAACGTTTATTACGACACCAGAGAATTCTTCAATGACCACTTTTGAGCTGCAAAATTATTTCTTTCCTCATTATTAAGATGTATAAGTGATTTTACCAAAAACTAATTTTTGTATTTGTATTTATTTTGAATATTGATTCAACTATTCTTTGGGCACAAATTTGTTTGATAATTATCATACTGTGTTATTGTAAAAACTTCGAAATAAACTACTCTTCTCAACAGCTCACAAGAGCTCTATCATACATAAAATTAATCAAGAGAAAAATGCATCAACTATTAAACTGTATATGAACCTTTATGTATGTATTCGAGAAATAAATTATATTCTATTCTATTCTATTCTATTGATGCGATAAATAACGTCGTTGATCTTCTTTTTAATGCAGTAGGGTCCTTTCCATAATGTTTGCAACTTCCGATATAGTCCTCGTTTTCTCTGTAGATTGTGGTGCCACACCAAATCACTTTCTGCCTAGTAATTACCATTAGCTCTGATATCATAGCGTTCCTTCATGCGTTCGCTGAAGTTTCGGAGATGAGAACGAACCCATTCATGTATATCGTTCATCTTCCTCCTCAAGTTCGCTATGTGATCTTCACCTGCCACGTCCTCGCCGGGTTTGCATTCAAATACCAGGTCACATGGAAGAAGGGCAGATGTTGGTCGCAGTCTCGTTGGTGTTGATTTACAACTTTGCAGAGGTACTTTCCTACAGTCCGGTTTATGGGCTCCACCATTCCGTCCGATTGAGGATGTAGTGGTGTTGTCCTGGTCTTTCTGATTACTAGCTGGCAATTCACACACGAAACGGAATCAACCTACAACCTTTTACTTCATACCCTAGCTCTGTGTTCAAACACAATATATTTCCTTCTATATATATATAGCGCAACAGGCCTCATAGGCCCAAGGCTTTATTTGAAACTGAAATATCCAATACCGATGTTGTCTGTATTAAGAATGAATTGACCTTGTGGAAGTGGATACCCCAGGATCGATGTTGTCTTCAGATGTTCCTTCAGTGAATGCATCGAAGGCTGCCTGAGGTGAGGCGAGTTAGTGGCTTTGCAATATCCGAAAACAGATATCTGTCAACCCTCGTGCTTCAGGAAGTTGTTACAATTATTATATAGGTGATGAAGATCGACGATAATTCTTTTCGTTACCATAATAAGGTAAGTGAGGGAAATCAAAGTTTGTGGACTATAATGTTCTTCATTTTATTGCTTCAATATTGAAGATATACAGAAACTGAAAGTTTTTCTCCACTGTCACTTTGTGCAGTCTATGAAAAAGCATTCCTAGTTTTCGAATCGACGTTATGCCTTTACATGGCCATTATGAACTTTTTTTATAAATACGGATATGCAAGTTTTTTATGGTTCTCACTATAATATGATCCCAGGAATTCAACTTTACTAACCACCCTTTCAACCATTAAAACTCATCGTTAGTCATAAATAAATCGATATTCTACAAGAAATAATTATTTCCCTGCATTATTGATTCACACAAAAAATTTGGTTTGTTGGAATTATAGGGTAGTATGGAAAAGTAATACGATGATTTTTTGGAAAAATGGATTGGAAACCATAAAGGGTTTGAGTGTTTTTCCCAGATCTCGATTACTTTTCATTAGGAACATTGAAAAATTGAATGAATGATTCGGTCGGCTGTTTTCACGTGTTGAGTAAATTAAAAAATTTCCAGGTTCTTATAATGGACACAGCTTTCGAATGTTGATTCTTCATCATCAGTGCGTACCTGAAATTGAGTATGGTAAAACGAAATTAACGTAAGCTACCAGCAAAAGCCAAATTATAATCAGGATTCGAATACTCGCTTTCACGGAGTTTCAAAGGTCTACACTTTCTACCAATCCATTATGCTACTTCAGAATAACGAAAATTCAACGTCAGAATTGAAATGATTGTAAAGTAGCCAATATTTATCTTTGATAGTCCGTATAGAGAGTATTTGTATTCGAATCCTAATAAGAATTCAGCTCTTGATCATCAATTGCGTTTCAATAATCATGTTTCAGGCCCTAACAGAAACTCTCAAATTTTGATGATCGATAATACTATTCATGATACCAAGCAATGAATAAAAACCTGAATACCTGCTCAAACGATTGAAAACCTTTGCACCAATCGACCAAGCAACAAATCTATTCTTGTTATTCTAAGACAAAGCGCTATATCTCCGAGTATAACTTACTTTCCATAGAATTGAAGTCTTACACTCTGAGTAATTTCGAGAACATTTTGATTTATTTCCCATTTTGATTTACATTACAGTCATCAGTTGATGTACTCATGTTAATTGGTCAATTATTATTCTGTGTTTATTCGATTACAAAATATTATGTACGTCACCACTGAATACTTCGGTATAAAGCCAGCATAACTACATAGGTAAAAAACGACAGGTATAAAATCCATTTATTGTTTTTACATTATCTATTTTATTTAAATTCATATATTTTGTGTTGACTTGAGTTGAAAAACAGCTTCGTGCTGATACTCCGCCTTTTTATTATTGCAGATATCAGTTTGAGATTACAATAGGTATGTAGGAATTGCTATTTATTTTTTATGTTTCTGCAATATTATTTTCATTATTATATGCGTAACGGAAATATTTCAACTATACCTACTACTTGAACGCCCATTCGAATATGATATTCGACTCAATTGAATATTTCATTTATAATTTTATCAAACTAATAACCACTTCGCCTCATGAGTCCCTTGTGTTTTCTAGCAAGTAAATCCCAAAACGAAGTGAGATAAAGAGATTAATATTGTTCAATTCAATGTTCTGTAAGACTTAATACCCTCAATTAATAGTCCTCCAGCGAATTTAGAATTATAAACTGTAATAAATTCTTGAAGCTCTTTGGAATGGATCGATATTTATATAAATATTACACGTGAAACTGTGCATTAAGATACAAGCCAGTATTGATCCATATCTGAACTCTATATCATTTATTGGAGAATACTGCTGACCAGTAATATTCTTCTGATGAGATATAAACGGCATTTGAAAATTGTGGCACCTTCTATTAGTACATCCATACTTCTTTCCCTTGGTTTTCACGATGTTCTAGGATATCTCTTTTAGTAAGAACCAGAACATGAAAAAACATCTATTCTTTCGAAAACGGCATCAATATGAGATAGGAGACCTCTACATTCTTCGTGTTCCGGTATTCATTATGTTTATTTGAATACAGAATCAGATTGTTAAAAATTTTGATTCGATAGGGGTGAGTTTGGTTCTAGAAATAAGGGTCCGCAGTTCAAATCCCGGCGACTATTGGAAATATTCATTTATTTTTACAGTACCGTTTAGCGAAAGGAGATAGGTGACCAACCGAACATTCTTGGTACCTAGATTTCAATCCTCCTTCGGACTCTCCACGGTAACCACTTTAAAAGCTCCTGTCTTCCTTACTCATACAAGTCCTAGACTTACGAGGGTTGCTTTGCAACTAAGTTGGCGGTAAAAACACACAAACACACACTTTGAAGTACCTATGACGAAGTAGTATGGATGAGTGATGAATATATCCACCGTAGTGTAGATGCATTCAAGTATCAGATAGGAAATGAAATTAAATACCTGTTACATGAAATTTCACCAATTTCATATTACAGGGTCAATAATTTAGAACTCTAGGTTACTTGAATATTCATCACTCAAATAAGTACTATAATTAAATTATTCTCCTAATTATAGGGCCTGACCACCATAAATTATAACACCCTGTACCTTAACCAAGATCACCATGAAAGGTCAACAATTTGAAACTATAATATACTCGAATATTCATCACCCAAAACAGTACCTTATGCAGGTCATTTTTCTAATTATATAGAGGGTCTGACTACAATGAATGCTGATACTCTGTATATAGTATATTTATTCAGGAAAATATTCCTATACTTCAGTTCATTATTTTAATCATATATAGGAGGCTGACCAAGTCGTGGGTAGACTGTCTGTAAAGTAAAATTGTTTATACAAGAATAACATACTAAGTAAATGCACTTATCTACAGTTATGTACATGGTCTTCACGTATATTTTGAACCCCTCCCCACAACTTTTTTATCTATCGTTCAATATCATCTTTGAAAAAATGATCTAATGTAATTTTTCTTGTAGATTTTATACATGTTTATAGCAAAACAGTTGAAGGTCTAGAAAAAAAGTTATGGGAACCAATAGTTATTTAAGTATCAAGGGAATTATGAGGGCCTTAATTACCGATGGCAAAGTTTGCGTCCCGAGGGCCTCTGGCCCGAGGGACAGCAATTGCCCGTGGTACATAGATAATTTTATTTTTGACCGATTTTCATAACAATATGTCCATATTTAGAACGCAATAAATGTTTAAATTCATAACCTTTCTGGTATATTTGAATTAGGTAGCGTTGATTGTAGCATTGTTGGTTGTTGCTGGGTTGTCGCTATGTTACATGTTTATAAGCAAACTTTCTTTATCAATCAAAGTTTTTCCGTTAAAAACGTGCTTATTTTTTACCACAAATCGACGATCTTTTCCTGATATAATGAAGGATATTATAAAAAAAGCGGAAAAAGCAAGACAATCATTACTTCCATCGAAAAGTGAAGCCCTATATCAAAAAGAATACAACTTATATCTGAAGTGGCTGACACAGAGAAATGTTATGTCAAAAGATGCCAACGAAACTGTCTTTCTGGCATATTTTCAAGAACTGGTAAAGTATTTTCAGTATTTTTTGGTAGATTTGGTAATAATTGTATTTATTCGTTGCAGTCAGAAACGTTTAGCCCAAATTCGTTATGGACTAAATGGTCAATGCTCAAATCGATGGTGACCATATATGAGAAAAGATATATCACCAAGTTCAACGAACTAGAGGCTTTTTTGAAACAGAAAAGTAAGGGGTATAAGCCGAAAAAGTCTGCTGTCTTATCTCCTAAAGATGTCATCAAATTTCTAAAGGACGCCCCTAATGAAATTCATTGATTGCATAAGGTAATTTTTTTCTCATAATTTTGTTTTTCGTTTGTTTATTTCGTTTTATTTGTTATAGGTTGTTCTAATTATGGGTTATTTTGGAGGATGCAGAACTCAGGAACTTCTAAATATGAGTATAGCAGATATAGAGGACCCGGATACTGTTATGGTAGTGAACGTACCGGAAAGTGAAACTGGTGTATCGAAGAAATTTACAGTTGTGGATGAAAAAGAGTTCTCTGCTTTGCCTTTATTGATACTTTATATGTCCTTGCGTCCTGAAAGTACAAAACGATTTTTTTTGAGCTTCCGACAAAATAAATGTACAACTCAGCCAATTGAAAAGAATATGTTTGGCAAAATTCCCAGCAAAATCGCAATGTATTTAGGATTGCCAAACCCACTAACCTATACGGGACACATTGCCTTCGTCGCACTTCTGCTACTGCCCTAGCCAATGCAGGAGCAACTATGACAAACTTAAAAAGACACGGAGGTTGGAGAAGTTCCACGGTGGCAGAGGGGTATCTGGAGGACAGTATTGAATTGAGAAATAAAACGGCGCGTATGCTGTCTACTTTGCCATCAGAAGAGGCAGGCACCTCGACTGTAGTGAATAGCAACAGCAGAAATTGTTTCCAGCGGCGGAAGTAATTTTCAGGGAACATTTGAAAATTGTACATTTATTATTTGTAATGACGTGAATAAGGAAAATATGTCTTAGTTTTCATTACATATAAACGTTTATAAGCATTTCATGTATCATTTTCACCTGTAAAAGGTAAGAGGAAGTTTTTGAACCTCAATATCCCAAGGGAGTTATGACCCTCATTATAGATATCGTAACTATTACGATATAAGCTTATAATGTCACTGTCAGAAATAAATATATTTTTTTAAATGGAACACCTTTATTTTGTCACTATTTGATAGAGAGTATTTTTATGATTTCAAATATATGTGCATCCTGTTGTGTTATCCCTCATAGGTTTCGAGATATTATGAATTGAAATTCAGATTTTATACGGATTCTTTCAGCTAATTAGGAAATACAGGGTGCTCGTTTTTCGAGGTTAACCATGGGGAACTCAGTTATTGTGGACAAAGTTGCGAAATTTTATGCTGAACAATTATGTGAAAGAAAGCTTTATGTACCATCTTTCGTTTTTGAAATATTGGGAAAAAACGGAAATTTGTAGTTTTCGTTTTTATTTTTTCAATCAAAAACGAAGCGAACCAGACGTTTTTAACTAGGACGTTTTAGAGGCACTTCTTCACAAGGAATCTAAATCTGTCATCGTATTTTCCATTACATTCTTGATGTCAGAGATACAACACTCACCTTTGGTTATTCTTATGGTCGCCATATTAGATTCTTGCATTTTAAAAAAGTCTGTTTTCTTTTGATTACTACAAAGACATTCAAATACAGGAGACTTAACGTTCCATTGTTAAATCGGTTTCCAAGCCGATCAGTCATTGTATGGATGTTTGCAACGAGTGCAAGAGAGAAAAATATACGCACAGGGCGCCTCGGCAACAATGTATGTTTGAAGGTTCTTATCATCGTCAGTGGCGTGCTGGCGTGTCAGTCATGAGTCATGTAAATGTCACATCTGTATTTTTTTCCATCAAAATACTTCTTGTTTCTTTCATACTTTTATATTTCCACGAAAATGCATCCACGACTTTCGTGCCGTTCCATTATCTACCTACTACTAAAACTAAACAATATAAAGTGATAGGATTTCATTTCTTCACACCAGACATGGTTGACTACAATTTTGGAAAGCATGGGTAAGAAAATATACTAATATAGTTTGTTTGAAGAATCTTTGTGGTAACATGATTCATTTTAGCATCAGAATATCTACAGAGATCACTGCTGAATATTGTGGCACTTGTGCTAACCATTTTGATACTGGAAATGGGAAAACATATACCTTAAAAAGGTTCCAGGTAAGTCTTTCTGTACTGTATTGGGTAGTGAACTGATTTCTCGAGTGTTTTATCTTCTATTTTTTTCATCCTTGTATGATATAGATATTATAATAAGTAGTATTTTTGCTTTTTGAAACCCCTGCTGTGAGGAATCTTGGACTGGTGATAAACTGATGTTGATTATACCCTTGAAAATAACATATTATGTATAGCCCTTGATTATGTTTACATAGATATATTATTATTTGGCAACATTTTACCTAAATGTATATGATTGCTACTACATTAATTACAAACTTCTTGATATTTCCTTAAATATTTACTACACACTTCAATTTATACCTATTAAGAGCTGATCTCATATGTGCAGATAATATACATATTCTCATATCAGTTTCTAGGGCATTCAAAGTATTTTATATTCATTTAATAACTATTTCTCATTTTTAATTTGATTTTGTAGGAACCAGCTGATGATTTGATGATGATGCCAACTAATTATGTCCAGACTAGTCCAGAGGAAGAATGTTCAAAACCATGCATGCTCTTTCATGAAGTGTTCTATTTCAATCATTTGGATAAGTTACCTATTAACCATACCTTTTGAACTGAGCAACTGATTTCACTCATTTATAACAGGTATGTGTAATTTTTCCAGCTTTCCATCCATTCATTTAGAATAGCATGAAATTTCAACCTGTTTTTCCAGTTCTCACTCTTAATCCAGATTGAAATAAGTTTCAACAAAATAAATACAGAATAAGATTAAATTTTTAGTACCTACGATATATAATAACAAATATGATGTGTTAATCCGGTTTTTTCAAAGCAATCATATAAGTTTGAAAAATATGATTGCATAGTGAAAAATTATCAAGCTTCAATATATCTACACATAAATCATACTATAATTATGCACAATACATGAAAATTTATACATAGAAGTACATAACATAAATCAACATAAACTAAATTACATAATAATGTATATTTATTATATCTTGTATAGTATATACATGTACAAAAACAATTATAAAACAATATGTAATGAATATAATTTCAATCAACTATTTTGTGTACTCAATATTTAAACAAATTTATGAAGAGTTAAAAATTTCTTTTTTTTTTTCAGATGAAACCAGGTTTACAACAGTGTTGAAAACACTTTCAATTTGCTATTTGAGGCTACCATCATGGAGAGGAATGCAAACAAGTTTTTGGAAGAATCAAATTATAGATGAATCTTCAGTGGTGAATGTGAAGTTTTTTGTGATGTACTTGAAAAAATGAAACAAATTGGTCTTATTTGAAGTAGGTCCTTTCAAATAGAGTACAAAAATAAATGAATAAAGGTTTAAAATAATTTTTCTTGATGTTTATTTCTATATTTGTAGATTCCTTTGACTACTTCTAAAGTTGAAACCATCCTTTGAACCCCATCCAATTCTTCATGAATATCAAGGTATCAAGTCCCAATATAATATTGAAAACAGATACATTTTCACTCTGAAACAAATAAAAACATTCGAGGCTACTGAGCAGTATCTAAAAAATGTTATAGAAAATAAAAAATAACAGTTTGAAAGCCAGAAACCTATAGAGGAAAATAGCAGATTGAATAATTTTGATTCATTTTCTATCAATAGAAAATAATAAGGAAGGACCGAGGGAAGGACACTAATTTCAAAATGAAGATTTCGGAAATTTCATTACAATAAGCTGAGGTATTAATATATATAAATACAAAATATGAATTAAGTTTCTTGTTCACATCAGAATCTAAATGTTGTATGTATGCATTCACATTGCTCAAGTACTTACCAAAAAATGTTTCACAAAAGTTCTTAGCATAAGCAAATGTGAAATTCAAAGGTTCCCTGGACACAACTGTAGTGGTAAGTAGTAGAGCATAGTGTGTATACCTTGGCTACATCAAAAATTAGGTGCTAATCACACTGAAAAACAACATGATATTGATTATATCTGAAAATAGAAGGAATAAAACTAGCGAAACCATAGTGGTTTTGTGAAACATTCAAACAACTTACCAAAATAAATGATCATTGAACTGTTCCATACACATCATCAGGTGTAAAGGTACCTTTATGATTAATTTTCATCATTTCATCACTGCTCATCTGAAATAAAAATATATCTATACATACTACTGATACTGAAGGTACACAATGAGGAAGTGAATGATATCCAAATTATAAGGAAGGAATTATATAGATGAAACTTAAGTCCATTTCATTTTTTTATAGTAACTACTAAATAATATATTCATATAATAGGTAAGTATATAGTTAGATTGCCAACGTTCTGTTAAAGAGTGGTGAGACCAAAAGGTGTAGAATTCAGGAACATTATTATTGGATAAACAGGAGTATTTAGAACGGTGTTTGTTGCATTGAAACTATGCTGCTAAATGCAAGAATACTGCATTGTGAATTCTCAACTGTTGAATATCTTGCCATATGTTGGAAAATAGCACTCACCTTTAAGCATGTAGGTACTTGAGATTGTACTTCCTCAATACTGAAAAGAACATTTTCAGAGGGATGAGATGTTATGTGCCAGTGCTTCCAGTTTACATTGTGAGATTGAGATCATCTCATGTGATTCGTGAGGTTTCGACTGGAGGTCTAAGAATACCTTCATAATATGTGTGCTCATTGTCAATATTTTTGAAATATCAACGTTACGTTACCGTCAGAGCAGGATATTTCGAATCTGGCACCTACTTTTGGACCGGACGCCTCTATTTTGGTTCTATCGTGAAAAGTCCAATTTAAGTAAAAATGATCCACCCTTTTACACACAACACACAAATGCACCATATTCGCACACAAATATTGTTTCTGAAACTCACAAAAAAGTAATACGGCCAAAATAACTCAAATCGGTATCAATGAAATCAGAAGGCAATTCTGCAACCTCGCAAGCGTCAAACTTGTAAAAATAGTCGAATGTTCTAGTGCGGCGTTGCCGAAAGTGCTGATTTGTATGGTGAAATGTGATAAAAGACGAATTGATTTCATCAGAATGTACATCATTGAATCAAAAACACTTTGATTCGATGATAACTCCGATTCATAGAAAGGAAATGAAACAATTATGCTTCAGTAAAGTATAGTTATTGTTTTGTGTGAATTAATCAATTTACTGCAAGATTGCATAAATCGTATAATCTGGCAAACATGTAATTGGAGGAAATGAGACAGAAAAGAAGGATCAAACGATGACTGATCGTGCAAAAACGTAGATGATGAAGTCTCTAGTGTTTAAATGTCTTTGGATTACTATGACCTATTACTCGATATGTTCGAATCTTACATGCTGGTCAAAATTAGCAAAAATCATGTTCGCAAAGAGTTGGAAAATATGTAATGAATTTGGTTTTACAAACTAAATTCTGATTGTTCGATTGAACTTGGAAGCTCACTTACATAAAAACCAAGGTTATGTTGAATTAGGAACAATATTTAAAGTTATAAAAGTTCTTTCTCCGCAAAACAAAACAGTCATAAAAGATGCTCAAATATTCCACCACTCACTTCTAAACACAATTTTACTCTTCACCCCAAGTTCTGAATAGCTGGGTTACTACAATTCCGAGAATCGGATCTTAAAAGAAAGAATATCGGATTATTGTTTATCAAAAATGAAGAAAGATTTCTTGAAATTGTACCTATCGATGATATTGCTTAGCTGGGAAGAAGAACGAGTGAAATTGTGTCTTGGAATGGTGGAGTATTCGAGCATCTTCTATAACTTTGTTATGTAGGTATTATCATACTCCAATTTCAGCTTTCAGCTTTCGAACATATGATAAATATGGGTCAACACAAATCGAATAATAAATATTATAGGTACAAAAGTATGTCATTGTCGAAATCTAGAAAACTAGCTCGCGTATTGTTACAATTCATTAAAAATGCTGATTCAATATCATCGGTTTTGGGCGAGATGATAAAAGATCATCAACAAGGGTGACGAGACTGTCCGGCAGAGGCGACACGGAGAATTCGTTCTCAATTCGCGGATCGTGCGAATCGGGTGCGAAGCAAACTCCTCGGTGGTTATGGCCGTCAGCTTATTGTGCGTAGTGAGGTAAGCGATATTTTGATAAGTATTGTATTGGGGGTGATAGGTGTCTCGCATTTGTTGTTTCATCCTGTAGACATTGAAAATATACAAATTTTGTTATTAAAACCTGTGAATGTTTAATAGTGTAGTGAGTATCTGTGGCATGTTTTTGTCATGTCACACTGCAAACGGCAGCTCTTTGGTCGATAGGCACCTGGAGTGGATTCACACTTCACACTTTCTTGAATAATACCTCCTAAATGAGTTATTGGGCGCTACTGAGTACTTTCTACTCAGATATTTTTTTATTGGTGGAAAATTACAAAATTAAACATATTGTACTTGAATGTTACTTTTGATGAAATTATACAAATGTAACTGACTTCAAGATCATAAGCAACAATCTCAAATGAATTTCAGGGGTTAGTATTGTTAGATTATAACATATTATATTCAAATGATTTGTTCATTCAGATCTGAACATCATATTATTAAAGAAATACTTTCTCAAGTAGAATGAAAATTAAATAGCATTCATAGCATTCTTTATGAATAATAAAATATATACCTACGGTACATTAACAAGTATACAGGGTGTCCCCTCTCAATTGGAAAAAACTTCTGGGGCATATTGAGGAACCATAGACAAGCAGTTTGAGATAAGAGACTGATGTCCGGAAGTGCATGGTTTTCAAAATACAGGGTGTCAAAGTTTTTTCCAAAAAACTTTTTTTTATTAATATTTCAAAGACACGTTAACCGATTTTTATGAAATTTGCTAGTGATGTGAGCTTTAATAAGACGCTCAGTTAGCACTAATTAAATGTTAATTATGACTTCCAGTGGCGCCCCGGGGGACAGTGTCACTAATAAAAATGACAAAAAATGTACGCTGCTGACTTTTTTTGAAAATTTTATATATTTTTTAGAAAGCTCAGTTAAAAATACAACTTTTTTGTCACTTGATATTTTTTCGTATCTCTCTCCGTTTTCGAGAAATTTTTTTTATTAAAAACTTTATTGAAAGGTTCATTATTATTAGAAAGAAAAACAAGGAGGCTTTTTTACAAATAATTTATTATTAATTAGTTGAGCAAATGCTCAAAGTGTCCACCATGCATTTCGATGCATTTTCTGCACCTGTCGAGCCAGGATTCGCGCACCCGAGCAAACACGCCTGGATTGTTCGCGATAAATTCCGCTGCCACCACAACTCTAGCAACTAGGTCCTCCATGGTCGGCACAGGAGTTGCATAGATCAACCGTTCCATTTCGCCCCAAAGAAAAAAGTCCAGGGGGGGCAAGTCCGGCGACCTTGCTGGCCAAGGGACGGGACCACCTCTACCAATCCACCTGTTGTTGTAGGTTTGGTCGAGGTAACCTCTCACGGTGCGCGCAAAATGCGCTGGACAACCATCGTGTTGGAACCAGGCCTCTCTATGCAACTGGCGGGGTACATCTTCCAGCAGCTCGGGCAGAATATCTCGCAAAAAACTAGATAGTTATTCCCGTTGAGGTGATCAGGTAGAACGTACGGCCCAATCAAATGGTCGCCAAGAATACCTGCCCAAACATTAACACCAAACTTCTGCTGATATCCTCTGATGTGCGTAGCATGGGGATTTTGTTCGCTCCACTCGTGGTTATTACGAGGATTGAATGTCCCCTCGCGCGAAAATCCTTTTTCATCGCTCGTGAAGATTATACTTAAAAAATCAGCGTTTTCATCCGCTTGACGGAGCAACCACTCGCAGAACTCGAGCCGCCGAGGAGCGTCGTCAGGCAGTAGATGCTGCACCTTTTGCAGTTTAAATGGATAGAGATCGTGGATTTTCAATACTCGATGGACAGTATTTTTGCTGCAATCAAGTTGCGACGCAATCAGACGAGTGCTAGTGTTGGGCTCATTCTGAATGCGTGCCATGACTTCATCCTCAACGGCATCTCTGATCGGAAACTGCCTTGCAAATTCTCGAATAGGCTGCAAAGATAACAAAGCCTCTTAGATTGGCTGTAAAACAGAAACGCGCAAAAAAAAAAAACACAGAAAGTTGCCATTTCTGCAATACTTACCACGAATGAGCCGGTCTCCCGTAGATTTTGATGAATTTTGATAAAAATCTTATGGTTTGGCAATTCACGATTTGGGAACCGCTGCCCGTACAACCGTTGTGCTAACAAAGAATTACCCCGCGCTTTCCCATACAAGAGATGCATATCTGCAAGCTCGGCTAATTCAAACCGATTCATTTTTGCAATTAGTGTAACGTGTGAAGATAATCAAGTACTTAGAAACTGACACTTTTACTAAAGTTTGACATGTTTATGTGTTACCATGACAACATCGTTTTGTTTTAGATTTTCAGATAATGAACCTTCCAATAAAGTTTTTAATAAAAAAATTTTCTCGAAAACGGAGAGAGATACAAAAAATATCAAGTGACAAAAAAGTTGTATTTTCAACTGAGCTTTCTAAAAAATATATAAAATTTTTAAAAAAAGTCAGCAGCGTACATTTTTTGTCATTTTTATTCGTGACACTGTCCCCCGGGGCGCCACTGGATGTCATAATTAACATTTAATTAGTGCTTACTGAGCGTCTTATTAAAGCTTACATCACTAGCAAATTTCAAGAAAATCGGTTAACGTGTCTTTGAAATATTAATAAAAAAAAGTTTTTTTGAAAAAAACTTTGACACCCTGTATTTTGAAAACCATGCACTTCCGGACATCAGTCTCTTATCTCAAACTGCTTGTCTATGGTTCCTCAATATGCCCCAGAAGTTTTTTCCAATTGAGAGGGGACACCCTGTATATACCTATGATGGAATATGTATACAATGATTATTTACACATCATCAGTCAAAAGAATCAAATTTAATCATTATGGTCTCATAATCCACTTATCTGATAGATCCTTATCTGAGATGACCAGGTAGTCGGAGACCAACAGTCTTGCCTAAGCTCCCAACAACCCACACGATCGCCAACCATCAGCTCTTGCAGTGGTACAATCACCGCTCAATTGAATACCCCATATAGATATGACCCAAAATCATGAAAGTTCTAGTGCTTGTACTGCCAGTGAATCAGGATTGATTGGATCGATAGTTGCAGTCAAAATCAGGCTATCAGAATGAGTCTAAATTATATTTAGAGCTTATATTTAGAGGTTTAGGCCCCATGTGGCCCCCTTGTCTAGCAGAGATCGGAGATCGGCATCAAATGATCTACTATACAAAGAATCAAATATTTTCGATCTAAGACAATTATTTTTCATGAAAGTCAACAAATTCGTATATCTCAACAAGAATGAATTGTTACTCACTTCTCAACACCCATACACGACCAGACAAAATATCAAATACATCACCCCGCGAATGCATAAATGTTCAGGACAAAGAAGTCTTCAATATTTGGGTCCTAAGGCATTCAATGTTTTACCAGCCACGCTGCAAGACGAAAAACTCTTTTCGAAATTCAAAAAACTAATCAAAGTTTTTACACGAAATACGCCAATCGAATTGATCCACTCCATTGTTGGAGATTGAAAAGAAAAAGTGAAGAAAAAAAAGTTCCTCCATTGTCTTAAAATTTTTATGTATATATATATTTATTTATGATTTCATAATTATTGTGTTTGTTCTGAAAACTCATTCTTGTTATATTTTATAATTCTTGTGAATTTTATATGCTCTATGATCAAATGATTTATAAATTTCAATTTTCTATATGTATTTCAATGTATACTTTCATATATTTTTTTAATGTGTACTTTTTTATACGTATTTTAATGTGTACTTTTATATGATTTTTAATGTGTACTTCGAGAAATTGAAGTTGTTATATTCATTTATTATACATTATATATGTCATATAACGCAGTACTTACCTACACTAGCTTACAAACAAGCATCTTAATCGATGCTTCGTAAGTGGCAGGTGCTGTTGCCAATATTTGTTCTGAATGATTCTGAATAAATATTATTATTATTAATTAGATCCTCATGCTATTCCAAAATGGAGGATAGTACCAGACCGGTACTCCTTCTACTATGAAAACTATAATAGCTGTTGATCATGATGAAGAATATATCTGAAACCTCAATCGGTTTCCTAATTCATCAGGAACAATATCACGTTGAATTATGTCCCATTTATAACACTATAATCACTTCATCTCAAGATTCAACTTTTCTTGATTCGCCGAACAAAAAGGGTTCTCACCTTCTCGATCTCCGCTCTTGATCTCTCATCTCTTCTTCACAATCATGCGTACCGCATCGTTTTATTAATGACATTGTCGTCATTTCCCTTTTTCGGGAATACAGGACCACAGAAATATTATATATCTACGACTAGAATGCGCTATTCCTATGATCCGTGCCTGATTTCTGAACAAAACATGGGCATTGGCAAAGGGGTCAAATTTAGATGATATTAGACATACGTGGTTTCATGGTATCAAGAGAGGAAAAAGAAAATACCTGAGACGTAGGTCCTATTTGTTTATGAAAAATGCTATGTTGCCATAATTCGCATTCGTCTTCTTAGAGGACAAGCTGTGTCCTCCTTTTATGGAAATATGGAATACAAAATTTTACAAATATTATGGTGAAAAATTATCATCGAATAATCAAATTTATTACATGATCTGGAGAAATTGGCAACGAAAGGAGCCAGAAATCCAATAAACCAAAATGAAGAAGAATAATTCTGTTTGGTTTTGTTGTGAGTACCGATATTTTATGCTTTTGCTTATCATTTTAGGGAAATTCATAGTAAACAGTCAATTTAATATTTGAAGATATTTATAGTTTACTATAATTATTGTGTTTATATGTTCTGTTTGCATCTTCTAGACTGTGACGTCGATAAAGGATGTAATGTAGACATGTATTTCCTTATTAATCTACCTATATGGGAAACTAACAAATCCTTCCAATACCAAAAATGATGAACACCTGATCTGGTAAAATTGACACCACAAGAAGTCAGAAATCCAAGACACACACAAAGAAGAATTTCCAATTGAAGAACTAATATATATAAAGAACATTATGAAGTGTTTTGTGTGAGACTGTAATAACTCTTGGAGAAAAGGAAAACGACCAGAGAATGTTACTTTCCATAAGTGTTCGACAAGTTCATTAAAATTATGTACAAGAGGTCATTTTCAGGTTCCCAAAATCTAACTACAAAGAGTGGTTGATTGTCTGGGAATTGACTCCAATTTGCCATGGCCTGAAAATGGCAATATATGTTCCATTCATTTCATGGAAGACAGTTTTGTTCATACTGAATTCAGGGTTAGATTGATGCCTAATATTCAATACCAAAATTATACCTACCTGTGCCACCAAATTGTAATAACATAGAAATTCCAGATGATGTAATTTCTGATTCAGGATCAGGATGTGATTCCAAGAGCTCTTCCAAAAGCCCACATAAGAACCTCAGGAAAAGACTCTTGGATTTGAGGTATCTATTTTACATTTTTTATTGATCAAATTGGTGCTTTTTTCATCAATGAGTTATTTCAATCATACTTCATGTGAACATTGCTGATTTTCATAATGAGTACTATTATAATACAATTTTTCAGCCATACTATATCAACCTCATCAGGTTCCAGTGTAACAAGAAAGAAAGTGAAACTTATTCATACTTTTCATAATTATAGGTGAAACTGGTGATACCATGTTCTTGATCAGACTGAAATAAATCAATTAAATTTTTTTAGTTCCAGTTTGGAGAAGGTTAAAACCATTATTTCACAACTGAAACATAGGACTACAAAACTCACTACAAAATATCACAATACAAGGAAGACAGTGAAGCGCTTGAGGAACAAAGTACAGTCATTGTATTCTATTGTGAGTACACTAAAAAATAGGGATCTCATCAGGAAAACTTTTAATAAATTAATATTATTCAATAAATATTGTCACATTGAAAATATTGTCACAAATAGGAATAACTATATTGTAGAATTTTCCATAATCTCAAACTAATAGGTCGGTCATGTCTTTGTTTATGCTTCAATATAAATTCAATGAACTGTAAATTTTGGAACATAAACACAGGCATGATGCCATTAACATTATAACATTTGGTGACCTCAGAATGTCTAACTTTTGCGGAACGCGACTGTTATGAAAATAACTACAATATAAAAAGACTTGAAAATCAATTCAGGAATCAAACAGAGTCAAGTTAGAGAGGCCTAGTGGAGTCGTGAATTAGTTATCTGATCTTAGCTTCCTGAGATGGCCCATGGGCCATTCTCAGTTTTAGTGTCAACCATACCTCCAGGCCCCCATAGAATTAGAAGTTAGGATATATGATAAGTTATGTTTGCTAATTTTGTTAATCACTATGTATATATATAGTATTGAATAAATGTTTTTTTGCATGTTCATTCTCTACAGATAGAACACGATTTTAGGCAACCCCCGTCTAAAGTTCGTGACAATATATATTGAAACATTGATTTATGATCTTAAATTTTTACCAATGCCCCAATATGTGTGAATTCAATTTCATCTTTTGTCTTATAGGTGCTCGCAATACTGTCAAGTTTTTGTTTCAGAGGATTTCAAAGTTTTAAAAGTTTATAAATTTCAAAAATTTTATTAATGTCCTTGCAATTTTAAGAAATTTTAAGAAAACTATTGGATCCTATGGAGTGACCATTTCAAAATTCAGTTGGCGTTTGTGAGTAGCCCAATTTCAGTCTATTTCTTAAAATAATCGAAAAAATAACAAATAATTTTTATGGAAATAACAGCTATAAAATAAAACATGTTTGATCTTGATATCTGAAACTGCTGAAACTAACAAATCTGACCTTCATTTTATGGTTTATATTTCAATTTCACGTTCGAAAATTAATTCCCTATTCATGATACGCCACTGCTTAGATTCGGAAATCATTCACAGATTTACACGCCGCTACTGTTTATGGTTCACTTGCGGTGTTGCAGATAATGCATAGTTTGTTCGTCCGCCATATTTGATACGCATTCTAGTCGTAGATATATAAGATTTCTGTGTACAGGACAGAACAGAACCTTCCAAGATCTCTATGGTCATCCTTAATCATAAACAACAATAAATCTTTTGGATCAATCCTGGGGTTAATCGTTAATTCATATTTCAGTCAAATGTCAAATGTGGAGTCATATAATCATCTGGTTGAATTGAACTGATACCGCCAAGGTGGATATAGGATAGTGAAACGACTTTTCAATCGTTCTTTGTAAAAATCTGAAGACCTAGTTTAGCAAAAATCACTGGTAATAGTTCAAGAATCTTTCATAGATGGCAGTACTATCGATAAACTATGATGATATTCGTGAGACAATAAAAGATTATTAATGGTTGGTAAAACTATTCTATATAGTTTTAGCAAGTGATCGAAGAATTAATTCGTGAAAATATCCATTATGATGAATCAGTAGTCATATGTGTAACAACGCCATCTATGAAATTTCCGTAGAAATATTACCAGTTTGTGAAAATCAACATAATCAAGTAGACAAGAATCTAAATATCTTTCTAGCGCCTTATAATGGGACTCGTTACACCATTTCTATATTCACCATCGGTACAACAATAACCTTACTTCAATAGGAGCGAAAAACATCATCTGGTTAACAAAGTATAATAACTACCGACAAGAAAGGCAATACTCATATCGTTAGAAGAAGATTGCTATTTCAATCAGTTTCTAACCTTAACCCCAAGAAGTGTCAAATGATATTATTATTATTGTTCTGAATAGTGATTAATTGAATGAAATGGATGTAATTTAGGAACTGATGGCAAGTTCTGGGTGAATCGTTGGGTAGCCCAGGAACGTCACCTTCATAAGAACATCATATAAAATCCTGGGCCAGTTTCCACTCATGTCAATAGAAATATTTTGGTCAGTTGTAAAATATGTAACTCTAAGAATGAAGAAGGTAGGTTTAATAGTCTATTTGTGACTAACGATTTGCTATTGGTTTCTCATGTTTTCGAATTCGAGTAAGGAAGTGGTCAAATAAAATACAATGGTAAAACTGTTAACTGATTCTTCATGAAGGTTACATCAAGTAGCAATTCACGTATAATCCGAGCTGTATTGTTTATTAAAATTGCTACATATCCCGAATAAGGTACGAATAGTACGACCTCATCCAGAGTCGTATTAGTTGAGCGTTATTGGCCTTTATTTCCTGAGTACGTCCCAAAGTGACAGGGGATAACCTCCTCATGGAACCCTGTACGCGACAATATGTCCTTAGATGAAGATAGTCAACAGCCAAGATAATATATTTTCTTGCGATAAAAAGTCATTTTTATCTGTGTACGTTAAACCCTCTCCGACATACCAAACAAATAACCAAGATAGCGTTTCTAGCGTAAGTATATATGATCTAGGATCACAATCATTACCTACTTCAAAATGAGTCGAAAATGTTAAAAAATTCAATTTTTTCTATTTTGGTTATCTAATGAAGCTATTATGAAAAGCTAATGGGTATCCTAATTGCCTCGCTGTTTTGATACGCGTTTCTTATTCTTCAAAAGGTTACTATTGTGGTGAGCAGTAAGAAAAGGTACTTTCGTCCCCAAGTGATACAGAGAAAACTTAATATACTATTTCTTGTTATTTCCTTATGAGTATCATACAAAATAATAGTATATTATGATACAAGTTTTATAAGACGTGTTTTTGTCGCACGAATTATCTCACCACCTAGTCGTGTATTCTGCTGACTCCGTGAGAACTGAACACTCCTGATTTCCGAGATGTCGAGCAAGCACCGAGGTTTCTTAATTCCAGTTCCCACAGAAAGCGTCAGTCAGACTTTAGATTTATTCAAGTATACACCCATTGTTCATGTTAGTTTTCAAGTTTGTAATAAAAATTATTTTTTAAAAAAGTAAGTCCGTCGTTACCGAACTTATTTCACGCGTTGTTTGGAGTACGACGAGCGAAGCGAGGAGTGCTCCAAGTGAACAAGTGTGACAACGTGTCTTATAAAACGAGTGTCATATGCAATTTTTCTTATTCTGAATTGATTAGAAGAAAAAAATTGATTTGATATCGATTAAAAATAAAAACGTTTTATATTGGTAACAATGATGACATTGAAATAATTAAAATCTAACGCACAACCGTAAAGCAGTCTCGATACTCAAGGGTAAAGCCCAGTTTACAGTTGAGCGATTTTGATTATTCTAATACCAGCGGTGGAAAATTCAATGTAGTTATTGTTTTTATTGCTCAATTTGAATCAAATTACACTCTGAATTGAAATTTACCAATCAAAACATTGAATTTTTCACAGCTAATATCACCCAATCCAAGTCGCTCAGGAATAAACTGGGCCTAACTCTTCTGACTTTCATTTGACAGTTCGATAGTACCAATCTCCGAATAATAAAAAATGCGTATCGAAATAGAGGCTATTTCGACCCAAGGATATTAAACTGTAAAGGATTGCTCGATCGGCCAAGTTTTTCTTCCGGATGTATGACGTCACTGACTCCGCTCGTAATTTCATTGGCTGTTGACTCTCCATCTTTGTCATTGATTTTAGTTTCAGTTTCTCACTTTATTTTTGTTATTCCACAGGAGGTTATTTTTTAAATACACGAAAGAATAATTGATGAGTTTTTAAGTCAGTATGAGAACATGAAATATCTGGACAATCAATTTATAGCCATTATTAGTTCCATTCGCAAAATTTTAGGAATAGGAATTGGATGAAAACATGTTTTTTCATTCTTTGAAGACTGTTGTGGCACTGGTTTACCTTTTTGGTTTGTGGCCGAATAATTATTGAAGTGAATTATATTCTACAGCACCTAGTCACAGAAATCATTTACACAGTGAATTTTGGAACCAAAGGTATTAAAATGCATGTTGCTGCCTAGAATCAAAATTCAATTGAAAATCTGCTAGATTCATATATTTCATACCAGGTAAGCTCTGAAAATATTGGTGAAATGAGGGTTTATTATTAATAATATCCATTGGTTTTTTTAGGGTACTATCAAAGATTACATAGACAGAATACAGAATATATTTCTGGATATTGTCCAGTGCAAGTAGATATATGGAAGCAATTATGAAATTGAAAATGTCCTCGGAAGTTTGTAGTGCATGTACATTTTACATTTCAAGTATACATGTATTATTATCCATTATGAACTGTATAGATCAATAATAAATCATTCCCTATTGAGGTAGGCATATCATTTTGCAATCAGTAGCAGTTTTTATTTCATGATATACAATATTGTTTAATCAATCACACAGTATACTTACATACTATACCATTTTCAACCAACAAATTATGTTATCTTTCACCTATATTATTTCTGAGTGCATCCAGAAACAGTGATCTACCTATAATGCCTCAAAAATAAAAGACTACCTATTTAGATCAAAGGATGATGTCCATTCAAGTTCAGGGCACTGAGATATACCTATCATAAAATCATAATATGAACAGTAGGTATATGGAACAAATAAAACATTTTGATTTTATAAAATATATGATTTCCACAGTATAAAATACACCAACAATTTTGATTTTTGTATTATATCTACCTGAGTTGATTGTTTGACATTTTTCACAATTCCTTATTTTTATTGAATCGCTTTCTTCAATTTAGTGAGTTCAGTCATCACTTATTATGATGGGATGAAGATGTGATAATTTCAGGATCAGAAAAGAATATGCATTTTCTGAAATGGAGCAACATGTTCAGAGACATTTTGGGATATGGATGATGTTCTCAATATTTTCTGTCACACCTTACTCAGTGGAACATTTGTGTTCCAATCATCTCTTCACTAGTGAATCTACAATACAAAGACAACAATAACAAAATATTACTCCTCAAGAGCATGTATTATAATAATATACCTTCAGGGTTCATTTATAGTAGGTCCTGTCATGTTATTCCTGCTCATAATCTTGATCACATAAAATAGAACAAATCTACTGGAATCACTTGGATTACACAAAGGAAGTCTTCCACTTCTAATTGTTGTGGGTTTTGGAAAAACACATGGAAATTATTTGTTGTTTTGGGTTTTCTTAAATCATCTACACCCTCAGGCCTGTGCTCATGCCGTGCTCATGCCCTCAGTTACAGCACACAAAACAACTAATTCACCTATAAAAGTAAGATTTTATATATTCAGCATTTTGTATTGCATGTACTTACTTCATTCACTTATATAAAGTACCATTTTATTTTAACTTTACTAAATTCATTCCAATTTTGAAATTTCGCAAAAAGTTTCAATGGCGACATAATAACTTCCGATGGTCGTCCTCTCGACCAATGAACAACAAGGTCGAATCAGTGACGTCATTCAACGTGTTTACATTGCCAGCATAGGGATTGAGCAATCCTTTACAGTTTAATATCCTTGATTTCGACCCGCATTTGCGTACCACAATGACTTCATTATACAACTAAAATAGATAAATACCTTTATTCAAGTCTATCCATAAGAGATATTCACTATAAATTTTGAATTACATCGGAATGAAAATTATAGCTTCCTTCGTGGTTAATATTCAGGTTCATATTTTTATTTCCATGAATTTACATCCAGCGTGAGTATATCCGGATTAAAAATTTCATAATGTAATTTCATGATATATTCATACCCTTCTTTATGGAAGCAATTCAATGATATTTTTTCCTTTATGACTTCCTTTGCTCTATCCTTGGAACTTCCTTAAGTGTCGCTGTGAAATCATAAAACGGAATATTTCATCAAATATTTTGTTAGTTTATTTTCTTCGAAGAATTTCACGATCTTCAACGGAATAGTGTTTTTCAATTATAAAAATTCTTGATATAATATTGAATATCCTCGTACCGGAATTAATATGATTTTTATAGCATTATCTTAAATGATTCAACATGATGGCTGAAGGAGCTTTGGAGACTGATAATAATTGAAAAGAAAATTATGGTGAAATAGGAATGACTTGCGATATAAATAGATAAAGGTTTCTAACAGTAATTCAAAGATACGTTATATTTATACAGGGTGTTGCGGTGATCATGTTACAAACTTCTAGGGTAGATAAAACACATGAAAATAAGAAAAAAAGTTTATGTGAACATGGGTCCGGAAACGCTTCTTCAGGGAGCTAGGGCCCTTCGAAGATGACCTTCAAAAACTACTCTTCGTTTTATAGCTTCGGTACTATTGCAGCTATCGCCACCAATTTTGGGACATGAAATCTAGTTGGTAGGTTGATCAATTTGATCCTTCCGGATTTTGTCACCTTTGACCAGGGGCGTACAAACCAGAGGGGTATTTGGGTAAATTTGACCCTTCTCCTCTAAGGCGTCAATTTCTTGACATTTTTATATCTGATTATGATTCTCCAATGCCTTTTACATAAAAAAGGTACTCTTGGTAATAGTCGCTATCTGTCACCTATATCCAATCGATAATAAATTATTGGTCTTAAACAAATTATTACGTTGAAATATGAAAATGAGGTTCAGTGCAGATAGTGAGCATTAAAAGTTAGTCAAATCTTCTTCTTTAATGAAAATAAATTAGATTAGAGAGATTTATTGCCTTTTCGAAATTGGGGGTATAAAAAGTAAAAGGGAACGTATACAAAATATTCAAAGAAAAACAATTAAACCTACACAATCAGAACTAATAATTAATTTGCAATAAATCATTCAAAATAACAATTGCTGAAAATGCCTGCCACCACGTTCAATACATTTATTGCACCTACGTAGCATATTTAAATTGACGTCAGTGAAAACATCAGGCATGGTTTGGATCATTTCAGCCGCAACAGAAATCCTAGCCACCAAATCTTCCTCCGACTGAACTGGAGTTTCATATACAAGGCTTTTCATATGTCCCCAAAGAAAGAGAAGGGTCAAATTTACCCAAATACCCCCCTGGTTTGTACGCCCCTGGTTAAAGGTGACAAAATCTGGAAGGCTCAAATTGATAAACCTACCAACTAGATTTCATGTCCCAAAATTGGTGGCGATAGCTGCAATAGTACCGAAGCTATAAAACGAAGAGTAGTTTTTGAAGGTCATCTTCGAAGGGCCCTAGCTCCCTGAAGAAGCGTTTCCGGACCCATGTTCACATGAACTTTTTTTCTTATTTTCGTGTGTTTTATCTACCCTAGAAGTTTGTAACATGATCACCGGAACACACTGTATATACTAATTACGCACGTTGCTGAAAATCTGAATCTTCTAGTACAGAATGCGATATGATATTAGTAATATTATGTCTTAATTTTCTTTCATCGAATAAGTATCTTCCACTAAGTTAGATCTCTACTTCTGAAATCATTCTAGTTGATCTTGACTGAGGAGAATTTATGATGGATCACACTTTTCGAGTGAAACTCTTCTTATCCTGCATCAGATATTCAATGAAGATTTACTAGAAACGTTCTCATGATATTCCATTCGAATATTTGAAGAATAATGATGCAGAATCGTATCAAAATATTCTGACACTGTTCAAAAATACTTATTTTAGCACATGCCTCACTTTTGGTAGGTACCTATCGTGGTCAGAAAAGTAGTAAGACGCATCAAAAGAAGGAATGAAGAAAAATGAGTCACGAGAATCAGATCCAACCTTTCCATACATGATTTTACCAAATACAGCGAAATCATCAAATATGGCGAATTACTTTCACATTGAAATAATGAGTGGTACCAGTGATGAAGACATCTGTTTTCAACTCTGTTTAGTCACTTGAGATTGCATTGGACCCAAATGGGGCAGTTATAGTTCTCGGCGTTACTAATGATTCTGTAGTTAGTAAGAGTGCCATGACTAATACATAATATGAAAACTCTGAGAAAATATACTCATTGCTTAGTGAAGATGTACCATATGTTATCACAGGAAATTTTGTGATATGAAATGAATTATACAGAAGTGCTCATAACGAGTTAGCTATCCTATACAATGGATATATTGATAGTCGGATGATGGTTGATTATTCTCGACCCTCAATATTCCTATCGTTTGGGTTGAATTAATCGGAATATAGATTTCTATCAATATGAAAGTGAATTTCACCTGGCGGACACATATGGTTCCTTATACCATGTATGCTATTGTCAAATATAACACTAACAATATAGATAGCAGTAGACATTATTATGTAATAGTGAAACAATTTTCACCTGTTTTGAAATTCACTAATCTTACACTGATCATAAGGCGTAATAAGCCGATTGACGAAATTATTATAATCAACAAAATGACAATGTACATCATTGAATACAAGGAACACAATAAAGGTTCACATCTATAGATGTTAGTCGATTATAAACAACAGTCAAGGTAGTGAACAGAAAATACTTGATGAACTTTTGGAATGCATCGATTAATCAATCAGATAGGAATCAACATTTTGAAAACTCAAACGAATGATGATTTGACCCTCAATTGAATTTTAGTCCACATCTGATTCTGGGTTTGTGGTCGAGTGCGTTGAGGCGCTGGCCTTTGGGCCCATAGGATCCGGGTTCTAATCCCGGCGCGGCTATTGAAAATTGTTATTTATTTCTGTAACATCGTTTTGCGGAAGGAGATAGGTGATCAACGGAACATTCTTGGTACCTAGATATCAATCCTTCGGGCTCTCCACGATAAACAGCCGATTAGTGCTTCAGATGACACTTCAAAAGCTAAGGTCTTCGTCTTCCTTACTTATACAAGTCTATGAGACTTCGAGAGTCGCTTTGCAACAAGTTGGCGGTCAAAAACACTTTTCAAACACTTTTTTGAGTGAATCGATCAACAATGATGTACATGTCAAGCCGTATGAATCGATATCGTGTTTGACTCTAAGGGCCAGTTGTATAAACGAGTATGAACTCCGTTTAAGCTGAACTTCGTTCGGTTGCTATAGGATAGCCAATCAAAACACTAGTTACCTAGCAACTAATCCAAGTTCAGCTTAAACGGAGTTCTTACTCGTTTATACAACTGACCCTAAGAGTCGTCTTTATAAACGTGTATAAACTCCGTTTAAGCTGAACCCCATTTAGTTGCTATTGAATAGTTGATCGAATCACTATAGTTCTCTAGCAACTCAAGCAATTTCAGCTGAAGGGTGCTCATACTCTTTTATAAGAACGGCCCTAAGTGTGCAATCGATCTGTTCTCAATCAGAGAGTTATTACGTATTTATTGAGAATCAAGGTTTCTCGATATTGTATAGTCATAACTGAACATTGACTCAATAAGAAAAAACCTGTTTATATTCCTAAGTACCCGTCAGTTTTGGAATTTTGTAGAAGTGAGTATAGATGCAGTGGTACCCTGATCGTTGTGAAGGAAGTTGCCCTGAGATAATTGAATACTTTAATTTTGATGAATAGAATGACATAACTGAGAAACAATCTGAGTGTTCCATAGCTTTCTCTGCTGAAGTCAACTTGTACCCAATCTGCTTATAGGTCTTCTAGTTAAAAAATAATTATATTTTTAGAAAACAATCATCATATCAATCCCTTATGTTATATATGAAGTTATTATTCATTATTACTATTATTATTGTTATAGTGCGCATACGTTGGTATCTACTACACTTGATTCCTCCACCACATATATCGTGCAGGTAGCTGGTACAGACAGCCATTTTGTATATTCAGACTTGTACCATCAAGAGAAACAATAAACTACCATTTAAGATTTTATAGTTTAATTACATTTCAAATAATTAGTTACCAATTGAGTGTAGTGCGATACACTACAAACTGGCGACGAGGATTTTTGTGAGCAGTAATAAAGTTCTGTGCACGTGCAAAAATGCCGGACCCTGCCGTAGCAGCAAGCGGAACCAGCATGGTCGTGGGACACCTCAGAGAGTTTACACTCCAGAGCTCGGACTGGACAATTTTCAAAGCACGACTAGAAAATTATTTTGTTGCAAATAACATCAAACCGGACGGCGATGGTGCTGCAAAAAGACGCGCTATCTTGTTGAATGTTTTGGACGAGGCTGCATATAGATTAGTTTTCGACCTGGTGAGTCCATCCAAGCCAGAAGAAAAAACATATGACCAGCTGGTAGAAGTGATGAGTACGTATTTCATGCCACAGCAAAGTGCTTTTGCGGCTCGCTAGAAGTTCTATGCAGCGGCGATGGAAGCAGATGAAAGCGCAAACCAGTGTTCAGCACGCGTTCGGGGGTTAGCAGTGGGCTGCGAATTTGGTCAAGAACTCAAGGTGTGCTTGAGGGACCGATTCTTATTCGGTTATAGCAAGGGTTCTATACAAGACCGGATGATGGAGGAGAAAGTTAGCACATATTTTGGGGCCATGGTTGTACTAGCAGCATCCAAGATGGCAACCAAAGAGATCCAGCAGGTAATTATCAAAAAGGAGCCAATCAACCATATTAGAAGTGGTAGAAGATCAGATTATGGAAGGAACAAGAGCGCAGGACGACCACAGGAGGCGGACGATACGACTATGACGCGCGGCAACGTCAGCAAAACGTCACCATCTGTGAAGTCTGTGGAAGGAGCAATCATTTGAAAGATTAGTGTTTTTACAAAAACAGTATTTGCATGATATGTAAAAAAACCGGGCATATTCCTACGGTATGTAAAAACAAAATAAGTTCTAGACCTCAATTATCAGGGAATTCCTACACTGTTAAAAACAAATCTGAACATCATTATATGGGCGAAAATGAAAGCGAAGATGAAGATGTTTGTTTATAGAATATAACGAGTGAAACCTTGGTAGAGCCTTTTAGAATCAAAGTGGAAGTAACAAATATTCCATTAGATTTTCAAATTGATTCGGGAAGCGGAATGTCTTGTTTTTCAGAAAAATTATATAAAAAATATTTTGAAAATTTTCCGTTACAGAATTCCAACAAGTGTTTTTTATTCTATAACGGAGAAAAAGTTGAGCCAATGGGACTCGTGAGTTTAAATAATAATTTCAAAAATAAATGCAACGTCCTGAAATTTTATATAATGGAAAATGGAGGCCCCCCTATAGTAGGTCGCGATTTCTTGGCATTATACAAAATAGGATTTTCTAATATACATTATATGAATACCAATGATGAGTAAACAAAAGTTCTTGAAAAATTTAATGACGTTTTTTCACCGGGTTTGGGCTTCTTCAACAAATAAAACAAATTCAAATAAAACTCAAGGACCCAATGAATGTTACTCCAAGGTTTGTCAGGGCTAGACCAGTGCCTTTTGCTATTAAGCAAACAGTCGAAAATGAAATTAATAGATTACTTCTTTTAGGTATAATTTCACCAGTAGACTACAGCCCCTGGGCTACCCCAATCGTGCCAGTCTATAAGAAAAATGAAGTCCGAATATGCGGAGACTTCAAGATAACACTCAATCCAGAAATTGAAGTGGACCAATACCCGTTACCGAGAATTGAGGACCTTTTTTGCAGTTTGAAAGGAGGAACAGAATTTTCGAAGCTGGACCTTTCTCAAGCATTTCAACAGATAGGAGTGGATGAACGAAGCGAAGAGTTACTGACAACAATATCGACTCACAAAGGGCTATATAGGCATAATAGATTAACTTTTGGGGTGGCTTGTGCCCCGGCTAAATTTCAAAAAATAATGGATTCATTGTTGAGTAGTATATATGGGGTGGCTGTTTTTCAAGACGACATTCTTGTTACGGGGGCAGATCAAAACGTGCATTCTCAGAGACTAACTGAAGTATTGTCTGTTTTAAAAGATGCAGGTTTGAAAGTTAATTTAGAAAAGTGCACTTTTTTTCAAAACAAGGTAGAATATTTAGGATTTGTTATCGACCAAGGTCTGCACCCCTCGGAAGTTAAAATTAAAGCTGTTGACTTTGCCCCGGAGCCAAGAAATGTTACGGAGTCGAAGTCGTTTTTGAAAACAATAAATTATTATGGCAGGTTCATCAAAAATATGTCAACGATTTTACATCCATTATATAAATTGTTGAAGGCTAACGTAAAATGGAACTGGAACGGAAACTGTAGTAAGTCTTTCAAAAAAGTGAAAGATATTTTGAAGTCAGCCGATGTGCTTGTGCATTTCAATCCAGGTTTGGAAGTCAAGTTAACAGTTGATGCATCAAGTGTAGGTATAGGTGCAGTTTTGAGTCACAAATTTCCCTCAGGAACGCTATCAAAGTCAGAAAAACTATATTCACAGATAGAGAAGGAAGGGTTGTCAATCATTTATGGGGTGACAAAATTTAATCAATATTTATACTCAAAAAAATTTACCCTAGTAATAGATCATAAGCCGCTTTCAACAATTTTCAGCCCAACCAAAGGCCATTCCACAGTTTTCTGCAAATAGGTTGAGGCGCTGGGCGGTTATTCTCTCAGGTTACAATTACGAAATTGAATTTCTCTCCTCATCAAAAAATAGTGCCGACTGGTTGTCACGTTTACCAGTAAAAGGGAAGGACGAGTTATTAAATGATGATAATATAGATGTGGATCATTTTTATTTTTTTAAAAATCAAGAAGAATTCAAGTTAAATTTCGATTCCATCAGAGAGGCTACACTGGTTGACCCCGTTCTGAATAAAATAAAAGAGTTTATAAATACTGGATGGCCAAATAAAATCAGGGATGTGAAAATAAAACCGTTTTTTGCTAAAAGGAATGAATTTTTTATAGAGCAGGAATGTGTGATGTGGAATCATAAAATTGTAATTCCTGCTAAATTATATAGTACCGTTTTAGCACAGCTACACAATACGCACTTAGGAATAGTTAAAATGAAAAATCTTGCTCGTGGTTACTTCTGGTTTCCAGGTTTAGACTCAGAGATAGAAAGACAGGTAAAAAAATGTGCAGCGTGCAACCTGAACAGCAACAACCCCATTGAAGCGGAAATGTATCCTTGGCCGCTACCAGTAGGTCCTTGGGAAATAATCCATGTGGATTTTTGTGAGTTAGATAAGAAATTTCTGTTGGTAGTGGTTGATGCTTATTCAGAGTGGTTGGAAGTTTTTGAAATGGATAATATTACCACAAATTCAACTATGAGGGCACTGAGGGAACTGTTTGCACGTTTTGGTTTGCCTCTCTTGCTGGTGTCAGATAATGGTAGGTCATTAGTTTCTGAAGAGTTTGGAATGTTTTTGAAGTCTAATAATAGTAAACACATAACCAGTCCACCCTATCACCCAGCTTCAAATGGGGCAGCCGAAAATTCTGTTAAAACTGTCAAAAATGCACTGAAAAAGGCTCTATTAGTTCGAAGTAGTCAATCTCATCAGTTGCTACTTTGCAGATTTTTGTTTGACTACAGAAACACTACGCATAGCACGACTGGGGTTAGCCCAGCAGCACTTATGTTTGGACGCTCTCTAAGAACTAGATTTACTACTCTTTTGCCAAGAAACAATTGTAAAAAAGCTTTCACACCTATAAAAACGGAAAAACTTCGTGAAAGGGTAGAAAAAGTACAGAAAGGGTAAGTTGAGTATTGTAGAGGTAGGAATAAGGTAGACTATGCTGAAGGTGAGGACGTTTTTGTGAAAAACTATCAAAATGTGAATAATCCAAATTTCATCAAGGCTAGGATCAAAAAGAGAATTGGAAAATGTACGTACTTGGTAGAAGTTCCAGAACTACAAAAAACTTGGAAAAGGCACACAAACCAAATAAAAAAAATCAAATTGTTTCTGGTTGCAGTGTGTCACTTATTCCTCAAAATATTACTGGAATGTCTACAGAGTTACAGAAAGATGTTAATACATTAGAAACTGAGTCTGAGGTGCAGAAATTTCCCGCAGCTCCAAATGCTGATGAAGATGAAAGTACTGCAGAAGTTGTATCTCTAAGGCCTAAGAGATTGTTGAAGCCTGTGGATAGGTTAGTTTATAATTGTTGAAACCTGTGGATAGGTTAGTTTATAAGTAAAGGTTTATGAGTTGTATATCATTTTTTTAGTTAACTGGATAATCTAATCTATTATATAATGTTATTAGGAAATCTTTTGCATAATGTTACGGAATTGGTTGTTGTTGAATATAAAAAAAATTAACTCGTATATTGTTGGGATAACTTGATTATTCTATTGGTTCAATTTTGGCGAATGATTTAAAGGGGAGGATATTGTTATATATGAACTTATTATTCATTATAACTATTATTATTGTTATAGTGCGCATAAGTTGGTATCTACTACACTTGATTCCCCCACCACATATATCGTGCAGGTATCTGGTACAGACAGCCATTTTGTATATTCAGACTTGTACCATCAAGAGAAACAATAAACGACCATTTAAGATTTTATAGTTTAATTACATTTCAAATAATTAGTTACCAATTGAGTGTAGTGCGATACACTACACCTAATAATGAAAATACTTTGAAATGGGCTACACTATTCAGTGTATTCTTGATATAAAACGCCACTCCTCCTCCTCTAGATTGAATTAAAATAATTGTGTTTGCTTCAGAGTCAATCTCGTAACTCAATCAAGAATGAAATTGGAGAGATTATCAAAACCATTTAAGATAGAATGAGAAAAACTCACAAACTCGAGCATTTTGTGGAAATGTGAGAATGAAAAAATAATGGTTTTCATTAGTTCGCGATCGGAGTTGAAAAGTTCAGAAATACAAAAACCATCACATTGAGATATATCTAATTGAGTAAACAGGATAAAACATTACACATAAGGAGAATTTCGCAACTCGTGGTTGATTTTGGCAGAAGGCTGAGATTGGAAGAGTATTTTGTCGAAGATATCTTCGATGGATTGATACAGTAGATATAAGGATATGCAGAAAGAACTTCAGTAGAAAATTTACCTTTGTCAAAAACTATACTCAACTATATATTATTACCTGGACCACCTTGTACCGGGTGATTCAATGAGGGTGATGAGGTACTGTATATGAGGAAATGATGGTCGTAAAGAGTTTAAGAAAAAAAACTATTGCGGAAATCGAACAATGCTCCGTTTCTATTATTATCAAATAAAAAAAATAATGATATACTATAACGAACAAGAAAACAACAATGACAACATTTACATTATTGAACAAACTTTATTATTACAAAAGTTTAACGTTTTGAACGTTGAGAATGTCCACCGTTATTGGGCAAGCTCAAATTAAGTTTTTCATAACACTAATACTTCTAGTACCTATTTTGTCCATTAGATTCGTTGATAAAATATGTTTTCCACAAACGGTTAAGAGAGTAACCTTCGACGCTTCCAAATCCCAACACAAAGTTGACGTTTTCCGAGAAATGTCATTAAGTGACAGCATTTTGGCTCGCATCCATAATTGTTGAGAACGATGATGCATGATGGCAAATAATAGTGACAGTAACTTTACTTATCTCTCACACCTCCTGATGTAGCAGTATGTGTGAACCTTCTACCAATTTTTCATAAAGCACCAGTCCGTTGAATGTAAGGCATAAATACGTTTAACTTAATCTTTTTGGTTTATAATGTAAGTACTGTAACAACTGTGGGATAAACATGAATTTTCTCATTTCCTATAAAGCTGCCAGCCTGGGTTCGATCCCGGTGCAGGGCAATTCTGTTTCGATAATGAATCATTTCCCTTCTTCATTGTTAAATGTATGAATTATTGGATCGAATTTCAATATAATAGTGAATTAATATAATTAATAATAATTTTTAAAAAAACTTTTGAAATTCTACTCTACGATGACATTTATACGGATGTTATAAATTAAATCAGTGTAGAAAAATTTCGGAAGGAATGAGAAAACGCTTTTGCAATCATATTTCACGTTTGTTAGATCGAATTCTGAGTATGCGTCAATAGTTTGGGCAGATCTAATTTAGAAAATATCGAAAGAACATTTGTGTAGTATCTTTGTTTTGAACTGGATGGAATTTACCTAGACGTAGGTTTTCCACATGAGCAACTCCTTTCAAGATTTTCAGTTGATTTACTCGAATTTCGTCGAAACAGCTCACATATTATCATTCTTTTCAATATCATCCACAACACCTTGGACTGCAGCTGCATTTTGGAAATTTGTAATTTTTTTCTATCCCTGAAAAAATAATACTTTCTACTTTTCGATTTGTCACATTAATGTAAAACTTCATGCACCTATTTACAAGATATGACAAGTTGAATGAAACTATTTTGACATTTTTTGCTGTAATTTGACCTCCATAAAAAACTGAACTGTTCTGTTTTCTTAGTGATGTAATTAAGCTATTATGTTTTTTTAGTGATGTGATCAAGCTATTATGTTGAATAATCCATACTGTTATTTCCTATTCTGTAATTGGATATTGTATCTGTTGAATAATATAATAAAAAAATATCTAAGAATTTGTCTCAACAATAAAGGAAATAAAAAACAATCACATAATAGAATTTACACAAATAAATATATTCGATCTTTCTTTTACATAGCTTCAACGAAATAGTATATTTCGAGATAGGGAAAATAATTCCGAATCAACGTGTCGATTTATATGAAGGAAAATGAGAAAATCCATTCAACTGATCACCTTTCAAGTTGATTGAGTCTTTCCAATAGTTCATGATCGAGTTATTTCATGGAAACTATATCCAAATAAATAGGTTCAGGTCGAACCAATTGATGTTTTATGAAATCTTGCTCTCATTGAATCCAATCAGAATTTCTTCATGTTGAAAAGCCATTTCAGCACATTTCACTGGCAGTGGAATGAAAGAAAATGGAAAAAAGCAATAATTTTTAATGACACGCCAAGTGGAACTGCCTGCTGGTCCTGACTTTCTTGTTACGACTGAGACGACTTCAATTTAAACAACGGGAGAATATCGCGATAGAAGATATTACTTCGTAGAAATAGGAATATTTCATTGATATAATTCAATTAACATTTCAAGATAGACATATTCTTTTTATATCATCAAGTGTCATACGTTATTCCTGAGATATTTATAATTATTGTAATGGTGTTTTACTGTTCTCTTTGATGAGATTTCGTTTAGCGAAACTGTTTAACCATGGGACACTAAGGCTTTACTTCAATCGCTCCTTCACGACAACAATCTAATTGAAAAAGTAATTTCAACAATGGTACTTCATTGATATCAATGGTTTCGCTTATTTTGCATTGAATAAAAGTTTCATTTGATTGATATTCACGATGAAGGCTTTTCGGCTATTACCGTACTTACTGAAAGGAATTTGATACCTGTCAAATAATTCAAGTTATTGTACTCCATTAGGGAGCTGATGTTGTTTGCAAATTGATACGTACATCCTGGTTGATTGAAAGTGACATTGATTCGATCAGAACGTCAAACAACGATTCATCACCATCATCAATTGAACCATGGTTCAATGAATTCTTTAATATTGCTGTTACTTCAAAACAAACCGACACTTACGCGAAAACTCATCTGGAGATCAAAATACAATAATTCTCAAGCTCTCAAGCCAAAAAATGAGATCAAATGTTATTGAAAGTCTATGGTATTTCTTTTTGAAATTTTGCTAAGTTGATCAGAATGAATTATACTTCCAGTCCATTTCTTTCTTCTTCCAAAATAGATGACACGTTGGTTACAATACCACAAGAATATGTCTACCTGCTGAAACCATTTTAGCAAATTCCACCTCGAATATATAAGGGAAAGTCCTATAGTATAAATGAAATAGTATTTCGACAACGCACTTTTGGGCGTATTATGCTAGGTCTTGTTACCTTTTCACTAGAAATAGTATAGAAAGTGTGAAAAGTGACGAGGAGTGCGAAAACATGACGAGTGCAGAAAATAAACTTTTCAACAAGTTTTGTACACTATATTTCCTATGTCTAAAAATATAATTTCGGAATATCTTACTGTATGTCTCTATATTTCGGGTGATAATTGAAAATTTTATGACAATTCCAGATGTAAATTACTGTTTTGCTTGTCGTTGGCACATACAATTCCATTTATATTCAAACCCAAATGCTTACACGAATGTCACGAATATGAAAGAACCACTTAACCCTTTATCGGTCCGCTTCTGATCGAACCATGCGCTATTTTATGGACAATGGTCACATTGTCCATATGGTGACATGATATTCAAAAGTGTTTTTCCATCCGTCCATCCGTCCATCCGTCCATCCGTCCATCCGTCCATCCGTCCATCCGTCCATCCGTCCATCCGTCCATCCGTCCATCCGTCCATCCGTCCATCCGTCCATCCGTCCATCCGTCCATCCGTCCATCCGTCCATCCGTCCATCCGTCCATCCGTCCATCCGTCCATCCGTCCATCCGTCCATCCGTCCATCCGTCCATCCGTCCATCCGTCCATCCGTCCATCCGTCCATCCGTTCATCCGTCCATCCGTCCATCCGTCCATCCGTCCATCCGTCCATCCGTCCATCCGTCCATCCGTCCATCCGTCCATCCGTCCATCCGTCCATCCATCCATCCGTCCATCCGTCCATCCGTCCATCCGTCCATCCGTCCATCCGTCCATCCGTCCATCCGTCCATCCGTCCATCCGTCCATCCGTCCATCCGTCCATCCGTCCATCCGTCCATCCGTCCATCCGTCCATCCGTCCATCCGTCCATCCGTCCATCCGTCCATCCGTCCATCCGTCCATCCGTCCATCCGTCCATCCGTCCATCCGTCCATCCGTCCATCCGTCCATCCGTCCATCCGTCCATCCGTCCATCCGTCCATCCGTCCATCCGTCCATCCGTCCATCCGTCCATCCGTCCATCCGTCCATCCGTCCATCCGTCCATCCGTCCATCCGTCCATCCGTCCATCCGTCCATCCGTCCATCCGTCCATCCGTCCATCCGTCCATCCGTCCATCCGTCCATCCGTCCATCCGTCCATCCGTCCATCCGTCCATCCGTCCATCCGTCCATCCGTCCATCCGTCCATCCGTCCATCCGTCCATCCGTCCATCCGTCCATCCGTCCATCCGTCCATCCGTCCATCCGTCCATCCGTCCATCCGTCCATCCGTCCATCCGTCCATCCGTCCATCCGTCCATCCGTCCATCCGTCCATCCGTCCATCCGTCCATCCGTCCATCCGTCCATCCGTCCATCCGTCCATCCGTCCATCCGTCCATCCGTCCATCCGTCCATCCGTCCATCCGTCCATCCGTCCATCCGTCCATCCGTCCATCCGTCCATCCGTCCATCCGTCCATCCGTCCATCCGTCCATCCGTCCATCCGTCCATCCGTCCATCCGTCCATCCGTCCATCCGTCCATCCGTCCATCCGTCCATCCGTCCATCCGTCCATCCGTCCATCCGTCCATCCGTCCATCCGTCCATCCGTCCATCCGTCCATCCGTCCATCCGTCCATCCGTCCATCCGTCCATCCGTCCATCCGTCCATCCGTCCATCCGTCCATCCGTCCATCCGTCCATCCGTCCATCCGTCCATCCGTCCATCCGTCCATCCGTCCATCCGTCCATCCGTCCATCCGTCCATCCGTCCATCCGTCCATCCGTCCATCCGTCCATCCGTCCATCCGTACATCCGTCCATCCGTCCATCCGTCCATCCGTCCATCCGTCCATCCGTCCATCCGTCCATCCGTCCATCCGTCCATCCGTCCATCCGTCCATCCGTCCATCCGTCCATCCGTCCATCCGTCCATCCGTCCATCCGTCCATCCGTCCATCCGTCCATCCGTCCATCCGTCCATCCGTCCATCCGTCCATCCGTCCATCCGTCCATCCGTCCATCCGTCCATCCGTCCATCCGTCCATCCGTCCATCCGTCCATCCGTCCATCCGTCCATCCGTCCATCCGTCCATCCGTCCATCCGTCCATCCGTCCATCCGTCCATCCGTCCATCCGTCCATCCGTCCATCCGTCCATCCGTCCATCCGTCCATCCGTCCATCCGTTGCCACGTGCTTTCGTGAAAATAGCCGGAAAACGGATGCGGAATAGGCACGAGCAAAACTGCCCCGAAGCTCGGTCGGGTTCAACTCAAACACACAGTATCTAAAAATAATAAAAGGGCGCCACCAACTTACAAATCGCGAGTTTAAGTTGGAAAACTCCCAAGTTTGTCAAGGTTCCGTTTTCCAGGGACAAAATAGATAATCCACTATATATTTACTCATCAAAACATAGCCTACCCGATTACCTACTTGATTTCCGATGTCATAATGATATATGTGTAACGAAAGTTATTCAATAATTCCGCTATTTTTATTCCTCTTACGATAATGATTACCCCAACGTGATCACATTAAGTTTACAGAGGCTTACAATCAGAAAAAAAATGATATCCACTGAAATCTCCAGCCACAAGTTAGAACATAATAGAATGAAAAAACATGCAGCTTATCTGAGTTGGTCGTCCAGGCAATACTATCCACAGCTCATCGATCATATCCGGTTACATCATCACCAACATGCTTGAGGAAGCTTGCAAGATAGATAGCAGTGGCTGATGAAGCAGGCAAAGCAGGGAGTAACAGGTAAGCAGCAACAAAAAAAAATAGCTATAAAAGCAGCTTCCGGAAAGATGTTACGTCATGAACTGGAACCGGCAACCAAACAGCTAATATAAGCACCAACAGCCCCTTATAGCTGGTACAAGCACCCTCTTTGGATGGTTGAGGGTTTGAAAGGGAATTGAATCTCAAAATGGAGGTTCAACGTTGGTATGGTGGTTTGCATCTATCCCTCAAAATGAGAACAATTTCATCACTATAGTCACTCCAAGAGGACCCAAAACGATATGTGATGATTTTGTTTGTTGAAGAAGTATTGATATATCCACAATGAAGTGAAAATTTCCAAGATAACACAATGAAAATTTTATTACAAAATTACTTTTCACTATAGCAAGCTCACACCTCAGTTTTTCCTTCTCTCTCCTTTTCCTCTGTCTCCTTCTCATCTTTCGAGAGTCACTCATCCGGAGAATGAACTTTCAAGTCTTTACAATGCCACACGCCTTGATTTTTATTATGGTCGTCTTTTAATTCGTAGGTCCATGGCGACAATCGTTTTGCAATTAGAAATGGCCCTACAAATTTCTTGGCCAGTTTGGCATTAAAATATTTGGAAGCATCTGACAACACATAATTACGACGCCATATACGTTGATTTGGAAGGTACTGTTCATCCCTACGACGAAAATCATATACCTTTTTATTTTGATCATATGCTTTAGCTAAGCGCTTTTGAACATCTTGATAAATCTGGTCATAACTTTCATTCCGCTTGCCATTGATGGATGATCTATCAAATCGGATTGGGTCAATATCCTGAATCGAACTTTTCTCGGCACGTGCTTCATGACCATAAACGATAAAATTTGGGGAAAACCCAGTGACTTCGTGCTTCGACGATCTGATGGCGAATCCAATACGGGGTAAATTTTGATCCCATGATCTATGATCATCCGCAACATAGGCCCGTAGCATGGTTTTGATTACCCTATTAATTCTCTCACAAGGTTTGGACTGTGGATGATATAAAGCCGTGTATTTGGCAGTGACATTATACGACTTGAGAAGTCTTTGAAACTCTTTAGATCTGAATTGGACTCAATTATCAATGATGATAGCATTCGGGCATCCAAAGACCAAAAATACCTGATTTTCCAAAATACGCGTAATTTCCGAAGCGACAGCTTTACACAATGGAAACAGAAGAGGAAACTTGCTAATGCAACATGCTACCACGAAAATATACTGATAACCCGATTTGGATCGGGGTAATGGACCTACGAGATCAGCACATTGTAGCATTTAAATTTACCACCATAAGATTTAAATTTGAAACAAATTTAAAATAGTGATATACCAGCTGAAATTACTATAATATAGCTACAGTTTAGTTAATAAACAATATACTCACAGAAAACATTCAGTTTGTCACCAACAAATGTTTGATAATAAAAGGAATTTATTAAAACAACACTATATCACACAAGTTTCTAATGATAGTATATCACAAACACACTAGGTATTACTCTTGCTTCTGACATTCTAAGGACTGTTGGAGGTGATGTAACTAGCTGCAGGAATCTTATGATTTCTGGCTATCTGTCTGATCCAGGCCTGGAATGGAAGAAAAGAGTCAGTAAAGATATCCATTCAAAAGTAAACAAGCGACTTACAATTGTGTTCTCTGGTGTGATAAATTCTATGGTACTGTCTATTTCAGGGTTTGTGAAGATCGTCTCTTCGATCTGAATGTGATTCAGAGTGATTTATTGGGTTTTTGTTTATTTTTCAGAATATAATCGTATAGGTTATATTTTATTTTCTAGACGTCGATGTCATTGTTTGGTTTGTCATTGATCTTCTGTCATGGATCTTCTGTCATCGATCTTCGGTCTCAAGTTGGTTAGCCGTAAGTGTTCGTGCCCGTAGCAGAAAAGAAAGAAGAGGAATGATAGTATTCTCTGATTATCTTCGTTGGACTTCGTTCTGTCAAACGGGATAGCATTTATGGTTCGGACCAATGAGAGGCTAGGATTTCAAAACTGGCGCTGATTTCATACAGGATGTGCAGTTTTTTTGGCAATTTTTGGGAATGAGGTGCGCTTGACTCGTTTTGATTTTCTTTTTTCGGTGTGTTTAACCGGGAATTAACCCTTTTGGGGAATTTGTGTAAGAGCCGTTGGGGCCGAGTTCAAGTCGCACCCATCATTTGTGGTTTTTGGAGCCTTTTTATGGGGATTTGTGCCGACCACCGGGAGACTGCCATGCGGTAGAAACACCGCCATTTTTATCCTGCTGTCTTGATGTCCTGTTTGCTGTTCATCTTCTAGCCCTTTACCTCCCTTCTCAGAAGGTAAGTTATGACTTATGAGCCAGCAATGATATCAATCAGGTTGAAAATATACCAATTTTTTTTCTGTGGGTTTTTTTCTTTTCTGCACATGTCCTCTCATGAGGCTATTTTTTTGTTAGGGTGTTAGGGTACAGCTTAGCCCTCATCAGACTCCTGGTATCGAACGACTCTTGTGGCAACTCTTGTGGCAACCCTTGATTCTGGTCAAGATTTCCACGAGGGCCAACACCGAGTCACTTTTAAATCTTGGCCAGAGTCGACAGACAACCACCGGATGAGGACCAGTAGAGCTGGTAGAGGCTGGCGACCTGCTGAACTGCACCATCGACCCCTGGCTGACCTGGGAGTTTGAACCTTCTTCTAGTCTTCTCTTCGTCATCTTCCTGAGCTGTTTCCTGTGCTGTTTACTGTCTGTTTCCTGTCTTCTTCCTGTCTTCGTTGCTGTCTTCAACTACACCAAGTGGACCTTGGATAGAGGCCACGTATATGGACCATTGGACCTTAACACCAGGTTTGTTTACACCTTCAGTGTTGTATTATTTCTTTGAGATTTATTCCTATCAGTATTTATCATACCATCATTTTTTAGATAACTAATTATTCAGATCACATATCATACCACCATGATTATATTATGAACCATAACCTAAAGAGCTCTAGTGAAGCTCTCACATAGTACTATGTGACAGCAGATTTAGTCACAGGTTTATTACCAATATACTTCATTGTGCTTATTGTGAGAGGTATAACATCCGGTATGGAAATGTATGTATCTTGATATGATATATTATTTAATTGATTTAATTGTAACTGATATGATCTATTACTCTGGTCCATAACATATTTTTGCCTTGTTCATTTTGGAGTCTATTATACTCTTGTATGTGATATGGTTTTCATTCTTCTATTTGCCCAATCCAGATGTCTAAGAGAATTTAATTCTATCATTTCAGGTATTGTTTGAGGTAGGTATTTGGTTTCTCAATTTCCCAAATATGATATATCTTTTATTTAAATTGAGTGGCGCCCTTTTGATTTTGAATTTTCATTCTTAGAGCCACAAATAAACCGAACTCACTTATCTGTTCTCCGGCGAGCAGCTGCCGTCAGCATAATGTGAACTACTTTCTTTTGATTTCATTTTTGAGTTATGAAGTAGGCCACAACATAAAAGCTCAAAAGGACGAGAGATACCGGACTGACGATTCAACATCAACCCAGATGGTGATTTCTGTTCTGGCTTCACAGCATGACACATTAAGCATCGAAGAATAAATGAAGCTACATCCGCCTTCATTTTCGGCCAATAATAGGATTCAGATATTTTATTGAATGTCTTGAATACTCCTGAATGAGAAAGGTTCTCATGAATACTATTAATAAGAGGTCGGCGTGACTGTTTGGGGACTACTTCCCGCCAAACTGCCAAATGTGGGTATGGAGGGTTAACGTGCTTGAACAATTTATTATTTATTATTTGCCAATTTGAAAATCTCTTAGGTGACCTAGAAACTTTGAGAAAGAGATTTTCATACCATTTATCAGTTATTTCTGATTTTGAAGTACCAGAATCATCAGGTGGAATGGTGGCCTCCAAAGGGTTAACATTCAAAATCGAGTCCACGACAGGAACGGAACGAGACAACGTGTCTGAAACAACGCATTCTAATAATAATATTAATAATAATAATAATAATACGTCTTTATTATTTTCCTCATACAGTACATATCTATATATATAAATTAACAATGATTTCTAATAAGTTGGAAAATAAAAGGCGGAGTTCATTTTCTCTAAGGAAGCAATCGCTTACTCCATCAGAAAAATGTTCTTCCACTCAACCCTAGAACGTGTGTCTTACATCAATAAGGTAGTAGATTCCGATTGATCATTTAAATATTAACACATATACTCATATTGAGTTTCAAGAGAATACAGGATAGCATGTTAAGATCAAATTGTCATTATTTTTCAAGTAAAATATTTTTATACTTTGACTTAAAACTTTCAATACTGTGATTTTGCAAGGATTGCGGAACGGAGTTACTCAACTTATAAATTTGGTAAGTGAACGAACGTCTGAACATTTCAGTTTTGAATACTGGTGGAGACAACAAACCTCTCAATCTCAAATTCAAGTTGTGTACGTCCGTTTTGAATGTTATTTTTCTATAGAGGTATATGGGAATTTTTGTTGAAATAATTTTGTGATATAATGAATTTGCATGATGAACTCTTCTATGTTCCATATTCAACCATCCGATTTCAGCCAATTTGTGTGATATTCTTTGATACTTTTTGATGCCATATATCAATCTTAAGCAGGAATTCTGTATTTTCTGGATTTTATTTATGTAGACAGTAGTCAAATTTGGACCATACAACGAATCAGCAAAATTAAAATTTGACAAAACTAAGGTTTCACATAATGTTATTTTAACACTCTGAGGAAAAAACTGCCGGTTCCCATACGATGCACTATAGTGTAATCAAATTGTTGCAATTTGATTGCCCACCGAGCAAGACGACCTGAAGGTGACTGAAGGCGATTCAACCATACGAGACTGTAGTGATCGGTATTAACAGTGAACTTAGAACCCTCCACATAAGGTCTTAGTTTTTCAATTGCCCACAGAACCGCTAAACATTCCCGTTCTGTAGTACTGTAGTTCCTTTCGAGACGTGAAAGTGAACGTGACAAATAGAATATTACTTTTTCTCCCTCAGGATGCTGCTGGGTAAGAACGGCTCCGATCCCATATCCGGACGCATCTGTCTGGATCGTGAATGGGAGAGAGAAGTCTGGACAAGAGAAACATGGGGCACTAATGAGATACTCTTTCAAGGAGACCAGAAGAATTTTCTGTTTTTCCGTAAGAGTTCTGAAATTGGAGCTGTAACAGTGGAGAAATTTGGAATTGCATTTTTTTCCAGAAATCTACCCCTAAGATTAAAGAATGAGGTAAATCGGGAAGAACAAGAGCTGATATTATTTTAACTCGACCTTGCAAATTCATTGGTAAGCTGATCATTCCAATACTAGAACATCTATCTCCGTTTGCAACCGTACAAGTAATATTTTTACTGTAATCCATATCAAAATTAAATTTACTCAAAATCTTCCAGCCTGGACCGCCTATTACAGTATTAGAAGCGCCTGAGTCTAGAAGTCCCATTATATTGATGCCCAAAATAGAAATAGTCAAATAAGGTCTTTCATCATTCTGCGCATGAGCCAAAATGAAATCTAAAATTGCGAGTTGCCTCTCAGGTGAAATTTCACTCACCGACGAGGCACCAGTGGTAACCGCTGTGCAAGAGGAGATCGTTCCGCGGTTAACTAACGTCTTCCTCGAGAGTTTCCCGAACGCGAACATTTAGGACACGATCTAACCGTTTGATCTGGCATACCACAACGGAAACAATATTTATTTTTGACATTAGCTGTACAGTCACCAGCTTTATGTCCAGAGTTCTTGCAGTTCCAACAAATCATTATCGAATCAACATTACTCCTATCGTTAGATGACGTACCTAGAGTACCCAAATCACTATATACATAGGCGAGATCCGGTTCCATCAAAGGACTCCTATGTCTTGGTGGAGGTACAAATGACTCAATCGCCTCTTTTCTAGCCTCTAACTCCAATTGGCTTTGGTAAAACGGAGTTATATTTCTCAGCAATATCTTCAATCGGGCCGTCTCACTTACAGGTATAGTTAAGCGACTTAACATGTTAGACATCACCGCGAGATACATCCCCATGGACTCATTCAGTCCCTGGGTACGACTTTTGATTTCTTGCAGCAATTTTTCACTAAAATTAGGAGAGTGAAACTGAAGTCTGAGTTCTGTTACCAAGTCTTACCAAGAATGAAAATTAGACCGGATGGCTCTATACCAAATCAAGGCTTTACCGGCGAATAAATCTGAGCCACAACTCAAAAGTTGATCTTTCGGTACATTTCGGGAACTACATAGGTCCTCGACATTTTCAAGAAATGCATTGAGTGAAAGTTTCATATTATCTCCCGTGAACTTATTCAAGTTCCATTTGGAAACCGGAATGCTAAAATTGTGACTGAGAGGGGGGGTAGAAGTTACAAAACCCGAAACTGGAGGATTCGAAACGATTGGTGAGGGATCTAATTCTGTATCAGATACTTCACTCTCTGAGGTACTCGAAGAAGTTTCTTCTAAATTACTGAGTTCTAGGCGTGTCACCCTGTTGGGAAAGTCGTTTGAATTTGCGAACTTTCGACTTGAGAGAGGACTGCAAGTTCAAAAACTCTCCTAGGAATTTTGATTTTCCCACATGTTCTGTATCATTACCTGAAATCATTCGGTTCGCCCGACAAAAAGCATGATTCAACTTAGTAACTATCTTGAGATATCCCGAGCTTGATTCTGAATCCGAAAAATTAGCAATCATATCTGTCAACTCCTGGAGTTTAGTTTTGAGACTATCATTATCTGTCTTGAAATCAAACGGATAAGCCGGATAAGAAATTGCAGTACTTGTTTTCTCTAATTTGAAATACCTCCTGAGTTATTTTCGCATCTCCTCTACTGTGATTTTATCTTTCACCCCGCGAACAGCCAATTCATAAAGTGATTCGTCTTTCTCAAGTCGATTTATATCGATTTTACCTTCCATATTTAACTAATATAGACCTATACAATCTAACAGAACAGAAAAAAAAAGATTGACATCAACAAACAACACTATGGGCGTCGATAAGCGTATAAGGGCGTAGCAATACTCAACAGATCCAAAATCAATCGATGAATCGATAAATATTAGCACTATCAAATTTTGTCAACATCAAATCAACCGCCTTGTATGAACATAAATCTACAAGCGACGCTATAAATAAAGAAAACGAATCTGAATACGTTTTTATTTTATATACCCACTATTGTCAATGGATATCACCAAAAAAAACCTCAAACGATATCAAGGCTGATACCAACCAGCGAAAGAAAGAAAACTTCCGAAATGGTTCTTGGATTCGTGAAGCTAACCAAAGACAACGTTACAGAATAATGATACTACAAATTACTGAACAAAATATGACATAAACCGAATATAAACATTCAATAAGGTGATTGACAGAGGAATCTATCACCAAAATTCACAATCAAGGCGTCGCGATGTTGCTTCTCAAAATTCGTTCATAATTGAGTAATAAAGCAATAATGACATATTCTATTAACTAAATAGTGAATAACCAGTGAAAACCAATACGAATATGGCCAAAACTGAAAATCGACGCTTGGCGTCCCGACGTCAAAAAAAAAGACGCTAGGGCCCCACGTTGGGCGCCAAATTTGCCACGTGCTTTCGTGGAAATAGCCGGAAAACGGATGCGGAATAGACACGAGCAAAACTGCCCCGAAGCTCGGTCGGGTATAGGGGGGTTCAACTCAAACACACAGTATCTAAAAACAATAAAAGGGCGCCACCAACTTACAAATCTCGAGTTTAAGTTGGAAAACTCCCAAGTTCGTCAAGGTTCCGTTTTCCAGAGACAAAATAGATATTCCACTATATATTTACTCATCAAAACATAGCCTACCCGATTACCTACTTAATTTCCGATGTCATAATGATATATGTGTAACGAAAGTTATTCAATAATTCCGCCATTTTTATTCCTCTTATGATAATGTTTACCCCAACGTGATCACGTTAAGTTAACAGAGGCTTACAATCGGAAAGCCGAAATATATAAGTGAAGTTCAGAAAAAAATAATAATATGATATCCACTGAAATCTCCAGCCACAAGTTAGAACATAATAAAATGAAAAAACATGCAGCTTATCTGAGTTGGTCGTCCAGGCAATACTATCCACAGCTCATCGATCAATTCCGGTTACATCATCACCAACATGCTTGAGGAAGCTTGCAAGATAGATAGCAGTGGCTGATGAAGCAGGCAAAGCAGGGAGTAACAGGAAAGCAGCAACAAAAAAAAGAAAATAGCTATAATAGCAGCTACCGGAAAGATGTTACGTCATGAACTGGAACCGGCAACCAAACAGCTAATATAAGCACCAACAGCCCCTTATAGCTGGTACAAGCACACTCTTTGGATGGTTGAGGGTTTGAAAGGGAATTGAATCTCAAAATGGAGGTTCAACGTTGGTATGGTGGTTTGCATCTATCCCTCAAAATGAGGACAATTTCATCACTATAGTCACTCCAAGAGGACCCAAAACCAATGAAAATTTTATTACACAATTACTTTTCACTATAGCAAGCTCACACCTCAGTTTTTCCTTCTCTCTCCTTTTCCTCTGTCTCCTTCTCATAAAAATCCGGAGACAAATGACAAGAAAATCCGGGAGTTTGCATGTCTCAAAAATCAAGAAATCACGAATCCGAAGATAGCTTCTCATCACTTCACCAATACATGAATTGAAAAGAGATCGATATATTATTCGATACACCTAGACATAGCAATGGGCTATCAAATGAAAGAAGAAGTAGTTTAATGACACTCTGAACGTAGAGCACACAGAATCGGCTGTTGCTATGACAATAACCGAATAATGACATAGGAACATAAACAAAACAACCAACGATATCCAAGAACAAAAGTGAGTATCAATCTTTTATTTTCATACCTTATAACTATTTGACATATTTACTTATATTCTAACACGCTTATCGAAATATCTCCTTAACGTATTTTTGTTTTTGTTTTCAGATACGATCTCCTCTATAGACAACAGAGCCACCAGCCTCTCGAAACCGAGCGATTCCCGTAAAGATATTCTGTGTCCAGTGCAGTGAAATTTAGTTTCGTTTATTGTATTTACTATGGAATAAATATACTAAGAATTCGTCTGGTTCGTTATTTTGCATGTAAGTACTGGTTCTGAATATTGATAGGGGCTCTGAGGGCTGAGAAATATGCATAAGAAAAATGAAACGTTACAAATTCTCCCCCCACTTTAAAAGATTTTCCCAAAATCTTTTGAGAGTCACTCATCCGGAGAATGAACTATCAAGTCTTTACAATGCCACACGCCTTGATTTTTATTATGGTCGTCTTTTAATTCGTAGGTCCATGGCGACAATCGTTTTGCAATTAGAAATAGCCCTACAAATTTCTTGGCCAGTTTGGCATTAAAATATTTGGAAGCATCTGACAACACATAATTACGACGCCATATACGTTGATTTGGAAGGTACTGTTCATCCCTACGACGAAAATCATATACCTTTTTATTTTGATCATATGCTTTAGCTAAGCGCTTTTGAACATCTTGATAAATCTGGTCATAACTTTCATTCCGCTCGCCATTGATGGATGATCAATCAAATCGGATTGGGTCAACATCCTGAATCGAACTTTTCTCGGCACGTGCTTCATGACCATAAACGATAAAATTTGGGAAAAACCCAGTGACTTCGTGCTTCGACGATCTGATGGCGAATCCAATACAAGGTAAATTTTGATCCCAGGATCTATAATCATCCGCAACATAGGCCCGTAGCATGGTTTTGATTACCCGATTAATTCTCTCACAAGGGTTGGCCTGTGGATGATATAAAGCCGTGTATTTGGCAGTGACATTATACGACTTGAGAAGTCTTTGAAACTCTTCAGATCTGAATTGGACTCCATTATCAATGATGATAGCATTCGGGCATCCAAAGACCAAACATACCTGATTTTCCAAAATACGCGTAATTTCCGAAGCGACAGCTTTACGCAATGGAAACAGAAGAGGAAACTTGCTAAAGCAACATGCTACCACGAAAATATACTGATAACCCGATTTGGATCGGGGTAATGGACCTACCAGATCAGCACATAAAAGCTCAAAAGGACGAGAGATACCGGACTGACGACTCAACATCAACCCAGATGGTGATTTCTGTTTTGGCTTCACAGCATGACACGTTAAGCATCGACGAATAAATGAAGCTACATCCGCCTTCATTTTTGGCCAATAATAGGATTCAGATATTTTATTGAATGTCTTGAATACTCCTGAATGACAAAGGGTCTCATGAATACTATTAATAAGAGGTCGGCGTGACTGTTTGGGGACTACTTCCCGCCAATAGTCCGAAGAAACTGCTAAATGTGGGTATGGAGGGTTAACGTGCTTGAACAATTTATTATTTATTATTTGCCAATATGAAAATCTTTTAGGTGACCTAGAAACTTTGAGAAAGAGATTTTCATACCATTTATCAGTTATTTCTGATTTTGAAGTACCAGAATCATCAGGTGGAATGGTGGCCTCCAAAAGGTTAACATTCAAAATCGAGTCCACGACAGGAACGGAACGAGACAACGTGTCTGGAACAACGCATTATTTGCCCTCACGATGCACTATAGTGTAATCAAATTGTTGCAATTTGATTGCCCACCGAGCAAGACGACCTGAAGGTGACTGAAGGCGATTCAACCATACGAGACTGTAGTGATCGGTAATAACAGTGAACTTAGAACCCTCCACATAAGGTCTTAGTTTCTCAATTGCCCACAGAACCGCTAAACATTCCCGTTCTGTAGTACTGTAGTTCCTTTCGAGACGTGAAAGTGAACGTGACAAATAGCATACTACTTTTTCTCCCTCAGGATGCTGCTGGGTAAGAAAGGCTCCGATCCCATATCCGGACGCATCTGTCTGGATCGTGAATGGGAGAGAGAAGTCTGGACAAGATAAACATGGGGCACTAATGAGATACTCTTTCAAGGATTTGAAAGCATTATCACATTCCGGAGACCAGAAGAATTTTCTGTTTTTCCGTAAGAGTTCTGAAATTGGAGCTGTAACAGTGGAGAAATTTGGAACAAAGCGCCGGTACCATGAAGCTAAACCCAATATACGCCGAACTTCAGAAACACTCGTAGGAATTGGTAAATCAATTATGGCTTTAATATTTTCCGGATCAACCCTTAACCCACGAGCATCAACTATGTACCCTAAATATAAGAGCTCAGGACTACAGAAATTACATTTCTCCTTGGCGACTGTTAAATTTGCAGATCTCAGTCGAGTAAAAACCTCAGACAAAATTTCGATATGTTTTTCGAAAGTTTGCGTTACGATAATTATATCGTCTAAGTAGACGAAACAATGAAGTTCTAACTCAGGACCAAGAACACGGTCTATTAATCGTTGAAACGTTGCTGGACTATTGGCTAAGCCCATCGGCATACGACGAAACTGGAAAAGGCCGCGATTTGGGACAGTAAACGCGGTAAGGGGACGAGAAGAATCAGAAAGGGGTACCTGGAAATAGGCTGACTTAATGTCCATCGAAGACAGATATCGTGCATTTCGTAATTTATCCAATGTTGCAGACACATAAGGAATAGGATAGGCGTCCTTTTCAGTAACTTGATTCAACCGTCTATAGTCCACGCAAAAGCGATAACTATCGTCCTTTTTTTTAACCAGAATTATTGGTGATGACCAGGGACTATTCGATTTTTCCACGATGCCTTCTTCTAATAATTCATTCAGTTCCCGATCTTTACGACCTTGCATAACCGGTGAAACTGGATAATACCTCTGTTTTAGTGGTGTCGACGAGGTTTTAATCTGATGTTCAACCAAATTCGTGCAGCCTATTTGGGACCCCATCTCTAAAAAAGCTTTTTCCACCAACTCATTCAAAATATGACTTTGTTGCACTGTGAGGTCATCTTTCGAGTTCAAAATTACGGAATCAACATGAATTTGAGGTTCATTAGCGAATATCCATTCCCCTCTACGTAAATCTGGCACTATCTGCATTTTTTTCCAGAAATATTCCCCTAAGATTAAAGAATGAGGTAAATCGGGAAGAACAAGAGCTGATATTATTTTAACTCGACCTTTCAAATTCATTGGTGAGCTGATCATTCCAATACTAGAACATCTATCTCCGTTTGCAACGGTACAAGGAATATTTTTACTGTAATCCATATCAAAATTTAATTTACTCAAAATCTTCCAGCCTGGACCGCCTATTACGGTATCAGAAGCGCCTGAGTCTAGAAGTCCCATTATATTGATGCCCAAAATAGAAATAGTCAAATAAGGTCTTTCATCATTCTGCGCATGAGCCAAAATAAAATCTAAAATTGCGAGTTGCCTCTCAGGTAAAATTTCACTCACCGACGAGGCACCAGTGGTAACCGCTGTGCAAGAGGAGATCGTTCCGCGGTTAACTAACGTCTTCCTCGAGAGTTTTCCGAACGCGAACACGAACGCGAACGCGAACAGTCAATTCATAAAGTAATTCGTCTTTCTCAAGTCGATTTATATCGATTTTACCTTCCATATTTAACTAATATAGACCTATACAATCTAACAGAACAGAAAAAAAAAAGATTGACATCAACAAACAACACTATGGGCGTCGATAAGCGTATAAGGGCGTAGCAATACTCAACAGATCCAAAATCAATCGATGAATCGATAAATATTAGCACTATCAAATTTTGTCAACATCAAATCAACCGCCCTGTATGAACATAAATCTACAAGCGACGCTATGAATAAAGAAAACGAATCTGAATAAGTTTTTATTTTATATACCCACTTTGTCAATGGATATCACCAAAAAAAAAATTTAACGATATCAAGGCTGATACCAACCAGCGAAAGAAAGAAAACTTCCGAAATGGTTCTTGGATTCCTGACGCTAACCAAAGACAACGTTACAGAATAATGATACTACAAATTACTGAACAAAATATGACATAAACCGAATATAAACATTCAATAAGGTGATTGAAAGAGGAATCTATCACCAAAATTCACAATCAAGGCGTCGCGATGTTGCTTCTCAAAATTTGTTCATAATTGAGTAATAAAGCAATAATGACATATTTTATTAACTAAATAGTGAATAACCAGTGAAAACCAATACGAATATGGCCAAAACTGAAAATCGACGCTTGGCGTCCCGACGTCAAAAAAAAAAGACGCTAGGGCCCCACGTTGGGCGCCAAATTTGCCACGTGTTTCCGTGAAAATAGCCGGAAAACGGATGCGGAATAGACACGAGCAAAACTGCCCCGAAGCTCGGTCGGGTATAGGGGGGTTCAATTCAAACACACAGTATCTAAAAACAATAAAAGGGCGCCACCAACTTACAAATCTCGAGTTTAAGTTGTAAAACTCCCAAGTTCGTCAAGGTTCCGTTTTCCAGAGACAAAATAGATATTCCACTATATATTTACTCATCAAAACATAGCCTACCCGATTACCTACTTAATTTCCGATGTCATAATGATATATGTGTAACGAAAGTTATTCAATAATTCCGCCATTTTTATTCCTCTTATGATAATGATTACCCCAACGTGATCACGTTAAGTAAACAGAGGCTTACAATCGGAAAGCCGAAATATATAAGTGAAGTTCAGAAAAAAATAATAATATGATATCCACTGAAATCTCCAGCCACAAGTTAGAACATAATAAAATAAAAAACATGCAGCTTATCTGAGTTGGTCGTCCAGGCAATACTATCCACAGCTCATCGATCATATCCGGTTACATCATCACCAACATGCTTGAGGAAGCTTGCAAGATAGATAGCAGTGGCTGATGAAGCAGGCAAAGCAGGGAGTAACAGGTAAGCAGCAACAAAAAAAGAAAATAGCTATAAAAGCAGCTACCGGAAAGAAGTTACGTCATGAACTGGAACCGGCAACCAAACAGCTAATATAAGCACCAACAGCCCCTTATAGCTGGTACAAGCACCCTCTTTGGATGGTTGAGGGTTTGGAAGGGAATTGAATCTCAAAATGGAGGTTCAACGTTGGTATGGTGGTTTGCATCTATCCCTCAAAATGAGGACAATTTCATCACTATAGTCACTCCAAGAGGACCCAAAACGATATGTGATGATTTTGTTTGTTGAAGAAGTATTGATATATCCACAATGAAGTGAAAATTTCCAAGATAACACAATTAAAATTTTATTACACAATTACTTCTCACACCTCAGTTTTTCCTTCTCTCTCCTTTTCCTCTGTCTCCTCCTCATAAAATCCGGAGACAAATGACAAGAAGATCCGGGAGTTTGCATGTCTCAAAAATCAAGAAATCACGAATCCGAAAATAGCTTATCATCACTTCACCAACACATGAATTGAAAAGAGATCGATATATTATTCGATACACCTAGACATAGCCATGGGCTATCAGAAGAAGTAGTTTAATGACACTCTGAACGTAGAGCACACATAATCGGCTGTTGCTATGACAATAACCGAATAATGACATAGGAACATAAACAAAATAACCAACGATATCCAAGAACAAAAGTGAGTATCAATCTTTTATTTTCATACCTTATAACTATTTGACATATTTACTTATATTCCAACACGCTTATCGAACTATCTCCTTAACGTATTTTTGTTTTTGTTTTCAGATACGATCTCCTCTATAGACAACAGAGCGACCAGCCCCTCGAAACAGAGCGATTCCCGTAAAATGAAACGTTACACCGTCCATCCGTTGCCTGTCAAGTATACACCTGATGCTTTCAAAATATTCTTGATGTGATTCTGTTTGGTCTCCAGATAATTTTGTTCTTTGGATTCCATTGGATTTATTTTTCTAAATAAGTTCAGCGTCCTGTAGAGAAATTTAATTGGTCTGATTTTTGATACGTCAAATTTCCCAAGCCTGAATAGATTAACGTTGTTTTTGTTGAAATTTTAATATTCTAAGATGTATTTCACTGCTTGCGTTACATTCATGTTGAATATTTTTAAGGTTTCAAGTTATATCTTGTCTATCTAGAATTGCCGAAATGACTTTTCACATATATCTGTTATCTGACATAATTTAGTATTTTTTTTATTGCCTTCTTGATTTGAGAGTTTTCTGACAAGCTTTTCAATCAGGTACTTCCTCGATGAGAGTTGGAGAGTACTTTGTGAAAACCATCCTCACACTGCTCATAAAAAAATCGTTTTCTTCTGGTGTTCAGCTGCATACATTTCTATTCGGATCCTGTAGAAGTTTCCAAAGAAATACTTCGTCTGTTCAAATTGCATGGTGAACAGATAGACATAACAGAAGAACACCTCATATGTTTTGTCACTTCTGGATTGAGTGAATTCTTCTGATATCAAATATGTATGCATTTATTATATTATTATCTTTTATTGATTTCGAGATATTTGGATAATTGAAATGTCTTATGTCGATTTGAAAATTGCTATATGTCGTTTTTTGAAATGAAATATCGAAAAATAAAGTTGTAATTGCGTGTAATGGCTATCCCCCACTCGAATGATTTATACGTTCGCCTGCGACAATACAATTTTATCATCATTGAATCACCTAGTTTTGAATTCTCACGATTTTGCTGAAGACGGCTCTGGAGATAAATGGCCATTCTCATACATGGCACTAACCTTGATTGAAATTCTGTTCGAAAAAGGGTGAACGATTTCACAGGAGCTGTTGGGGATACTTTTTGATTATTGGATTGGATAACTTTCGCCATGTTTCACCCAGCAACGCACTGACTCGAACTTACAAATCGGTTAAATAATCTGCACTGACGAGGGCACTGACGAACCGATCTGTAGATTGTTGAGCGTGCCACGTCTTGAGTAGACAGAAACATTTGCAATCTGCATTTACAGTGTAAATCATTGAATGGACGACGAGTAGATAAAATGCAATGTTTTTTGTGTGGTATTTGCCAGGAAAATAGTTGTTGTGTCTATCAGACATGCAGATTCAAACTGTGTTTATTTTTCTTTCAACACTAAAGGTGATGCTCAGCAACATACAAAATATTCATTTCATTGTATTAGTAAGAGAAACTTCAACTTCGAAAGCTGATTGCAGAGCAAAAATAGATTATAAAGGAGAAAAATACTCTCATCTCCATAACATTTAATCTGTGAAGGTCAGATCAGGGACATGTTTCGGACGTATATTCGTCCATCTTCAGCGTGATTGAAGAATTCCACAAAGAAAAGGAGAACATTTGGTATATATTTTATAAAAAGCTACACAACTACTTACATGTGGATGAAAAAAAATTTTGTACACGACATTGTTACATTAGACAATGGAATTCAAAGGTAAAACATTTTTTCAAAAGGGCCCTGTGTCCCATCATTTAGTCCATGAGAACGGGAATTTGGAAAACCAGAAAAGCAAGTGGTCAACAATTATTCCAACGTGCACCGAGATTTTAATAACGGAAATGTGTAAGAATAAGTATGTCCTTGGCAATGAAATTGACAAATTGACAATATGAAACGGAAATAAATGGACCATGAAGCTTGACATTAACGTAGAGGCACTACTGTCGTAGCAATACTTAGTTTAGGCCTACTTAATAAATACAGATAAATTCAAGGTAACAATTGCAAGATGTGAAAAAAGAAGGCAAAGGCAAAAAGAGATTAAGAACCAAAGAGAACATTGTTCAAAATGTCAGCCTGTTGAAAAAATTTGGGCAATCAAAATTATTCAGAGAAATGATCTATTATATTATTGTTAATTCCATAATTTTCCAGAAGTTTCAAAAGGGGGTTCGTGTAAAACTTTCATTGCTGTTAATTTCAAAATTAATTTCTAGATCTTGACTATATTTATCAACTCTAGTAATAATTTTTCTACCAGATTGACTAATGTTTTGTGCCTTTCAATCAGGTTCAGAGCAAGAGATTTGATATACTCTTGAATTTTGTAAAATATAGATAGATGTTTCATTGAGAGTACTAAAAGATATATTTATGTCATTATGGTCCATTAATTTTCGTTTCATATTGTCAATTTTGTTGCCAAGGGCATATTAATTGTTACACATTTCCGTTATCGAAATGTCGGTACACGTTAGAATTGTTGACCACATGCTTTTCTGGTTTTCCAAATTCCCGTCCTGATGGACTGAATATTAGGGCACAGGGTCCTCCTAAAGAAACAATTCAACTTTAATATTTCATTTTCCAATAGGTATAATATGCTGCAAACAAACTTGTTTTCTATCTACAGTTGTGTAGCTTTGCATAACATATATACCAAATTTTTTACTTTTCTTTGGTTACAAAAATAGATTACTTTGAGTCGGTGATATTACATTCCTAACGTATTCTGAATACCTGACAGGAGTAAAAATGTAGGTTAATCATCTCTACATCTCCTCAAACTTCACATGAATGGTAAAAAGTCCCAATGAAATGAATGCTTGATGAGAATAATTTCTTTTTCAGTGCCTCCGTCTAACGTACAAGTAAGCGATGATTGGGGTCCGGTGAGGAATGGTATTACTACGGCATATGCAGAGGGAGCCAGTTTGACATTAACGTGCATTGCTACGTCAGGGAAACCACTTCCTAGGGTGAGTTAAATTGCAGACCAAATGAAATGTGAACAGTTATTTCATATGGACGTGGGATAAACAAAATTTATCTTATTATCCGTGACAGCGAGATAAGCCATGCCCGATCGATTCGAGTTTACTGCTAATTTATTTGAATACTAGTTTTTCATTTAAATTTCAGTATAATGTTTTTAAAGAATTAAGGGGTTCATTATATCCATTTATGAATTATCTGATAATGAGTACTATAAAGAGTACTAAATGTTTCTTGATTTCTCGAAATGTCTTTGAATTATTAAGAATATTCTCAGATAATCAGGGAATATTATGGCAAGAAATACATACCCTAATCGTCCAATCAAAATTTTCTGTAACCTACTACAGATTCATCAGTGCATAAACAATTTCTTGAGGGTTGCATTAAAAACCCACTTTGAATCAAATCGTTCGTGGATTATACTGAGGATACAAATTTTCGATTGTATCCCATCCACCAGCGTCTACTGGGGTTATAGAACAGCATTCCGAAACACACCTTCCTTCTTCGAATCTACAAGAATGTGATTTGCCCAACTATCACATACGTGGTCGAGGTATGGTGGCCAAGTGTGAAAAAGTGCGAGTCCAAGCTGCTACTTGATATAGGGTGAATACTATATAGTGTGAAGGACGTCGCTTGCCCAGCGACCCCAAGATTTTGATCGGGCTATATATTGTTCCTACACTTCCTTATTGAACACGAAATCATTAGAAAAACTAACAGGTTCCAAGGCCTATAAGCATGTAATAACAGTCATTCTCGCATGTATGTGGAATCGCACCTTGAAAGTATATTCAATTATATGTGTGAAACGAAATAACTATTGTGGATATAAATATGAAAAAACTCCTGAGATCATAGACCTATTAAGGAAAGACTGGAAGAGTTGAGGAGAACGCCTGTTTCTAGTTGATGAGACCGTCTGATGCAATGATTGAAAACAAAACTGGAGTACGAGGCGATTTTAGCCTGCACTCATGAAACACCTAAGACAAGCCTACTAAGGTGGCCACATCATTAGCTCGCAGGGTCCAATAAAATATCCCCGAAACTTATCTTCGAGATTTTTTAAGCTCTAGAAAATCTGTGAAATTAAAATGATGTCAACTTTGCACATTCAACTAAACATACATATCCACCTCATCAGGATTGTGGATTACCCTGATTGCAGCTGAAAATCCTCATAATCCGCTGTCAAAATATCTGCGTACATGTAATACACCTGTTGTGAATAGCAAGATTGTTATGTTTATATCAAGATCATCTGTATGTCTAGATTTTTCTGACTGTAGTTGAGACAAACACTTTCCAATTGGAGAAATAAATATTTTTGACTTGCTGTCAGTACTTCTGTAATTTACCGGAATATTCACTGAAGAAGATATATTTCGCGACAAATTGTGGTTCTTCGAGCTAACGAACTCAGCACGTGTTTATACATTCATTTGCTATCTGAATAAATCAAGATATCTGAAGAAATCAAGATATTATTACACCAACGAATATGCTCCGAGATATACCCAGGGGTGGAAGAGAAACTGAAAAATATCGGCGAGAATGATATGCTGGAAAACCTTCATTTCGCATATGGAACATATTTTGAAGAACGCAGTAAGAAGACGAATTCTTTCTTTCACTGACTTCAGCTACCCAAAAAATAGCTCAGAAAATAAAAAACACTCTGAAATGGTCAGCAAATCTCTCAGTATTTTAGTTCTTCAACAAATTTGTGATATATTTGGAGAAAAATATTCAGATGATGACAATGCTGAGACTTTAACAAGTCAATTTTTGAAAGCCGTGAGAGAATGTCTTAGTGAACAAACGAATACAAAAGAAGTACTTCGAGAGTCAAGAAAAACACGAAGTTCAGTAGATCTCAAGACTTCCAAATCTACGATATCTTCCGGATCGAGATCAAGATAATGTGATCTTAAATTGGAAATAATCGAACTTCATAATAAAATATGTCACATTGAAGATGATGTTCTGCAGAAACGAGAAGAGATTGCAATTCTAGAGAGTGAACTAGAGGAAATAAAACTTGACGAAAATGCCCCTACTCAAAATATTGTCACGCTCAAATCTTCAGGGGTAGAATAATGGTTGAAAAGTTTTACCCTGAACATCCAAACTAGTGACTTGAGGGTTTTACTCGCTTGGCAGCTAGACAATGAGGCTCGGTATTGAACACAGAAAAAACATCACTTTATTAAAAATGAATATTCCTAATCGACAATAAGGGGTGTATTTGAATGACCATCATCGACTTTATGATTACATTCAACCCTACTCAACCATATATCGAACAGCACAGATATACGTTGAGAATGAATCACAATGAACATTGCATAAACGAATAAAATTATTATGCGACTTACCAAAGAGCTTGTTTCTTCATGATGGGGGAAAATGCACCAGAGACCACTCAAAACAATCAAAAATAACGCGTGATCGCACTAGTCGCGATCCAAATCGTAAGTGACGCTTTTTGATTAACATCTTCGACTCGATTGTAAAAATACCTCGTCAGCAAAGTATCTATCGGCGCAAGTTAGTTCGTACCTAGGTGCCAGCGACCTAAGAAAATATTGAACTCAATTAAAAATCATTACTATAATTGAAATCAGAAGCTTGATTTTCTTCAGACCCTCTGGTTTCTAAAATCGACTATTCTGTTCACCGGAAATATAATATAAACTATGAATACTGAGAATCTTTGTGAAATGATGATCTATATCTTGACGATATCGTCAACAAATAATTGAAATTGAAGAAATTACAACTTCTAAGTATTCAAGAATCGCGTCTGAAAAATAAGGAGACAAATCTTTCAAAATATGTAGAGCTACTCCAAAAGGAACAAGACGAAGAAATTGATGGAGAAGAGGCAGATCTATCAAATGAGGATGCAGAAGCTGGTGAGAGATCAAAACATTCCTATATAACGAAATGGGCGGAAGATGCAAGTAATATTCATTCCTCTGAAATCAACCACGTTTATTCATCTCACGATAATATGCAGGATTTGACTAAATCAAACAATAAAATGTTGGCTAGACTAATTATAGGTAATCAGTTAGTAGCTTTCGATGGTTCTTCCTGTTTGAAATGGCAAATTTTCACTCACAATACAAATTATCTAATGATACCTACCTGTTTTTTTCTCCTCGAGAAAATGTATTGAGGCTGAACAAGAGTTTGACTGGTGAAGCCAAGAAAACAGTTGAAATGCTTCTTATCACCGCACAAGATCCAGATGAAATTTTAGATATTCTTAAAAAAAATATGGAAGTCGAGAGTTAATATCAGATGAACTGTTATCACAAGTACCTCAATTAATACCCGTAGAAAGTCTTGAATCATGTTACGCAATACTGTGCGTAACATTTTTGCCGTTCTGAAGGAAATCCAAATTATTTAGATGCTAGACAAATTTAAGCTAGTTTTGTAATGAAACTACCGCCTCACTCACTTACTCAATTGGAAAGCTATTTGATAGAAAATAGAATAAAAATCAGGGGTAATCATTGAAAGACTTCTCACTATCGATTCAACAAATGTCTGAGGTTGTGTCGGGAATAACATTTACTTAAAAAAATCTTCTATCCGTCACATGTAATAACCAGATTGTCAAAGTGAACAAAAATGGAAAAAAAAAATTGTTAAATTTGTAATCGTAAAAAAATTTAACAATTGTTCCTTTTGTCTGAAATTTCATCATGGTTAATGCAAAACACGAAAAATTCGTGGTATCAATAATTGCACAAAATTTCATCATTCTCTTTCACACAAAAAATCTGAAGATACAAACACTACTGAAGTAACAACGACTACAAATTACCTAAATAATGAAACTTTCTTGAAGTCTTGCCTGTGAAGATCGGTGGCCCAAATGGTATTTTCGATATAGTGACTTTACTTGATGAAGGCAGTACTGCAACTTTGTTAAATTCTGCAAAAGCCATGGAACTTGGGCTGACAGGTCCAAATACACCATTATGCTGTAAATGGACATGTGGCATATTTCGCTACGATAATCAGTCCCAAACTGTTCAGGCAGAAATTGCAGGAAAAAAATCTTCCAAATTCCATAAGCTGACAAACATGAGAACTGTGGAGAATCTTGAATTGCTTCATCAAATATACGACTTTGAAAAATTGGCGAAGGAATTTCAACATGTAGGTAACCTACGATCTAGAAATCGAAGAAGAACCTAGTTTGCTGATAGTTTAAAATAATGTAAACCCAATTGTTTCACGACAAGTAATCCAACGACATCCAAGAAGAAGTGGTATCGGATCCCACTATAAAAGGTAAGGTCCCCGCTATCCTAACTCGTACAAGTTTACTCCGTGAACTTCTGAGGGTTGCTAAGGCAACTAGGATAGTGGTCAGAAAAAAAAGAACGCCTATTCTGTCCAAAATAAAAATTGGTTGGACATTACATGGACCAATCAGTAGTACTCAGGAAAAAATTAGTTATACAGAAGCATCTTTCATTCGCATCCAAGAAGCGGACGAAACTTCACATGATTTAGTCAGGAGTTATATGACATTGGATAATTTCGGTGTAGCTGTTGTAAAACAAGACAAACAAAAATCATTAGATGACGAAGGAGACCTCACTATTGCAAAAGATTCTTTACGATTCCATAATGGTCAATATTAAATCAAACTTCCTTGGGAAATTGAGGTATCTGATAAGCTTCCAGAATCAAAAAGGTTGGCAATGCATAGGTTGTTCTGTCTTGAAAATCATTTGTCAAAGCATGAAAGTTTCGCTGAAGCTTATAAGGCCGAAATATAAAACCTATTGGATAAAAAATATGCTATTTCAGTTACTCAAATACAAATTGAGACAGCTGAGAAAATTTGGTTTCTGCGCCATTTTCCTGTGCAGAATCTCAACAAACCTGGGAAGGTAAGAATTGTGTTCGATGCAGCAGCTAAGTCACAAGGAAGGTCCTTAAATGATTTCTTGCACACAGGACCTGACTGGCTCTTTTTCATTTTTGGCATATTATTGAAATTTAGAAACCATAGAATTGCATTCGTAGGTCATATCCGCGAAATGTTCAATATAGAGTTAGAATACCCGATGGAGATACCTATGCACTGTAACATTAAAGAATGCCAGAAAAAGAAACAATTCGTTTTCAGAATAATCATATTTTTTTATTTGGCTAAACACCATCAAGAGAATCATAGTAGTGTCTCAGTCGAATGTTTTTTATTTAAATTATTCATTCAAACATTCAGGTTCGAATAAATAATATTCACCCTGTATCATGCAAATTCTAAATTCTCAATCTGTTCTCCACTAGCTGGAACTATAAAATCAGTAATCTTCAATTATGGATCAAACTATTTCGGTAATTGTTTAATAGATGGCTATACCTACTCTAAATCACATTCGTTCTGAACAGATAGGTATAGGTTTTTGCGTGATTTTTATGCGATTTTCGAACAACGAGGTAAACGAGCTTCTTTCCGTTCCTGTTTGGGGAGTGATAGATTTCGTTGGCAAAATACTGCGGCATATATCTGAATAGCCAAGAGATTTTCTATTTTCGTATTTGGAAAAACCCAAACTGTGAAAATCATTGCTTAATTGCCTTTTTTTGCCAATCTCAATCTGACATGGAATATTGTCAATCGATTGGAATCTGTTAGAATTCATGTGCATGATAGCCGCCATTCTGGTAAGTTTTCAGTTCTGTTTTTACATGGTTATTTACCATTGATTTCCATTTCGTTCAAGGATCCATTAAATTTCTCGATGTTATAAACCTAGATTTGGTTCCCACTTCGTTGGACATATCTATTAATTATATGTTTAGGATTCATATGATAAATGTATTGTGGGGGTAAGTTATTTTTTATTCAGAAGATATATTTTCGTCATTGAAAAGGTAGGGGATTTCAAATGAATAATTCATTGTAGGGTGTATGCTGACGATATTTATACTACCATGTAAATGTCTGGAAATTGAATGCAGACTTTGTGTTAGTTTTTTTTTTGGCTTTATATGCAGAAGGCAGATATTTCTGGATGAGTTGAAGTTTGCAATACGCAAAACGTCCGAGATTTGGAAGAAACATCAAAACCAAGGCCAGTACATTCCATTATATTTCGTTATTCAACCCAATAGAATTCAATATTATTCATTTATCTGAGCGATACATCTGTGAAGAATTCATGAATTCTATGATATCGTTTTATACCCGGTGAATTTGTTTATGATATGATATATCGATCGTTATAAACCACTATAGGCGTTTACTATAAAATATTTTTAGAGTGGTGTGCTGTCGGTGTAGGCCTGATGGAACGGATGTGCCCTCTGAACTTCTCCAGGAAGGGTTGTGGATCGGCAGGCATGTCTTCGGAAGTGAAGAACTCGCCAGGGAGGCGAAGTGGCGTTCCGAAAAGCATTTCAGCTGGAGAAGCTTGGAGATCTTCCTTGTAGGCGGTACGGAGGCCTAGGAGGGCGGTTGGTAGGAGCTCAGGCCAGGGGATGTGCGGGTTGCACATCAGGGAGACCTTCAACGTGCGATGCCAGCGTTCTACGAGACCATTCGCTTGAGGGTGGTACGGCGTGGTGTGAATCCGCTTAGATCCAATCAGGCATGCTAGTGCTGAGAACAGAACTGATTCAAATTGAGTACCTTGATTCGTGGTGATGGTCAGTGGTGTCCCAAACCTGCAGACTAATTGAGTGTAGAACGCTGAGGCAACGGTGTCAGCCATCACGTTGCTGAGGGTAATGGCAAGCGGCCATGATGGTGGGGCATTACTGGAGATCACAGACCCGGGGAAGTTCGATAAGGTCTGAATGGATGTGATCGAAGCGGTTGTTGGGTACTGCGATGTGGAGTGGTGTCAGATGGTTGTGGCGGCTAATCTTTGCTCGTTGGCAGGCGATGCATTCTCTTGCCCATTGGAGTGCATCTCGTCGTATGCCTGGCCATACGTAGCGGTCTCGAAGCATCTCGGCAGTGGTGCGTCCACTGGGATGAGAGAGACCATGGATGGAGTCGAAGGCACGTCGGCGTAGACTTGATAGGACGTATGGTCTAACTCGATCACCGGAAATGTCACACTCGACATCGTAATCGTCGATGTGGAGGTTTTGGAGATCTAGTGAGGTGGAGTTCCGAAGATTGGGCAGCTCTTCGTCGTCAGCCTGTGCTTGGTGGAGGTCCTGGCTGGAGAGTGACGCAGGCATGTTGATTGTGCTTATGCGGGAGAGTGCATCAGCCACGACGTTGTCCGCGCCTCGTGTGTCGACGATCTCAGTGGTGCACTGGGAGATGTAGTCCAGGTGACGGAGCTGACGAGGGGAAGCTTTCTCCGGGCGCTGCGAGAAAGCGAAGGTGAGCGGCTTGTGGTCCGTCTGGATGACGAAATGTCGACCCTCGAGGATGTGCCGGAAGAACCTGATGCTGGCGTAGATCGCGAGGAGCTCTCGATCATATAAGCTGTACCGTGTTTCAGCTGGGTTGAGCTTCCGGGAGAAGAATCAAAGGGGCCTCCAGGTGCCGTTCTGCAGTTGCTCGAGGGCAGCTCCGATGGCGATGTCGGAGGCATCTGTCCGCAGACAGAGGTCTGCAGAAGGGGAGAGGAAGGTGGTGCGTACGGCGTGGGTGACACCATGCTTGCATGCTTCGAAAGCTTCCTCTGCAGCTGGGGTCCAGGGAACTGGGCGCTTGTCTCTGCACGTTGACTTCTTCAGGAAGTCGTTGAGTGGGGCCTGGGTCTGTGCTGCGCCAGGAATGCAGCTGCGGTAGTAGTTGACCATCTCAAGAAAACGGCGGAGATCGGAAATTGTCGCAGGCTTCGGATAGGAAGCGATAGCCTGGGTTCGATCCGCTGGTGGCTGGTAGCCGCTGGCACTGACCTGGAAACCTAGGTAGGTGACTTCAGGCTTACCGAACTGGTACTTCTTGAGGTTAATGGTCAGACGGTTGGACCGCAGAATCTCGAAAATGGCTGTAAGGTGTTGGATATGCTCTTCGTGGGACTTGGAAAAAATGATCAAGTCATCGATGAAGCATCCAACAAAATCGAGTCCTCGTAGCAGGTTGTCCATGTGGCGCTGAAAGATCTGCGTTGCATTTCGCAGGCCGGGTGGCATGCCGAGGAATTCATAGAGTCCAAACGGCGTGGTCACAGCAGTCTTCTGGATATCTTCGTCTGCAACTGGTATCTGGTGGTAGGCGCGCACCAGGTCGATAGTTGAGAAGATCGTGCAGCCATGGAGTTTCTGGAGGATGCTGTCACCATGTGGGACAGGATAGCGGTCTGGAACTGTGCAACTGTTGAGCACCATGTGAATTGGACTGGCCCATTGACTTCTGGAAGGGCGGATGACACCATGGTGCAGCAGCAGGGCGAAATCTTCCTCTGCAGCCTTCAGCTTCTCGCCAGTGAGTCGGCGAGGACGATCGAAAACTGGGGGGCCCGTGGTTTGGATGTGGTGGGCTACGGCGTCTGCAGATTGGGTGACAGGGACAGTGTTTGGCTTTGTGATGTCAACGTAGCGGTTGAGTAGATCAGCGTAGGCCTTGTCCTGGTCATTGGCGTGATCAGCACTGTTGATGGTGGAGACGGAGTGGACTGTGGCCTCAGCAAGCTGACCCCTGGTGGATAGCGACGACAGTGGGTCAATTAGGCACTTACCCTTCAGGTCCAGCACTAGGGCATGGTGGACAAGGAAGTCTGCTCCAATGATGGCTGCCTGTACATCTGCAATGACGAATGACCACTGGAATTCTCGACGCAGGTTGAGGTTCAGTGTCAGGAGTTTCTGGCCGTAGGTGTGGATGACTGTTCCATTGGCTGCATGGAGGTCGAGGTCATCCTTCTGGCATCTCCAGGTGAAGGCGGCTTTGGGCACCAGCGAAATCACAGAGCAGGAGTCGACGAGGAACTTCATGTTAGTGGAACGGTCGTAAACATGAAGTATGTACTCCTTGATAGGGCGTGCGCTGGTGCCTGTGCTGTCGCAGGCCGCCTTTGCTGTCGACAGCAGTCCTAGTTTCCCGACGGCTGTCGGGGGCTGTAGGAGCATGGTTGCTGACATTTCCTGGCGTCGGCACCATAGTGGTAGTGGTAGTAACACTGCATGTTTCTCACTGGGGAGCGTGAGGTGCGACGTGCACGGTGCCGTGGGTAATTGTTGGCACGTCGTCTTACCTGGTGCTGTGCAGGGCTGGTGTTGCGACTGGTCAATTCAGCCATGGCTAACTTCAGGGCTGAGAGTTCCCTAGCGATGCCTTCCAGGGACTCAGCAGGTGGGCGACGGTGCGGTGATGCAGATCTGGTGAAATTGCATTCTGCTGCCATCACTGATGATGATGACGCAGTCTCGTGCAGTTCGTCAGCGATTTTGGCCTGCTCATCAAGTGGTTTTGCCTTGACGAGTTTCAAGCCCCTCTGAGTTGACGGTGGTAAAAGAGAGAGCCAGCGTACTCTGAGGACGTCCTCAGTGGCCTGGTCACCGGCCAGAATGGTCATCTGGCGAAGAAGCTGCGTGGGCTTCTTATCCCCAAGCTCTACATCTGTGAGAGCTTTGTGCAGCTGCCGGTCGGCAGAATCTGTGAGGCGAGCGATAATCTCAGCCTTGAGCTTCTCGTACTTCTCCTCATTGGGTGGCTTCATGAGAAGGTCGGCCACCTCCATCATGGCATCAGCGTCCAGGGCACCGATGAGGAGGTTGTATTTAGAATCATCGGATGTGATTCGGTGGGTGTAGAACTGGGCTTCTACTTGGATGAACCACATCCGAGGACAATGCTTCCAAATAGGTGGCAGTTTGATGGGGGCAGTTGTAGACACCGCTGGCGTGGGCGTCTGGTGCACATGGGCATGGGCATGGGCCTGAGTGGGATAATTCGACTCACCAGCTTGATTTGGATTCTGCATTTTTCGAACGTTAGCACTGCACCAAGTAATAATTATTTAGTATAATCACTATGTACTCACTGCGCGCACATTGTCCTTTGACGCCACAATTTACAGATCTCGGGCGCCACCTATACCGGGTAACGCTTTCTTGCATTTTGTCCTACCAGTCCGTTCGCCCCACTCTACTCTTGGTTTGATTCAGTGGGGATCGCTCGAAGTGCGCATCGCTGCAAACTTGACTCAATGTCGTCGGACGCCAGCTTAGCTCGCTAAATAATTATCAATAATTATAACTATCGAATCAAAACTTCGCGCTCACACGATATTTATTAAAACACATCCGGTGTGTGATAACGAATATTCACGAAAAAGAACTGAAATTATTCTAACACGATATTCACCCAGGATACTACCTAATCGACAATATACACAGTATATTTATGAATTTTAGTAACTTCGTTACACACCTGAAGTACAAACAAAGATAGGTATTTTACCTTGAGAACGATAAATGATGAGTCAAATAGCATTTTCAGCAACTGGTGTTGATTATTTCGGTCCGTTTCGAGTGAAAATTAGAGACGACTCGAGGAACCTTACGGCGTATTATTTACTTGCCTAACATTGAGGGCGGTTTATGTTGAGATTGATCATTCTTTGGGATCAAATTCCTGCATAATGGCCATACGAAGATTTCTAGTAGGACGTGGAGCAGTTCAGGTTTTTTGGTCTGATAATGGAGCGAACTTCCATGAAGCTAATCAAGAACTTTCGGAAGCTCTAGAAGATTTAGAAATCGATGCTGTAGCAGATGATATGGCGAGTAGGGGCATCGATTGGAAATTCTATTCCTCATATGGAAGGTATAGCTGGGAACGACTTATTGGATGTTTCAAAAGGGCTCTCATGGCGATCAAGGAAGGAAGGCATCCCAAAGAAGAGGTTTTACAAACATTGTTTGCAGATGTTGAATATATTATCAATAGTCGACCGCTGACACATGTTTCTGAAGATTCCCAAGATGTAATGAGCATTTCACCAAATGATATTCTCATGGGACAATATTCAACACTTATTACATCTGGGGTAACTAATGAGAGAGATTTGATATTGAAGAAACAATGGAGAGTATCACAATACCTGGCAGATATATTCTGGAAACGTTGGCTTCGTGAATATATTCCTTCCTTAATTGTCAAAAATGGAATAAGGATGAACCCAATTTACGAATTGGTGAATTGGTAGTGATCAACGATAGCAATATGCCCCGGGGAGCTTGGCCGATTGGAATAGTCGAGAAGATCTACGAAGGCGCTGATGGCATCGTGAGGATAGCAGACATCCGTACTGCGAATGATATCTTCAAGCGTCTAGTAAGGAAATTGCATCGCCTGAATGTCTGTGCTGACAAGGAATGCGTTAGCATCGGGGGGAGAATGTTGCAAATAGCAAGATTGGTATGTTCATATCAAGATCCCTCTGTATGTTTAGATTTTTATGACTGTAGTTAAGACAAACACTTGTCATTTAGAGAAATAAATATTCTTGACTTGCTGTCAGTACTTCTGTAACTTACCGGAATATTCATTTAAAACGATATATTTCACGACAACACCAAAAGGATTTTGTGGTAAAAGTTTTGTTTTCAATAATTGTATCTGCATAACATTGTCAACATATATACAGAAAAAATTAAATGTTTAAACATGATATTAGGTATTTGTGTTTTCAGAGCGCAAAGTAATAGATTGACGAACGAAAAAACGCATCGCGCGATAATTTTTCGAGTGCGACAAGAGACTTTGAACTTGAAATACAATATTTTTTTCACATGCACAGTTCCTAGACCAGAAAACTCCATAATTCATTCAATCATCTCACATTTCATAATATTCTTCATCTGTCAACGAATTTTACCTGTTTCAATCGTCCATAGAGAAGTGATGATGAGAGTGAAGCTGCTTGACGAGTTTCAAATTTTAAATTTTCAAAATTTTAACGGGTTTAATATCTCAATGTTGAGAAAAAAAAACATATTTTAATAATGTGAAAAGTTTGTATGCCAGATGTATGTAATTTTTTTAATTTATGGAAATCTTATTGTAATACCTGATGACGAGTGAGTATGGATTTACACCTTCATATATATAAAAATAAAAATGTTATCAAAATTTTTTTCTTTACCCACATTGATAAGAATGTTTTCTTATTTTACGAAATCATACTTACTTATTTCAGGTACGCACTGATGATGATCTAACAGTCGAAAGCGCATTTTGCTACGAATTTTGAAATACAATTTGCATGGAATACAAATCTGTTTTGTTTGAATTATTGAGCTTTAGACATGGGTGAATGGAGCAGTTTCGACTCGAAATTGGTCAAGGAATATGCCCTAGAGCTACGTACATTAATTCACGGGACATCCTGTATATGTTTCAATAATCTTGTAACAGTCGAAACCATCGAAATTCACAAATTTTTCGATATGAGAGTGGAATTTACGTTGGCGATTTATCAAGAGGCCACTTCTTGGTACTCGAACAGAAAAACTTTCGAAACATTATAAGATAGAAGAGTGAAGAGTGGAACGCTCCACCTGGTAATTTAGATCGCAGTATAAACAGTTACAGAAATCGATATGAGTCCTATAATATATTTCACAGATGAAACTTTTTGTGGGTATACAATAGGCAGTCATCATATTACAATACTCCATAATAGTCGCGTTCCGATATTACTGAATTTACTGATGACAGTCAGCAATTTCGGAACGAATTCAGGTTCAGTCAGCTACTACCAGTAGAATTCAGTTATTTTAGAATGATCTAAAGTACTGAACAGTACTGGTTGGGAATTTCGGAACTCGACTAATATACAACGTGATAACTGGTATATCAGATCAGTTTTATTCACATATTCTATATGGAATGTAATAACTAATTATAATTATAATAGTATCAAACGAAGTAGGCTGCTGTTATTATCAACAAACTCTTCGTGAAATATGCAAGTTCTAACTAGGTATAACTCAAAAACTATCGAAGATGTTTCGAATTCATATACGCCCTTTTATTCTGGTGAATAATATGCCCAAAGAGTATACAGTTACCAACAGTATCATTCATATAGAAAATGCAATACGGCAATCAAAACTATTCGTGTTGCGATGTTTTATAACTCATCCTGTTAGGTTGCTATTTTTTGCGATCCCGTTCGTCGGCGCCCATGACGCCTGTGACGCCTGTGATGACGCTCATCCTTCCCCTACGAGAGAAATAATTAGTCCAGTTTTCGAGTGGGATCGCTGAGATTCTAGGTGCTTTTTCCAGCCACCGAGGGGAGAATATGTAATACCATCATTAATGGAATTAGCTGATGTGGCGAAGCTGAAAAAACGGTGAAAGCGCCAGAGGATCATATTACCAAATAAAGAGGTGGGTAATGGAAAATAATGTTTGAAAGTGAGTTAACTGTTCAATTTTTTGGAAAAATAACGATGATTTATTATAGTCAGGCATAGTGCAGGCCCTATTCGAAGTTTATGACTTCAGTCTATGTGTTTTTTCCACGAATTTTCGAGTTGTGGAAGTATGGTATAACTTCTCTGTTCATCATCAATTGTTAGTACTTACAATTCAAAGGTCATGATGATCATAAGATTTTTCAGTACTCCTTATTTTGAAGTTTTGTTCTTATTCATTGGTTTAAATGAATCTAGAGGAACGGGACCTTTTCAATTATACAAGGAGAACTGAAAATTATACAGTGTGTCCAAGATAAGAATGAACAGCATGATGGGGATATCGGAAACGGCTATACGGGGTCGATTAAATTAGAGAAAAGTAGCGCATTTATGTGCCTAATAATATGACATTTAGAAAGTTTCAATATTCCAAGTAGTTTCGGAGATATCCGAGAAAAACCGAAATTCTAGAATTTCGTTTTTATTTTCTCCTACCTTTATTTTCAAAGGAAATGTAAAACAAATAGCACTTCGCCATGGCCACTTTTTAAGGACGACACGATAACAAGCAGAATTTTTCTGCGACGTTTCGTCTTTCAGAAAACATCATCAACTTTGTATTTTTATATGGGCCGAAACTAAAGTATACGACTCCATTTTTTATTGTGAATACAGCAATGTATCACATAATATGATTTCGGAACCATTTCTCGCGAAAAATGTAATTTAGTGATTACTTAATCTGTTTTTCTTCAATTTTAGATAGTAGGCGATGGAAAAAATGACCAAATTACGTTCTGTTGTCATAATAATACTGTAGTTTGGTAGAATTTTTGACATATTACCGTTCCTACTCTTACATCTCGTTACCTACCTAATTTGTGTTAAAAATGGAAAACGGCAGCTTTTCGAATACTGAAAAATTTTACATGTTATAATGTTACATTTTGTGCCAGAGAAATTGTGTTGATGCTGAACGTGCGTACTCTAATAAGTATCCAGAGAGGCGACAACCTGGTTAATCAATATTTAGACGCCTACTATCTGAAATTGAAGAACATACATCCCATATAAAATAACACCCTCTGGTACAGTGTAGTATCATGCTTGTTAGGTAGCAATTTTAAAACTCTCTCAGTATCTGAGGCATATCCCCAGTGTACTATAGCATATTTCATACACGAGTGAAAACAGGCGAAGTAAAGTTGTCTAACTATATTCTGACTGCAGTGCTTAGACCTTACTGCTGAGGCACAAAAAGTTTTAGACAATTTAACACAAACCTCATGAATATGGTCTGACTATTTGAGGCGATAATCTATCCTCAAACCGAGCATTTTATTTTCTGTCGTATAGCCGACAGTAGTTTTGTCCGACAATACTATTTCGTCGCTGTTCTCCACACGCAACTGCGATCTTTTGAACATGATACAGGAGGTCTTACCGCATTTTCAGTACCCAATTCATTTTTTCAACAGATAACGACATATTTTTGAAAATTGATTTGGCTATATTCTCATCCAAGTATCACTTTTTATAAGGAAGTTTGTATCATCAGCATACGAAACAATCAACGATGCAGGATGCTGAAAAAATTTCAACATATCATTGATATAAACTATGAAAAGCGTAGGGCCCAGTATCGATCTTTGAGGTACCCCGGAATTGATATTTCTTATGTTGGAGGTGGCGTTGTTTGTTGAAACTTGTTGTGATCGATCTGAGAGATAAGAGGTGAATCAGTCTAAAGTAAACCCTCTCACTCCGTACCTCTCCAGTTTCGTTAGCAGAATATTGTGATTAACACAATCAAAAGCTTTTGTGAAATCAACAAACAAACCTAGTGCAACCCGGGATTTATCCAGTGTGTATACAACATCGCTCACAGTTTTTTCCAAAGCAGTACCCAGACTTTTTTGTTTAGTGAAACCATGCTGGTATTTTGAAAGCAATTTATATGATGAAAGAAAATCCACTATTTGTTTATTAACAGCAGATTCAAAAATTTAAAAAGCTAGATAGCAGGCTTATCCCACGATAGTTTTCCAATGTATTTTTATCGCCTTTTTTATACAGTGGTATTACTTTGGCAGTTTTCAAGATTGATGGAAAAATAGCCTGTTGAAACGATGAATTTAAAATGAATGTTATAAGTGCAATACGTTTCACTAGAAAATTTGAAATGTCGTCCATATCTACGGAGCATGAGTTTTTCAAGGCAAGGATCAATTCAAAGACATCACTCTCTATTGATGGTTGGAGATACATTGAATGACAATTATTCTCAATTGAATTCCAAATTAATGCAATAAAGTTGATTTGCAGAATTGATGAAAAAGTTGTTGAAGCTTTCTGCACCTTCTAGTGTACGTCCGTTAACTCTAATATTTATTTCGTTATTCAGTTTTTTTCTTCCTAAAGTGTTGTTTATTAATTTCCACATTGCTTTATTTTTATTATCCGAGTTCTGTACAAATTTATGATTACTAGCTTTATAAGATAAAATTATTTCATACCTATTGTTAGCTTTCTTGTAATACTCTTTGTATTCTGGGTACATTCTGCTGAGATCGGCCAAGAGGAAAACATTCTCCTTTGCCATTCTCACTTCAGCATTATATACAGTTTCGTTATATTTTTTGTCGGAATTGATTTTAATCAGAGGAAAGCTTTTATAAAAATGACGAATAATATTGTCCATGAAGAGCAGGAAGGCTGTATCGCATTCGGCGGTAAGTAATCCCAATTTATTGTCTCTAAAAATTTCATATATCTTGTAATGTTGTTTCCATCAAAAATACGTTTTCTTTGAATTTCCTCGCCATCAATTTCAGTTTTTATTAATGTCATCTGTGCGTAGTGGTCTGAAAGTTTGCTTCCGATTATATCAGCCTCAATTACCACATTAGGGTTTTTTTTATTAAGAAACAACCAATTACAATATTTGAATGATATCAATGTGGCCTTAGTACTACCTAAATAAAATAACAGAATCACATAAACATACAAGGACTGGATAAAGAACATTTACCTACCAGTTAAATAGTGAAAAGTAGAAAACCAAAGCAAGAGTGGTTCAATTGTGGTCATGTCCCTATTCAGCTAAGTCGCTGGTTTTGAGACTAGTCCTAGACGTCAAAATAAAGATCTATAATAAGTTTTTTCCTAGTTGTTCATAATTCTGAACGTATAAGTTATGTTTATAGTTTATCAATAGAGATGCTTGAATAAACAATGCCCAACCAATGAACTTGTTTCATATACTCTAGAAATATGATTAAGTTCCTAGAAAAATCTTTGATTCCTTGACAAATTTGACAAAGTTTGTTTTCTGACTGATATGCTGTGGTATTGAGTTAAAAGTCAATATGGCCTGAGTTAAGGGATTATCATACGCTTTATTGGTACGAACGGTTGTTACATGAATATTAGCTCTTTCTCTTGTAATATATTCGTGAAATTGATTGTTGCGATTTCAGTATTGCATTTGAGAGTTTTGTGTAGGATTTTTTGGATTTGTTTGCATTGTGACAATTCTAATAGATATTTTAATGGCATGGCTAGTGTTTCCGCATAGAGGGTGTTGGTAGGTGTTCTGTAGTCCTTCCTGTGAAGAATTTTTGAATTTCTAATTTGTGATGTTTGAAATTTTCAAAAATTGGTGATTTCACATGTTCCCCAGATATTAATCAAATATGTTGAATTAGTGACAATGTAGGCATTATAAATTATTTTTCGATTGAGGTCATTTAGGAACGGTGGGTATATTGGTACAATTCCCCAATTCAATTTGTCATCGATAATCATTCCTAAATATTTAGTAGAATTCATCTTTACTATGTTAGTTTCATTTATTTTCAGTGAAAAGTTATAATCTGTATTTTTTGTTTAAAGACCATATACACGGTTTTATTTGTGTTAATTTTTAATTTGTTGTTACCCAGCCATTCTGAGTGTCTGGAGATAGGTCACGATTAACAGTTACTTTAAGTTGCTGAAGATCGGGTCCACTATGTGGTGAGACCGTGTCATCTGCAAAAGTGAAATAGGGACCAGTCAACCTCACTAAACGCAGTGACAATACCAGCAGTGAGTACAACAGCGGTCCCAAGACAGACCCTTGTTGGACACCGCTGTTGCATGAAATTTTCTCACTACCTGTGCCATCAATAGATACAAACTGATGTCGGTTCTTCAGATAGGTTTTGATAATTGAGTAAGTTTTGTCTCGTATACCCATTTCAAATATTTTTAGCCACAATTCGTGATCTACTACGTCAAACGCTTTTTGTAAGTCGACAAATACTGCAATTGAATAGTTTTTCTTGTCCAACATAAATTACTACTGTGTTTACAAAGAAGGGGCAAATACACAACTCTCAAAGGCCACGTGAGAGAAGAGGTATGAAGTTGGGAAGCGGATGAAATAAAATCTCACTGGAATAAAGTGCCAGGACAAAGACAAGCGAAAAGGCTAGTGAGCCTATCGCCAAAGAAAGCTAAACAGCTTCTTGAGTTGGAAAAGAGAGACTTGAAACTGGTGACGGGACTCCTCACTAGACACTGCCCTCTAAGGAATCACCTCAAAAAGATGGGCAAAACAGAGAGTGATAGTTGCCGCTACTGCGAGAACTTCGCTGAAACTGCTGAACATTTGCTTTGCTTCTGCAAGAGGATCAACTTCCTGGAAGGGGCCTTTTTAGAGTTCTCCGATATCAGGAACCTAGCTCCCAGGAAACTAATAAACTTTGCACGAAGTCTCGGAATCCCGGGCCTCGAATAGATTAAGGGTTATGCACAAAAGATCTTATAGGTCGAGGTGCTTGAGAGGCTGCACAGCCTTAACGACCCCCCCCCTGACAATCTACAATCTACTACTGTGTTTCATGAACCCATATTGGTATTTGTCAAATCCAACATTATTTCCTACATAGTTGGTTATTCGATTTTTTAATAAATTTTCCGCTATTTTTGAAGAAACACAAACAACAGTTATTGGTCCATAATTATTTAACGTTTGTAAGTCACCTGATTTGTGTATCGGTGTTATTTTACCCGTTTCGAGGATATCAGGAAAGATACCTGTGGTGAATGTATCATTTATAAGTTTTGTTTGGATTGGAACTATATTTTGTTTTGGGAGAAGAATGTCTGAAACTGTTATGTCGTCATGACCTGATGATGCGTTCTTTTTTAGGGTCGCGATGATGTCGCTTATTTCTCTATCATTGGTTAGTTCTAAACTCATTGAGTTGGGAGTATCAAGTTCTAGAAATTCATTGTCCAACTATTGGTTTTGACTGATTAGTACTTCAACAACTGTCTTGCCGATGTTGACAAAAAAATTGTTGAACTGCTTTGCTATTTTCAGCTGATCTGAAATTGTTCTACGATCTACGTCTAATGAAACAATGGTATTATTGCTTTTTTGATTGATGAGTGAATTGATAACTTTCCACTGTTTTTTGAATTATTGTCGGCTTTGTTCCAACTGTTTTCAAAGTAGAGTACTTTTTGTTTACGAATTCCGGCTGTTACTTCATTTTTTAGTTTTTTATAATTATTGTTTTTTATATTTATTTTCTAAATTTTTGTCGTTATCCATTAATTGCTTGTACAGTTTGTTGCGTTCATTTATCATATTCAACAAGCCCTGGGTTATCCAGTTGTTGCCCTCTCGATGGCGTAATCTCATTTTTTTGGTTGATTGTCTTCCACAATCAACAATTACCTCTGTCAGTGTTTCCAAAGTTTCAATTGATAGTGAGTTGCATACATTGTCAAAGAAGTTTCTGAACTTATCTTGATTAATAGCATTAAATTCTCTGGTAATTTTTTGTTTAGGTTTTTGGGAATTGATGTTCACTTTAACTACCAGTGGTTTGTGATCAGATAATTCATAATTTAGAACTATCACATCACAATTAATATTTTTATTAGATAATACATGATCGATGAAGGTTATAGTGTCTTCAGTGACTCCAGTTGCATTTGCTGGATTGATTTTGTTTTGTAATTTGAAACCAAATATATTTAATGAATCTAAATATTCATCTCTTACCTCTGGTTTTATAGCTTCTGCCAGTACATATACATTCATATCACCTACAATAATTACAGTTTTATTTTTATTCTCGCATAATGAGTCTTGAAGAGTTTCACTTAACTCGTTGAATTGATACTTTGGTGGTCTATAGATTGCGCCAAGATTATACCCTGCATTTAAAATTGAGATCAAGATTAAGTTATATGGCTCTATACTGTCGATTATTTTTACCACTCTATAATCCAAGAATGTTTTCAGGTATGTAACTCCTGCACCTATACCATCTCTGCATGAATAAATTGCACGATAGCCCTCCAAGTCAAATAAATAGGTTTCCGCTTTAGACAACCATGTCTCTGTCAGCACAAGTATGTCGCATACATGTACTCTGAGAAAGCATTGAAGCTGGTCAAATTTGTTCCTCATACTTTGTATGTTTGAATAATTTATGCTAAGCATAGGCTTGTCAGTCATTTCAACAAGTTTTTTAAAAAATTTCGATCTTCCACAAGCAATATTTTACTTGTTTCATCCTTTCTTAGGAAAATATTACCATCTTTGATCCACAAAAATTTATAGTTGTTCTCTTTCTTATATATCCTTGCTTCCTTGTACAGTTCTTGGTTTGATTAAGTTAAATCATGGTCAATGTAAATATAGTCATAACCACTTGCTTTGGTGTAGCTAAGTTCAAGAGTTGTGATTTTCTTTAGTTTGTTGGCTTGCATGAACTTGTTATTTGCAGCTTTATTATCGAAGCAGACCTTTATTGGGTCAGGTCTGGTTGCACTTTTGCCCAAACGAAATGCTTTCATGTTTTTAACATCCACTCGTAGTACCTCTCCAAGCTTTTTTACTGTATCATCTATATTTTCTCGGCCTTCAGGCAGCGGGATTCCTTCGATTATTTCATTCATGCTAAAATACACGTTTTTGATTGGTTCAAATGATTGTGTTGATGAGCAATAACGCCATGTTTTCCATTTGGTATTTCGGCTCCTGATTGGCTATTCAATACCTACATGCTGTATTTCGCTTTCTGATTCGTAGGCAGCAGGATAGTTTAATTAAACAACGACTTACTAGTTGCAATTTGTATTTCGGCTCCTGATTGGCTATTGGATACCTACATGCTGTGTTTCCGTTTCTGTATTTCGCTTTCTGATTCGTAGGCAGTAGGATAGTTTAATTAAACAACGACTTACTAGTTGCAATCTGTCATAGTATTTTCCGATTCCCTGGTAAATAAATGAATGCCACTACACCAAATTTTCGTCTGAACCATGATAAACACACACTATCAATTTGTATCCACTTCATTTTCCACAAATTTTAGACAATTTCAGCATTGATAGAATTAGAATCAATCTAATGTAACCTCCTAACCACACAAATTGTGACAACAATCATAATGAATTTAGCTCATTAGTACCTAGTGCTTAGGTAATCTTGCCTACATCATACAATGGCATAAATGTATTGTTGGTTGCATAACGAATCTTCTTTTGTCGAACTACAATGCATAATCAAAATAACTAATTCCATAAACTTTACGTTTGAAATAGGAAATCATCAAAATGGCTTTGATTTTATTCATGAAATAATCTGAACAAATACAACTTGTGTTATTGATGATTATCGAAAATTTCTTCTCTTTTTCGAAACAAATCATGTTGCTTTGGGAAACCACACTCGCGCTGTGCGCTCGTGTAGTTTCCAAGCAACATGATTTGTTTCTCAAAATCGATGGAATTTTTGTTTCGATAATCATCAATACACTTGTTGTATTAGATGCGATGATTACATTATTCCTCAAGTCATTTTGCTCTCTATGGTTTATATCATGGTTCAATTGTTTGTGAAGTAAAATTATTTCATTTTTCAGCTCGTTGTTTACAACCAGTTGTTCTTCATATTTTTCAGCCTCGAATATGTTCTGTTCATTTCAATTGCCTTTCCATGACATCGTTAATGGTCCAATCATTTTCAGTAGAAGTTTTTTGATTTTCATCCTTTTTCCGATTTCTCGACTCACTTTTATTCGAACACGTGGGCATTTGAACTTTTCTCAGTTAAACTGTTTTTGTTGGTCAGAAAAATAATTAAGTTTTTCCGTTGTTATGCCAATGCACTTTTTGTGTATTCAATCGGAACACATAATGCAATTCAGCGCGTAAGAATTACTGCACGATTTGGAAAAAAGTCGACATACGTCCGCCATTTTGTTTATTAAAATGTTATCAATACAAGTACTAGAAATTGTACAGACTCTCGTAGGTTTGTGAATAAGATCGCCTGTCCTATATTATGACAATTCAGAATTGAAAGTTAGTTCACGTCGCGGGGAGGAATCAGCACCGAAATCAATATTGAAAATCACATCCAATGACTAACAGTTTATTCTTTTATGAAAGAATGTTCAGAAGTTTGGAGAAATTATTTAAAACAACATTAACATCGCTATTTGGAGTACGATAAAATGCTATGATAATTATATTACTGTTATCTACTTCTATGCCGCAACATAGATATTCATTACTGATAGTTTGTTGAAACATGTTAGTGGTTTTCATTCAAGGTAATTTTTATTATTGCAACACCTCCATGCCTGTTTTCACCTCTACAGAAGAAAGACACTAGAGAAAAATTTCGAAAGTTTATGAGCTTGATATTTGCTTCTTCTTGCCAGTGTTCACTCAGTAGAAGCATGTCTGCTGATGATTCTTCCAGAAAAAATGCTAGATTGTGAATCTCATTCGGAAGGCACTGAATATTTTGATGAGTAATAATTATTGTATTATTTTTCACTACGACCTCAGGTCTAGCTGCGATAGTCGGAGATGTACCTTAATTGAACTGCTGATGAACTTGACCTATGTTGTTTCTGACCATTTTCATCTTGTTCGATGACATGTATCGAGGATTCAACTAAAGTATTCAATGATTCACATTCCATATTTCGTTAGCAATGAATTTCATCCTACTTTCTTTGATCCTCTCTGTGGTTTTGCGGTGGTCCTTTCCATTTTTTATGGGGTATTGCTCGTTTGAAAATCAGAAATATCTGAAACGTTTGTTTAAAGTTCACTGTTATCTGATATACAGGGTTATTCACGTCAAACGACACGGAAAATTGTGGCTAAGTCGTTCGATTTTTCGAATGTTTCGGATTTGGGACAGATAGAGGACTATTAGGGGTACATTTTAAAATTATTTTCATGATATGACAAAAACATAAAATGTATCAAAGTTGTGTTTGTTTAAATGGAATGCCCTATATATTTTTTCTTTTTTGGATTCTACGATGAAAATAAAGGTGACTCTCATAAATGTTCATCATATTTATTTATTTATTTATTTATTTATTTATAAACGGGTTACCCCAATACAGTTAAGAACACATGACATAGACAATGCGACGTTTAACTTATTCACTATATCACCCAAAATATATATAAATATATCTATACACATATATAAACTTATAATCACAGTAATATATTTTAATTTACATAATTGCCACTAATTTTTACATAAATATTAATTGAACAACACTCTCGATGCTTGTCTTTTAAAAATATTTGGATTTTCGCAAAAGAAATTAATTTTATCACAATATAGATTTCCCAATCTCAACATATTCGATATAGGTGTATAAAAACCATAGTTGGTTGAATGATGTGGTACAACAAATAAGTTTTTCTGCCTAGTTTGCCTATTTGGAACATTGAATGGTATAATAGAGAGAAGTTCCGGAGAATCAATTATGCCAGATATTATTTTGAAGAGATAAATCAACTCCTCCATTGAAAACACCATTTGACGATGACGTGAGTCATTTTGACATCGATAAAAAAGGTGCATCCTTTTTTATCGCTGTAAAAATGCCTGTTCCTCGAAACCTTCTCCATCTAGTATGCGCCCGTCACTTCAATTTCTGTCGTGTCAAGTTTGATTGTTGGGTATTATTCACACGAAAAATCGCAGGATGAGCCGTTTTGGGGAAATTTCGTCTGTAGAAATCACAAATAATATAAAAAAATCAATTCCGCAAACTACAAGAAACACGAAATCGTCGATTTGGAGACAATTCATGGAGTTTTGTAAAGCCAGAAATTACGAATTGGGAGAAGAAACACCGGTACAACATATAGCAGATATATTGAAAGACTGGGCTTATAACATGAAAAAGCGAAATGGAGAAGATTACAAGGAATATGCTCTGAAAACAATCTGGAATTCGACTGCAAAGATGATTCAAGAAAAATATTTCAGTGAGTACAATATTAAAGTTGATCCTTTTGCCGATATAACTTTCAAAGAAGCTCGTGATGCGAGAAATAGTAAACGGAAAGAATTGCAAGCTATTCCGGATAAAAGAAAGTTAGGTTCTGTTGCAATAGATAAGAAAGATATTATAAAAATGGCAAAACTATGGAATATAAATGAACCAGATGGATTGCAAAGAAGATTTTTTCATATAGCTTCTTATGAATTAGCTTGGAGGGGAGGAGAAGCTGTAAACTGTAGAATATACTATTTCAAAGAAGAGAAAAATCAAGATGGAACTCCTACAGGAAGAATAGAATATAATACAATATTTTCCAAGACGGCACAAGGTGGGTCAAAAAGATTGGCAGACAGCAAATGGATAACAAAAAATTATATTGATGAAAATATATGTCCAGTGAGATTATTAAAACTACTCTTAGAAAGAAGAAATGGAAACATAACGTCTGAACGACTTTTTTTAACTCCAAACCCTTTTTGGAAGCTCGAAAATTCTAAAGGATGGTTTAAAAATGTTCCACTGGGAATTAACATGATTTTTTCTTCTTGGACCAAAATTTCAGCAACGAAAATTGGCCTCGACACCACAAATAATAAAATAACCAATCATTCAAACCGTGCTAGTACAGTTACACAGTTAGCCAAAGCAGGAATAAGTGACCAACAGCTTATAAAAATAACTGGACATTCTTCGTCGGCATCGATCAAACCCTATCTACAAATTGACCCTGAACATCACGAAAATCTTGTTAGTAACTTGCGATCTTCGGATATAAAGAAGTGTTCGAACGAATATTCGACATGTGTCGAAACCATCAGAGAAGAAAATATCGAAATTTCGACACCGAACCAAAACATTTTCAAAAATTGTATTTTTAATAACTGCTCCTTTAAATAGTTATTTCAATAAAGTTAATTATGATTACTGTTCATTTATATATTGTCGTTGATTTATCTTGCCAAAAAACACTCGAACTTTTTTTTATTGGATAAATTTCTTTACTAACTCAAAAATTTTCCATCAGTAATTTCACTCGAAAATCTGACATTAGACAAAATTGCTCGACCTACGGTCTCGCAATTTTTTCATGTCAGTTTTTCTCGTAAATTACTGATTGGCAAATTTTATTCGTTAGAAAGAGAAATTTATCCGATAAAAAAAAAGCTCTTGTGTTTTTACTGTTGATAAACCAATGATGTCAAATTTCTGCGATCACTCAGACTTGGTAGTCTCATCATGTTCATTACTTCATTGTAGTTATATTCCCCAACAACTAGGCCTAGTTTGTAAGCTATGATTTTCAGAAATTTTCTTTGCACACTTTCTATTTGATGAATATACTTGACATAGTATGGGTTCCAAATTATGGTGTTGTACTCAACAATGGATCTAACTAGGGAACAATATAAAACTTTTATAGTAGAAGGGGAAAAATCTTTAGATGACCTCGCAATAAAGCCAAGCATTTTGAGCGCTCTTTGGGATACATAGTTCACATGGTTATTGAAACAAAACTTATTGTCTAATAATATTCCCAAATCTTTACATTCTTGTTTTTTATCTAACACATCATCATTTAATTGGTACTCGAATTGAATTGCTAATTGTGATCTACTAAATACCATTGAGAAACATTTGCTATTATTAAGATACAGACAATTTGCATTACACCATTCTAATATATTATTGAGATCATTTTGGAGAAGATTTGCATCATAAATATTTTTCACTACTCTGAAAATCTTCAGATCATCAGCAAAAAGGAGAAAATTTGAATAATGAATTATAGAATTAATGTCATTGATGAAAAGACAGAACAGCAAGGGACCACAATGGGATCCCTGAGGTACTCCTGATTTTACTTCAAAAGGTTCAGAGATTATACCATTTAAGCGAACTGACTGAGAACGACCTATCAGATAACTGCTTAACCATTCCAACATCCTACCACTAATCCCAATAGCGTACAGTTTTTTTATCAATAAATTATGGGAGACCCTATCGAAGGCTTTGGAAAAGTCGGTATAAATAACATTAACCTGAGCAGACCCCTCGAGTGCCTTAGTTATGTAGTGCTGATAGTAAATCAGGTTGGAAACAGTAGATCGACCATTTGTGAACCCATGCTGCTCTGGTATAATTATAGATCTACAAACATTCGTTAACAGTTTACTGACTAAACTATCCAACAGTTTTGGAATTGCTGATTGAATGCATATTCCTCTATAGTTGGTGACATCCTCTTTCGAGCCACTTTTGAAAATGGGGCGTATATAGCTCTGTTTCCATATATCAGGAAATATACCACTAGTTAGGGATAGGAAAGAAAGACTGGATATGATAATGAGTAAACACATTGTTTCAAAAAGAATGAAGGAACTCCATCTGGGCCACTTGAAAATGTTGATTTCATCATACAAATTGCTTCAAAAATACTAGACAATTCGAATGCACAAGTAGAGAGATTGATTGTCTTATTGTATATAAAGTCATCTATAAGGGATGGATCTGATTCTACATAGACTGTTGAGAAAAAATCAGCAAAATAGTTAACAGTGCTATGGATATCTGTAGAGAGATTGTCATTATATGTCATTGAGTTAGGTATATCATTAGAGTTTTTTTTGTCACTTATATACTTCCAAAAATATTTAGGATCATTATTCAGATTCGACTCGATATTATTCAGATAAGTTTCATAACAGACTTTTGTGAGAGACTTACATTGAGATCTTAAATGAGTAAACATCATGTAATCCTCATTACGGTTGTAAATTTTGAATTGTTTGTGAATGCGTTTCTTCTCAGAGATCAACTGCTTCAATTCAGATGTGAACCATTTAGGAAAATTTGATGGTTTGTATAATTTTAAAGGAACAAATATATCAATTGCGCTTTGTACTATTTCATAAAATGTGTTAGTAGCTGTGTTGGCATCCAAATTTTCAAGAATAATAATCCAGTTAAATGTAGACAGATAATCATTAATTCCTAAGAAATTTGCATTTCTAAAATCACAATAATAATGACTTAATGGAATTGGTTTGTTACCAGCTTTGATACAAAATGATACTGCAGTGTGATGAATGCTATTTTGGAAAAGTAAGTCAGCTGCAGGGAGAACTTCCAAATCATAAATATGAGTGAAAACCAAGTCTAAATAAGTACCTCTACTATTCATTATATAATTCACTTGGTGAAACTGTAAAAAACCAAAGTCACTTGCAAGAATGTTTCCATTAGAATTCACAGGGCATGTTACTTTCAGGCCTAGATCATCATTGTCCCAGGAGGTTTCGGGTAAATTATAGTCACCACAGATGATGAATTTATGATCCGGATGTACATGACAAAGGTCTTCTACCGACGAACAATGTGCTTGATATATGTCTGTGTTGGAGTTTGGAGGGATATACACACAGCCAATAATATATTTGTCTTGTTCATTTCTGAGTTCCACAAATATTTCTTCAAATCTAGTATCATTGGAGGATTTCATAAGTCTTGACTGAATACTTTTAGTTATAGCAATTAGCACTCCGCCACCTCTACTTTTGTTTGAATTCACTGATCTATCAGATCGATAAATATTGTAATTACTCATCCCAAGTTCGGAATCAGAAAATCTTTATTTAGCCATGATTCTGTTAGTAATATGACTTTGTATTCACAACAGAGAGTATTGATATACAGATTGTTAAGTTTTGTTCGTATTCCACCAGCATTCTGGTAATATATTAGGATATTTCGTAAATTTATTCGTTTTTTGATTGTACTTTAACAATTCTAGGTACACCTTTCATATACTTTATAGTCAAGTTGACTTCTCCACTGTTCTGCCTTCCTGTTAGCTCCGATCTTAGCAATTTCAGATGATCTCTCTGTTTAGTGGTTAAGTCATTAGCAATCTTGATTCCATTAAAATTAATTCGATTCCTACATTTTAAAATTTGCTTGGCAGTTTCAGAATCTAGAAATATCACCTTGAGTGGACGAGGTTTACCATGTGTAGCATTTTTCCCAAGCCGAACCATTTTTAAAGTGTTATACTCTAACTGACACTTGTTCAGTATCTCATCAATTCTAGTCTTATCATCCTCGATTCTCTTATTGATAGTGTTTCCTGCTGATTCAGGTACATTGTAAAATATAACATTTTTTGAACGATTTATACGATCTTCAACTTCGGATAGGATTTCCTCATCATTTCCCTTTTGAACTTTCACTTCTTTTGCTTCATTGATTTTCTTACATAGGTCTGCTATCTGACATTGCATTTCGTTCATCATTCTTATCATTTGGGGAATTGATTTCAAGCTGGAGCGGCAGTTTTCACAAAGCATCATTAGATTTCTTGTTTTTAGTGGTATGCAACGCAGCTCAGTGGCTGATAGTCCTGAACATTTTTCATGGAGGAGTCCGCCACAAGAGTCACAAGCTATTTTGTACATTTCCTTGTCGATCATTATTTCACCATTGCATTTACAACACTTGGAAGCCATCACTTAACCTCACTATTTATTTTCGGTTTTTTCAATTCTATATATTCAGAAAAACATGTGAATTTAACTTTTCTGTAATCCTTGAATCAATCTGAACACTTTCCTATAGTAGGACAAATTCGATTTATAATTAATTTGGACAAATTATGTATTTTGAGTTACACAGTATTTTGGCGGTGTCTACTCGCACGCCGTCGGCTGAAGTTCTCGAGATATTTTGAATTTGGTGAAAATGTAGTCATCTTTTTGAGGATTCAATTTTCAGTGGTTGTTGAACTTTTTTTACCAAATTCAATTTGGAGATGAGTAATGGATCAACTTTCGTGTCACAAGTATGGAGAATTGACTAATGTATACAGGGTGGTCAAAAATTAACACTGAATTATTGCTACTTTCGAATGGTTATAACTTCATTATTTCAAATGGAACACCCTGTATTTCATCACGAGGACAGATGTGAAATTTTATTCTCTAACTAAAACTATTATACTTCCCTATGGCTAACTCTACACATTTTCATGAAAATACCCCTTTTTAAGATTTCGAACCCACCTTCGTCAATTTCAATATTCATCAAGTTACATTAGGTGATTTTATGAATGGAAAAAATCAACGAAACTACCAAAGCTATTTGTAAGTTCAGAGCTAAGATTTCAGGAATATTTTAACATTATTATTAATTACAAAAATTGTTCAAAATATGACCAACAATTCGAATAGGATTAAATAAAATGAAAGGAACTATAAATAAAATGGAAAAACCGAATTCAATTGAACAATAATATTTGAGTTTATATCAAGTGTTCAAAGTGGTGACCGTCTGACTCCAAACACAAACGTATTCGTTTTTTAAAACATTCAGCAAGTTTTGCCAATATTTCTGGATTTATGATTCTGAATGCTTCTATGATACGCTCCTTCATGTTATCTGGTGTCGTTGGTGGTGTGTTATAAACAGTTCTTTTTATGAATCCCCATAAAAAGAAATCCGGAGAGGTCAAGTCGGGTGACCGTGGGGGCCAATTCTGGAAACCGCTTCTTCCAATCCAACGATGCTGTTGGAAGAAATACGGGCCAATTAAATATTGCCCCATGATTCCACCCCACACATTCACTGACCACCTATGCTGATTATTCATCACTCTGAATTGATGTGGATTGGAATCAGAATAATAATGGGAGTTATGCCTGTTGACAGATCCATTATTGTGGAACGTACACTCATCAGAAAACAGAACCAAATCAAAAAAGTTATCGTTTTCTGCAACTTTGTCTGAAACCCACACGCAAAACTCAACGCGATTTTCGAAATCGGTTTGAGACAGTTCTTGATGAAGCTGAATTTTATAATCATGGTAATTATGATTCTTCAGAATTCTGGGAACGCTTGCTTGACTGATATGCATATTATCAGATACTTGGTTTTGGCCTATATGTGGATTCTCGATTACTGACAAAATAACTGCTAATTCGACTTCCTCATTTCTTGTCACAGGCTTTTCTCTTCTTGGTTTTCCGTGCAAAACACTTCCAGTTCGTTTAAATTGAGTCAATAATCTTTCGAAAACGGCTTTGTTAGGGTGATTTCGGTTAGGATACCTTTCAGCGTAAACACGAGATGCCAATAAGCAATTTTGCAAACATTCTCCCAGAACGAAAATCATGTCTATCCGTTCTTCCTTTGGATAAACTCCCATTTCGAATATTAAACAGAACAAAAAACGAACTCCTACTGCAAAGCGATTCGCAAAAACAAACAATTCCTAACTGACAGCAAGAAACAATAGTTTTGTTTCCATATATTAATATTTGTAATTGTCAAAACACCACATGAATATTGAAATTGACGAAGGTGGGTTCGAAGTCAGAAAAAGGGGTATTTTCATGAAAATGTGTAGAGTTAGCCATAGGGAAGTATATTAGTTTAAGTTAGAGAATAAAATTTTACATCTGTCCTCGTGATGAAACCCCAGTAGCATTTTGGCGACGATAACCACATAATACACCAAAATTAACGTTATACTTGGTGTAGATATCAGTCAATTATGAAACGACGCACTCTAAACCACCGGACAACGTTGTATCAGTGTTGAGCATGACTTTAGTTAACCGACGACGTTGTTACAAGGTTAAACCCAACCAACTTCATGTAGTAAACATTTTGGGAATGGGAGCGACGTTCTAAAAACGTTTGAGTGATTACTCTAGTTATTTTCAACGTTTTACCGACGTTAAGCCGACCTTGTGAGATTTAACTTGGCAGTGGGCAATTTTTTATAAAAATTGTAAACGTTTTCGTGGAGTCATATCTTTGCAGTTAAATTTTCCAAATACTCACTATAGAGGACATGCCCCATGACAACAAGGACATACTGTTGGCTGAAATGCTTCGAAGAAAGAATAAATATCTAGTAAGATAAGAAAAACTTGATCCAACCTAACCTCAAAAAATTTATTAAAAATAAAATTATGCCTGAAGACAGGCAGTTTGGAAAACTTCAGTTCTTTTGGAACAAATGCTAACCTGGATGCAGAGATTGAGGAAAGCAACTAATTTTTCGAAGAACACTACTGACAATTGTATCACACAGAAAAGCCCGTTTTAAAATGTGGAGCGAGGTGGGTTCGTTAGTTGGACTTCGTTCAGTTTTTGGTCGGATAACCAACTTCAGTCGCGCTCTGGTTATATTCAGTTGTCTGGATGACTAAGGTTGAAAGCAGTATATTTTTCAGTTATCTGATATCCTAAGTCGTGTTGACGTCTATTATAATACTACGCCATGTTTGATGCGTAATTATCTTCGGAAACATTGTCGGCCATTGAAATTTGGGACATAAACAAACATAAAAGAAACGATTAATATATCATTGTATCCTCTATAGTTCTTGTTTGGATAAATATTAACCTTGACTACTATATATCCAAATTATTTTTTTTGTTTTTTTTTTCTTCGAGTTTTGCGAAATTCGCCACGGATTGAAGGAGCGCGTGTTTTTTGACGCAAAACAATAGTATATTTGACAATAAACTGAAATGCGTTGATAATTTCTGTTTGGAAATCTTTATTTTCCAGGCAATATAAATAGAGTAGGTACCTATCATGAGCACACGAGTAAAACATTAGTAGTCGTCAGAAAGTTTTTACCAAGTGTCCATTTTGGTGATCAGTAATGATTTGGTTGAAATATTTACTAATTTCTGAACACCGTGGAAAGTGAACTGTCATCGCTGCGCAAGAGGGCGCAAGTGTGCATGTAGTTGTTTTTTGGTAAATTTAGCAACGTTTAGGAAACGACCAACTGCTACCTACAGTTGAAAGTGAAACGTTTTAAAAACCCAAAAATGATTGACCAAATTGGTGCAAAACAGGGTCGTGACGACGTAGTATTAAGGTCGACTACGCAACTCATGTTTGGTTGCGCAACTTTTTCAAACACGTCGCCGCAACGTCAAATTGCTGCTTGGGAATACAGGGTGTTCTATTTGAAATAATGAAGTTATAACCATTCGAAAGTAGCAATAATTCAGTGTTAATTTTTGACCACCCTGTACACATTAGTCAATTCTCCTCACTTGTGACACGAAAGTTGATCCATTACTTATCTCCAAATTGAATTTGGTGAAAAAATGTTCAACAACCATTGAGAATTGAATCCTCAAAATGATGACCACATTTTCACAAAATTCAAAATATCTCGAGAACTTCAACGTATAAATATGATGAACATCCATAAGAGTTACCTTTATTTTCATCGTAGCATCCGAAAACAAGAAAATATATAGGGCATTCCATTTAAAAAACACAACTTTGATACATTTAATGTTTTTGGGATACTCTGTATATCATGACAATAATTTCAAAATGTACCCCTAATAGTCCTCTATCTGTCCCAAATTCGAAACATTTGTAAAATCGAACGGCTCAGCCACAATTTTCCGTGTCGTTTGACGTGAATAACCCTGTATATACGTTTGTTAAAAGTTCACACAAAGCTTTACCAAAGAACCATTTGCCAGTGGAGTTGATGGTGACACCATCTCTGCAGTTGTCAAATCGAATGAGCACATTATTACAATCGAATAAAGAGTTGACTGTGAAGGTATTTTTTAATGTCGAATTATTGTGATAAATATCATTGTTTGTATGTGAGATATCGTATCGTATAGATATCGTATTCAGTTCAGTCATAACTATGGGTTTTGTGTGGCTGGACATTCCAGTATAAATCTCATCATCTCATCAGCTTTCATTTCATTCGGACATAAAATAACTACGTCGTTCTTAGTGGAATATCTTGAAAATTGCAAAGCTGTATTCACCTACTCTGTTTCACTACTATGCGGTCTTAAGAATGACTGCACTACGAAATCAGGATTCACTAATTTGAATAGTCAGAGGTCTATTGAAATAATCTATAGGTATGTTGAGAGTTTCACATCGTACATAACCTGATGAAAACCCTGGTCTCCCAAATATTCCAGAATATTCACAGTAAGTGGAAAGTGAGATGACATACACCAAACGAGAGATGAAAAAGCAACATTCTACCTGTTTCAGCGTAACATTTGAATATTGAAGTCGTGATTATTTCTTTGAATTTCATGGAATAACACCGATCAGCTTTGAGATTCGTCTCTTATTCTGAATAATAAACTTTTGGTAGCTAAGCTTTGATGTATAGTGAACTCTCAGAAGCTGAAGTACATAATACAATAAAAAAAGGCATAGAGCACAGTCATATCACAAACACTAGAAAATTTCGGTCCTAGAAAAACGAAACGATGATGGGTTTTGTCTGTTTGTAGTGTTGTATGCCTGTCTGATGGGAATCTGAAGTCAGTATGCAGATGAGTTGTTTGGCAACGGTTTTCAAGAATTATAATTGATTTTTTCAATGTGTCTTGTCTTTGTATAGTTGTCCTGTTGGGGGTGTGATGGAAAATTAGTATATTCGCAACTATCCGATTTTGTATTCTATCTAGTTCTTCTGCTGGGGAAGTGATTCGAATTGCGGGTATATAATTTTTTATTTGTGGTTTCGTATTCTCTCTAAGGGTTTTATGAATTTATCATGTTCTTCCACGAACATTATAATTTTTTTGCTCGTGCATTCGAGAGATGAAAAAAAAACTAATAATATGATGATGATGAAAGTGCTTTATTGAACATAAATATACATAATATAAAAAAATGCTCAAAAGGCTATTGACCGAGGTCCTTCTTCCTAATATATTAAACAACTATTAGAGGAATTTAAAAAAAAATCATTAATTGGGTGTGGAGTAACTAATAATAATATAATAAAAATCTTTTTTTGAAGTAAATATAAAGTATAGATCAGAGTATCGAATATAGAATAGGAATACAAAAGTAGGTAAAGTTTCAAAAAATATGTGACAATTGATAATATGCATGAATGTTTATAAGGACAGTCACTTCACTAGAGTAATTTTAATTAAATAGTACATTTTTCACAGACAAATACATACAGGTAAAATTTTTTATGCAGATAAATCTTTTTCCACAGAATATGATCGCTATACAATCAAAAATTGAGAAATATATGTATGGCAACTTTTATATACATATACATATATACTCATATATACGGATGCAGATATGCACCTAACACTACAAGTCTTTAAATATATACAGGGCTATTCAAATTCGAGTCTATGCATGGGGATTTCGATAACGGTAAGAGATAGAGGGTTGGTTTTTTTCGATTATAGAATTTTTGTCTCTGTATTTCCAGAGATCATATAGTTTCTAATAATTCGCCGACTGCAAGAATTATAGTAAAATAACCATTTTGAAAATACAGTCCACAAAATCATCAAAAACCAAACATGGTGTTTCATACATATTTTTCCTCCTCGTATTGTAGGTATGATCATACATGTGGAGATTTAACTCATGTTTCATTCCAAAACACGATGCTGTAAGGAAATGATTCTGTCGGATATCCAGAATCTTAGATTCAGAAAATAAAAAATCCGACGAGTATCGATTCGTTTTTTTTAATTACCTGATCTAAGAAAGGTTTTCTGCAATATTTCTACATTTTTTATATGGTCTTTGAGTGCACTAACCCATCCTATGATGCCAAACGTAATTCTCAATTTCACATGAATGTATCACATAAAATCATCTTCGAGAGGTAATGAATCACAGAATGTGAAGAGGTGATATGGAATATGAGGAAAATTGATATTATAGAAAAAATTATTTCGGAATATCAAAATAATTGATCTAATGATCACTCAAACCTCGACTCAAACAGACCGAATATATCGATTCGTTACCATGAAGACGGTAAAAAATATTCCATAATTTATCACGCAATTCCGCAAGACTCCATGGAACCTCTTCGGCAACATTATCTTCGCATCTTCAAAGGCACCCTGAAAAACCTATCTATATCCGTGAAATATAAAGAAAGAGGAAAATTAAAATTCAAGATCATATATAGGGTGTTTCATTTGAAAGAACATAAGTTTGATAACCTTTATGAAACAGCCTGTAAGTATATTGGAAAATAATTTCAAAATGTGGATATGGAGAATATCTGGTACCTATTGGTTGAAATATTTTTTTCATTACCACTATTCTAATGAAGAATATGAGCAATCTGTAACGAAAACAAATATTTGTAATTCAATAATTATTTTATATATTTGTCAACTTTTTATTATGAAATTTTTGAGTGTATGACTCCATTTTTGAAAGATGTCATTATAATTGTGTTACTCCACTTTATTTTTCCATTCATAGCTAAGTATTTCAGGTTTTTCCTATTTCGATGATTATGTTATAATAATCTTTCAAGACATCAGAGATATCGTACTGCGAAGTAAGTATATAAGTTGATTATGCATTTTTCATACAATCTGAATGCAATCACGATTAAAACATCTTTCGAAATGATAATTCGAACACCATCATCCTTCAATCTATGATATACTAATTTTTATAATGAAGTGGATTCTCAAAGTTGTGCATTTGATATTATTGAAAATTTCGGGATTTGTAATTTTCTCTCAAATTTTATGGAGACTTTTGTCAACCTGTTCATTTATATAGACCCACTGGTTCGGGTGATCTTGATTATTCGAAATCACTGATAATATTTCATTTTTCAATTATCGAAGCAATAATCCATCACTTCAAGTCGTTTCGACCATTTATTGGTAATTTTCACAAAAAATACCTACATACATTTATTTTCAGTAGTTATAGTACATTCCTATAGGTACATAAAATAAATGAGGTGCTATTTCAAAGGTAGATATTATTCCAGAAGCAGTCTCTAGGCTAAATCCAATATTTTGCCACATGCGCAGAAAATTAGCTTGCGATTGCCAAACTTTCTCCAGTTCGTTGTTTTCCGCAAATTTTGTGAGATACGGTTTGCGTTGAGAAATCAATAAAACATTGGTAGCATATTGTCCAAGATACTATTTATGTCAATCACTTGAATTAATATTATTGAATTTCCTCAGTTCACTACCTATTCCAAAATCAAATAAAAGAGTTTTATACACATTTTGATCATAGTATGTTACTGATTTATGAAAATAGATTGAGTTGAATACAAAAAAGTAGTCATTTCTATTGATATGGCAGATGTTTTGCAAAGGTACTATGTATGAATGAATAAAATTATATTTCAAACAACAATGATTATAACTGTGCAATATCTTTCAACTCAAATTAATCTCACGTAATGAAAATGATTCCAGAAAATCAATTACCTATTCGAAACACCTGAATATACAAAAAGATGAAGAGCTATCCTAGACAGCTAGATGATCTGGAAAAAAGAATAAAAAAATTAATAAAAAAAAAACGAGGTGAATTATATATTGTACCATCTTACAACGACTATACAGGATTCTTTCGACTATGGAGAAATAAATATATGATTATATAAATTGAGCCTTTGTTGTCGATTTGTGATAATATAGGGTGATGATTTTTCAAAAACACTTTCAACACTCGTACCTGTGAGCAGGCGACCCCAGACCTAGATATGATTACTGCAGTAACATTCTTACCAAATCACTCCCCTTTTCGAAGCACCTGAATATACAAAAGGTTAAAGAGCCATCCTAGGCAGATAGATGATCTGAAAAACAGAATAAAAAATGTAATGAAAAAATAACGAGGTGAATTATGTATCGGACCATTGTACAACGATCTCAGAAATATATGGAGTGTGGTACCTTCAATTGAAAACATGTCACGTAATCGAAATGATTCGAGAAAATCACTTATTTGAAAAACCTAAATAAACAAAAGGATATAGAGTCATCGTAGACAGCTAGATGATCTGAAAAACAGAATGAAAAAATATACTAAAAGAGCAACGAGGTGAATTATATATTGTAACATCGGCATTATGATTATTTTCACTTGCATTCCAGTAACCATGCCGACCTTAATCGGTAATCCTTTAACTCAAAAGTTGAGTCCAAATATTGTCAGTGTGTCCGTTATCTTTCTCAAGCTGGTTAAATATGTTTTTCATCGCTTGACTAAACGAAAGAAAATCCTGAGTATAATGATCGTGTTGAGTTCAAAGGCATTAGGAGAAACTCCATCCGCCAATGGGTTCCACGACCTCCCAATTCGACGAAAAAACTGTTAAAGAGAAGTTCTCAAGTTATCAAGCCTGCCGAATGAACAGGGTGACGAGTATGTACCAGTATGGTCTGCCTACTCGGAATTGCTCGTGGTGAAATGATTTTTGATAAGCAACGACAATGAAAATATCTTTAGAAGATAAGGGAGGAATCGCCTACCTGTCTGTCGTTTTTTTGAGAGGTAAATGAGTTCGTGAGTGCGGGGCTAGCGACCGACGTCTTATGGACGTTTTGGGAACGACTGCTAACAGCCGACTAGCCGAGCAGTGTTGCCAATAAGGCCCAAAAAGCGCAATAATAGCGTTTTTCAAGTGTGTTTTACGCCATTGCGCTATTTTGTGTATTTTCGCGCTTTTTAAGGACAATAAATACAAAATAATGTCCCTATGCTGTTATCCAATATGGAAGTAATAACGAATCAAAGTTTCCAAACGTACTTTCACTACTTCCATTTTCAGATTGAGTGAGTTGTGCTTCCTATATTCGATAATTCAATGATGAATGATCAACGACGAATCCTATTACCGAATCTTAATCTGCCTAGTATGGCAGCTGCTGTCATTTATTTATATAAATCTATGAGATTCGAACAACAATAATTTTGAATGATTTATATTGATTGATCATTTCTATTTGTCAATTTGACATAAAGAAATGATATATTTCATTATCACAAGAAATATTATGTATAAATCGCAATTTCGAGTTTGGGAACTCTCCATGAGTCGAATTCATACGGGTAGAAGAATCGAAACCAACATCAGCTTATGCTGAAATCCGAACCACTTCTAGGAGTAATGGTTTCAAACAGGATTTCAAATGTTATATATTTTTTCAACATTGGCGTTCTTTGAGTTCTTATTTCGACATACTCATTACTGTATCTCGAATTTGTATTTGATGCTGCGATTTTTTTATATCGCTTGAGATATAAAATATAGATTTATAATTTTATAAATCGTTTTTTGAACGTTTGATAGATTCTTGACAAAGGCGCATCGTCTGCGCTGTGTATGTAAGATGTATAATATACGACGCATGCGCGAAGTTTTTTTCTTCTAGATTTTCAATGTTATCAAATAAATGTGTGACGTTTTGTCATGCTATTGATCGTCTTTAAAGTTTTCATACGTTTTTTGATAGATTTTCCAGGAATACACGACGTCAGCATGGTGTATGTTAGACGCATGCGTGACGTTTCGTCATGCTATCAATCGTTTTTCGATAGTTTTTCGATGAGGGTGTGAACTATGCACGACGTTTTACGAATGCATGAAGTTTTTTAATGTTTTTCTACATTTTCTGAAGTTTTACACATATCCATGAAAGAAATCCTTTCTTTTGTGAAATCGATTGGCGATAAGAATAAAAAACCCAAAGAGATTAGGACAAAACATGACTGATATCTCGAACAGCGACTTACTATCAAAATTAGAAAAACTTATAAATAATACAAAGGCGGAGCTGAAAATTGATATACAGGGTATACATGAAAATTTCGAAAAAAAAACGATAGAACTTGAAGAGAAATGTAAGAAACTGGAACAGAAAATAACTAGCTTGGAAAGATTAAACAAAAGAAATAACGTTGTTATCTTCGGGATAGAGACTGACAGAAACAACTTACTTGAAGATACTATAAACAAACTGAATGACATCTTTGGAAGCAACATAACTGAAAGAGATGTAAATAACATATACTCTATCGGAAAAAAAAATACAGTCATACTTGAGTTTATCTCATACATACAAAAGCAAAAAATATTCCAAAATCTGAAAAAACTGCGGGGCACTGGCATTTCAATAACCCATGATCTTCGACCGGAGGACAAAATTATAAATAAGCAATTGGTCAAACATCTAAAAAATGCCAGGAGAAATAATTACCAAGCTCATATAAAAAATCAGTATCTATATGTTAATGGAACACCATACACCCTCGAAGAACTAGAACAAAATAACGAAGACTGTGAAACTGAAACTAAACAAAAACCGAAAGCAAATAGTGCACCCCCGACTCCGATCCCAACAACCAACCACAATAACACTGATCAGGAAAATTCAGAAGAAACAAAATACGACGAGAAAACCGAGGATAGGAATCAAATCGAGGGAAAGAAGAAACCTATCATATCCACAACAAAAACTGTCGGAAACACAACCCCAAAATCTACCTACAACAAAAACCCAGTAAAAATTGGATGGAATACCCGAAAAAATTCGTCATCTAGCAGCAAAAATGATTGAATTGTACTTTATAGAACTTTAGCATTAAATTAACATGTGAAGTGAAAACTAGTGCATGAAAAATAGAATAACTCCTCTAGACTGACTAACGATATGGACCCATATATAAAAGACTTCGTTATTGAAAAAATAGTAACATATGATCTGGAAACATCCGAAGAAGCAAAGCAAGTATTGGAAGTAAATAAAATAAATAAAAATTTCATAATTATCAATAGCAATATATGTAGTTTAGGATGCAATTTAGATGAATTTTTAGTATTTATTGAGAGCCTGAACAGCAATGTCGATTGTATAGTTTTAACAGAAACGAGACAGATTGATGATATAAATCTCTTCAATATCGATGGCTATAAGACTCTTTATAATTACGGAAATTATAATCAAAATGATGGTGTAGTAGTATTTATAAAAACGGAACAGTATGTATCTCACAAGCTATTAGATTTAAATGGTAGCAAACTTCTCAGACTGAAAACTAGCTGTGGAAAAAATACATTTTTAATAAATGCTTTCTACAGATCACCTGCTAGCGATGTGAATACTTTTATCGATGAATTAAGTGACATTTTAGGAAATGAAAATGAGATAACCGATTATAAGTTTTTTGTGAGAGATATCAATATTGACATTTTAAAAGAAACGAACGAAGCAAAAACCTACCTAGATAACTTGAGTGAACATGGTTATAGATCGGCTATTAAAACCCCCACTAGAACACAGAAAAATTCTAGCACCTGCTTGGACCATATATTTGTTCATACAAAAAAAATTACCTCTGATTCGATGATACCTTTAACAGTCGCGACATCTATCACGGATCATTATACTACCTTGATGCAGATAGTCTTAAATAGTGAAGCAGATACAAAAAATAACAATCACAAGAATAACTACATTAAGCATATTGATAATAAAAAATTAGTTGAAAACATTCGAACCACCAACTGGAATGAAGTCATGTTAGATCCAAATGTTGAAACTAAAACAGACAAATTAATATGTATTATACAGGAAGCAATAAAAATGAGTACCGTACACGTGAAAATAAATCATAAACAAAAAAAAACGGAAATTATGGATCACACCCTCACTGATCAAATGTATCAATAAAAAAAACAATATATATATTGAATTGAAAAATAAACCAAATGATGAAATGAAAAAAAAAAGAATATACAGATAGTAAAAGGGAAATTGCGAGACAAATAAAAAACGCGAAAAAGGATTATTATAGTAAAAAGGTGGCAAAAGAAAAAAACTCGACAAAAAAGCTATGGAAATTGGTAAATGAAATTCTATCTAACATTGGAAAAGATAAAATACAAAATATCATAGACGGTAATAAAATTATAAGTGAAGGAAAGGAAATAGCAAATATATTCAATAAATATTTCATAAACGTAGGAAAAAAACTAGCGGAAAAAATCGATCAACCTCAAAATTATAAAGAGAAAAAAACTGTATGCAACCACTCATTGTTTTTATATCCAACAACGGAAATGGAAGTCAAACATATCATAAAACATGATCTTAAAGCAAAAAAAGCCCCCGGACATGATGGAATAAGTTCTGAAATACTGAAAACCATGGTGGATATCATAAGCCTACCCCTTAGTGTAATAATCAATAATGTATTAGAATCAGGACACTTTCCAAAAGCCTTCAAAAAAACAATAGTTACACCAATTTTTAAAGCAGGAGACAAACAGGATGTATCAAATTACAGACCAATCTCACTGATATCAAGTCTGGCCAAAGTACTTGAAAAAGTTATTAAAATCCGTGTGAATAAATTCTTCGAAAAACATAACCTGCTTTCCAAATCACAATTCGGTTTTAGGGAAAAAAAATCAACCAACGACGCGATACTGCTATTAGCAAATACGATCTATGAATGCGTAGATAAAGGCGAACCAGTTATCGGAGTCTTTATTGACCTAGCAAAGGCCTTCGACACCGTCGATCATTCCATACTTTTAGGAACACTAGAAGACATGGGAGTGCGGGGTACAGCACACCGTCTATTCGAGAGTTACCTAAAGAACCGCAATCAACAGACTAGAATAAATGATGAAATGAGTGAGACAGAAAAAATAATATGTGGCGTGCCGCAAGGTACGGTGCTAGGGCCTCTGCTATTCACCGTCTATATGAATAATATGTTTTTATTAGAAAAAGACAGTCAAATCATCAGTTTTGCTGATGACACTGTAATAATATATAAGGATACAAACTGGTATAATTTAAAACTGAAAATTGAAAGTGATTTTGCCAATATAAAAACTTGGCTAGATAATAGATTGTTATCGATAAATTTCAAAAAAACAATATATTTACCATTCAGTAGCCTGGAGACATCTCTTCCAAATTTTGTAATCAACATAAAAGATTCCTTTGAAATAAAACCAGCGAAAAAAATAAAATACCTTGGAATTATGTTGGATAGTTGTTTTAGATGGAATGTTCATATAGATTACTTGATACGAAAACTAAGATGTATATTGTATAGATATAAAAAAATAGTGGAATACCTACACTTGAAAGAGAAAATCATCGTATACCGGAGTCTAGTGGAATCTCATCTGAACTATGGAATAATTGGATGGGGAGGTGTATCCAAAACGCATTGCAATGCATTGCAGGTGTCGCAGAATAAATTTTTGAGAATAATGACCAATAAACATAACAGATATCCTACTGATCATCTTTATTCCGAAACGAATATATTTGATGTTCGTCAATTATTCTATTTACAAGTAAACATAAAACAATATTCAAATACAGATGAACTGAAAAGTCACACACATCACTATCAAACACGAAACAAAAAAAAGTATGTTACACCGGCAATGAACAAATATATCGGGCAAAGGAGTTATATGTTCTGGGGGACAAAATTATTCAATAGTCTACCTGAAAACATCAAACAAATAAAAACACTGAACAAATTTAAGATTAATATAAAAGAACACATAAGGAGTTTATCAAGAAGAGAGATACATGAGTTGATTGACTAACACTATTTAGATATATAGACAAAAAAAAAAGGTTTACAATCCTAAAAACAATAGTTCCCTAAATTACTCATTTTGCTTCTCGTTTTCATTCATACCTTCAATCTTGTACGTTTACCTTTATATCACTACAATTAAATTATATTTCAGCAATTTTATACTCAATGTTTTCACACTATTTTATTCTATTATATTGTATACACAAATGTTATATTTTAAAATGTTGTGTTGTACATAATTTTCATATTTTTATATTATATATAGTTGTTGTTTATCACGCACAAGCTGTGACTCCACAGCTTCAGTGATTATCTTTGTTTGTTCATGAAGTGATTGCTACATATTCTACATTTTTTTGTAAATCATTGGTGAATAAACATTATTATTATTATTATTATTATTAGTTTCATAGATCCAGTCGTTGAGCGTAAATTATCGAATTCTACCTATCATACGTTAAACGTCATTTATAATTTTTCATTCATCCTGTACCATTCAGTATATTTGTATTTTTTTAATGGTTTACCCATTGAAGTCGCTTCATTCGTTATAAATGCTAAGTGTCATTCTCAACTCTCAAAAAACTAATCAGTTAAATAAATAAAATTTCTGGAAGGGACAATACCCCTTTCCCGAAACGGTGGTTTTTTGAAAACACTGAAAAGCTGGAAACCAAAAAGGAGGAACTTCAATTGGCAGGTGACGAATGAAGTTGAACCAGGACATGGAATATAGAAAAATGACACCATAACTAATTCCATGGATTGAGAACATATTTTTTCGCATTTTAGATTTGGAAAAGTTTGGATAAAGATAATTAATGGAAAGGCAAATCGGTTGGGTTGAACAATATTTGAGTGCTGAACTCTAAATATGTGAATTATAATGCACCATCACAGATCGAATATGTGCTTTGTAGGTCAAGAGAAGCTGTTGCGGTGTGAAGAAGCTTTTTGCACGAATCAAAAACGCCGAGTTTTTGTGGATCAGTTTAAGCAGTAGACTTCACATGATCATCCCTTGATAGGGTATTGTTGATAGTGATATTTTCACGAGTAGAACACTCAGTATATTAGAGTTTATTCCAAATTGATATTTTATTTAGAATAACTGACATTGAACTTTATGCTAACTGAGAAATCCATGCTGAAACGTGATCACACGAACTTGTATTTCTTATGAATAGTAAATGTGTGGGTTCTGAAGTTAGTCTAGTCTGGGGTTACTCGTGACACCACATCATCATAATGTGAGTTAGGTATAGAATCATCTCCATCTTGTATATTCATATGGGTACATAATTTATATGTAAATAATGTTATTCCTATATATATTTTAATAAATACTGTTATGTTCGACATACTTTCAGCTTCCATAAAACTATTGAATAAAAATACCTCTCGCTATCCTCTGCAGAAGATTTTATAGGAATAATCGTGCCTAACATCTTCATATTGGACATTGTCAGGTCTTCCTTCTTGGAGAAAATACAAGTTTGAGTCTCAGATCCCCATTTAGAAACATTTCAACTGAAATATATCCAAGATGTTTGAGAAGGTAGACTACGAGCAGAAAGCAACTACTTTCCTGGCAAATACCACGTAGCTTATTGGCCCTCCCCAGTGCAGGGTAGTACCAAGTAGAGATTTCCACTCGAAGCGTTGCCTGTCCCAATGCATTCAAGCAACGCATATTTCATAGCACTGAGCCGCGTTTCAAGCAAGGCTTGGAACTAGCGACCCAATGCGGCGAAAAAATAAACTAAACTAAAATAAATAAAATAAACACTTAAGAAAAAAGGCTCCCATGTCATGAAAAGTGGCTAATGCTTGACGAAGGAAAAAGCCTCGAATAAGTAAAGCTAGATTATTGAAAAAAACCTTTTATGGCAAACTTTTTCACATTCTCGATTGTTTTTTTTAACTCTTGGAAAATGATGATTTCACTTGAGAAACAAAAAACTATTCTTCAGTACATGACTACCACTACGTCGTACTCCAGATTAGACCTGAAAGGTGAAGTCGGTCAAGAAAGTAGTGTTATTGGTTTAAAAATCTTTACTTAATCAGGATTACGAACCCAAAGGGTGCTCAACGGGACCCTATTCGTGTCTCCGCTGTCTGAGTGTCTGTCACAGGACTGTATTTGAACAAGTTACAATTTATATTTGGTTTTTAATTTCATTCAGGAGTCGACTGTATTACGACGAATCTGAAGTACGACGAATCTGAAGTACGACGAATCTGGAGTACGACGAATCTGGATTACGACAAATCTGGAGTAGGTCGAATTCGGAAAACGACGAATACGGAACATACGATTTTGAATAGTTTAGTTGGGGCCTTAGTATATTTATCCCCAGGTCCTCTGGTCACCTAGGTACGCCATTGGTGCCATCCTCGACGTTGCATCTTTCTAGATACGATACGAGATACGAAAAAAAAGCCGTGCCAGCGTTTCGAGTCAAGAAAATATCTGGATCTCCAATAATATATAATTTCATTCATTGGATTTCAACTTTCAATCTCCAATGTATCTGAGTACAATTGTCGACAATATTGTCACAAATCGAACATTATTCATTCTGTTTGATTTTAAAATACATTTTCTATCCTCGATGTAATATAACTTCAAGAGTTCATTATTCGCTTTAACGATAACAAAAAGGAAAGAAAGAAAGAAATTTATTTGATCACTTTACAATACACATTGTTTGTGACATGTCAGATATATAGGAAATTCAAGTGGAACATTCCCATGTATATATTTAGTTGAAAAATCAGTTAAAATCAATCAAAAGTAGTTTAAAATGTTAAAACGAAGCATATACTTACATACTTTAGGACAAGAAATTTCAAATTCGAGACAAGCAGTAAAATGGTATGGTACAATACGATAGTGTTACATCATCATATCACCAGCAGATGCCTTATATTCATCTGAATTATAAAAACAGTTTTTTGTCAAGAATTTTTTGATGACAGTCTTAAATTGATTAATCGACATGCACCTCACCTCAGCAGGAAGAACATTATAAAGGTCATACCTTAGAGAATTTTTCTTACTGCATTCAAGTCTGAACCTTTTGTCATAACAGTGGATATCTGACTGTAGACGGAGAGAATCTTTTTGATTGTGGATTTGAATTAATGTGTTAAGTATGTAAATTGTCGGAAGTGTCATTATGCCCAGTTTCATAAAAAGAGGACGACAATGTTCGCGAGAACCAACTTTGGACAGTATTCTTATAGCCTTCTTCTGGAGTCTGAAAATTCTAATGGCCTCTGTAGAACCTCCCCATAGAACAATGCCATACGAAACGACAGAATGAAACAGAGAAAAATATGCTGTTCTTTGAATATCAGGGCTTGTCAGCCTGCTTAGTTGTCTGAGTAAAAAAAGGTACACTAGCTAATTTATTCCGCACAGAGTCAATGTGGTTGCGCCAAGAAAGTTTAGTGTCAAGAGTAATTCCAAGAAAGTTTGCATGTGATGTATTTTGGAACAATGTGTTATTTGAAAAGAGTAGTTTTTGTGTTTTTTGCTTGTTTAAAGAAAGTCTATTCATTGAGAACCAAGTTTCAGCTTCCTTCATAAGATCTTCTTGATCAATTAATTAGGATTCGACAGAATTATTGCGATTTATCAAGTTGGTATCATCAGCAAAGAGGATGCAAGTATGGCAGGGTGGAACAAATTTGCAGAGGTCATTGATATAAACTAAGAACAGGAGTGGCCCCAAAACCGAGCCCTGGGGCACCCCATGCTTAATGGAGATGATATCTGACTTTGTGTTATTTGCACACACATATTGGCCTCTGTTTTCGAGGTACGATTTTATTAATGAGAGAGGTGTCCCCCTAATCCCATAGTAGTCGAGTTTGGTAACAAGAATATCGTGAGAGACACAGTCGAAGGCCTTGGTGGGGTCACATAGAGTGACAAATGTGTGATCGCCATGTTCCAGCCCCTCGACTATGTCTCTCACCATTTTCTGTGCTGCTTGTATGGTATTTCTCTTTGAACGAAAACCGAATTGATGTTCATTCAAGTAGAACTTGTTCTCAAAGTATTTATAGAGTCTGACTTTCAGTAGTTTTTCACATATTTTCGAAAATATTGACACTATACTAATTGGTCTGTAATTGTCTGGTATAGATATATCTCCCTTTTTTTTGTAGATAGGAATCACTTTTGATAATTTGAATATATCTGGGAATCGTCCAGTGTTAAATATGAGATTTATCAAGGAGGTTAAAGGACCTACTGAAATATCTGAAGATTTTTTTATGATACTACTACTATGTAAGCTATGGCAATCGGCTGACATAGAGTTTTTCAAATTATGTATGGCTGCAGAGACTTCTGCTTCCACTACAGGTTCCAGGAAAAACGAATCACGGGGAACTGGAAAGTTTTTGTAATCATTTAATTGATTCACATTTAAACTTGGAAGTGTTTTTATTATGTTTCCTGCAACATTTCCAAAAAATTGGTTGAAGCAGTCTGGCGATATGTCACTAGTCTGACTGTTGGTATTTTTTATTTTATTACGCTCCTGGTTTATAATATCCCAAGATGCTTTAGAAATATTTTCAGAGTTTAATAAGTAGTCATCATGTGCTTTTCTTTTTGCTTTTTCAATTTCTGATCTATAATTCCTTTTCAAAATTTTATAGATTTCATGAAAAATATAATTGCCACTTACTTGTCCTATATGTTGGTATTTTTCCAATTCATCCCTCTGTTTCTTGAGATCATCATTGAACCACTTAATTTTGGAGCCAGGATGATGTTTGTTTATCTTCATATTTTGTAGTGGAAAAGATTGTTTTGCAAGATATTCATATGTTTTTACCATGTGTGTAGCGATGTGTTCAACATTTTCTTGACCTTCTTCAGATTTAGGCCAGTCAACGTCCATCAGTTTGTTCCTGAGTTTGGCCATACCTGCTGTAGTGAACCTTCTGAATGATTCATTTGGCTGATTATGGATTATCTTCGTTTTCATAAACATAAAATGACCCTTATGATCAGAGAGATTAGGTTGCATGACTCCAAAGTCAGAGGTAGTTTTTAGGTTTGATATAATGTTATCTAGACATGTAGAAGAATAATGTGTTGTTCTAGTCGGTTCAGAGATTAGAATGTTCAGACCGAATGAATCAAACAGAAGCCTCAAATCGTCTAATTCATGTGAAATTGTGAGAAAGTCAATGTTGAAATCACCACATATGCAGAATGTTTTTATTAATGTTGTAAAATTAATTGAGTATTTTTTCAAGGCTCTTATGAAATATATCAAATACCCCTTTACCTGTTCTGTAGAATGTTATGAGTATGGTATTGACTGATGGTAAATATATTCCACAGAATTCACAATTCCCCTCAGATGTGAATTCATCCAGGTTGATGAGTTTATAATCAATATGATCTTTGATAAATATTGCTGAACCACCATGCTGGCGATGTCGTTTTCTACAGAAGTAAGATGCTAGGGTGTAACCCTCCAGATTAATCAATTTAAGACTCTCATCCCTAAGCCAATGTTCTGACACACAAAAAACATCAAATCTATATTTATCTAAAAATAATTCTAACTGCTCTTTCTTATTTGAAATGCATTGTATATTAATGTGAAATAAGCCTAAATGATTGCTTTTATTAGTTTCTACCGAGGACCCAACTTCTCTATTCACTTTTGTGGAAACCTCCTCTTTGCAAAAAACCTGGACACTATTGCACCTTTTGGCCACACTTCTCGTCTCCAAGCATTTTTGAAGTTTTCTCTATTAATGATGACTTTCATAGAAGAGTAGATGTCAGGAAATTTTGAGTTGTGTTCCTCACATTGTACTTCTGGAAAAATTTTCTCTAGAGTCCTCTTCATTTCTTCTGGTGTCGTGTATGGTTTCAGTCGCGTGACATGTAGGGAAACTGAAGCGGGGATTGTCTCCACTGTTTTATCATCATCATTTCCACCTACAAGGTACTGCCGTTTACGTCTATGCCCTTTGTTTTTTTGGGTTTGCCATCCATTCTCTTCCTCTGATGCCAAATTTTGATCAACCAGTTGATGTATTTCTGATATTTTTTGAATTTCCACCGCTTCCAAGATCGCTTGATTGACCTCATTTTCATGGAAAGTGTGTTTGTGTTTGTTATTCATTATCTGATGGTCAGGTTGTTTGCTATGGCCTTGTTTTCCATTTTGACTCTTGTTTTGACATATGTTTATTTCCCTACGATGATCTGTGTTGACGTTCCTTATGTTTTGTGACGTAGATATAGGATTCAGAGCACGAGGTGTTTTCGATTTTTCTGTACTGGTGAGCGATTTTGTGTGTTGTTGCAATCCCAGACTTGGAGTTTCATGGCATGCGTCAATAACTTCGTACCTACCATGATTTCGATGTTCCATTGTCATCGAGGTCGCACCAATCGGTCTTGTGTCTGTGATTTATAGGTTTTTCTTCATCGGCACTCAAGGTCATTGATGTTGTTCTTGTATCTACTTTTTGTTGTTGTTTTTCCTGGCGGCCGGTGTTGTAGGATTCCACAGCTTTTTCTAAGCTTTTGATGATCGATTTTAAATGCATTGCGTTTTCTTGTAGCAACTTATTGTTATCCAAGAGAATCTTGAATTTTTCCTCTTGTTCACTAATAATGTTTTTCAATAGGTTTATTTCTTGAACTGTATGCTCACACTGACTTGTGAGTTCATTGCCATCTGATACTTCTTTCGGAACGTGCACACAAGTTGCATTTTTGGCCTCTCCAGACTGCACAAGACACGCCGGATGATACTCATAATCACACTTTGCACATTTAACGAACTTTACTACAACTTTTTTACAATAAGAACACTTTACTTTATCTATCTTATCGGTTTTATTGACGAGCTCTGGATCAACATTTTGCCCGCTCGCCATCTGGTAAGCAACCAATGCAGTCTCAGCTCTGCGAGTTCATGTCCTCGTGCATTGGACTTGATAAGCTGATACTGCATTTCCTTTTCGTCATCGTTATGAAGTTATATTATATCGAGGATTGAAAATGTATTGGATTTTAAAATTAATCAGAATGAATAATGTTCGATTTATGACAATATTATAGAAAATTCCATAATTTTTTTTCAACCAATTAGATGGCTGCATTCTTGTATAAGTTGCTTATAGCAACGGGAGATAATCAAGTCTTCGACTCGGGATAATTTTCTATCAACAAAAACATTCGTTACCTTGAAAAAAATTTTCAGTAATAATTTCGCTGCTAGGGAGATTACAAGTGAAAATTCAGCATTTCTCATCATCCATATTGTTATGAGTCATGATCACGATGGACATAAAAATCGTCATTATTGATCTGGTATCCGCAAGCATTTCAATTTTCCAAAGTGGTCTTAAATCCCATCCAATCAAAATTGAATGCACCAATAAAAAACTCTGGGTAAACCGGGTAAAATATATTCTTGGACAATTTCGCATTCACGTTTCCTGGCAAGGGTAAGCCATTACATCATTGAGTGATAAATCTCCGAAATTATATTGACCCTGTCCTCTTTTCCTGGTTTTCGTATTATTTAACTTGCTACGTAATCAGATTCATAACATTTTTATTACAGACAACTGAATAAGTCGAAGATATACATTAAAAATAATCGCAGCTGCTGTTTGAAGAATTATATGGTTTTATACAAGTGATATTGTTCTGAATATTAGAGATGATTCTTTCGATTTGTTGTTCACGGAATTGTATTGCCGAGCAATATGCCACAAGGCCGTTCGCGTATGGCAGCAGAATTGACTCAATAATAGGAAACCTAAAGAATTATGAGATGATATCTCTGCGAAGCACAAGAATCATTTATTTTATATATATGAATGAATGAAATTATTTCAATGTAGGAATACATCCTAATATTTCACAATACTAGTTATTAGTTACTGAGACAAAATGTTCAAGGTACATATCTACTATATACATCTACACTATCATATCACATTCAATTTAATATAGGCTGTAAGTTTAGATATAAACTGATAGAGATTTGTGGCTTTCTTTATATCTTGGGCTAACTTATTATATTCATTTGAACCCCTATACAATAATATTCTCATGGAGTTCGATAAATTTCATCTTGGCAGGTGGAGTCATCGTTATGTCTTGTTTCATAATCATGTGCACTATTTCGATAAATTATAAATTCCTTAAAATAAGTTGGTAGCATGTTATTAATTATCTTAAAAATGGATATCATTGAAGTCCTGTAGAATCTGTCTTTTATAGATGACCAACTCAATGTATCAAGCATGAGACAGATACTAAAATAACGATTACATTTCAGAATCACTCTCATGCCTCGGTTCTGCAGTTTTTGTAATGCCATATAATTTTATTCTGGTCACAACCATAAAGCAGAGTGCTACAATAATCAAAATGTGGTTGTATTATGGTATTATAAATGGTGATCTTAGCAGCAGTTGACAGATGACTACAGATTTGTGTGAAAAAGTTGGGTTTTTTAGATATTTTTTTCGACATATAGTCAAAATGCGCTTCAAAATTTAGACTGTTATCTAACATAAAACCAAGATATTCAAATTCTGATGAAAAATCTAATTTTTCATTGTTAATATTGAGTGAAAATAATTGGAGATTCAATTGCTTATATCTATAGACAGTAGTCAAAATCATAGCTTTAGTTTTCGATAAATTCAGCATGAGATATGGATAGCAAGGTATCATCAGCGAATAAGTTGATGAAATCACAATCAAGTGCTAAGCCTATATCGATGACGTATATTGAAAAGAGCTAGGGCCCCAGAACACTACCCTGAGGTACCCCTAATTCAGTATTTATAGGCTTAGAGAAGGCATTCTCAATTGTTCCTTTAATACCAATGGAACCTAACTTACTAATCAATATGTCACGATCAATAGTTTCAAATGCTCTTCTCAAGTCAAGGAAAACTTTAACAACATATTCTCCCTTGTCAATAGATTGCATCCATTTAGTGACAGTTAATTGTATAGCCGATTCACATGAGTGATTCTGACGAAACCCAGATTGATTACCTATTATCAGCTCATTTTTTTCATCATAGTCTAAGAGTTGATTATATACAGCCATTTCTAACAATTTCTCCATACCAGGTAGGGTATTGCCTGGACGAAATTCGATAGCTTTTTTAGTGTTTTTGATCTTGCGTACCGGTATTACTATGCTAGTTTTAAGTTGATCAGGAAATTTGCCATATTCAAGGAAGATATTAATAAAATGCAACAAAACATGCCCTAATACTCCAAAAGTACTTTTTATTAATTTCATATCTAAAATTTCTAAACCAGACTCATTCTCAATCTTATTATTAATTTGTGCTAAAATTTTCAAATGTAATTGTTTGGAATTATAAAAATCTGACTCAACGGTCATATCAATCGAGTTGACAATTTTTTCTATACTGGATTCAAAGTATGTATTGAAATTTTCAGCAATTTCATTATTGTTGTCACTTGATATTAGTCTATCATCTAATTCAAATTCGATATTATTCCAATTGCAATCTTTTATTTCAGTATCAGTTAATGCTTTGATAGTTTTCCACATGAGTTGTGGTTCTTGGAACTTGAGTCAATTTTATTGTGATAATATTCTTTTTTCTTCAATTTGAGTAAATCAACTGAATCATTCCCAATTATTTTCACATCTATTGTTTTCAAATACTTGATAAGCGTTATCTCTAGACTTTGTTAAGTTCTTAACCTCGTGATCATACCAAGGTATGCTGTTTTGCTTACAATAGTATGTTTCAATTAGAGCTATGGAATTAACAACTTGTTCCGTTTTATTTATGAAATCATCATAGAATCTCTCAACATCAACACAGTCCAGTAAATAATTCTTACCAATTAATTCCATACATATTAGGTCCAGATTACTGAGTACAAAATCAACTAAAGTTGCACTAGTATTAGTAATTCTCGTACATTCTTGTACACTTTGATTAATTAAATACAGATTTAGTAAATTTTTGACATGGTTTGAAGAAAATTCGTTTTTTTCATAATCAATATTGAAGTCACCAGACATTCCAAATTTCGAATTAGATTTCACAAGATCTTCACCAAATGTTTTCAAGGTTGTCAAGGTTGTCAATACCGCATTAGACGAGTGATACAGTACACCTATCAACATATTAAATTGATAAGTTAATTTTTATTAGTATACACCAGACATTTTTTTTCAAAACATATTCTTTGTAGATAGAAAATTGAAGATTTGATTTTACAAATATAGGAAATATTGGGGATAGCACCAAGTAAAGGAGGACTCTTTCAAGTTTCAACCTATCGGAAAACTTTGATTTCTATCTTCGGGGAATAACTTAGGTGAAATCAGACACATCAAAGTTGTTATGTTGATATTGTGTATACAGGAACTGGTGGTATTACATCACTCAATTGTTGAAAATCTAAAATATTGAAAGTCATGAGAACATAATATGTTCCAAGAAACTCATTCATAATATGTCAATACTAGCACGTTCATAGCTAAGAATGAGTTATACTACAGTTACTTCAATTTGTAGTTTTCCCTGATGATAATTAAATAAAATAGTACATTGTTTACCGGGTAGGAAAAGCTCAACATTTCTGGGCGACTGTGAAGATTGCTGAGTCGAGGCGCAAGCCGAGACTTAGCAACACAGAGTCCAGGAATGTGGCTTTTCCTACGAGGTAAACATACTATTTTTCCGCAAATCGTTTAAAATTCGACAGATATTGATTGATTTAAAAAAAAACGCGATAATTTTATTCCCAAATAAATGGTGCTTTGTAATTCCTAATAAAATTACTTGGGCTACTATGGAAACGTATTGAGGTTGAATTGTCAAACTTGACGCTTATAAATTTAATTGCTGGTTTTCTCGAAAGTAAAATGATAAGTGATGATGAAATTTCCATTCCTGGGACTCCTCCAGAGCTGGTTGAGGCAGTGAATACTGCTTCATTAGAATTATTGCCAAAGAAATCAAGAGAAAAGTACGAAAATGCATACAGACGTTTTATGGATCATCGCATGAGTAAAAATACGAGTTTTTTCTCAGAAAATGTTGTAATGGCATACTTCCTAGACCTTTGTTTAAAGATGAAATCTTCAACATTATGGGCCAATTATTCAATGCTGAAGTCAACCCTTGCAATTAAACACAATGTAGATATATCTACATACTCAAAACTTCGTTCTTTATTGAAACGGCAAGCTCAAGGTTATAGGGCAAAGAAATCTAAGATTTTAACGAAGGAAGAAATTGAAAAATTTATCCAGGAAGCTCCAGATAAAGGAAATTTAATGATTAAGGTAATTTACAAGGTTTTAATTTCTATTCAGATTGTACCTTTATTTATTTTTTAGGTGGCTGTAATATTTGGTATTTCTGGGGCCTGTAGAATGGATGAGTTAGTCCGAATGACTGTACTTGATATAGAAGACCTAGAATCTAAGCTTTTATTCAGCATACCTGATTCGAAAACCAACAAACCAAGATCATTTGTGATTGATCAGATTGGTAAATCCGACAGAATACACTGGTCACTGCTTTCGTCGGTCTGCAACAATATTGGTTGACTCTGGTGCCGACATAACAAGTTTAAAGAGGCATGGCGGATGGAAGTCATCAAACGTTGCTGAAGGATATATCGAAGAATCGCTTAACAATAAGGTTGAGGTGGCAAATAAAATTTTCACAGTACAAAATATTCAACAAAATAACCCTACCACCCCGCATGTTGTCCAAAATGTTTCTCATAGTTCTAACAGTGTTCCTCCAATGTTCAATAAATGTACTAACTGTCAAATTACTGTAAATATAACAAATTGATCTTAAAAATGTATTCAGCAATGACTTGATGTTTTCAAAATATAAATTAATTCCTTATAAGCAATGTGTTTTCAATCAATTATGTAGAACACTAACAACTGTATGGAAATATCATTTCCTTACAGTAAGGAAATGACATTTCCTCACAGTAAGGAAGTCCTGACTTTTTCTTCAAGAAATTTTTACAGGAATGTCAAAATTTCCTAGTGATTTGCGGAAAACCATTTTTCCGAAAGCTTGGACTAACTTGCAAGAGTGTTCTTCAGACATTGCTGATATCCCTACTATTAACTATATATATATATATAAGTTATATTACGAGATGAACTGCATAGTAATGTGTTAACGACCGATGACACCGACATTGAACTCCTGAGTCTGCAGTGTCATCGCTATTTTCAGGAAGCCGCTTAGGGTTACGATACACACTTTATTCCGATATTGTATAATTTATATCAGTCTAGATTCAGAATTGGTATTGTTCACATGACATCAAATAAATAATTTTTAAAAAGTTACTTCGCTCAAAAGGTTATTTAAGTGGCGCAGTCGGTAGGATAGGTCGATCAACGGTTATTGAATATAACAAGTTGATTCGTTTCAACGATTTATCGACCTATTCGAAAAATCGGTACGCGTACGGCAGAAAATCCAGTCAGGTGAACTGAGTAGCTTGACGAGAAGAATCCGTTCGTTTCCAAACATCAGCAACCGAGAAGTACAATCGCTGTCTCTTCCAATGCCTGGCCCTGGACAAATGAAGTGGATTTGGATTTTGCTGTGAGTACCTATGTCATATAGGGGTTTTCAAGATCAGTACGATACGGAAAATTTTGAAAATTCTGAACATTCAAGTAATTCTGATTCGGACTCAAACTTCCTAGAATACCCCTCGAATCGCTCGAGATCACCAAATTTAATAAGACCTTCCCAATTAATTCCCGAAACAAATAACACAATGGCTGTGTTGAAACAAGAATATTTCAATATGATTCCCGATTTCCACGGTGAAATAGAATTATTACCGAGATTCATAGAAGTCTGCGGGAAACTAGTAACTAGGTTTTATAATGTTGAAGATGCACAAGATTGTCAGAATGAATATCTGATGTCAAGTATCCTAGCCAAAGTGAAAGGCGATGCCGCTTTGAAAATATCGTCCTGTATCATAAGAAATTGGGCAGATTTGAAAAATGCTTTACTAAACACATACGCAGATAAACGAGATATTTTCACCTTAAACATTGAAATGACTGAACTAAAACAAGTAAATGAATCGCCGTTTGAATTCTACAATAGAATCCAACATATTCTGAATTTACAAATCGCGCAGTTAACCACTGGTGCAACCATAGAAGAAGCTACTATTTTAGGCAAATATGTTCGTAGTTTAGGACTTAGAGTTTTGTTAAGAGGATTGAAAGATCCTATTGGCTCTTTAATGCGTACGAAAAATCCGAAAGACTTGAACAAATAATTCATTCCAACAAAACCAACAACCAAACTCATTCCAAAATCAAAATAGAAACGTATTTGGACCCAATCGAATGCAAAATCTACCGAAACCTACACCAATGAGTATTTCAACCAGAAATACTTGGAGAACCAATCAACCGAATAATTCAAATCAAAACTATCGGTTAAATCAAAATCCGAATTTTAGACAAAATAGACCCAACTATATTGCTGAAGAATTATTCAATATAGACGATCAACCACTCGATCAACCACCTGATCAACGTATAGTTGAATACCCAGAAGACTTAGAACAAATTCCTGATGAATATTTTTTAGAACAAGAAGCCTCGGGAATAGAGAACGAAATAAGTTTGAACTGATAAATCTAACTTATAATACAAGCGAACTTCCATACATTGTTTTTCCAGAAAATAATTTGAAATTTTTGATAGACACTGGCAGTACGAAATCATTTATCAGACCTGATATTGCCAAAATCCATTTTAAATCATCAATTAAAAATGACCCTTTCCAAATTACAACTGCACATGGCACTTCAACTGAAAAATATAGTACATTGATACCCTGTTCCAAAATACTCGATAAATTGAAATTACCTCTGAAATTTTACTTATTTAAATTCCATGATCACTTTGATTGTCTCTTAGGACTCGACAATTTCAAATTATTGAATGCTATAATAGATCTGAATAAAAATGTGTTGATTACTCCAAGTTCACAAATAAAGTTGAATTTCCATGAAATATCTCCCTGTACAAATTTTATAGTAGTACCACCAAGATCTGAACAAGTAATCAAAGTCAATATTAGAAATATCAATGAAGGACAAGTAATTATTCCGTATACAAAAATTTCACAGTTAGAAATACCAGAAAACTTGACTTACGTAAAAAATCATCAAGCTATTTGCACAATATTGAATCCATCAAATTCTCAATTGTTTGTAGACATGACAGAACCAATGGATGCCGAAATCTTTGATGAATATGAAACAATTTCTTGTCCAAATTTGAATAATGTAAACTTTGAAAAATTTCAATTTGATATTTCCAAAATCAGAACCGAACACATGAATTCGGAAGAACAACACGAAATAACTAAATTGATCAAAGAATATTCTGATATTTTTCATATTGAAGGAAACCAACTATCATTCACTAGTAAAGTTAAACATGTCATTAAAACTTCTGATGAGATACCAGTTTATACTAAAACTTATAGGTACCCTGAAATACACAAACAAGAAGTTAGTACCCAAATTCAAAACATGTTAGATCAAAATATAATCAGGCCATCTCACTCGCCATGGTCATCACCAATCTGGGTAGTACCTAAGAAGTTAGATGCTTCCGGCAAGAAAAAATGGCGTATCGTGGTAGATTATCGGAAACTTAACGATAAAACTATTGGCGATCGATACCCCCTGCCGAATATCACAGAACTACTAGACAAACTTGGCAGATGTCAATATTTCTCAACGCTCGATTTGGCCTCCGGGTTCCACCAAATCGAAATGGACGAAAGTGATATCCAAAAAACCGCCTTCAATACTGGCAACGGTCATTTCGAATTCCTTCGAATGCCGTTTGGCTTAAAGAATGCCCCTGCCACGTTTCAGAGGGTTATGGATAATATCCTCCGAGGGATACAAAATGAGAAATGCCTTGTTTACCTCGATGATATCATTATTTTCAGCACAAGTCTTCAAGAACATATTAGTCGTTTGCGAGAAGTATTCGAGAGATTGCGTAATTCTAATTTCAAAATCCAATTAGACAAGTCAGAATTTCTCAGGAAAGAAGTGGCTTATCTGGGCCATGTTGTAACGCCTGAAGGTGTTCGCCCGAATCCAGACAAAATTAGAGCTATTCTAAATTACCCATTACCGAAAAACACTAAGCCAAAATTACGAAACCATTGACGAAATGTCTGAAAAAAGAAGCGCAAATCGATATAAAAAATCCAGAATACCTTAAGTGTTTTGAGATGTGTAAGAACTTGCTTATTAATGAACCGATTCTCCAGTACCCAGACTTCACGAAATATTTTGTTCTTACAACAGACGCAAGTAATGTCGCGATAGGAGCAGTTTTGTCTCAAGGTAAAGTTGGATCAGACCTACCAATTGCATATGCGAGCAGGACATTAAATGAGTCGGAACAAAACTATTCCGTTATTGAAAAAGAGCTTTTGGCAATAGTATGGGCTGTTAAGTACTTCAGACCATACTTATTTGGAAGAAAATTTAAAGTTGTTTGTGACCATAAACCATTGCTCTGGCTGTTTTCACTGAAAGAACCAAATTCTAAATTACTTAGATGGCGTCTCAAGTCAGAGGAATTCGACTACGAAGTTGAATATAAAAAAGGAATTCGAAATAAAAACGCAGATGCTCTATCACGGATAGAAATCAATATGAACGAGACAACCAATAAAGATTCGAGTAATATCTTTGAATACATCACAAAATTCAATCAAGATCTAGAGAAAAATAAAACCGATATCGAAATAGATGATCAGACGATGTTTGTTGAAGCTAACGACTTAGATCAAGAAAATAACGCAGAAGAAGATAGTGACCAAACCATTCATTCTGATTCTGAAAACCCAATCGTCGGAATCCCAATAACCGATTGTCGCCAGTCAATTTTGGAAAAAATCAAATAATCATATCCGAAGTGAATTATGAACCAGCAACACCAAGTGTCATTATGCTATATTAAACAAAGAATCCTGATTCAGATATCACGAAACGATTACGAACAAGATATTATAACTTTCATTAGAGAATTTATTGTACCTAAAGTAAAATACCACATTTATTTCGAAGATCCAATCTATGAAAAGTTTTCGAACATTTTACAAAAATTCTTCAAACATTCTGAAATCAATCTTGTCAGATGTACTAAAAAATTGATTGATGTTACTACCGAAGATGAAATAATGAAAATAATTCAGAAATATCACGAAGGTAAAACCAACCATAGAGGTTCGGATGAAACAGAAAAACGAATAAAATCATCTTACTATTGGCCTAATCAAAGAAGATTAATACAAAATTACATTAACGAATGCGAAACTTGTTTAATTACGAAGTACGAGAGGAAACCATTAAAACTCGAATTCAATATTACACCTACACCTGTAAAACCCTTCGAAATATTGCACATTGATAGCATAACTTTGGAAAATGCAAAGTTTTTGACTATCATTGATTCCTTCTCAAAATATGCTCAAGCATATAAATTGGATTCAGCCCAAGGTTTAGAAGTCGTGAATAAATTAATAAAATATTTCACACATCATAGAATACCAGATCAAAAAGTTTCTGATAATGGATTAGAATTTAAGAACTCACTAGTGAAAGAATTACTCGAAATTCATAAGGTCAAAATCAATTCCATAAGATCCCAACACCCTGAATCTAATGGACTCATTGAAAGATTCCACTCGACCCTCGTGGAGCATATTCGACTTCTCAATAATCAGCAAGAATATAAAGATGATTCAATTGAATCAAAAGTGAATTATGCCCTATTAGCATACAACAACACTGTTCATTCTGCAACAAATATGAAACCTTACGAAATTATCACTGGTCATTTAGAAACGGATTGTCCATTTAACGTTGATATAGAAAAACAACTAGTAAATAATTATATTTCCAGTCATAAAGATAAAATGAAATTGTCGTATGAAAAATTGAATAATGACTTACAAAAAAGCAAAGAGAATGTGATTCAAAAAGCTAACAAAGATAAAGAACCGATTCCCGAAATTCCAGAAGTAGTTTATGTCCAAAATAAGCAAAAGCAAAGAAAGACCTTGAATAAATTCAAACGTGAAAATATCAAAAGTGTTAATCAAGAACTCAAAACTGCAAAAATTGACCCAACACACAAAAACACTGTAGATAAAATTCATCTTTCAAATATTAAAAGACCTAGACAAAAAATTAAATTGAAAAATATTTCAGATCCTTCTACTTGTACTTCGGACACGCAACAGAAATAGAAAACATCACTCAAAATTTGGGAATCTTTCCAATCAAGCTAGGTCCCGCGAAACTTCAAAGAACGGAACATACTTTCACCCACTTTTACGACATCAAGCCGCTTCTCGATGAATACAACAATCTGAACACTCAGTATGACAACGTCTACGAGAATCTCAAGAATAACACAATCTATGCCAGATCTGTAGAAAATTATGCCACCATTGTAGAATATACACGAGCCAGTATTAAAGAGAAATTCGAAAATATTCAAATTCATACTTCAAAGCCTAGAAATAAAAGAGGACTAATTAATGGTTGAGGATCAATTCTGAAAGGTTTAACTGGAAACCTCGACGCTGAAGATGGCGAAAGAATAAATAATATTTTAGATCACTTGAAATCGAATCAAATAAATCTTCAGGAACAAATAAAGAATCAATACAGTTTGAATGCACAAATTGTCCAAAAATTCAATGATACAGTTCGAGACATTCAACACAACGAACTTGAACTAAAATCAAGGATTTTACGATTGAAAACAATTATTCTATACGCTAAGGATATTTTAAATCAGATTATTATTCTTCTAAATGGTATTCTCAACATTTTGCAAGACATCGAGAACTCATTAACTTTTTGCAAACTCAGAACTATGCATTCTAGTATTATGAAACCGAAAGATTTGTTTCTCGAACTTGAAAAAATCTCATCATACTATAAAAATCAACTCCCGTTCGAATTATCTTACGAAAACATTATAGATTTCGAATCAATCATAGATGTGAAATGTAAAGTAGAAAAAGATAAAATTTATTATTTCCTCTCAATTCCCATCGATTTTGAGACAACATTTGATCTCTACTATTTACTTCCTATACCCACAAAACATGAATCAGAATTCCTTACGATCATTCCAAATTCAAATTATTTACTGAAATCGAAAGATTTGACAGATGTACCCAAGGTAAAACATTCCACTGTCCGAACTATTTGCTGAGGAATTCAAAGACAACCTGTGAAGAACAGATCATTCTCGAAGAAAACTCTAGTAACTGTCAATATAGCCGATTGGAAATCTCACAAAGTCAAATAGAGAGAATACCAGAAATCGACGAATATATATTTCCACAAGAAGAGAAATTGAAATTTCAGTGCGAAAAGGAAATAAAAACCAAAAACTTAGCAGGAGTGTACCTGTTGAAGAATTCAAAATGCAAGCTGTTGTTCCACGGACAAGAAATGGTTTTCTAAGATAAAACTTATGGGACGCCATTGTTAGCGAGCAAGCTGATATTCAACTTGGAAAATGAAAATTTCACGGATTTCAAGATCAACCTGAAGACGCTCAAAATTGCAGAGATTCCAACAAACAGAATTATTCCAATGGAAATTCAAGACTTCAATTATCACAAACCAAGCATCTGGACAATCATCCTGTACATCAGTATTCCTGTGATAGGCACGATTCTCTTTTGGCTACGTTCGAAGAAAAATACGAATCAACTTGAAGAAACAGCAGATCATGTTCCAGAGGTCATTCCACGTGAAAGAAAAGTGAACCTTCCAGAGGAAGCTTCATTCTAATGGGGGAGGAGTTATATTACGAGATGAACTGCATAGTAATGTGTTAACGACCGATGACACCGACATTGAACTGCAGTGTCATCGCTATTTTCCAGGAAGCCGCTTAGGGTTACGATACACACTTTATTCCGATATTGTATAATTTATTTGTCTAGATTTGTCTAGATTCAGAATTAGTATTGTCCACATGACATCAAATAAATAATTTTTAAAAAGTAACTTTGCTCAAAAGGTTATTTAAGTTATATATACGGAAGGGAAGTCGTTGCTGACCACTTAGAGATGAAACTACTATGGGGATTTGCAGCAATGGTAAGTGAAGTACTATTTCAAGATTGCGCTTCGAGCTTTCAAAAATCTTTATTTTCACCATCAGGGAAAACTACATATGCAATGAAGAACAAATATAATAACTTTAAATGATTTGTTTTTAATGAATCATGTATTTTTTATGACAATTATCAATTGTTATGAATACGAACAGGAAACAACCCCGACTATAATTATTATAAATATTGCAACTATGAGAACTTTGGGAATATTCATCATTATTAGCATATTCTGATGATGTTTCGTTTCATGGAATGCGATCTCCCATGCCCAGTAATTCTCAGAGCTTGTTCTCTTCTCCAGATCGTAGTTACTCACTAACTGCAGTGGCGCGATTAAAGTTATTTGTTATTTTTACCTTCATTATGTTTTCAGTTGATGTACAGCATTATTCTAACTGCCATTAATCGTGAGAAAAATTCTGGAATTGGAAATAATTTCCTTTTTCGATATCAGCTTCCGGTATAATCTTACATATCACATTTCATGATTTGTCGAATTTTGAGTGCTCCATTCGATTTCTGCGATTCTACCAAGCTTTTATCGCCGCCTTGTCAATTTTTGTAAAATATTGATTGAATTATTTGACAGTCTGTTTCTTGAGCATACTTTGTTGTCAGTTTCTTTCTTGAAAAATGTATCATGAAAAAGCTGGGTGTGCATAATTTGCTGACCAAAAAATAATCCTGCCAATCCGAACCTAGTAAAATACAAAACCAAGTTATAATCTGAAACTGAGTTGTCTATGACTAGGTATTCGTGTCATAGTAGGCAAAATTCGAATCACCTCCCTCGCAAGGGTAATTTATTTTTGTTGTTTTCCTCTAAACTCTGCTGACCTGCGATTCTAAGTGAAGATATTCTATGGAAACAGAAGATTATGATTGCTCAACAATTCGTCACTCACACACTCTTCGTGCCACCAGTGAAAATTCGAATGAACCCCCTCGCAAGTATAGTTTATATATTCATTGTTGACTTCTTGAAAACTTTGCTGACTTTGGTGTTTTTTGTGGAGGCATATTATCGAAACAGTATCTAGATAATGATTGCACAAAATACTGTCTCTGTGCTACTATAGTGGATATATTAATAAACCGCATCTTAGTTAACAAAGTTCTCGAAAAATCTACTACTATAAGGTATCCTTGCGAGGGGGTTGATCCGAAATATCTCTATGGTGTCAGGAGGAATATGTTTTGAGCAATCGTAATCGACTGTATTCGTGGGATATGTTGACTGGAAATCCCCAGTCAGCATAGTGTTCAAAAAATTCAATAGTATAAATGATCAACCTTGCTATAGGGTTGATTCGTATTGTCTCTATGGTGGCTGAAGGAGAATGTTTTTAACAATCGTAATATCCTATTTCAATAAAATATCTTCACTGAAAACTCTCAGTCAGCAAAGTTTCAAGAAAAATCTCAACAATTAACTACCCTTGCGAGGGCGTTGATTTATATGTCCACATAATAGCACGTTATTCGCAGTACAAGTCTGAAATCCAATGAAAGATTCAATTCTTATCGGCAAAGTTTTTTTCTCAATGAAACTTCTCCTGGAGTCCCTCTGACGTGTCTTCATCCCATATTTTTCGAGTTGTCTGGAGTCAAAGCGACAGATCACATTTTCTTTTCTCAGGTGAATACAGCTTCCGATAATTTTCTAATATGAACATGAGCCGCCCTCACCTCTTTGGAGATTATATCTTTTAAAGGATCAATGTGCCATTGGGAGTCACAATATTTCTCTCGGACTGATTCTGCAGAAGTATTCCATATGTTTCCAACAATACTTACTACCATCAATTTTCCGCATATGGATTGCCTTATGAATGTCAGTATTTTCCTGTTCATCTCTGCATTCTGTATAGATTCTTCGATTTTGATATAGTATATTATGATACGAGTTTTATAAGACGCTATTTTGTCGAACGCGTTGTTTGGAGTACGACGAGCAAAGCAAGGAACAAGTGCGACAACGTGTCTTATAAAACGTGTGTCACACAATTATTTCTATCGATCAGAAGTGAGCTGGGCATAACTCTTCTGACTTTCATTTGACAGTTCGATTGTACCAACTTCTGAATAATAAAAAATGCCGTCATTATAGAACCAACATAAAAAAAACACATTTTTGTTGGATAGGTATTTGAAATATTTATTCAAAAATAGAGTGATTATATTCTTGGGCTGTTATCGAGGCCAATTGCGACCAATTTTATTAACCAATTTAAAAAAAGTTAGTACAAAATATAACGATGGTTTATGAATCAGGATCACACCTGTACCGATTTTCATCATCATAAAACACAGGATGTTCGAATAAGCGAATTAATATTATTTTTTCAATATTTCATAAAATAAATGTATTATTTTGATATTTTTGACCAGAATTAATAACAAATTATCATTGAGGATGAATCACCTGATACTCCAATACACTTCTCAATACGTCAACGATTTTTGTTCACTACTTTATTCCTTTTCCTCAGACAGATAGTATATATTTCAATGACAAAAGTTGGTACAGAAATGTTATGTTTTAGGTTATCCTCAATAATGATTTTTCATCAGTTATTCCAAGAATACCACAATAGTACAGGATATCCTGTATTTTATGATGATGAAAATCGTACAGAACTTAAGTAATCATCTTTCAAAATTAATCATCATTTTTTATGGAAAGTAAATCCCCAATAGTATTTTTTGTAAAAGGGGTAAATTAAATTGGGCGCAGTTGGCTACGATAACATCTGTTGAAAAATATAATCACTGTATTGTTCGATATACATTTCAAACACTTATCCCACAAAATGAAGTGTTTTTAAATCGATCAAATAATAACGATTATACAGGGATGGTAAGTTCTAAAGATGTACACTGTTGGTACATAAAATTTTGATATTTTTATACATGAGTATATTCTGGTTGATATCAATTTGATGTTACACGTCTACAGCTATGATTTCTTTGGTCAAACTGTTATACTATGCTTTGCCATCCATAACCGAATAAGTGAAATACACCACGTTTTGAAGGAGGTGTTAGGAGTGAGTGAATCAGTGCATTATAAGGAGGTGACATTCAATGATAAATCACCCGTTAAAGCTCATTAGCACAAATCAGTATTCTGTATAGCTTCGAGTCAAATAACTGTGTATAATCACAATTGAGATAGGGCCATACCTTGTGTTGGTGAATCAAAAACAGTGTCATCTGTACTAAGAGAAAAAAGACTGAGAAGAGTCTAAATAACAAGAAATATTCCGAATTTGATGAAAATATAGCATTTTAATGTCGTTAGAATTAACGTCTGTCAGATGCGAACCACAGAAATACATAAGAAACAGAAATCTTCCTTGATATTCGATCTTAGCGCCATCTTAATTCAAGTCGGGGAAATATTCCTTCCCTTCTCAAACGGTTTCTCGAAGAGCTGTTTCACCAACCTATATTGTAGATTGTAGGAGAGGGGTCGTTAAGTCTGTGCAGCCTCTCAAGCACCTCGACCTATTAGATCTTTTGTAATCTATTCGAGGCCCAGGATTTAGAGGCTTCTTGCGAAGTTTATTAGTTTCCTGTGAGCAAGATTCCCTTGAGCATCTTGCAGAAGACTGCTGGGCATTCGCAAAGCAAATGTTGTGCAGTTTCAGCGGCAGTGTCCAGTGCATGAGGAGTCCCGTTACCAGTTTCAAGTCTTTTTTATTCAACTCGAGAAGCTGTTTATTCGCTTGTCTTTGTCCTGGCACTTTATTCCATTTCATTCAATCTGCTTCCCAGCGTCGGAACTCTTCTCTCAGGTGGGCTTTGGAAAGTCCACAGAAGGGTTCTGGGCCGAGAAATTGTGTATTTGCCCCTTCTCCGGCAAGGCAGTCTGCTTCCTCGTTGCCTTCAACTCCATTATTTCACGGCACCCACATCAAACTGACCTGGTTTTCGCTGCCAGTTGTCTTAGGGATTGTTTACAGTCCCAAGTCAGCTTAGACTAACAAGTGTATGACTTCAGAGCATTTCTATTTGATAGAACATAGATTTTTGCCCCTCGAGTGTCCCTTTCGAGGCACTCCTAGCACATATCAATATAGCATGTACTTCTGCTTGTAAGATGATTGGGGTGTTACCAAGAGATTTTGAGAGCCTGAAATTTGGCCCTGTAGTTCCTACTCCAGCGCTTTCATCCATCTTGGATCTATAAGTATACCACACTAATGAATCCCTTTCCAGTTGAGGTCTCTGTGCAAATTTGGTGATTGTTTATGACCACTTCAAACTGCACTTGGAAGTCGTACCTAACTGGCATGATATCTGTCGGTTTAGACATGGATTCTAGGGAAATATTTTCTAAAATCTTCAAGTGTCCAATCCGATTTCCTGATTTGAGATTTATTGTCAGGCTCAGTCTGAAGGCACTGTCTGCTACTTCTTTCATTACACACAGGTGCAATGGTGGAAGGTTCAGCATTACCTCTAAGGCTGCCAACCTGTATCCACCTTGTATCTACCTATTTGCCTCTCATTTAATAAGTATCCTAGCAACACATTACCCGCATTGCTGATGAAAATGTTATAGGAATTTGAACATTGAATATACTAGTATTCACTATACCCTCTACTGAATAACCTCATTATGAATCATATAATCCGAATAAGCTCTGAAGTCCGGACACTTCGGATTATGTATGTACCCTTTCACAAACTCTCCGGAAGTCAACACATGAACGAAACTAGGCGTTGAAAGCAGAACGTTTCTCTTGAATTCTGTTGTTGACTAATGCAACTTGCATGTAACCGAAATGAACTTTTCAAAGCTTCAGGAGTGCACACATTATGTTGAGGTGATCCGCATAATTGAAATCATAAACTACTTTGTATTCGAAAGAACTGCACTTTACTTCAATATCAGCCTTAGAAAGGTTTACAAACTGTTATCAAAATTATATCCACAGGACTTTTTTTCTGATTATGGATCATCTTTTGTCGTTTTTGAATAATAACAGCTTATTTTCTCTGTGGTATGCGTTCTACCTATATCGCGTAGCCTGTATTATATTCACATATTTTATATATGCATTTGTTTTTTATTTCTTGTGATACAAATTTGTTATTTCGAATGAATGTCACTCGCTCAGTTATTATCATTGTTTTATGCCAATTCCAAAGAAGAAGAGATAAACAAAATATATAAACGTGTCCAAAACAAGGAGGAGATACGAAGATGGTTGGATCGAAGAAAAGTTACGCATTTTCAATCCCAATAATATGCCGTTCAGAAAGTTTCAAAATTCCGAGTAGTTCCGGAGACATGTCTGATGAAAAACCGAGATCTGTCGATTTCGGTTTCATTTTTCTCTGACGTTATTTAAAGATATATAGAAAAACAGAAGGCACTTTCTCATTGCTCCTTTTTTAGTTCCACAAAACAGCGTTGAGGGACGCACAGTGTATGCACAATTACAAAAATGATATAAATGAACAGGGTGAAGTTCGATACCTCTGTTGACATGAGATATAAGAAATACATTTGAATTCAAAAGTTGTTCACGACTTTCGCCTTCAAATTTGAAAATCATTTTTTAATATACAGGGTGAATCGAATTATGTTTTCGAAAACACGGAAATGTTTTGAAAAACGATTTGCTAGAGTTCCAAACTATTTGGTTCGTGGTAATGCCATGATTCATCTGAATAACTTGAGCTTCTTCTTGCTCGTTCTCCAGGTTAACGGATTGAAATACCAGGAGGATGTCTTCTGATATTTCAGGGTACGGCTTCTCCATCTCGACTTTAGGAAGAACGAGGGGGTTGCCACTGGCAAAATCTTTCTTGTTACAAAACTGCTAATCTTCGAATTTGATTCCACAATTTCGAGTAATCTTAATTGGGCTTGGCACTTCTAAAATGAGGTGTTTTTTTTGGTGACATATCTTGTTGAGTTTCTTTGAAGTTTCGGCAGGAATGACCAAAATATATTCGTCATTTATGGATTCGATGATGGAACTGTCGATCCGAACTCTCTTGAGGCGGCATTCTCAGTTATTGACATCTCTTATGAGGGACGTCAGGCAATTATTCATTTGGGGTTCTAATTTGTTTTGAGAATCGTACAAATTTTCGATGAGAAGGCAAGCTTTATCCCGAAACTGCAGTTGGCTCGGTCCAAGAGTCAAATGAGGGTGGTCAGGGACTTTTATAATGATTCGAAGTTTTCTCCGGTGAAGATTGGATGTATGGTGAAAATAACTTTTTCGGTGGAATATGTCACCTATAATCCATTGATTGAAGAGAGGAAATCACATTATTGAAATTTGGAATCTTATATATATGTTGTGTTGTACTTGAATAATGCACTAATTTTTCCATTTCAGTGGCAAAAATCATAGCGTATGCAAAGGATTTAATTTAGCGAAATTTATTGCATCTTCCAGGTTTTTCAGAAACGTGATGAGTATTTTCTGCCCTTAGGTAAGCAGCTATATCTCTGAACGTATTATTTGTATGTAATGCTGAAAATATTCGATAGATTTTTTTATTTGATGCCATTCTGTAATAGCTTTATCATATTCCAATTCATCGTTAGAGTCCATATTGCCAAAAGTCCATTTAAAAGCTTCACCAACAAAATTCGAATAGTTTTTTTTCGAGCCGGTGAATGGAGTTATATTTTCTATCTCAATGCTTGTTTTCGAAATAAGGTATTCGACGTGAGTAAACAAGTTGAGTAGGATGTAGTGATGAGAATAAGCCCAAAAGAAAGGAGGGGTGATATCAAAGGTTCAATCGTTACGTCGTCATTGTTTTCGTCATTCGGAGAATGATGGAATATCGCGCTGTAGGAAAAAAGGTAACGCTATAGGTTTCTGTACTTGGGAATTATGTTTTTTTTTGTGATGTTTTGATCTCATCTCTCCAGTCTTTTTCTTCTTTAACCATTCAGATTTTAGAAACTGAGTTATAGATTATTCTAGGAAAGAAATGTTCTGCAATTTTCGGTCGCATGATTGAATGAGAGCATCCAGTGTCAACTAAGAGTTTCATAGGCAAATGATCTATTTTTATATAGGGTAAACTGTTTTTTTCCCATACCTGTTTGCATTCCAAAGGTTAGGTGGTGTGGTGTTTCGTCTCTACCTCATGAAAATTTTCATGCGTTTCATAATCATCCGTTTCGTTAAACTGATGAATGTACGTCATCGATGGCAATGTTTTCTGTGTTTTGAAAATCATGAGAATCGAGTGTCTCTACTTCTTGATTTATATCCTCATCGATTTGATAAACTTCTTGGGGTGTGAAGTTTGGAGGTCCGGTTGATCGAAAATAGCTATTATTCTGAGGGTGTCAAAAATGTTTTTCTTGATGTTGAGGATATTGCCATTGATTTAGCTTTATTACCGGGTATTTGCCCAAATGGTTTGAAGACATTTTTAGGGGATCCAAAAACTTGTCTATTAGTTGGATTATTTATCTAAACATTTGATCGAGACTGTATATGTTAATTAGTTGATTAAGGAATTTTCATTGAGAAATTGTTGCTGAGGGAATTGTGGTCTTTGTTGGAATGCTGGCAAAGCTTTTGGAGTATAATTTTGTTGATACTTTTGGGGATATTGATAATTGTATCTGATTTTTTTTGGGTTTTCTCTCAAAAATGGCACTCATTGCCAGTTATGAGTAATCTGGATTTTTAGGTATTACTATCGTTTGTAAATGTCCATGCAAACTTCGTATGATTTTTTTAGGACAAGCTTCTTCGTATTGTTTCATTCAAACTTTTCTGATGAACTTCGATCAAGCATTCAAAACATCTTTGATTATGTCTTCTGTCTCTACTTTTTTCAAAATTCCTGCTATTTCTCTAAATTTTGAATAATTCTTTTAAATTATCGATATTCTTTCATTCTTAGTGAATATCACGAAAATGTCCAACCTTTTCTCATTTTTATTTTCTACCCGGTAAACATTTGTGTTCACACATTTCAGTCATATGATGGTTTTTGTGAAACGTATCATGAACGACGTTTAATGAAGTACATATAAACGTACGTTAGAAATCGATCACATCCGAGACTAAATGTATGCCAATATACGATCATCATACTCCAGACGTTTGCCATATGACATCAAACTTATGTCAAGTTCTTGATTGAAATCTTCGATCACGATTCTTTGATCATGAATACATCCCTTATATGATGATAATTTTGAAGATCGAATGAATACGTTAATTTTCGATATTTTATTTTATATCATCGAGAAAAAATTCCAGAGATTACGGGCAGGATATCGAATCATTACATTGTTTAGATGATATTGCAAAGATTTTTTTTTGAAGACGATCAATTTAAGGATTGAAAAACAATGTTTATTCTATACCGCGTTTGACGTCGAAAAACGATCATGTCCATGACTGAATATATACCAATTTATGATCAACACACTCCAGACGTTTGCCATATGACATCAAACTTATGTCAAGTTCTTGAATGAAATCTTCGATCACGATTCTTTGATCATGAATACATCCCTTATATGATGATAATATTGAAGATCGAATGAATACGTATATTTTCGATATTTTATCGAATATCATTAAGAAAAAATTCCAGAAATTACGGGCAGGATATCGAATCATTACATTGTTCAGATGATATTGCAAAAATGTTTGTTTGACGACGATCAATTTAAGGATTGAAAAATGATGTTTTTTCTATACCGCGTTTGACGTCGAGAAACGATCATATCCATGACTGAATATATACCAATTTATGATCAACACACTCCAGGCGTTTGCCATATGACATCAAAGTTATGTCAAGTTCTTGATTGAAATCTTCGATCACGATTCTTTAATCATGACTACATCCCTTATATGATGATAATATTAAAGATCGAATGAATACGTATATTTTCGATATTTTATCGAATAATCATCAAGAAAAAATTCCAGAAATTACGGGCAGGATATCGAATCATTACATTGTTCAGATGATATTGCAAAAATGTTTGTTTGACGACGATCAATTTAAGGATTGAAAAATGATGTTTTTTCTATACCGCGTTTGACGTCGAAAAACGATCATATCCATGACTGAATATATGCTAAATTATGATCAACCCACTACAGACGTTTGCCATAATATGACATTAGGTTATGTCGAGTTCTTGATTGAAATCTTCGATCACGATTCTTTGATCATGAATACATCCCTTATATGATGATAATATTAAAGATCGAATGAATACGTATATTTTCGATATTTTATCGGAATATCATCAAGAAATATCATCGAGAAATTGAAGGCAAGATATCGAATCATTACATCGTTTATATGACATTGCAAACATGTTTTTTTGAAGACGATCAATTTGAGGATTGAAAAATGATGTTCATCTTCATACCGCGTTAGACGTCGAAAGTCGATCATATCCATGACTGAATATATGCCAATTAATGATCAACACACTCCAGACATTTGCCATAATATGACATCAGGTTATGTCGAGTTCTTGATTGGAATCTTCGATCACGATTCTTCAATCATGAATACATCCCCCACATGATGATAAAATTGAAGATCAATTGAATTTTCCGATATTTTATCGAATATTATCAAAAACTTTCCAGAAATTATGGGCAACATAATATCGTATCAATTGAATAGTTTAGATGATATTGCAAGGATGACTTTTCAAAGAAGACCAATTTAGAAATTGAAAATATATGTATTTTTGTATACCGCGTTAAACGTTGAAAGTCGATCATATTCGAGACTGAATATATGCCAATTAACGATCAACACACTCCAGACGTTCGCCATATGACATCAACTAGCATCAAACTTATGTCAATTTCAAGATAAAAATCTTCGATTACGATTCTTTGATCATAAATAATAAATTAGGTGAAATAAACTTATACTCGATGAGTGATGAGACATTCGTTTCGAGAAAAGTGATGTACATACGTAATATAGGAAATAGATACATCCGTTATATGATGTTAATATTGAAGATCGATTGAAAACGTATATTTTCGATGTTTTATCGAATATCATCAAAAAAACGTTCCAGTAATCACTGGCAAAATATCGAATCATTACATTGTTCAGACAATATTGCCAACATCTTTTTTCAAAGATGATCAATTTGATGATTGAAAAAATATGTTTTTTCTATACCGCGTTAGACGCCGAAAGTCGATCACATCCATGACTGAATATATGCCAATATATGTTCAACACAGTCCAGTCATTTGTCATATGACTTCAAACTTATGTCTTGATCGAAATGTTCGATCACGAATTTTTTATCATGAATGTGTCCCTTATTTGATGATAATATCGAAGATCGATTGAAAACGTATATTTTCGATAATTTATCGAATATCATCAAGAAAACGTTCTAGAACGGGCAAAATATCGAATTATTACATTGTTTAGATGCTATTGCAACAATCACTTTCCAAAGGTAATCAATTCAATAATCGAAAAATGATGTTTTTTTTCCTGCATTAGACGTTGAAGGTCGATCATATCCGTGACTTGATATATATGCCAATACATATCAAACTCATGTCATGTTCAATCTTCGATAACGATTTTTCGGACATGAATGTATCTCTCGAATTATGATAATATTGAATATTGAAAACGAATATATTTGATATGTTATTGAATGGCAGCAAAAAAATGTTTAACGATTTCTACCAAATATCGAATTATTACATTGTTGAGGTGATATACGGAGAATAAAGGTCATCAGATTTGAGGTTTCATAGGGGCGAGTATAGCCAAAGCCCCCACTAGGGACAGTTGTTCAGTGATAGTGTTTCGAGTCCTGTAAGAAGTGTATCATGTTATAAAAATAACTGGTTCACGGTTTTGATCGTGTCGTCGTTTCGACCGACGCCTTAGAAGTGGTTTGGAATGCACTATAAGCTGTAGGATTCCGCTCTTCTTCACCTCGCACAAGTTTTGACTTTTGGTAGTTGGTCTCTAACTAGCGGTATTGGGAATTGGAAAAGCGAGGTCAGCATTCAGAAGTCGATCATATCCATGACTAAATATATACTAATATAACATCAAACTTATGTCAAGTTCTTGAATGAAAGTTTCAATCATAATTTTTTCATCATTCATATATTTCTGATATGATGGTGAAATTAAAGATCGATTGAAATCGTATACGTAAATATATGTAATTATTAGATTGTTCGAATACTCAATATTCCAAAAGACGATTATTTCTTGTGAATACCATTCGTTAGACATCTATGGCTATAATTCACGAGCAACACACTCGATACGTTTACTAGGTGAACTGAAATATACATAATAACTTATATGGTGACTATATAGTTGGGGATCAATTAGTTTCAGGCGATTTCAAGTGCATCAATCCATAACCAACTTATGTAATAGGTATATGAAATTCGAGAAATCAGATAGTATATTTTGCAGATTTCGTTGCTTCAGAACTTTTTTTTTCAACTCAACTTGTAGGTTTATGTGAAATACATAGTCGCTACGAAAGTGTTCTTAATATTTCCAAGATTAGTCTACCACTTATAATAATATAAGTCTTGATACTGAAAGCTACCACCCAGGCAGCACAGTGATGGTCGATCAAGGTGTATTTGACGTCTACATCGTGATGACTTCTCGTAGAAAAATACCCTGAATAATTTGATGACCAATACTCAGCGTCAATTGAACGTTGGGTTTTTTACATATTTCAGATGTGTCTATAAAACGTCTTTATTACGTCTTTATAACGTTGATGCGTCCGATAAAAATAATTAAACCTATTTCATTCAAGAAATGGCAAGACAAAACAATAAATTGAATACTAATAGAGAAATCAATTCAAGAAACTAGTACGCACTCCAGACTCTAGAGTGTATAGGTACATTTTCTTTTCACTACATATCGAAAAGGAATTAGATAAATATACGGAATGCATAGGGAATTCCCTACATTATTTCCAATCGAATTCGCTGTTACCCTCTTCACAAAATGATATATCCCCCATTGTAGTGTAGAAAATTCTCATATAATTCTCATATTTAAAGTTCCCGCCATCATATCTATACCCGTTAGATGACATGAGCCCGAGCCCGCTTGGTCCAGTCCATTATTGAATTCACATGACGCCAGACGTGGCCAGACGCTTCTTGTACTGACCTTGATACAATGCAAAGCAAAAGCATCTCAGATGCGCGGTCGTCCATGGTTCTTGTATTTTGATCACAACAACGTCCAACGCTGGTTGGACGGTTATTTGTATAATTTTTGGTGCTAGTGTGAGCAATAATTCGTCTAAATAGTATCAGGTAAGCTACACAAACTTTGGCTAGCTTATAGTATAATAGAAAATGATACCTATGTGTGAACCTCGGTGTGAACAATTACCGTAACTCGCATTCATAGGTATTTTCTGACTTAATTCCGTCGTTGAATCAAAGAAAACTAGTACTACGTACGTACTGACTACTTCTGTTTGGTTGAATTGGATCGTTATGAAAAGAATTCTCATTTGATGACAATGATTTCCATAACCATAAAAGACACACCTAACCTAAGTTTTTTTTGTTGGGGCTGTTGTGAGCCGATCAGGCTGTTGTCTCATATTTTATGTAATAAAACCTATCCCTCTGAATAGTCTGAATACCTACCTACATCGAAGGCTACAAAATTCAAAAGTTTTTGATTTGGGCCAGTCCATTATTGAATTCACATGACGCCAGGCGTGGCCAGACGCTTCTTGTACTGTACTGACCTTGAGACAACGCAAAAGCATGTAGAATAATTTATTATTTTTGCTAGTATTCAGAAAATGGTTTGTGTGGCAATATATTTTTTGCAGATGCTGATATGGAGTGCCTACAATCCATAAAAATTGGCCAACCCTCAAGAAAAAATAAATTGAGTTTAGTGCCTGACCACCACTAAATCAATAACATTTTTCAAGTTCACCCAGAAGAAGTGATTCCTTCTTGCAGCCAATTGTAAGATATATTATAGTGTAGCTACAACTGTTTATGAGGAAGGTGAGACTGATCTATTCATGTGGAGATTAATCTTTCCATATTCTAATCAGTGGATATAAATCTGAATGAGGTGTCAACCCCAATGATTTTGTTATCATCAACATATATTTGTCACTCGAAAACTTGTCTTGAGAAATTTTTTTATGAATGTGACCTCAATTTTCTATGTATCAACAAAACTCAGGGTGGTTCGTTTTTTATTTGAAGTTACCTGATGTAATCATGACTGGTATCATTTTTTCAAAACCCTAAACAAAAAGCCATAAACAAAAATTAGGTCAGATTATATGAAAAAATAGTCAATGCATTTTTTTGAATGATGAATAATTTGGGAATTATAAATCATCAAGGTATTTATAGAAGTATATGAAAAATATCACTATTTTTTAGATGACTTCACCAGGGCCTCAAAGAAAATAAAGTTGGCTGGACAGGTTTTGGATATACTGAGTGGAAATAAAGACTTGCCTTCAGTCAGAGGGAAGAAGAGTTCTTGGGCCCAGTTGATTCCTTGAGAAAAATAATAAAGACTTGTGTGGTAAGATGAAAATTTTCCCAATAATTTGAATAAAATATATTCTCAATAATTGCAGGCAATAGAATATTGCTATCAAGGTTCATATTTTCTCGATGCATCTAAAATATTGTTTGTATCATTTATCTTGTATATGTTATTTAATTTCAGCAGTTACACTCAATAACAGGTTATAGAGTCGGGCAGGAGGGTCGAGGAATATGTATCGATGAAATTAATGTGATCAAGAACCTTCTAAAAATATAATTTGCGCTAGATAGAAAACAAGGCCAACAAAACAATGATATCTTCATAACTGACACTTCAAAATGGTAAGTTTATTTCCTTGATTGAATCCATCATCCAGTATGAATAGGTACATTTAAATTTTCTCAGATTATTTGTTAATTCAAAGTAGCATGAGTTCTCAACTTTTTCTTAAAAAAAATTCAGAATTTATGAATGTGACGAAAATGCTTTTTTTGACAATTCACTTGACCTTCATTATTCACTTCCAAATGTTTGAGAAATTACATTGAATTCAGAAGTTGAGAAAGATAAGTTCATACTATAATACTGAGTCGAAAAAAGTTGAAAACTTTCAAAGCAAATCAATGAATTTTTCAATTTATAGTATATTATTTCTGTAGAACCTAACCCAACCTAAGAATTTGAAAACATATACATACATACTCGACATTATTTTCAGATTTGAAAAATGACTATTACCTACTAAGTGGCCACAAAAAACCAGAATAACGGAATGGTTGCCCGGCTTGAAGAAATTGAAAAATATTGCAGCTGTTGGTATAAATTTCATTCAATTTTTATTCTGAAAACTTGAGTTTTCGTTAATTAGTATCTTAATATTTTTTTTGGTAGGTACTTATTATAAAACATATGTTTTGTTCTGTGAAAATATCAATGTATTGTACATACCTACTAGAAAGATGGATTGAGGTTCTATTATTTTTTGTTATTATTTATAGGTAGGTTTTGAATTTTTATTTATTCACTTCTATAATTTTGACTTTATCATTGAGTATCTTTATAGTTTCTAGAGTTACCCATTATGAAATAAATATTATGATCGATTATATACTACCATTTTATTTGGAACGAAATTTTTCAATCCATTTTTTGACGTAATTATAATTATGTGTTCTGAACATTCATTATAATATATCACTTTGAAGATGCAAATATGACATTTTTGAACCGACGTATGTGAATCGCGGAAAATTTTGAATTATCGCCTCAAAAAAGACCATTTTATACAAAACATAAGATTTGCATCTATTTTATGACGTATATTTGAATATGTATGTTGAATATTCGTTACGTTACATCATTCTGAAGATGCAAATAAGACGGTTTCTATTTGACGTATATACAACGCTGCAAGTTGAGACTTATCGCCCGAAAAAAGACCATTTTATTCAAAACATGAGAGTTGCATCTATTTTATGACGTATATTTTAATATGTATGTTGAACATTCGTTACGTTACATCATTCTGAAGATGCAAATATGACGGTTTTTATTTGACGTATATACAACGCTGAAAGTTGGGACTTATCGCCTGAAAAAAGACCATTTTATTCAAATTACAAGAGTTGCATCTATTTTATGACGTATATTTGAATATGTAAGTTGAACATTCGTTACGTTATATCATTCTGAAGATGCAAATAAGACGGTTTTTATCTGACGTATATACAACGCTGGAAGTTGGGACTGCTTCGAGCCTGTTTTTGTAGATGATGGCTGAGGCTTCAACCTGATTTCTCGCAACTTCCGTCTCGATGTAAAACTCAAGCAAAGCGTATTTGTGAACATTGAAATTCTATATGATGAATATTGCAGCTGTTAGATGGTTTTGCTGAATTGAGTCAGGTTTCACAGTCGAACTATTTTTTTAGCGATGAGTGAAGAGAACATGAAATTTGTTTACATGAACAGTCATCCAGGTTCGAACATAATAAAAAACTCAGCACATGCTGTTCGGTCTTGATCTAAGATCGGAAACAACCAACAATATAACTTTCCTCACTATAGACATCAAGATATGTGCCCGACTCAGTGAAATTAATGTGACAGACGTCCATTGAGAAAACTGGGAGACTGTGGTTGTCATATTTGGTATATCGAAGATATTTAAAAAAGTTTGGCACCAAAGTTGGGTTGGTGACCGTTGGGGCGCTGTCATATAGCCATGGAGGGTATGGTTTCGAATCTCGGCGCGGCTTTTGGAAATTTCAATTTCTGTTGCTTCGTTTAACGGAAGGAAATATATGACCAACAGAACTTTCTTGCTACCTATATATCAATCCTTCCGACTCTCCTCGCTAACCAGCTGAGTAGTGCTTCGGATGACACTTAAAAAGCTAAGGTCCCCGTCTTCCTGACTCATAAAAGTCCTAGACTCACGAGAGTTGCTCTGCAACTAAGTTGGCGGTTGAAAACACTGCAAACACACTTTAAACACTTCGAGGTCTTTTTTGGAAACTTCCATCTATCGAGCTCTCGTTCAAGTTGATCACTCCATACCGGGTGTTTCACAGTGGATGGAACATTAGAAGTATCTGGAGAACATAAGGACAGATCATTTCGAAAATTTGTGGACGTGGATAATCAAACTTGCTCTATCCGTCTAAAATATTTTCATCAATACCGTGTTGCCGCTTCTATCGAAAAGTAGCAACAACTTTGTTATTTCAAATAGAACACCCTGTATTTTATTTCATTTTTAGATTCTTCCTGAAGAACTGATTTCGGCGATGTACCATACTTGGGGTATAGCGAGAAATATTACAGAGATATATGGTGTGAAAAATCGAGATTTTTCAAGTTTAGGAATTTTTTTTGTCAAAACTATTCATTTCTGCTCAAAACGGATTACATGTCCCTATCTTAACTTTTCATTTACTATCGATTGATATTTAATTGAAACAAATACCGGTGGTTCAAAATTTTGAGTTTTGCATCACCCTCTATTTGTTTCTATTAAATGTCAGTAGATAGTAAATGAGAAGTTGAGATAGGGACATGTTAGCCGTTTTGAGCAGAAATGATTAGTTTCGACATAAAAAATTCCTTAAGTTGAAAAATCTCGATTTTTCACACCCTATATCTCTGTAATCTTTCGCGCTATACCCCAAGTATGATGTATCGACGAAATCAGCTCTTCAGGAAGAATCTTAAAATGAAATATAATACAGGGTGTTTTATTTGAAATAACAAAGTTGTTGCTACTTTTTGATAGAAGCGGCAACGCCGCAACGCTGAAAGTATTTTAGATCGATAGAACAAAACTGATCACCCAAGAAACCAGATTTTCATAATAATCCTAAGTTTTGTTCTCTAGAAACGTTTAACCTCTACCATCGACCGTGAGTCACCCTGTATAGTAATCGTCGGAGTTTCCTTCGATGAAATGGCTCTCAATGCCAGTGTTCCAAAATAAAAGTCTTGGCACCAATCTTGTTTCTGCTACACAGCACCATGCATGATCTTCTTCTCTAGAGCTTCCCAATAATGTGATGAAGCTATATAATATGGAGCTAAAGGTACTGTGAATAAGGTTCTGAATTGAATCTGATCTGATAATCTAGTAGAGTTTGATACAATCATGACTCGAACTTGTAATTTCTTTAAGATAGTGAACCTCACAATGCCTAGTATAATGATTTTAGACATAAATGTTTTTCTATGGAGTGCTCAATATCCATACTCAGTATTGCTACCAACAATAAAGCGCTACTTCACATCTCAACAGTTTCCTATGACCATCAAGTATTGTTTACATGTTCGGACTTCAACTGTCAATAATACGAAGCTCTCAGATGAGAAAAAGAACATTGCGGAATAGTAAGAATATTCCTGAATATTTCTATGGTACACGCTCATCTGAAATCATGTCTAGTATTCCACGTAAAGTGATACAGGCAGCCAGACTAGACGGACACATTATTGATTTTTCATTCGTGTGAATAAAGTGAATGCATTTCTACACTTTTTCCAGTTGTATTTCAGAAACCATCAAGTTTATTTCAGAAAGCGTCAATTGAATTTCAGAATAGTCACTTGTATTTCATAAAGTCACAATTGTATTTCAGAATAGTGAGTTGAATTTCAGGAAGCATCAAATGTATTTCAGATTAGTTAAATCAATTCCAGAAAGCAGTAATTGTATTTCAGAAAAGTCAGTTCAATTCCAAAATAGTCAATTGTATTTTAGAACTCTTCATTTGAATATCAGAAAATATTAAATTTATTTCAGAAAGTGTCATTTGTATTTCATAAACAGAATTCGGTCTTCTTATGCGAAGAAATCGGTAAATGATTGAAAATAAATGTGCAGAAATAAATCAAATCTGCCTGCATACGTAATTTCCAATTTAAAATATTCCAAAAACAGATTAATTCAGTTAACTATTCTGAAATACAATTTACGCTTTCTGAAATAAAACCCACAATTCTGAAATACAATTGATGTTTTCTGAAATTCTACTATCTATTCTGAAATACAATTGAAACTTTCTGAAAAACAACTGGAAAAGGTGTTGTAGCTCCTCACATTATTTTACTATCGTTCCTCACTTCGCGAATAATTGGGAAGCTCTCGGAAATTATTATAGCAAAATTCCTGGTGGAATCGACTATCCATTGATTTCTGAATAAATAGATCATTTTATTTAAGTAACCTGAGGGGTGTTGTGTCGAAGTGAGGAAGTTATTCTCAATAATACCTCGTGAAATATTTCCTTTTTTCGATAATAATCTTACATTACTGTCTTATTTTTGGATATATCCAGGATGGGTCCTCTTAGGAGAATCATCCTATCTATCATACGATTCAACTAGCCTGAATGCAACTGATGCAAATAGAAAAATTCGCTTTCATAATCATTCAGGATGTTGAAGCAATGCATATTCCAAAATTTCAAATCACTGCATCAGTTGAACGAACATTGGAATAACCATTCCGAAATTGGAATGAAAGTTGGCCAACACTTGTTTGTTGCCAGCAACATCCATCACGGAACACCATCTGTTAGTAAATGATTGATAGATTCCACTTCGTTTCTTTGGCTAACCGGAACTCGCCCGGGTTTCTTTCCGTTCCCTGATTTTTTGCCAGTTCCAATTTAACGAGGGTCAGCATCGTTTCAGGGCAAATTCAAGAGGGATACGAAACATTAAACAAGGTGAATTATAATTGATAAACTTTTTTTTCTTCTAACTCATTGAAAAATAAGTAATTTTACTGGCACACCTCAGGGAATAATTCAATCATTAATGGTTCATACCAATTCATAATGAGCAGAAGCAATAACCGTTTGTGAAAAGATTTTAATGAATGTGAAAAACCGATGTTTTTTCATGATATGAATAAGTGATTCAAAACCAGAATATGAAGTATACAGTAGGATAATGTTTCCATTTTGTGGAAGATTCCGAGAGCCTGAGCCCGAATTGCTACGACTACCGATAATCACCGAGGTGGATCAAAATGAAGGTTTCTGAGAACTGTGCTGCTCAAGGTCCTGATAGGATCAATAACAGCAAATTCCGAAGCGGTAGATTGAGGGGCGAACCATACGAACCTTGAGAAAGGAAATTGGTCCAATCAAAATGACAGGCCAATAACCTGTTTGAACGCAAGGTATTAGCTGTTTAAACGCATCTTGTATATGCACATACTTCTAGTAGTCGACCCGATTTTTCAACGGAGCGACAAGGGTCGAAGGGGGGTACCGCTGGCTGCAAGAAGAACCTGCTGCCACATGAATCTATTACTCAGGACTGCGTGCAGTATAAGCGAAACCGCTCTGTGGCTTGGATCGATTTTCGAAAGGTATTTGATACAACGTCGCATGAGTACTTGTGTAATTGCTCTCTCTGGAGGAATCGTTTTACCATCACATCGAGTATGCTAAAGTCTAGACAGAGTCGGTCAACATCGAGAGAGGAGTTTTTCAGAGGGACTTTCTTAGCCCTCTCTTATTTTCCATCTCACTTTGCCTTCATCTGTTGATGAAAACCAAAGGCTATAACTACAGACCACCCAGTCAATGGAAGCATAAAGTCTATGTGTATGACCTCAAACTCTATGCTCCCGGTGCGACTGACGTTGGACTATTTTGCACTGGTTCATCTTGAAGGACGATGGAAGCATCCCACATCACTTGGATGTAAAAGAAACATACATCTGTGTGTGGAGGAAAGCTCAAGGAATCAGGACGGTCGTCAAACATGAGTTTGAAGTATATTCATAACAATATGGTTCTGGATATTGACTGCAGGGTCGACAGGAGGTCGGATCTTGTCCTGAAAATGGTCAAAAGCCAAGAAAATGCAAGAGGAGCAATTATTCTCAAGGCAATTCGAGTAGCCGATGAGTTTCCGCTGATTTTCTATTCTGAACGAAGAGTTCGTTAGCTCTTCCACGCTCGGAGAAAAGCCCGCTTCGAATAAACATAAACTTTCGAAACTCTGCAGTGCCTCATCGATGAACCCCTACATTATGTTCTCTTTAACAACATTGAAGACAAGGGGTTCATCCAAATAGCCGACTTTTGAATACCTGAAGTCAGGCGGGCTCATATAGGAAACATAATGATTCATCATGTCATGCCAGGATAAAGTATTCAATACGTTGCATTATCGAACCCGAGTCGTTAGTATGAAGGTTCCTGATGTTAGATGGAGAGCCTGCCTCAGTATGCACCTCCTTTCAGCATGCACGGTGTATGCAGTTTTTGCCAATATTCATGGACACAATGCTCTACTACCATCTGACTATTAGCTATTAGCCTTTCAGCTTATGGCGTATATTGGCCGATATTTGTGATTTCACATCAAGGTCATGTGCCAAACAGTCGATTAGGTTTCGACTGTTGCCTGAAGGAAGCTCCGATTTTCAGGGTTTTTTAATTTTCAGGTTAGAATCACCGTCATCTGTGGAAATTATTGCATAGCAATGTTTTATAAAAATTGCCGTGATATGCGAAATCTGTCATGTGAACGCGTTATGCGGACTCAATATCGCCTCAATATTGATTCTGTTGTGGAGAATGAGATGTGTCGAGTTTATTGCTACTTTTCATTCATTATCATGGGATCATTATGTCTACTCAGCGCACACTATATATGGTCACAGTGATCACTTACCTCACTGTGTGCGCTCGCACTGGTTTCCAGTAATAAATACCCAGTTGAATCGTATTTAGTTCGAAATTATATCAGCACTGACAAAACAGAAGTTTTAGTTTTTTACTGACATTAAATTCCTCCTTCAAACTGACAAACATAATACAGAATGATGAAAATAAATACAAATCAACTCATACACTGTATGAGAACACCTTCCGCAGGAACACTCCCTCCCAGTGATGAACTGCTGTTCATTACTTATCATTTGGTTCAACGTCTAGTATACATAATTTTGTTACTGGCCTCTTGAATACACCTGTCGCTGTTTTAACATCCACCACCCGAATGTTTCCATCATTTCCAGGGTAAACTGATGTTACGATGCCTTTCAGCCATGTATTCCTGCAGGCATTGTTATCGGTTACAATCACCACGTCATTGACTTTTATTTGCCTGTTAGTAGATCGAAACCACTTCGTTCTCTTGGTGAGAATAGGCAGATATTCCTTGATCCAGCGGCGCCAAAAATGATCAGAAATAAGTTGAGAAATTCGCCATTGTTTTCTACCAATCATGTCTGATTCGTTGAAATGTCCTGGAATATGTGCAGAGCTTGAAGATCCCAATAAGAAGTGGTTGAAGGTTAAGGCTTCTTCGTCTGCATGATCCAAAGACACGTGGACTAATGGTCGGCTATTTACTATATTTTCGGCCTCGATTAGAAGCGTGAGCAGTACTTCTTCACGAGGAGCTCTCTCTTTCAAAACCACATTCAAAGACAATTTGATCGATTTTATGAGCCGTTCCCAGCTCCCACCCATGTGTGGTGCTAAAGGGCTTATGAAAAACCACTCAATGTTTCTTTGGGTTAACTCGAGCATCATTTTGTTCTGGTCAAGTTCTTCTAGAGACTTTTGTAGCTCTTTCTCTGCTCCTCGAAGGTTTGTACCGTTATCCGAAAATATTTTTCTAGGACAACCTCTTCGGCCAATGAATCTTCTAATAGCCATTATAGCAGAGTCGGTACTCAAAGAATTTGCTAATTCCAGATGAACTCCTCTTGTACTCATGCAAGTGAAAATTACGACATAGCGTTTTTCCCTTCTACGACCGATCGTTACCAATAACGGTCCAAAGTAGTCCATTCCAGTGATGGTGAATGGTCTCACGAAAGATTGTAATCGGGAAGATGGAAGTGGGCTCATTTCTGGTATATCAATCTTCACCCGTCTATTTTTACACCATTGACAGCTACTCCAACAACTCCTCACTGCTGACCGAACATTCAGAATCCAAAATCTTTGACGAAGCTCATTTACTACATAGTTCTGGCCATTGTGATTTGCCTGTTTATGGTAGTGATTTATCAGCAACCTAGTGTAGCGATTCTTTGGATCCAGAATAATGGGATATTTAGTGTCCTCTCCTAAGTCAGTGGAGTAAATTATTCTACTTTTCACACGCAGTATACCTTCTGAGCACAATATCGGTGATAGCTTGTATAGTCTGCTAGATGAATCAACCTGTTGAGTTTCCTTTATATCTTGTATTTCTTCATGGAAGTCTTCTGCTTGGATAGATCTGATCCAAAGTTTTTCTGCTATGTCAATTTCTGATGGGATCAACTCCGAACAGCATTTTGAATCGTTTTTGGCCTTATTGATAAATCTCAGCATCCAAGCTGTCGAACGGATGAGTCGCTGCCAAGAAGAAAACCTTGTTATTTCAGGTAGAGAATCACATAAGTCTGAAGAAATTTCAGTAAATGAAACACCCACAAAGCCCTTTTTCATTTCAGATGTATCAAATTCTGTACACTCTGTATTGGGCCATTTGTGTTCATCCTGTTTCAAGAAATCTGGACCATTCATCCACCTATTTCCGGATCCACAATGGAAGAATTTGCCATCTCTGGTTGCTTCATCGGCTACATTTTCTTTAGTTGACACCCAATTCCACTGGTTCAAGTCAGATATGTCAGTTATTTCGGCTACCCTGTGAGCTACGAATGGTTTGAAGACAGTAGCATCTGTTTTCAGCCAACTGATCACAGTTTTTGAGTCCGTCCAATAGAAACACTTGTTGATTCGAATATTATGACCTTCTTGGATAGTAACTGCTAATCTGCTTCCCAAAACAGCAGCTTGGAGTTCAAGCCTCGGGATAGACATGGGTTTCAAAGGACTCACCCTGGATTTCGCCATTACAAAGCTAGTTCTTTTGAATTTGTCGATTTCGAATCGAAAATATGCCACCGCAGAGTAAGCTTTCGCGCTTGCATCGCAAAAAATATGTATTTGTATTTCTTCAGCTCGGAAAACATCTCGAACATAACAACGAGGGAACGATAAAGAAGCGATATTATGGAATTCTTTTACCCAAGACTTCCATTTCTTCAGGATATCGTCCTTGACTACATCATCCCAATCAATTTTCTTACGCCAAATTTCCTGGAGTAGAATTCTCGCTCGAATAGTAAAATTACCCAAAAAACCAAAGGGGTCGAAAATAGACATCACTATCCTGAGAATTTCTCTCTTCGTCACATCATTTCTCTCTGCCAAGGCACTCAAATCAGTTTCGTTCCATTTCATAGAAAATGAGAAGTTATTATCGTTGGGATTCCATATCAAACCAAGAATCCTCTCGACAGGTAAGGCAGTAGCTTCGTCCAGGTTCATATTTTTCGAGTGTAGATTCCTCAGCTCTTCTGGAATACTTCTCAGGACCTCTTTGGAGTTCGCAGTCCAGTTCCGTATCACAAAACCTCCACGGCGATGGACTTCAATGACATTGGATATCTGAATCATAGCTTCCTCCACAGTATCGACGCTGTCAAGGTAATCGTCCATGCAATGTTGATCTGTGATAGCTCTTGTGGCGTTAGGAAATTCATTTTCAAACTCCAGTGCGATTGTCCTCATGACGAATTGAGCGGATGTTGGTGAAGATACGGCTCCAAAGATCATCGACATCATTTCGTATTCATCAGGCTCTCTATATCTTTCTTTTCCCCTCCACAAAAATCGCTGACAACACCTGTCCTCTTTCCTGATCTGTACTTGGTGGAACATTTCCATTATGTCACCTGTGAAAGCTATATTTCGTTGCCTAAATTTAAATATGACGCCCAGTAGAGGGTTAAGCAGATCTGGTCCCTTAAGGAGAACATCTTTGAGACTTACTCCCATAGTTTTCGCAGCAGCATCGAAAACTAAACGGATTTGCCAGGTTTATTTGGGTTGGTTACTGCAAAGTGTGGCAGATACTATACGTTTTTCATTTGCTGAGCTACCTCCATAGGCGTTAGTTTATCAGCGTATTTTTTGTGACATAATCAGAAATCTTCTTCTCATATTCTTCAGCAAATTTAGCATCTCTGTCCATTTTCTTCTCAATTGATACTAATCTGTTTTTTGCAGATATTTTGTTACTGGGTAAACACACATCGTCGCTACTCCATAACAAGCCAGTTTCCCACCTATTCAACGTTATTCTTCTTGTTGTTTTCTCCAGGATTTCATTGGTTTTTTTTTCTGTTGGACTTTGAAATTTCTCACAATTTACTATACCCAGGTTATCAATTTCGAAAGAGTGTTTCACCAGTTCATGAAGATCCTTGTTTTCATGATGAATGAATAAAGAAAATTCATCGATGCGATCTGAGTGTGATTTTTGGATGTTTCCATGAACGACCCATCCCAATTTAGACTTGGACAAAATGAGGGCATTTTTTCCTCCTTCGTAAACTTCTCTGGCTATAATAAGGTCGATGTTATCTTGGCCAATCAAAATAAGTGGTTTTGCATTCACTAGTGACGTTAAATGAACTTGATTTATGTAGTTCCACTGTCTGGCTATTTTTTTCACATTCACTGTTTGTACAGGGAGACATAAGTTTTTAACGGTACGAACGTTTGACATAACATATTCTTTATCATCAATATGCTCGCCTTTTATGTGTATGGTTACTCTTCTTGAATCTCTCATCTCGCTAGTCATTGAATTCATCCATGTAGTGTTTCTGTAGGTCCGACTGCACCAATTTTTTTCGCTGCAGCTTCATCCAGCATTGTTATTGTTGAACCTTCATCGAACAGAGCGTATGTTTATATTTTTCTGATTTGAACGGGAGCGATTCTGAGAAGAACTTCATTCTTATCGATGTTGTTCACCTGGCAACTGACCTGATTTTGTTCAGTTGTAGTCTGTGCCGATGATAGTTGCGATGTTTCACTCGTTTCTTTGTGTAGCAATGGATGATGTTTGAATGAACATCCATTGGTTCCACAGGTCTTCTTGAATCGGCATGATTTGGTGATATGAGATGACGTTAGGCAACTTAAACAAACTATTTTTCTTCACCCATTCCCAGCGAGATTCCACGTTCAGTTTCTTGAAATCTCCGCATTTCTCTACTTTATGACCTTCTTTTTCACAAAATTTGCATTTGAATATTGATTTTTCACCCTGTAGAGAAGTCGCACAGACGTATTTCTTTTTTCTGTCAAGATCTTGAGAGGAATTTGTGACATACATAGCTGCTTCACTCTTCTCTTCTAGCCATTTCGAAAAATCTATGATCGCGATGAATTTATTAGGTTCTGAAGTCTTCCTCATCTCGACGATCTTCCGTCCCCATTCTAATTTCAAAGCAGGAGTTAGTTTATCTACGAGATCTTTCAAAAGCTTGGGATTTGATAAATATTCTTGACCTTTCAGACTTTTTAATGTCACTGCCAAGTTTTTGACTTTTATTGAGAAGTCATGAATGTTACTCAATTTATCTTTTTTGATAATCGGAATTTTCATTGCTGATTCGATTAGATCTTGAATGATCAAAGTAGGAAAAAAGCTCCAAGTCATCTCCACATCATTTATTAAAACAAGGTTATAGGGAACATGTTTCGAGTATATATGTACTCATCATCAGCCCGAATAAAAATGATTGCTACAAGAGAATATGGGGTAAAAAATTATGGTCTTTATAAGAAGTATAACTAGTTCTCACTTGAAGATGAAAAAAATTACATAACGAATAAGAAAATTATTGTAGGAAAATTTTAAATGGGGCCCTGTACCCACAAATTAGGGATATCAGGACGGTAACATAGTGAAAATGGATTTATGCAAAGTCACAAAGTACATCATCAATATCATCGACCACGACATTTTGCACTACAAAATGGCTGTAATGGAACCGGAAATATGGTTATTGAATATGACAATGACATTACAATGACTTATGTGACAAGTGATCGACATAAAGCATGAAACAACAATAAGTTCAATCAAGTGATTATGATGAAAGATATTGACATAAAATACAATGGCATATGGCACAAAACACTTTTCTCTGGAATGATAGTTTCTGGTGTACCAAATCGATTCCTCAGCGTTTCAAGGATTTCATCCACTTCTTGTGTGAAGCTCAATAGGGCGCTTACAGATTCTCTAGCATTACCTCTCAAACTTCTTTGTAGTCGGATGATGTTTTCAGCTTTCGAAAATCCACAGATGCGAGTGGAGTCGTTGAACTGTGAGAAGAAATTCATCCATTCTCCGGGTTCTCCCGAAAATATTGGAAGATCCTTACTGAAAGTTTGTCTGGCCATGAATTTATTCAGTTTGGTATCTTCTGTGGCTTGAATCGAGGGTTGAATATCTTCTATAGAGTCAATTCACTTTTGAACAAACGAAGATTTGGACGTTACTGTTTGAGTTTCATCTTCGATTTCATTTTTTGTAGTAGATGCACCACTGGATATACATTTTTCCTCCAATTCTGCTTTTTTCAGAGCCATTTCTTTTTCAATAATTTTTTTCTTCACTTCCATTTGCTTTATTTCAATTTCCGCTAATTTCTTCTCTTGCTCCAACTCTAATTCTAATTGTTTTTTTCTTAGAATACTCGACAATGTGCTAGACTTTGTCTTCACAGAATTTGTAACTTTTTCTCCCATGATAGATTTCTTTGACATATTTTCAGTTTTTTCAAAGTTACTTGAAGTTTTTCGATCGTTGCTTTTTTCCATTTTTGATTTTGTTGACCTCCTTTTTTTTTTCAACCTCGTTTTTTTCAACTTTTTCTTGCTCCTTATCAAACATGAATCGAGAAGGCGGTTTTCCTTTGGTTATACGTCCACTTCTCCTGATTGATTCCATATTTTGCGGCAATGACTTCACGGACATTCTAAGGGCTGTTCTTTACCTCGAAGGACCACTATGTGTGCGCTCGCACTGGTTTCCAGTAATAAATACTCAATTGAATCGTATTTAGTTCGAAATTATATCAGCACTGACAAGACAGAAGTTTTAGTTTTTTACTGACATTAAATTCCTCCTTCAAACTGACAAACATAATACAGAATGATGAAAATAAATACAAATCAACTCATATACTGTATGAGAACACCTTCCGCAGGAACACTCACGGTGTGGAAAGTGATCACTGGTATCTCTTGAGATCGCCTACGTGTGGTAATGAAGGTTGCGAAGTCGTGACTAGAATGAATCGAATTAAGTTCCTTATTGATAATAATACTTAATAAACAATAGCCATTTTTGTTCAGTATGTTAAAAGCAGCCTTTCACCAGCGCCACATATAAGAACACATTGAGATAACTTATAAAAAAATTCGATTATGTTTAATTTTCACAATTTTCCGATTATGTAAAACTGAGATAGTGAGAATATGAGTGTGCTAGACTCCAGACTCCTTCTTGTACTCTACCCTCTTCTTGTTATCTTTTCTCCTTCACCCTCTTCTTTCCAACCTTATTTTTCTGAAGCCTCTCCCAAATCATATTTTTCGATAATGAGGATAGTTCTAAACAACTGCATAAAAAATTACTGTTTTTTTATCGATCAGCTTCTGTTGAAATATCTCGATTGAAACATATGCTCATATTATATAGTTGGCTGCACGAAGTGAATCACTCTCCAAATCCATTAGTTAATTTTTTATCCTGCTGACTGCTGATTAGATATCTTCTGCAGCTGGCCAAAACTGACTAGAATAATGCCAACACATATCCTTAATAGTTGAGTATACTGGATTCTACAAATAAAAGAAATACCAGGAGACGATTCTACAAATACGATTCACTACATAGCCTACAAACCCCCAGTTAAAAAAAACTACACATCATGAATAGGTGTGTTTGGCAAATGCTATATCGATGTCTAGAATGTAAGAACTATTATAAACGTATAATCTTTGAACTTTCTTTCACTATTCCATATACTTATCATGACAAATAATTCAATAAATTACTGAGGGGGAGTCGTGTTTTGAGGTATTTCTTTCATGTACCAAACCTAATTAGTGTCTGAGTTTTCGCACCTGGTTAAGTCTGGCCAAAATGTTAGCTTATTGAGAGCACCGCAGAAGTTGATTGAATCAAGATCTCTTTCTTCAATCAAATCTGAAACCCCATTAGGATATAGCAATTTTCTTATTCAAAACTAGCGAAGATATCAACACTTGCTTGGAGAAATCATTTACCTCAGCGATTTGGCGTTTAATCCATCTCCAAAATTACACTCGTGAAGAAGAGAAAAAAAATATATTATAAAGGAATTTACTTACATAAAAAAATATCAAACACTTTTCATCAAACACTAAATGATTGAGTGTTCTTCCTCTTGCTTGCTCGCTATGGTGCTGCTGCTTGTGACAACTATGCCCTTTTGGTGCCAATTCATGAAAATAGAGCATATGACTCCCTCACAAGCAGCAAAGCGTCCTTGAACCAGTGTGAGGAAGTGGCTCATGCGCACGCAACAACAAAGTCCAAGGTCACCCTCTCTCATTTAGGAAATGCTGAAACTCAAAGTCACATTTCTCCTAGAAAAACAGGGTCCCCCTAAAGTGCACTTCTCTCAAGGCTACACTACCCCCAAGGCACAGATTAGAAAACCTTACAGATGAGACACTCCGCCCATTTTGTTTGATGTACCGACATCCGTTTTCATTGACCTCGGACCTTTAAATTCGGCGCATTGCAGTTGCCGGATTGTCGTTGTCACCGCTAGAACTACTGATGTGCAATGTTGCCATTTTAAGGCATGATAGGTATACAACTATACAACAATATAAAAGGTTACCTACTTCTGAGTGATTTATTATGAATATGTTGTCATCAGAGATTAGTTTATATCAGGAATAAGATGGATTCCTCTATGTATTCTGAATGAAGTTCCATATGAAATTCGAATATTTCGAATTTTAGCCCATTCATTGTCATCAGGAAAAATGGAGGAAAAATACACAAAATATGACACATATTTTATGTTACATAGAGTATTCTGAATTTGAAAAGCAAATCAAGAAGATATATTTGAGAAAAAAATTAATACAAAGCGAATTTATATATTGTTTGGTGAGGTAGGTAAAAGTTTTATGAAAAATACCTCGAACTTTGAGTAAGAATACATAAAGTGTTACTTTCATCTTGAAACTTGAAATGTGATTTAGCATAAAATGTTAATATTCTCATGGAAATGGAAAATTTTGATTAAAGTCAATAATAGGTATCTCAATATAGGTTTCGAAAACAATGTAATTATATATTCTCCAATTTATTTGAAAATGATTTGCAATCATTATACACAGTAATGTTTGCCACTGGGAGGTGCACCTTCTCTCTTTGATTCACTCATTGTTAATTCAACACTTGTTTCTTATATAAACCACAATTCTACAGTCAGGAACATATCACTTTTTAAAACACACACACTACACAAAGTCTCTGATCTAAAACTAACATGCATTCAATTTTCATTGTTACATTCATTTGGGATTACTAGCAAACAGGCCATCAGTAATTTCAGATTATAATATATCCTATGATCTAAAGCTAATAAACTTTGAAATAAATATATACTGTAGGTGATTATCCTCAAAACCTTTATTACATTTCCTATTGAATTATGGTTTATGGAAAATAAAATATGTTGCACATTGTGAGAACATCCTAAATATTGGACCGTGAATCGTGTGAAACGAAAACATTTGTAACATAACCAACAAAATGATGACAACGATGTATTCGATGTAAACAAAACACGCGATCAATATTTTAGGGCCTGCGCAAATCTATGACTGGCCCTTTAAATTAAGCGCTTTCGACATCTCACTCTAATTTTATTCGCTCTGTCTGACTCTCTCATCTGTAAGGTTCTCTAATCTGTGCCTAAGGGTTTTCATCTCCCAAGGACTGGTAAAGGTAACTCCTCTCAAGGTCATGTCAAGGTCACTCACCCAAGGTCACTCCAAGATCAAACTTCCAAGGTCACTCCTCCCAAGGCTACACTACCCCCAAGGACATTCATCTCTCAAGGACAGGTGAAGGTAACTCCTCTCAAGGTCATGTCAAGGTCACTCACCCAAGGCCAATCCAAAAACAAATGTTCAAGACCACGTGGGGGTATGTGACCTTGGGGGAAAACGCAAAATATGCTAAAACAACTAACCTCGTTTATGGTTGTATAATTGCTGAAATAAACTACACAACACTAATTACGTCGCACCCCGAGATTTTGCCCCTGTTAAAATTCGAATAACTTTTTTCTGCTGTAGCATTTTAAAAAATGCTATAAACTGATTTGATACATTTTTTTAGTGGTCAAGAGCCCATTCAATTTTTTTGTAAATATTTAACATAACTTGGTAGGTAGTTACTTACAGAGAACATTCAATCTGAGAAATAATCAGTCAAGCATAATCACAAATCAACATTTATTGTGTCAACCAGATCACAATAGTTCACTGATAAGTCCTGTATGGTAGTTTCTTATCAAGTTCTTTGTGCCATTAGGAAGTGATGATATTAAGCCTCGGGAGTCTCTGACATCTGGCTTTCTGATCTATATGGCCTAGAATTGGAAATAAGCATTGTATTCATTACTCAGTAAAGTGACATTAGACTTACCGTGTGCTCTCCGGTGTGATGAATTATGCATTCCTGAACTCCCAGATTTGTTTGAAGGTTTCTGTTTGGAATCTGTTTTGTTTATTTTGTAAGGGTATTATTGTAGGTTATCTATCTGTCACCCATTTTCGCCGCCGTCAAATTTGTTGCAGATCTTCGGTGATTTGCTCGTGGAGACACGAGTGTTGGAAAAATAAGAATTCTTCTTCTTCTTTTTATCGTTCGGTGCTGCTCTGCCATCTGGGACATAGGTTTCTCTTTCTTTTTGAGTGTTCGGTATTTCTTCTGTCAGGTTGGAAATATTTTCTCCTACCCAATGGTTTTCAGACAGTTCAGTTGGTACGATGGTGAGGAAGGTCCTTCCGGCAGCGTGCTCAGGGCTTTTTGCCGATAACTGTTGATGTGTGCACTTGTCCAACTCTACGAGTGAGTATTTTTTTGGTTAAAATCAAAGAAACCCCTGTGAGGGTATATTTTTTATTTTTATGAAGAGTTGAAGAGACTTGTTTGGTCGAGCACCAGGATGCACACATTCTTTGGAACCCGTTAGGGGATTGGTCCAGTTATTTGGAATGGCCATGAGGTATTGAAGACGCCATGCAGCCGGCATTTTCAGCCCAAGTTTGTTAGTACATCTTTTTGGGTGTCTTTATCTCCCTTCACGGAAGGTGAGCAGCACTTGACGGTGACTAAATTGATGTGGTACATAGATACCCATTTCCAGTTTTTTCTTTCGTTTTGTTTGACTAGTTTTTTTTCCAATTAGGGTGGTAGGGTACAGCTTAGCCCTCATCGTCTAGACTCCTGGCGTCGAACAACTCTTGTGGCGACCCTTGACTCTGGTCAAGATTCCCACGAGGGCCAACACCGAGTCACTTCTATATCTTGGCCAGAGTCGACAGGGACCAGATGAGGACTAGTAGTAGCTGGTAGAGGCTGGAGGAATCTGCTGAGCTGAACCAACGAGCCCTTCTTGATGATGAAAGATCCTTCCGAAAACAGATTGATTTTCATTTAATTCTCCTCCCAATCGAGATTTACAGGGTGTTTCAGATTCGGGTCACCTTTGAGGAAACCTTCGATCTTGAATGTTCAGCTTGAGTTAATTCTGATCTTTATATCTTTGATTTTTTGAGATCACTCTGTAAATAAAATAGATAAGAAGACAATTTTAGAGATGGCCAAAGGAAATGAGATCACCTTCATGCCTCTGCTGTTGAAGTTGAGAAAAAAACAGATTTTCTTCATTTGGGAACCTTTTGAAAATTCCGAAATTTTGCACAGTTTCAAAAAACATCCAGTAGCAACTTTATGGAAAAAACCTCATGTAACGAAAAAGTACGAGATTATAGCTGAAGAACTGAGCTAGCGAACAGCGCAATCAGAATTCGAATTGTTCAAATCAGAAAAAAGTTATTCAAAATTCAACAGGGGCAAAATGTCGGGGTGCGACGTGATTAGTGTTGCGTAGTTTAGTGGCGGGGGGAAACAGATTCTCTTATTCATACTGTATATATTATTGAATATATTATTGAATATTATTGACTGTTGTTGATTACATTCCACTCGTTTATGGTTGTACATTTTTATATATTATATTTCGAAAATGAATAATAACGAGTGAACTGGTATGTTGCAAGTTTATTATCAATGTGCGAAAAATTCGTACGATGCTGCTCGTGTGTATAACATTTATAATAAACTTGCAACATATCAGTTCTATTCATTTTCGTAAAATTGAAAATATCATCGGAATTAACCTACTACGCTACCTAGATCTTGATTACTATTGACAATTAATGGTCACTGTTGAAAGATAAAAATGAATTAAACATTTTTTTTCTGACATTGATATCAGCAAAACCAGCTGGTATATGAAAAATGATACCCCGAATCCAAATATGGAAGAGTCCCCTGTATATCCCTGTCCCCTGTCCTTTTTGAAAATCAAAAGTTGGGGTCACTTCCGGTTAAACCGGAATTGATGAAGGGATACTTTATTTTGTCAAAATATAAAAAAAATATGGTATACTTGCTACTCAGAGAATTTCAAATTCTGTATAGGCATTATCGATATATATGGAGCTAACAAGCAGTGTTGGGCCACCCTGAATACGAAAATATAAGCTTATATCCAATGGTGTGTGTGATATCTTTCCATTATGAATTCAAATTTTGTATTATATTCATTACATTTCTCTTTTCTCAAATATTTTCATGAATGAATAACCGAGTTCACATTTTTTCCCCACCAAAAACATCTGCAGACGGTAAAAAGCCAGGATATGGAATTTTTGCGGAGTTCACCGGAGAGAAAGAGTAAAAAGCGCAGGATGATAAATTCACCCTTTTGTAAAAACAATAGCACGCTATTAACGTATTATTCCACCCTTGTTCAACTTACAATTTTCTATTCATGCTGTTTCTCTGCTCTGAAAATCGGCTTCATGTTGGAGTACGTTGGAAAGCCAAAAAAGTATCTATACATCTTACTAATAATAATTGGAATTGCAAAATTAGCTCACGATCAATAAGTCTGCACCAAAAAAAACCTCCAAATCTACTTCCTATGATCTCTCGTTCTAATTTTTTTGCATAATTTATGAATTCATCATGTTTTGATAATAATTTATTTATTCATTCGATATTCCATCTATACTAAGTGACCAAAATTAGCGTGCAATATTTCAATGAGGGCTTCTACTCCCGAAAATATGAAGAAGTTAATAACATAAGTCAAGAAATGGATCATGAGGGAGAGATCTGAAGATGATTTTTTATGGATATACGGTGATATACCTGATGGGATGTAACACTTTACGAAGTGACTGATTTTTTGATGCCGAATATAATGGAAGAAAGATTATTTCGAAATGTCATTCAGGAGGATGAGCATTCTCCTAATTTATTATTTTTCGAAATTTCTTGGAACTTGATTACATTATATTGAAATTTACAACTTTCTAAAGAGAAGGTTGTTTGATTCCGATTAGATACACCCTTTTTGAGTTAATTTAATTTGAGAATATAATTTCATGTTTCGAGTTTCGAACTTCCATTGTCTGGAGGTGTGAAGATTTGAATTCTTCGAAAATATGCTGGAAACAAAACAAACATTGATGAAAAGAATCAGAGACAAAATAGCGCCAAGACATGATAGCGCAAGTATATAATAACGTAGGACAAAATAGGCTACATATAGAATATTCCGATTCGATATCACCCATTTGAGCAGTTCCAATCATGAAGTTAATGTTTTTGTCATCTATGTCTCGACGAAATAAAAGTAATGAGAATGAAAAAATCACAAAAGGTGGGGTTATTCTCTTACATGAAGTTTACCGATCATGGTCCAAATCCCGTTATGATGAAAGTGAAAGAAGTTCAATTTGCATTAATGGAAATGGAAACAAGATTATTGAATGACAAGATTCGAATAACCTGATACGATAAAATTGAGCTAGAAAGAGAATATATAAATATACATAGGAATATAGATGCAAATGGAAATTTGAATAGTCAATTGTAGGCTATTGACAATACAAAAAAACGTTGAGTGAATGAGAAGAAATAAAAATAGAAGGAAAGAAATAAGAAAGGATATCAAACCGAGTTAGTCACTACGTTTCGATTGTGAGTATCTAAATTTGTCTTCAGAGATGTGAACTCAATTCCAAAACTAGACTCTACTAATGTTAGATATTTGGGCGTAATGAGCGATCAAAATTGATATGGAACAGCTAACTCAACCACATCCTTTTCAGGACTATAGTGGCAAGCTGGACATGCCACAGAGTCTCTGGCAAGACATGGGGTCTGAAACCAAAAATGATCTACAAACCCATGGTCACCTACGCCTCATTGATATGATGGCTAAAAATGCAACAAATTTTGGCACAAGTCAAGATGCAGAAAGTGCAGCGGTTATTTCGTCTGGGCAATATCCACGTGCACTACTGCAGCCTTGAAGATAAAGCTAAACCTTCCACCATTTGCACCTATGTGTAAGTACCTTCAGACTGAGCCGGACAATGAATCCGAAACCAGGAAATCGAATTGGAAAATTGGAGATTTTGAAAAATATTTCCCATCAAATTTGCAACGAGGATAGACCTCAAATAGAAAGTGATGCATCAGTGTGGTATACTTGTGGACTCAAGATGGATGAAAGGACTGGAATGGGCGTTGAAAGGCCGAATTTCAGGCCCTCGAAACCCTTTGATAACATCCCAACCATCTAGGAAGCCGCATAACATGCTATATGTGCCCAGGAGTGCATCGAAAAAGTCTTCCGAAGGGCAGAAATCAGATAGGCAAGCAGTACTCAAAGCTCTGAAATCATACACTTTGTAGTCTAAGCTGGCTTGGGACTGTGAGCAATCCCTGAGATAACTGGCAGCGAACAACAAGGTCAGAAGGGAGTTGGAGGCAGCGTTTTCCAACGGATGAAAGCAAAAGTGAAATGTAAAATGAAAAAGGGATCAGTGATATTCTCTGAAAACTCACCCTACAACAGTGGTAGTACGAGAAAGCGCAGGACAAATTATCGCAGTGCAGTGCACTATTTCGTCTCTACGCTATTTCGTCCCTGTGCTATTTCGTTCCTGCGCTATTTCGTTTCGGCGCAATTATATCCATGGGCTATTTTGTCTGCGCTATTTTTTTCTGCGCTATATCGTACCAGTGCCCACCTTTCGATGATGATCTGCTTTGTCTGGACTCCCAGTTTTCCAGAGGGACGCCATTATGTACTTCCTACTGGTGTAATTGCATATTTCAGTTCATTGGTTCATACTGGAATCGATACATGTTTACATATTTCCTTAGTTGAGTGAAGGTTGATCATGACATTTTGAATTTGAACCCAATGGAACAGATTCTGCATGTTGAGTTCAAAATGCTATTTTCACATGCATGGATCATTGTTCAGCAATCTTTTCACCTAGGCTCTTTCTCCATGTGAGTGACAGAGTAGATAGCCCCTGAATATTATTCTCCAGAATTCGAATCAAATAATAATGGATTGAATCCACCAGAACTAATATTCTCAGATGGATTGATCATCAGGTCATATACATTTTCATGTTCATGCAAATCCAGTTATTCATTCATTAAAAAAAACAGATTTGTTTTACATGCAATTTATATTTTTTTGAATCGTCGCAGAGAGCTTTCGATTGTTAAATCATCATTAGTGCGTACATGAAAGTAATTCTTTTAGAAAGAGAAATTGTTTGTATCAATGAAGAGAAAAAATGTTCACAGTATTTTTGTATGAAGGCGAATCGGTACCCACAATTACCTATCACAAGATTTCCATAATAGTTATTCATGTATTGAGTGCGTAAAATAGGCTTTTATGGACCGCAGCGTGTAAGTAAAGCCTGAGCGATAGCGAGGGCTATTTTACACGCCTAGGTCCATAGAAGCAACATTTTATGCACGACCAGTATATTTTATTGTGAATACTTCTTCACCTCTCAAGCATGATAGAAATAAAACGGTTCTTAAATACCTTTTGAACCTCTTTGAAATGATATTTGCTACTCTCATGATGGCCCTCTCTAAAAAGCATTACATGAGAGTGGTTTTACTTTTCCTCTATCTCTTACAATAATGGTTACAATTTGCTCATGTTCCAGACTGGTGGGTGGATATATAGGGTAGTAGCCATATTTGCTGTCAATACAGACAATAGTCATTACGAAATTCATTCCAGTGACGAAAAAAGTGTGAATTGTACTTCACCAGAAATCAGTAAAGCAGCTGATGAGGTTGAGAATAATTAATAATTTATTGTCCGTCGGGCGAAAAAGTGACATTTTACGCTCGGCGAGCGGTAAAGTAGTCCGAGGATGGTGAAGTGCTGTTTTACGCCTGCACAACTGGGCGAAGAAGTGCCATTTTACGCCCAGTCGTGCATAAACAGATTTTATACCAGTTCTTATGTTAGAAATTTGTTTTCACATTCTTAGAAGAATTTAAAATTGGTGGTTGTCTCAACATTGAGATAAAGTTATCAAAGAGTTTGAAAATTATCAACTAATTTCACATGTTGAACCTTCAAACATCCAGAGAGAAGTAATGATGAGCGTGAAGTAGCAATAGATTAGCATATCAATGTGAATTATGCATCGAATTGGAACCATAGATAGCCAAAATGTTTTATGTCAAATTTTTTCAACTGTGACACCTAGACAGTTGTGAAATTTAACTTTCAGATGATATCAGGTATTCAATGATTTCTATATGTTCGAAGGTATTTATTTATAGACTGTTTGTTCATTATCGAGATAAGAACACTTCTTCGCATCGAAATACACCTACACGAATCTGATCAATATTCGTATACTCAATCGAAATACACTCAAAAAAATGTTCGATTAGTATTCATGATGACTCTCGTTGAGCCATAAGAATATTGCTCAGATGTAATGAGAACTAATAACTGATGCAAACTAGACACTTCTTCGACAATTTACTGCAAAATGTATCAATTCATTAGAAGAATTCTATAATACTTATCAGCATAATGAAAAGGTAGAAACCGAACTGAAAATCACGACCTACTTTCCTGAACATCGAATTATATCCACTAGAAATATATATGCTTTAATTCATATTAATTATTACAGAATGAAACTGTTTTTCCATTCTTTGAACACTCGGTCTTGCGCACATTGACTCATTGGCATTCATCAATGGATGGTATTCACTGAGCAATGAGATCCTGAGATCTTCACGCGAAGTGGTGCTTGCCTAGGAAATCACGGTCAGCATATTGTTTCACGGCATGGAAACACCGAACATCAGCCACACCATGCGACGATAAAAAACACTCCAGAATAAATCTCCCATTTCAAAATATTGTTGACAGCTCAACTAGCATTTAATAGTAGAAAAGGAAAAGCCATTCATTATACAAGTTAATGCATATATCACGAGTGGATATAATTCATTGTTCTGCATGTCATTCGCTTAAAGGTAGGTTAATTGTTCTTCACTCATTTTCTACCTTTTCGTTGTTCAATTAAAAATCATTTATGTATGAATCATTTCCACTACTCAATAATTTTATTCCAATGAGCATTCAGAATAATAGATTCGATTATTTGGTGACTCTTCTTGTCAACATTATAAATACTTATTACTTTGGTCATGATATTTCATGTGGGAAACTAGAATTTTCAGTCCATTATACTATCATATATCTATTGTATATTCATTAAACACTGAAGTATATAATAGAATATTTCACAAAAAGGATTATAGCACATAAAATTACAGAGAATATTCGGATGAAGATAAATCAGATACAATTGTTAACAATAGGACATTGACAAAAAACACAAAATTTTCACGAATTTCAATATTCAACTACACTATATAAAAACAGTTATTTAAACAAATATTCTTGATATCAATTTCGAAATTTTTTAAATTTAATCAGCGCAACTCTGAATTCAACTAACTCAACTAACTAACTTCAAGTAACTCAATTTCAATCAGGTTATAGCTAAATGGTCAGGTGATATATTGTCTCGTAATTATGAATATCTGAGATTGAGGTGTAATGTCTTATATTAGATTGAATTTAACATGTAGTTTGATAAATGCATATTATTCATGGCAGAGGCATTATTCTCATTTCTATAAATAGAAATCTAGTGAAATAAAGGTTCAAGGACAGAGCACTGAGGTACACCAAAGTTGGATGTTGTGGCTTTTTTTCCACCAACCTATTTCTCCAGAAAAAGGTTATGCGAAACACATTCGAATGCCTTGGACAGATCGCACCTAGAAAGGATTGACTATGGTAGATTCGTTCTGTATAAATCCTAATCAATAATTTGATAGAAAGTTATTGTATTCAATATAATGGCCTATGTCTGTTATGGAGTAGGTACGTCAGGATTAGTTATATTCATAGATCTGATAATGAATTGACCCATTTGATCGGAGAGAAAAGGATCGCACACTCCTATTATTTGATATTCAGGAGCAATTTGTCTGATGATATTATCATTACAAAATGCCGAGTTAAAACTGACATTTGTTTCTTAATGAATAGTAATTTCAAGGGCAAATGATTCTAAAATTGATGTGATTTACAATACTGCATATTATATCAAATTGAAATTGATTTCGAAATCTCCCGTTATAATCTCTTCAAGATGATCAAGGTGAATCTGGAACCCGCCCACACATGATCTGTAGGAAGCAATATAACCACTACGTTCAAACCAGATATTTCTAGTGCACCAAATTCCGAATAAAGATCTTTGTTATATGGTGATGAAGATTTCGATACCAGATTTTCAGAACATACTGTCGTGCGTTCCCCAATATATAAATATAAATATTATATAGAGGAATTGAAAGCATTTGGACTGTATCAAAGTGAACGCGGGAGCATCAAATATGATTGTGAATACCTGTAGGTCGAGACTCCATGACTGTAGATGAACTGCGGTAGGCTGATATGTGGCTGATATCTTCTCAGGAGCTCCTTGGTGTTGCAACAGTCAGCCCAGCATAAAACTCGATTCTCAACCAAATGATGATCGATTAAAACACTTCTCTCAGACCAGAATTCAGTATTCGACGTTAAATATAGTTAAAATAACCATACACGAGTTTATAACAATATGGCGTGGGATCTCACATGGGATGCAAAATTATATATGTCCAAACTGGATAGTTCACGCCCAATTTTGCGCAGGTCATGACATTTCAGTCTACGGCACTCAATCATTTCTGATGCTCTGAGCACGATATGTACGGGTTGTCCGAACATATACAAACGCCGCCGTACTTGTTCGACAATAATAATAGCCGGTCGAATAGTAACCATATGTTGATGTGAAAGGAATAGCCAAAAACTCTAAGTGAAGTGATAGTGTTGAAAAGAGGAAAAATAACTAAAGTCATTTCCACAACAATAAATAGAATAATCTAATGAATTACAGAAGGTAGAAAACGATCAGAAAACACCTACATTCCTGGTAAATACGAGGCAGAATATTGAATCATATCCACTCATAGTCTATGCATCAATTCATATAAATGAATAAAAATGCAAATATTTCTTTCTTCGAACATGCGTTTATGCTCCCTACTAGACAGACACGCCTGACGATCTGTAGACCGGTTTCGGGCTTATTGGCCCTCATCAGTACAGGGTAGTCAACCGAGTAAAGATCCTGAACGTGTTCAATTAATATGACCACTGAAGTGATATTCTTCAATTCTATCCGACCAAGCTTCACGAAATTATTCCGAATATACAACAAACTTTCGTCATATTATAGGTTTCCTGGTGGCGAGATGGCGAACTGGTCTTCAACGAAACTTCCTACTTCCCGGTCCGCCGCCAATCACGAGGCATTCTGAGAATCGAGAAGCTGATGCGGTCGCATCTGCTAGCCATCTACAGCTGCGAAGCTGGCAACAGCAGGCTGCAGCCACCTTTGATAGTGCGGACGGCTATCGACATGTACCTGAGGCCGCTCGAAGTCACGCTGCTAGGCGATAATCCCGAGTTCAGCTCCGGAAGGAGATATAATGTAACATGCAGGTGCATCGGATCGAGGCCACCTGCGATCATCACTTGGTGGAAGGTGAGTATAGTTCTCGATTTGCTGTTCTCATGAAATAGATTGAGCCGCACAATTGTTGAAGTGGATATTGAGTTGCCGAACAGTTGCTCTTCCCTTTTGTTATCAAGAGATCAGGATATTGCAATAATGTTTCAATGACTCACAGCAAATAGAATCAATTTTCAGCTACAGAAAATGTTCGATATGATTAGAATTTTCAATGCAGAAATGAGCAAACTGAGGCAAGCAGTAATGTTAAATCATGTTTCTGAAATTTTCTGATCAATATATTATATTTCCCAATTATTTATGAATGTTTCCAATTATTCTGGCAAGGAAATGTGTTTTTAATATAGGTTAGAATCTAGTAGGCATTTCAATAATTTTGGGAGAAATATTGAATGACAGATCATAATGAATGCACCTAAAACTGCAACAATCATAAGCTTATTAGTACGACTATTGAGAAAACTGAACGATGCAGCAGAAATCATTTAATAATATTTCGGTCCAAATTTATAGATTAAACAAAAGTCTCATGAATATATTTGTTGATAAGGCTATGTTGCCACATCTTATTTTTATGTTGAAATCCTATCATATTGTTACGGACTGTGCAGTATTCCGATAATACCGAAAATCATTATCTCGGCAACGCGCGACCGACTGTGATTTATGACCTCACGATAACATCGGTCTCCGGAGTACCTGATAAGAGGACAATAGGAAATGATTCATACCCGTGGCAGTTTCTCGATAATAAACGGTATTTTTAAGAACTTCATTGAATATTCAAGATTTTTCTAGAAATAATGTTTTGTACCTATATGAAAGCGCAGTTTCGCAGACAGTTAGTTTAGAGAGAAAGCTAGTGTTGTGAACATAGCGAATATCGTAGAGATTTAACTAAATTTTCATTGAACTAGTTGTATGTCAAGTGTTCAGTGAAATAAATCACTATTGTACTGAGTGTTTAAATTAACAAACCCAAGTGGAAATATCGTGACAGTGGTGTAAGAAGTAAGGACTTTTGTGACTTTGGCTCTATGGTGAATACTAGGAGTACATCATACGACGCGATAGAGGACGTGATAAAAGTCATGCAAGATCAAATTGCGGAATCTGAAAAGCGCCGACTAGAAGGAGAGAAGTGCCGGTGAAAGCGCCGCGGCAAGAAGAAAAATTAGAAGAAGAAGAGCGCCGCCAAGAGGAAAAAAAATAGAGGCGCTGACATGAAGAAAAATAGGAAAGAAAAGAAGACTTCGAGAAGATGGTAGAAAAATAACAGTGAGCTCTAGAATAACAAGAAGAGAGAAGGAAAGTAGAACTTCCGAAAATTCTTGAAGAACAGAAGAAGGAACTGGAATATCACAAAACATTCTTCGAGTAATTTCTCCGAAAAACTGAAGTATGAATTGTAGAACTGAATGGAGACTAAATAAGTGACGGTGAGTTAAGGAGTGAAGTCATTGAAATGGATGCCAAGTTCAGACAAGGAGTAGACCGAGGAGTAGACACGATCAAAAAGGAAGTACAAAGCCTGATTGCCTCGCTCAAAATTCATGATCGTCGTGACAGGGTTGCCACATCAGAAATTTCAGTAAAACCACCAACTTTTGATCTTGGACCATGTATCGCAGGCAGTTTGAAGCTGCTGCCTCGGCCAATGGGTAGTATGGCCTTGAGAGGAAAGGCTTGCAGACAATACCTGTCGATCAACAAAACAAATATGGAGATCTGGTGGCTGCACTGGCGAGACAGTCATTTCATGCCGCTGGACATTCAGGCATATGGTAAACCTGAAATGGACATCTTCAAGACGTCGAGTGCTGTGTGGGTAAGACAATATTTCGCAAGCATGAAGCTCAGTTCACTGCTTACAGTCGTTTTCACCGACTCATGATTTAAGGTGGTTTATCTAAGGACCGCTTAAAAATTTAAGGTCCGCTTAATAAATTCGTATTGCACGGTATTGCTCTAAACAATCTGCAGAGCATCAGAAAACACTGTAATCGTTCAGGGAATTTCAACTATATTCGAGAAAGGAATGCCATTTGATGCTCAGGTACAGAGTGAGCGGGAGTTGTGGAGTTTGAATTTGGGTTCATTCATACAATGAACCATCGAGAAATGGTCCTGATTATACTCAACGAGGGAAATATTCATAATTGCGCAGAACAGGCAGATATAATAGAAAATAAAACTCCAATGCCGATAACTCCTTTAAAAAAAGATACTGCGGTAGATAATTGCCAGAGAATTCTCTCCAAAAGTCACTGTCTCTATTCAATAAAAAACTGTTTATTATATGGTCTACATAATTTTTTCGATGCAGATCGAAACATGAAGGTATCCCATACTCTCACATACTTTCTACATGAAGATAACAGTGAACCTATAATATTGATATTGAGAAGAGTTCTGATATTACTTCTTAAGATAAATACACTAAAACAGCATCTGATGTACCTATCACAAGATCACAAATGGAACCGATAGAATGAACAGCTAATTTGAAAGGATCTCCCCGTCAGCAGAACTACATCAGACAAATGTTGAATTATTGACCTTTTTCGAAATATTCATGCACATCCACTCGTCTTGAAGAACCTTATCCAATGTATGCCCAAATCGTCGTTGAATGTATCTTCCATGGGAAACCAGTGTATGTTGTCTCTGGCAGGATTGTGTCACCTTATATTCACCTTATAGGTTAAGTTTTGTTTGAACCTATATAATCGGCCGCTCATCTGAAGTTGATTTAGGTCCGTTTTTATAAACAAGTTTGAGCTCTGTTTAAGCTGAACTTGGTTTAGTTGCTAGAGAACCAGTGATTTGATTGGCTATCCAATAGCAACCGAACGAGGTTCAGCTTAAACGAAGTTTATACTCGTTTATAAAAACGGCCCTTAGAGGATAGTTTAGGGTGCGGTGCAATAACCGTGTGTAATTTTAATCGCTGCTTTAGTCTAAACTGTACTTGAATAGGTCGGTTCAAATGGCTGTAAGTGATTTTGGCTTTTGCGATACCAGCGGGAGAAAATACAATGTTGTTATTGTTGTTATTGGTCAATTCAAATCAAATCACAATCCCAATTGATGTGTGTGAGTGTGAGTGTGTATTTGGCATCGGTAAAAATACCATTAATCCCAATTGAAATCTACCAATAAAAATATTACGGTTTTTACTGTTAGTATCACCAAATTTAGAATCGCTTACAGTAAACTGCGGGGCCTAACTCTTCTGAATTTTATTTGACAGTTTGATTTTACCAACTTCCAAAGAATGAATAACGCGGGTTTCGAAACTAGGCTATTACGATACGCCTTTGCGTTTTATAATGACTTTATTAGGTAACCAAAACAGAGAAACACCTTTTCTAAATGAATGTTTTCGAAAAAGAAATCATTCAAAAAATAGTTCCGCAACCCGTTGACACCTCCGGTCAATCCTCAGGCTTCTCGAGATACAGAAACCATACTTTATGATGTATCAAAATGTCTAATAGAATAGTCGTTATATAATAACATTTTGTAGAGCCCAAAAAGCAGCAATGTAGTGATAATATTATTTTTTCAATGCTGAGACAACGCCAGAAATGATAAGAATAAATATTGTGGAATTTAATTTTTTCAAAATATTTTGATATCGCAACTTTTTCCACATTCAACTACATCCGTATGTTTTACCGCTTCCAACCAATAGGTACTCTCAGATTCGAATGTAATATACAAATGGAATCACAATGATAATCTTTCATTAGGTCGTTTTGTTCTTCCACAACAATTAATGGAGGTAATCAGAAGTAGATAATAGACAAAGTTTGGTTTCAGGAAGATTTTCTACGGTATATATCTTCAATCCGCTAATATTTTCTGCAGAAGAAAAGCTGAGAAGCTTTCGCAAAATTGAAGGTTATTCTCATCGCCATTAGGTATACGTGGATCATTCTTGTGAAGGTAGTACAAGAAGAGTTGAAAAACTGTTAAAAAATTAAGGAGATACAGATATCATTCGAATTAACTCAAAAGTCCTATTTCTGATAGGACAAAAGTCGGAAGTTAGCGATAAAAGTCGGATTTTCCACTCAAAAGCCGAAATATCGAGATATAAGTCGGAGTTCCGGAATAAAAGTCGAAATTCAGAAATGAAATTCCGAGTTCAGAGATAAAAGAGGGAATTTCAACATAAAAATGGAATTCTGAGATAAAAGACAGAATTCCGAGATGAAAGAAGAAATTTCGAGATTAAAAGTCAAAATTTCGACATTTAAGTTCAAATTTCGAGATGAGAGTATACATTTCGATAAAAAAGTCCTAAAAATAAGTGGCGCACTGCAAAAGTTAACCCCATTTTATAATTGATCATCGACCTGGTACTTGAATCTGTTAGTATCTGTTATTGTTCTTGCTTCACATCAACGATCTGTTAGAGGTAACTTCTTGCTTCATCAACAGCTTTGCTGTTGATAGTACACTTCATCATCAAACGAAGCCAGAGATGAATAGCAGATACAGGTCGATGAATGAAAATCAAGCTGGGATTATGAAATGAGGATCTTATAATTGAGTAGGGTTCGATGCAACCAACACTAAAGATTTTATCTTTTTCAGGTGAGAGAACCTCACAATGCCTATTATGATAATCCAGTAAAGAACTGTCATCACTTATGAACTTATTGAACTCTCTATCATTATTTTCATTGTGATGCTCATTGAAAATTGCTTCTACCTTTCCTTTACGAGCAATTCTTGGCAGGTATACTAGACTGGCCAAGACGGTTCACGTTTCAACTGTTAAACTTGTGACTGGCCAAACTTTACTTGATCATATTTTTTGTATCAAACGGCGAAAGGGTGGAGCTCACTACATACCTAACGAGGTATTTCCGGATATTCATCATGACAAATGGGGATGGATATTTTATCAACAGAACAACAGTGGTGTGAGGAGTAGATGAAATAAACAAAATTAAATCCATGTCCTTTGAAGGCTGTAAAAATCACCCAGTCCGATCCTGAGCAGGCTCGTCCTTCAAGATTCAATATTAACGTGCAAGAGAAGAGTAAATTTTTTCACGAACGGTTAAAAAAGTTGCCTTTTACGCTTTCAAATCTCAACACAAAGTTGAAGTTTTTTGAGCAATGTCATTAAGTGACAGCATTGCCGCTCGTGCGCGAAAATGAAGTCATTGAGTGACTGTGGCATTATGGAAAATAATACTCAGTGAATTATCTGACACATATACTAATGAAGCAGAAAGTACGAACCATGTAAGTTTGAACCTCCCACCAGAAATCGAGGAAAACTATGAATTATGATTTGATAGATTCATGACATGGTGCCATGAAATGCTTGAATGCTAAATGATATATCAAAGTAAATAGGTATCCTAAACTTGTCGCATTTCTCAAAAAACACCATTGAATATAAAGCAAAAATAAGTTCACTTGCTAGCTCGGGTTCGATCCCTGGGCGGGGCAATTATTTTTTAATACATACATAGTAATTTGCCCTTTTCTGTTCAATGAATGAATTATCAGATTCAATTTCATTATCATATAATACTGAATAATCAATTAAATCAATGATTAAGATGAAGGATATTATAAAATGTAAGTCAATTGAATGACGTTTCAATTTTTCTTGGCTAGGAACTGTGTTTGTGGAAAAAATAACATATGTGTGTATTTCAACCGCGACTCGAAAGTTTATCTGTCTTTATCGAGCGGCAATCTATCACTTTCCCCTCCAAATACACGAATAGCTAGGCAATTCACTTTGTAGAAAAAACTGACAGTGGTTTAGAGGAGTTATAACTCGAAATTAAGCTAAACTCAAAATTTAGTTCTCTTCGTGAAAATTACTTTCTCTGGATCCTGATCAGAATTTAAGACAAACATATTGTGTGATACATCATCTTATTTAGAAAATATCAGACTTCTCAGAAATTCAAAAAATTATATAGGAACATTGAATTTTCTTTCAAATAATTATTGTTTAGCATGACCGACCTCAACCGACCTCGTATTTCTTATAATAAAACTGTACTGGAGAGTTTCAAAGCTTTTCAGCTTTTCTCCTGCATGTAATTTAAGCGATTTGAAGATGATTACTGAAGGAAGGCTTCCTGAAAGCAAACTTTGTATGTATCGTGATACAAGGTGTATATTTGTCCCTATACCCATTTATAATAAGATATCCATGCTATTCATTTATATCTTGGTCATCCTGTATTATTTTCCGTTTTCCACCTACTACTCTCAATAACACGCCATCGTGTTCCCTGTATAAAATAGATATCCGGGTTTCTTCTGGAAGCAATCTGTACAAAATTCCAGGAAGTGATGATAATAACAAAACTATTATTTTTTCAACGGAAAACCCCCCTAAGTTACAATTAACGTTGGAAAATAAACCTACACATTTAAAAAATACAAAACTGAAGCAGTTACAAAATTCTCAAAGATACTGGAGAATATATAATAAAAAAAATTAGAACTTGAAACTAAATTCTGAATAAAACAATCAAAACTAACAATAAAACAAGGCACAAATTTGTAGATGAAATACATAATTGATTGCAGATTTGCAATGCAATTGGATTTTCATTTCACCTCTGGGTTTATAAAGAAATAATCGAACTGTTTTATAGCCATCTCTTTCAGATTATGGAATTTACACCCCCGGAACATATCGAACCGTATATTCTACCGTACCGGATTGTTTATATTTTTGACACTATGATATCTTCATAATAATGTAGAAATGCCAAAATATTGAAAATTAATTATACTATTTGAATCACTCAGTTTTCTCTATGGAAATTGAGATTGGATTCTGTTGATATATCTTATGAAAACTCTTATCTTCATCTCTATTGTTAGACAAACTTCAGAATTCAGCAGGAAAATAATCAGTATCTGACCAAGAATTTACACCAGAACTTTAATTTCATTAAGAACTCTGAATGAAAGTAATTTAACTTGAGTTCCGGGTATTTCAACTACTTAAAAGTAACTCAAATCCCAAACCAAACTGTTGCAATCTCATTATTTCAATCCGCCTCGCAGTTTTTCTAGATTATCCCAATTCATTTCAATAAATCTGAAGGATAATTTTACCGATTCGCTCTATTCCTGAAATGTTCCAAAATATTTGAATTTCTTTATCATTGATGTATTAGAATTGCATTTGATTATCTCATTATATCGCGTAGGTATGTAATATGTGAAATAAAAAATGAGCATTTCAACTTTTTGATAATCATTTCCAGTTTAGAAATCATTTCCTACAGATTACTTTTCACACACAATTTGATCATAGGAGAAAATTAGCAAAAATCCAAATATGTTCCATTTAAGTGATCTAGATAATAAATGTTTGAAGAATAGCTTATTCATTGATTTCTGTTTGTCTGGCAACCTGAATAAGTGATAATGTCTGAGTATACAGAGAGTACAGGATTTCCATCCATCCTTGACTCGAATTCAGATCGATGAGCTTATACTATTCTCGAAAATATTGTTTGCATTCCATTATTAGTTATTATTGGAGATTGTAACCGGTTCATGAAAAGTTTTCCATGTTACCATTGATATAATACCTGGTTTTCATGTGTCTAGACTCTACAGCAAATGTGCAGCAGCGTTTAATTAACTCGTTAAGGGCCATAAAAGCAAGTTACTTATGCCTGAAATACATACAGCATTTTATGCACAATTGGTATATCTAATATTCAATTGTAAATACCTATTTTAGCGCTCAAGCTCTAGGTACAGAAATATCGGAAAGATAAACATTACCATCAACACTATGCCAACTCTGTCTATTTTTCGAAACAGTTATATTTAGGCTAGTGAATATGATTATGATATCACAGAAAATCTGGTGATTTAATATGATTATGATATCACAGAAAATCTGGTGATTTGAGATGAATTAAGGTCCGTTTCCTATGAAGCGGCTGCCAATAGCGGCCGCCACGCGGCTGACGCGCAGCGGAAAGAAAGAAAGAAAGAAAGAAAGAAAGAAAGAAAGAAAGAAAGAAAGAAAGAAAGAAAGAAAGAAAGAAAGAAAGAAAGAAAGAAAGAAAGAAAGAAAGAAAGAAAGAAAGAAAGAAAGAAAGAAAGAAAGAAAGAAAGAAAGAAAGAAAGAAAGAAAGAAAGAAAGAAAGAAAGAAAGAAAGAAAGAAAGAAAGAAAGAAAGAAAGAAAGAAAGAAAGAAAGAAAGAAAGAAAGAAAGAAAGAAAGAAAGAAAGAAAGAAAGAAAGAAAGAAAGAAAGAAAGAAAGAAAGAAAGAAAGAAAGAAAGAAAGAAAGAAAGAAAGAAAGAAAGAAAGAAAGAAAGAAAGAAAGAAAGAAAGAAAGAAAGAAAGAAAGAAAGAAAGAAAGAAAGAAAGAAAGAAAGAAAGAAAGAAAGAAAGAAAGAAAGAAAGAAAGAAAGAAAGAAAGAAAGAAAGAAAGAAAGAAAGAAAGAAAGAAACTTTATTTAGTGCTACAGATAACAATGCCTTCTACAAAAAAATGCCATCAAGAGAATAGCAAGTAAGACAAACAATGGTTGGTCTCAGCAACAAGTCAGGAAGAATACAAAAATATACCTACACGCGAAGACAAGCATGTACAGATCTGATTATAAAATATGCGAATATATGGTCTACAAACATGTATGGAAAATACATATAGTAATACTACATATAAAATATACAAATGAACAGTTTACAGGCATGTAAAATTAGGAAATCACAAGATAAAATAAATTAAACATATACCTACACAAAAAATAATACAATTCAGGAAATCCTTGATTCACAGAAATTTTTTTCTCTCAGTAGACTCTCTAAGTATTCATCTACTGTATGAGGCTCTAAATCAATCAGATAGATTTCCAATGATTTCATGAACTTGCCAATGTGCCCAGCAATAGATTTTAATTCATGGGGCAGATGGTTGAAAAATTTGAGAGCACTATAAATTGTACCTTTCTCCGTAGATCCTCTATTATGTATAGGAAAGTCATAATCACCTTTATGTCTTGTAATGGAAGTGGGTTTTTCTATAAGATTCAAAATATCGAGGATGTTTCATTGAAAATTTAAGTGTTTCAAGAATGTTAATAGCAGGAACTGTAAGCAGACTGTTTGCCTTGAAGATCCCACGATATGAGTTTCTGACTTTGATATTGAACATGACTCGGAAAACCCTATTTTGTTTAACTCATGACTACCGCCCCAAATGGCGATACCAAACTTGAGAGATGAGTTGAAATTGGCATAGTATACTGTAAGAAGGACAAAGTTATCCACACTTTGCTTCAGTATCCGAATGGCGAAGATAGATGAAGCTAACCTTTTACATAAAATCTCAATATGATTTGTCCATTTCAGAGTCGCATCAACGGTGATGCCAAGGAATTTCACTGCATTGCTACAAGTCAATATTTGATTGTCTTCAATCAAAGAATCAGGTATCTCCATCGTGTTACTGTTCTTGAACAAAAATACAATTTGTTTTGGCATTATTCAAAAACAAATTGATTTCAGAAAAAAATGCTCTTGTTCTATTGAGTATTGTATTTCCTCCATGAATAATGTGCGGCAAGTCTGGGCCATTTAGTAAAATATTCGTGTAATCTGCAAAACATACCAGATGAGAGGTCAAGGGATTTGTAGGAATATTATCAACATCATTCACGAAAATAATAAATAATATAGGTCCAAGGACACTTTCCTGAGGAACCCCGTGTGACACCTCCAAGGCGTCACAGCGCAAGGTAATACCATCGTGTCTCAGCTCTACAAATTGTTTCCTTTCTCTTGAATACGATTTAAACCAATCATTCCTCTAATTCCATATTTATACAACTTATGGAGCAAAGATTCGTGGGCTTCGCAGTCAAACGCCTTGGAGAGGTCCAGGAAAATTCCACAGGAGAGATATCTTCTTTCAATTGCATTCAAAATTTCATTGGTGAAATTGAACAGTGCTGTGTCAATAGACCTATTTTTAAGATATCCATGTTGACAAGATGAAAATAGGTGAAAAGTTTCAAAAAAAGATATCAATCTCCTGGCCATCATAATCTCAAAGATCTTTGAAAAGCATGTCAGGATGCGGATTGGTCTGTAGTTAGTCATTTCTGAAGCATCTCCTTTCTTAAACAAAGGTTTGACAAGGGCAGTCTTCCAAATTTCTGGAAAAACACCTTCCTCGAATGATTTGTTCAATAAATATGTGAGAATTTGGGCTATCTGATGTGAACATGATTTCAAGGCAAGTATGGGAATTTCATCTATTCCTGAGCCTTTTTTTATTTTTCATATTACCTATAACTGATAATATCTCTTCTTCTGTTACTGGATACGAAAACAGTGTGTGGCTGTGAATGGGTATAAGTTTATCAAAAATACCAACATTCGTCTTTGGTTGTGCTTTCAAAATATCTGATACATTTCTGATGAAAAAATTATTCAAATCATTTGCCGTGTTTGTTGAAGCTTTTATTGTCGATTCCTGATTGCATTGTGAACCAGTTAATTTTTTTTCAACAGCCCACATAGTCTTTGATTTATTATCTGATTACATGATTTTATTGCGATAATATGCTTTTTTTGTATTTTCAAGAATATTATTATATTCTTGTTTCAGTCTGTTGTCATCTTTCTTGTAAGTTATATCATGTCTGGTCAACAACTGGGTGACTTTCATGATGTGAATGAAGGCTTTATGACAGTTTCTTTGAAAGCTTACATATTTTTTTATTATTTCGCTCTTGATTGAATTAATTTCGAGAGCTCATCTATTTCTTGACTTATTCTTTATGAACATCAGTACTTTTTTCCTTCCATTGGTTCATTCAAGTTACTCAGTGAAAAAGTATACTGTCCATCTTTCTGTATCTTCTTCGATTTATAATGGTTCGCCATTATCTGAGAAAGCATCTACGAAGCCATTTGCGTTATCTTCATCTTCTTGTATCGTCGCGTTATTGACAATTGTTGTTGATTTTTGCTTATTTGTTACTTCACCGACAACATCCTTCTATGTTTATAACATGCATAATTCTTATTGATCTTCTGTCGGTGGTAGTCTTCTTCAACTTTCTTCATCAAAGAATTCATTTTGTTCCTGACCGCATTTCATATTCTGACTCTATATATTCATTCGATTTATTTTCAAGTAATATTCGATGTCATTTTCTTCTCCTTATCATTATTATGATAATTCCTTTAGTGATTCAGAAATTCTTTCATCACAACTCACAATAGATAAATCCTCCTTATTTTTTACATATTATCTCAATTTGTATGAGATATTATTACAATATGTTACGTATCGTTTTCTGCATACACATCTCAGTAGGTATGTCTTTATTTTCATCATTCATTATAATTTTTCTTCACATTTCTGTGATATGACGTAGCGAAACAAAAATTAACGTTACGAACTTGGGGAGATTTTTTGATCATAGTGACAAAAATACGGCGATGTTACGACGTTCTGTTCGGTTGTAATCGAGCCGCTCCAGGAATTTTCCATCAACAATAAAGAAATTGTACTATATTTGTATATTCGAAATCATTTCACCATTGTCGCGATGAACATGAAAGTCAAAAAAGTTTTACACATAACCATAATATTATGTCCAAAATAAGGTTGTACTTATGCCTGAAGACACACAGATTTACATGCTCTGAAAGGGTTACATAAACATTACCGAAAACCTTCATTGTGAATTCTACAAACGAAGAAAAGTTTTCGTGTTTTCGTGAAATGGACTGGGCGCGGTCACATTATTTCCAAAGTAGGGCAATGCTGGGAATACGAACGTTCAAGTTGCCACCTTCGGGATTATTTTAAAAAGATCCAGACTTCGTAACAAGAATTATCGTCCTCAACAATACAGTGAAGATTATATTGTGAAAGAAACAGAAACAAGATTAGCAAGGAATATACGAAGTGTTCCATGTATCTAAATCCTACGAGGGTTGCTTTGTAACTGAGTTGGTGGTTAAAAACACTTTTAAAAACACGACGAACCAAACCCGCTTGTTCTCATTGTCTCGAGCAGAATTTCATCGATAACATGTATTTTCCATATCAAGTGGAAAATAGACCTATTGAAAACAACAGATATCACAGTGAACGTTGATATCAAATATCCGTGTTTATTGAATTGAGAGATCGTCTACCCCGATAATACGACACAAACCTCGACAGAAGTCCGATAAATTACGAGTCGGAAACTCGGTAAATCATTACTAGTGAATAGAGAAACTTCGATTGATAATGCAGTTGAATCCACCAGCGTTAATCTCAACATGATTTGAAAATACGGCGAATGAATTTAGGATTTTTCGTTGCAGCAGGTGAGGAAACTGAGTAGATCAGTACCTGATGGGCTTCTCCTGCATAGTTGAATTCCCACTTCGAACACTTTTCAACATGCTTTTTTGTTCGAAGAGTCCTTGATGACACCATGCATCTCATAGGGTCAGCATTCACGTTCTCAATCTTGGAAATAAAAATCGACATCATCTGTAAAAGGCAGATATTGATGACGTATTGTAGATCGTACGGGAGAGGTCGTGAATGCTATGCAGCCTCTAGAGCACCTTGACTCATCAGATCTTTTATACATAACCCTCGATCTATTGGAGGCCCGAGACTGCGATACTTCGTAAAGAGTTTATCAGTTTCCTGGGATCAAGTGCCTCGATCTTCAAGATCTTCTATGCATAACCCTCAATCCATTTGAGACTCGGGGTCCCGAGACTCCGTAAAAAATTATCAGTTTCCTAGGAACTCATTCTTGACATTGGAAGGCGTTAAGAAAGCCCCTTTCTAGAACTTCAGCCTCTTGCAGCAAAGCTCTGGGCATAGGTGAAGCGAATGTTCCGCAAATTCAGGGAAGTTTTAGCAGCAGCAACAATTATGTATCTCTGATTCTCCTTTTTTTTAGAGGTGATACCTCAGCGGGCAGTATCCAGTGAGGAGTCCCGTCATCAATTGCAAGTTTTCCTTGTCTAATTCGAGAAGTTGTTGGCTTTGGTTGGCGAAATGCCCACTAGCCTTTTCGCTTGTCTTTATCCTGGGCACTTTATTGCAGTGGGATTTCATTTTATGTGTTTTCCAGCGTCGAACCTCTTTTTTTCTCATAACAATTTTGTATTTTCCCCTGCTTTGACAAGGCCTTTAACCCCCTTTGGACCTGAAACCTACATCAAAGTGACCTGGTTGTTTGCTGCCAGTTGTCTCAGAGATTGTTCACAGTCTCAAGTCAGCTTAGACTTCAGGGCTTTCACTGCTGATGCGTGTCTATCTTGATATAATTTTGTGCCGCTGGAGTGTCCTTTTCGAGGCATCCCTGAGCCTATATTTCCAAAGCATATACTTCTGTGAGGTATTTGTGAAATTCTGCTCTGTACCGCTTACTCCAGCCCTTATATCCATATTGTATTATTTCAAATACCTATACATGAAAATTCATCAAGTAGCTTCACCAATCAGAGAAATATTAGAATTTCCGTAGTAACCAATTCATATTGTCACAAACTAACGAAACGCAACGAAGAATATTTCAGTTCGATAAATAACCTCGGTTTATTTCAATCTGACATTCATATTGAATGAAACCAGTTGAATATTCTGAAGATACGTATTCTATATCAGAAAACTTCAATATTCGCTCCACTTTGAGACAATTATTTCAGAAGAATTATGATTAAATGATGATATGAACTGAAAAATCATTATCTTGCAAGGATACGACATATAATTCAAGTCAATTTTTTTCAAATCTCGAATATCTCTTTTCGTTTTCGAGATATCAGCTGTTGAAGTCATGAAATCCATAGCCAAATACCTTGTACAATAATAGGTTTCGAGTGCTGAAGATTTGAATTGGGAGACTGTGAGCTATCCTGTGCTCGTATAAATGCATGAATGTCTTCAGGATGTCTTCGTTTCCGAGACATTGTAAGGATGACGACTTGGATCTTGTCTAAGGGCGATGCCTTCCTTATTTTTTGACATGAGTCACATCACTTCCAACGTTCGCGATGACCGCAAATCTTTATCTTTGAAAATAAGCGAGATATCCCGTAAGGACATAAAAAATTGGACAACCTGTACATATATGCTGTGAAATTCATATCAACTGAAGAATTTCAAATCTCTTGTGTTCAGGTTCTTTAGTGAACATAATATTACACATATTCAATTCGAACAACTCTTTATATAGTTGGGCATCAAGTTCTAAATGTTGATAAACAGTTCATGAAAATAATGATTGTTATATCGATAATTACAATTCGGAGATCATAATCTCCTCAGTTATCGGGGTCTTGTTAACCGATCATGATCACAATTATAGGAATCCTATGAACTTCCGTCACTAATCATTATTGCATGAACTCAGATGAAAATATGAGAGTAATGAATAGCTTGAATTGAAATAATAGAATAAGTATAGATATATCAACTTGATACAGTAATGCCCGCATGATTTTATTCACCTAAAATTCACAAATAACCTTTATTAGATTTGTAATCTTCACTTTGACAGTAATTCACTTCGGATGAGAGTGAAGGTTATAATTTGAAAAAAGAAATGATAGGTACAGTTTCTGTTCACACCAATTCCTTATTATCAATAAAAGCTTTTTTGATTATGATTAGCTCATCATCATTTAAGTTGATTTTATTGAGAAAAAAAATTGATTTTTTTAATGTAATGTAATGAGTAGAATCTTGAAACCGAGCTGAAGACCAAATATAATAATGAAATCTCACATCTGAATAATACTTCTCGTCTGAATGAGAGAAAGAAAGAATATATATGTTAGGTGATTAAACTCAGTTATTACTTTCACAATCACATGATTCGAGAGAGTTAAGTTCAGTCATACCGTGATCACCACGGTTTGTTTTCAGTAGCGGATTCTTTGTCGACAGACATCAGAACATACTTTCTCCATTTTTGCCAAGTCGTCGAAAGACATTGCAATAGTTATTCTTCAGGCTGAAAGTGAAGCTCAACAGTGATTGTAAATGTAACTTGTACAGTTGAAAGTATTCTCAGTTCAAACCAGTCAGTTTGCAAGTGTCGCGAATTCCAAGTATTGCATACGAGGTGACAAGTGATCCAGATATGTTTTTATTATTTTTTGTAATCATAGGTATGTGGGTATATAATAAATGTTTTTATTATTATTATTATTATTATTAGATACCTAATGTGTAAGTTGCCCTATGCCAGTCTATAATTGCCTGTAGGAAAAGATTTCAGTTCATTGACCCAAAAGTGATTTAAAAGGCACACGGTAGGGAATTATACCATTCTCAACTGAAGGTGTCGTTTGTCGGATAGAATCCAGGGTTGTATTCAAAAATATTGAAGTATTTGACGTGGGATTTTTTGATTAAAAAAAGGGAATGATGAAATAGCTTTGTGTATTGATGATAACCTGTATGATTGTATAGACCCGATTTTGTATTCTTTTAAGTGAATCAATATGGTTCCTTCAGGAGTAGTTATAAATCTTGATGATATTCCTGTATATCAGTGAATCACCATAGTTATCATATAAGTACTCCATATTTAGATAAGTTAACTCACTGCCTTTGTTTCACTCACCTGTGAGGCCTTACTTTAACAACTGTAGCTAATCACCTCACATATAGGACAAATCCGCTCGGCCGATTCAAAAATTAATTCAACATCTAATCAACTAGTGAGGTGTGCAGCATCAAACAAGGAAAATTGTCATATGACATTACATGTATTATATATGTTGTATATGGATGTCCACGCCCTGTAGATGAGATTCGTACCGCATTGACTCACGTCGAGTCATAAGGTGATGATGCAAGAGATACAATCATCGGAAATTGAGGTGGTTAGATAAGGGGGTTGATGTGAAGGCATTGTGGTGAACGGGTGTTTTGATGAATAAATGTCATGACCTTTCGTCATCATCAGTGACGTAATAGTCTAAAGCGATTTGCTACTATTTTAAAAAATATAATTTGCATGGAGATATAAATCTGAGTTGTTTGAATTAGACTTAAAGTAATCTAGTGTGACAAAGAGCAGTTGTCACTGAATCACTTGGCTGATGATCCGAAACAGATTGCTAGAGTGAATTATGATCCAAAAACTTCTCTCGAAGATGGTCGCAAGAAACTTCAGTTAATACGATCGTACTCTCCTCAATTTGTCACCTGCCTAGCATGACCTTGTCCTTTTTCGGAAGGTGGCTGCAAATAAATACAATTTCGGTACGAAATTACTTTTCACTACTGGAGAAACTAGTTTGTCGCTTCCGTACAGTCTGCCAAAACAAAAGGACACTATCTACTGTAACGGTCCAGAATGATCAAGGAAATTGGTATATAAATCCAGAAAACATCTCACTCATTCGATGACGCATTAATTTAAATTCATGTAAGACACAGGGACACAGCAATGGAAGTTATTCTGTGATATCACCAATGTTGGTAATATAGATATACATACGAGGTATTTCAAAGATGAAGTTGCTGAAGTCTGAATGAGATTTCGCTATGCGAAATAAAGGAATAATATCATATGAATAGGTATGCACGGTAGGAAACTTGGGTGTAATTTCAATCAAATGGATTTCAGAGCCATGAAATCAACACCTTAAGTTTTACAATTGACTGTAAAGTGGTGTCAATTTTGATCCTGGCAAAGATTAATGGCACAGATGTATGATGAAATAGAACGATTTTGAATCATGAAATCTTAATAAATACCGAATGTTGAAGAGTAAATCAGAATAGTAGTATCATTCACGTCAACTCAAGAAAAAACACGCTATATATGTAATTAACGTCAGATTGGCGGTGGCGGTGTATGGATAATCAAATTTGGTGTCAGTAATCACCAGATATGATATAAATAAATTAAAATATTGTATGTCCTGAGAAGAGTCCGAGAAGATACTTCTTCGCTGACTCTTTTCAAACTGTTACAGCCAAAAAAATTGACAACGTAATAATGTTGCTTTGCTTCTACAGAAGAAATAACGAAACTGAAACCATATTATTCCAGCTGCGAATAATTTGTCTGTGAAACGAATCAGGTTCGCTGTGATAGCAATCAAACATTGAATTATTTCAGCCACCCTGATATGTTTCTTTTCCGAGATAACAAAATAGCTCACTGTGACAGCGTAGAAGTTCTCAGAGATGATAACCCAAGGACATTGATAATTGTTTTGAAAAAAACCTTGTAGCTTGGAAACAGACTGACGCCTACAAGCAATAAGCTCGAGAAAGTTGTGGTGGTTTCAGATTAGAGAGTATATTTTTCTGTGTCTATACAACTACATTTATTATTCGAAAAATAGTCCGGTTAAACCGAAAACTGAAAAAATTGATTTTTCCTACGACCACGTATTAAAACGTCAATAATCACATTGTTTTATTGTTCACAAAGTAGCTCATATCAATATGGTATTGTTTATTTGAAAAAAAAGCACTAGTGATGATATGAAAAATATCACAACGGTCGCCTGAATTGATATAGAAATAATTAGGTATGTTGTGAAGGTACTCACTGTCAATATAAGCGTTCTCAAATCGAATTCATATTGTTTATTGAAATTTCTGTCTCGTTTTGAATTATACCGAGAACTCTTTATCTATTCATTTCAATGTGTCTGATACATAACCTCTGAATTCACATTAAAACTGGAACCTATACTCTTTGCTGAAACTATTTCGATGTTGATGACAAAGGGTTAGATCATTCAAAAGAATATGGCTACATTTTCATGCGCGGCTTGCTGCTTGCATAAGTTTGATATCACAGTATCACCAACGAGAAGATTTTTTTGTATCACGGATGTTTGCAAAGAGTCAAGGACTCACTAACTCGAGTAACTCGTACGCGCTTGCGAACTACGTACTTCTATGGTTCTGTATTCCTGGTTGCGTGATTACTGGCGCTAGCAGGCCTATGGTGTCAAGGTTGTTTATGTACGCTGGTATTCAAATATCATCTTGAATATGGAAATAAACAGTACTTGATATTGAATCAAAACCACCTAAAATTCTAGAGACCGCTCAAGTTACATTTTTGACAAGACCTCCCGCGAAATGAAAGTTTTCGGAGTCGTGGGAAAAATTGTGTACAAAACTCGTTGGAAAGTGCATTTCCTTCACTCGTTACTTTTCCGCACTCACCGATACGCGGCTCGTGCTAAACGACTACTCGTGTGAAATATGTGACTCTTCACACTTGTTGTGTAATATACTATATATGTCAAAATGCGATTATATAGGACATTTCAAGTTAAAATGAATTATTACTAAAACCATGTACCATTATCCAGTTACACCCGGTATAAGACATGTTTTTCCTGGTAAGGTTTCCAATCTATGTTGAGCGGGATTCACAGCTGAAGTTTTTGTATTTTGCTATTTACGTTTCGTCTTTTGATTGGTGAAGCAGATTCTGAAATCAAACTGACGTAAAAAGCTGAAAATTCCCAGCTTTTTGCGTTGCGAAATGAGAAACGCGAAGTGTGATGGTTATTTAGTCGTCTGGTGCTGCTTTCATTAGTGATTTAATCTACTGAATGAAAAATACCCTTTCTTCAAATATAAGGACGGATTTATTTTCAATTACAAAACGAAGCAATGTTTGTTACCTTCTGTTTGCATAGATATTATTCATTAAATTATGGAGTCAGGATTAAATAATTGAAAATCTCATACTTTTATAAAAGTAGAGGTTGTGGTAGATTGAGATAGCAAAACTGTTTTTGTTGAATGTGAATGCGCTTTTGCGTCAGTTAGATTCCAGATTTTACTTCCCCAATGAGAAGACGAAACGTAAGAAAGCAAAACGCAAAAAATTTGATTTTTAATCCCGCTTTTAACGATTCAATTCTTGTCGATTGGTTGATTTATGTTAAACTCGAAGTGGATATTCGCGAAAATCACGAACCAATAAATTTGACATGAAGGTGATCAACAAACATTTCGTATATGTTTTCAATGATAACTTGTAAATTTCCAATTCACATTTTAGGGAAGAAAGAACTAATCCAAAATATTTGAGAGGGTGCTATCATTTATAGAACACAAAACAGGTATTTTATATGGATTTTATGGATTTATTATGGTTTTAAAGGCTTTTCAAACCATCTCTGCAAAATCAATGGGGCCACTAGATTGTAGATTGTAGGGGGGTCATTAAGGCTGTGCAGCCTCTCAAGCACCTCGACCTATTGGATCTTTTGTGCATTATCCTCAATCTATTCGAGGCCCGGGATCCGAGGCTTCTTGCGAAGTTCATTAGTTTCCTGGGAGCTAGGTTCCTGACATCGAAGTGCTCTAAGAAGGTCATTTCCAGGAACTTGAACATCTTGCAGAAGAGTGCTGGGCAATCGCAAAGCAAATATTCTGCAGTTTCAGCGAAGTTCTCGCAGTAGCGGCAACTATCACTCTCTGTTTAACCCATCTTTTTGAGGTGATACTCAGAGGGCAGTGTCCAGTGAGGAGACCCGTTACCAGTTTCAAGTCTGTTTTGTCCAACTCGAGAAGCTGTTAATCTTTCTTTGGCGAGAGGCTCCCTAGCCTTTTCGCTTGTCTTTGTCCTGACACTTTATTCCAGTTAGATTTCATTTCATCTGCTTCCCAGCGTGGGAACTCTTTTTTCTGGTGGGCTCTGGAAAGTCCACAGAAGGGTTCTGGGCCGAGAATTTGTGTATTTGCTCCTTTCTTGGCAAGCCAGTCTGCTTCTTCGTTGCCTTCAACTCCCTTATGACCTGGCACCCACATCAAAGTGACCTGGTTGTTCGCTGCCAGTTGTCTTAGGGATTGTTTACAGTCCCAAGTCAGCTTAGACTCACAAATGTATGATTTCAGATATTCGAGTGCTGCTTGGCTATCTGATAGAACATAGATTTTTGCCCTTCGAGTGTCCCTTTCAAGGCATTCCTGGGCACATATCTCTATAGCATGTACTTCTACTTGAGATGGTTGGGGTGTTACCAAAGGATTTTGAGAACCTGAAATTTCGCCCTGTAACTCATACTCCAGCGCTTTCACCCATCTTGGATCCATCAGTATACCACACTAATGCATCCCATTCCAGTTGAGGTCCGGTTTCTGTGCAAATTTGGTAGTTGTTTATGACCACTTCAAACTGCATTTCGAAGTCGTACATAACTGGCATGATATCTGTCAGTTCAGACATGGATTCTAGGGAAATATTTGCCAAAATCTTCGAGTGTCTAATCCGATTTCCTGATTTGAAAGTATAGTCAGTTATATTTCCAGAATGCCCAATATTGAGATGAGTATCTAAATAATATAAGGAAAAAACACTTAAAAATCGAGAAGCATTGTTCAAAGCTGGTCTCATCATACTTTGTGGGATAGATGTGGAACACACATAAATAAACTCCTGTTTACAAACTTCAGCTCTAGGGCAGCCCTCCTATAAAATTAAAAGAAGTGTATGGATAAGTTGAAAGTGAAAGTGTGAATGTATTAAATGTCGCGTGTCGCAAGCTTGACCGTCTACACAACAATCAATGCAACACATTCCCGCGACCTGGGGGTCGATTTTCGAATGTCAAGTGAAATTTGTCGAATTCGACATATGTCGATGGAAATTGTCGCTCCACACTGAACTGTGGCATTCTCCATTGGTTTCGACCTCAAAGTCGCATGAGACAAATTTTGTCGAATATAATGATCTGGCAACACCGACATATGAAGATATTTTATGTTTTATGCCTATGTGCTTTGGTCTTGTTCACAAGTTGTTTTGACCTTTGGTACTTTCACCAAATTCATATCTCAATGTGAATGGTGAAGAAATAATATAAATATAAAAGCACCATGGCCGTCGAATTAGTTATTGCACACAGAATCGTTGATTAATTTGATGAAAGAAACAGAAAATGAGCTCTCTAGTTAAATCTTTAGACAATCTGATTGTTTTACAAACCCATCAGATAGAGTCAAAAACGGATTTCTATATGCCTTGTCGGTCCCGAGGACGTTGATTATGTTCTTGATTTTCAAAATTTTCTATCGCTTCGCAAAATCTCAACCATGAAAATTCATGAGAATCTATCAAAATCGTTTGTGTGGATTCGTATGTCGCATTCGACATTGATTGTCGACTGCTTTGACACCATTCGACAATTTTTTCATTTTCATTTTCGAATGCGATATTCGAGAATAGACAAATACAATTCTTGTTCGACGAAGAGAATATCTCGCATGCGACATTAAATGTCACGGTTTGAGAATAGACCCCCTGGTCGCAGCGTTTTTGTCGCAGCGACCAGAACGCAAGCATGGCCCTGGTCTTAGTGTAGTGGTGCATCTGCTCATATTGAGATATCTTAAATATAGGCAACACAAGTTATTATTTTGAAATTCACAATATAATCATAATCCATAATAACAATAAATATTTTATATGGATAGAGTATGTACCAAGGAGTTGGAGATTATGTGGTCTACCAGTCATTCAAATTAATTTATATCAATTAATACTTATCCAATTCATAACTTATTTATTTTGAATGAAGATTTCATTACATCAAGCCTATATTGTGCTCACTCTTGAAGTTTCCATGTGATGACTTTGAGATGTTCATTGAAGTAATCGCATTATTTTGGTCTAATTCTTCTTCTTGATGGTCCTGAAGTGAAATGAAGGTTTTCATCACAAACAATAAAAGAGACACAAACTACAGTTAAATCAGATTTTATTTGTTTGATTCAACCTGAAAAGGTACATACCCAAGGTACCTTCAATTTGCCATTTACTTCAGAAATCCACTTCTAGGAAGTACTAACTACAAACTTAAATGTTTGTGGTAATATTTTTTTTTTTTTTTTTTTTTTTTTTTTTTTTTTTTTTTTTTTTTTTTTCTAACCACTATCCTAGTTGCCTTAGCAACCCTCAGAAGTTTTACGGAGTAAACTTGTACGAGTTAGGATAGCGGGGACCTTACCTTTTATAGTGGGATCCGATACCACTTCTGGGGCCATTGGAAAAATTCCGCCGTCGATTGGGATTGAACCCACGACGGGCAGCCGGCTGATTAAGAGATAGACACCTTAACCGCGCGGCTACCTGGCCCCTTAAATGTGTATATGTATTTCTATTTTCAACAGGATATTAAATCTTTTACACAATCCTGAAGTTGAAATTTTGGATTTTGTGCCAAAGGAACGATGTCTGTACGGTAGAAAGAACGCTGAGATACTGAACAAATCTTTCTCGATTTCCTCTTTACGACAATGTGAACTTGCTGCATGTTTCAAAAATATCCGTAACCAGCTAATAAACACGAAATAATTCCGAAAACTTTTCACAATAATTCAAATTCATTGAAAATAATACGAAAGCCTAGCAAATACAATGCTAAATTGCTTAGTTGATCACTTTTGAGAGGCTTCGAGGATTCGTCACCAGAGGCCGCCCACTTTGTGATTTTCGCGAATAGGATGGTGAAACAGCTTCCTATTAAACAAGCATTAGAATAAACTGTAGACTTTTGCCTACTTGATTTTATACCGTAGTAATATTTCCTGAAATGATCAGAGATGGCGCCATACCTTGTGTCGGTAAAACAGAAACTATGCTTCTGTCAGTGTCTTCTGTTTTAGGGTTCTAGGATAAAAAATACCGATAAGAGTAGGTAAACATATTGATAATTATTACAGATTGACTGAAGATATACTGTTTCAATGTCGTTTCAATTTAAGCCTGTCAGATTGCAACCACAGAAATACATATGCTACAGAAATATTACTTGAAATTCGATCTTACCACCATCTTCATTCAAGTCGTGGAAATATTACTACCTTCTCAAACGGTCTACAAGTTTTTCGGAGAAACAATTGAAGATCTGATTCACTATACTATTTGTTATACCTGATGATTATTTCTTTCGCCAGATTTATTTTTGCGTTTAATCAGGTCACGACTGTACGCTCAAGATTCTAACGATAACAAATAGGATAATCATGGAAATGACATGGATCCGAGTTAGATTATATAGGTTTTCTCCTGGGTCTTTATGTTCATTTTTATGTTACTGTTGATTCATCATTTATATAGGGTAGTTACCCAAAAATCATTTATCCATCGTGAAATTACATTTTCTAGAATGGAATTTGTATCGGAATGCTTCAGTTACATTTCTGAATCATATAATATTGTGGCCTACTTTATTATACTCAAAAAATGAAATTTAAAAAATAGAAAACATGTGCTGACGGCAGCTGTTCGCCGGAGAACAGATATAGTGAGTTCGGATTCAGTTGGCTCAAAGATTGAAAATTCAGATTATAGAGGGCGCCACTCAATTTGATAGAAATATATAATATATTTGGAAAATTAAGAAACCAAATACCTACCTTCAAACAATACCTGAATTATAGAATTACATTTTCTTAGATATCTGGGTTGGACAAATAGAAGAATAAAACCATATCACATACAAATATATAATAAAAACACCATCATGGACAAGGCAAAAAAGTATCATGAATCAATGCGAGAATCATATCAGTGTGGTTGTAAAATAAATCAATAAGATAAATATATCATATCACAAATACATAAATTTATATACCGGCTGTTATACCTCTTAAATTAACCCGAATGAGATGTAAACAATTGGTAGGGTTCAACACCTGTGATCTAGATCCGCTGTCGCATAGTACTATGTGAGAGCTTCACAAAAAGCTCTAGAGGTATTTATGAAATATAATATAATGATATGATTGATATCTACAATTGAGTATTAAAAAAATCTTCAAAAGTATATACACACTGAGGGAGTAAAAAACCTGATGTTGGGTCCATATGATCCTCCACAATGTCCCAAATTGTGGCCCCAATCCGAGGTCCAGCTGGTGTAGTTAAAGACGAAAACGAAGACAGGAAGACAACAGGAAACAGCTCAGGAAAACGAAGAGAAGGCAAGAAGGCTCGAACTCCCAGGTCAGCCAGGGGTCGATGGTGCAGCTCAGCTGGTCGCCAGCCTCTACCAGCTACTACTGGTGGTCCCCATCTGGTTGTCTCTCGACTCTGGCCAAGATTTAGAATCGACTCGGTGTTGGCCCTCGTGGGAATCTTGACCAGAGTCAAGAGTTGCCACAAGAGTCGTCGGCCGAATGCCAGGAGTCTGATGAAGGCTAAGCTGTACCCTTGTTGTCCCTAACACCCTTATAAAAAATAGCCTCATGACAGGACATGCGCAAAAGAAAAAACCCAAAGAAAAAATAGGTACCTATATTTTCAACCTGATCGATATAATTGCTGGTTCATAAGTCATAACTTACCTTCTGAGAAGGGAGGTAAAACTAGAAGATAGTCAAAACAGCAAATAGGACTAACAGGACATCAGGACAAAAATGGCGGTGTTCCTACCGCATGGCAGTCTCCCGGTGGTCGGCACAAATCCCCATAAAAAGGCTCCAAAAACCACAAATGATGGGTGCGACTTGAACTCGGCCCAAACGGCTCTTACACAAATTCCCCAAAAGGGTTAATTCCCGGTTAAACACACCGAAAAAAGAATTCTCAAAAACGAGTCAAGCGCACCTCATCATGGCCACACAGGAAAAAGCCTCGAGGTAGCTGTTCGAGGATGGATACTTTTTTATTTTATTTTTTTTATTCATTAAGTAATCTACAGAACAGGCAGTTCCAATAATCGATTACAATCTTAAAAACTAAGTAAATCACCATTCTCAAAATGATATAATGACTAAATTAACTCCAAAATAAATTACCTGAAGCAAAATCAGAGATACATTCAGTTGAAAATGACAAATGGACCTTTTTCATTTGAATTGGCTTTCAGTTACAATTCGTATTTACTGCTAAGGATGACATCTCAATTTCAATTTTTTTTTCTAAATGTTTTTACATTGGATTTAACATAGAAATCTATATTCCTCAAACAATTTGCAAGAGAACACATATTGTATAGTGGGGAATTCAAACCTAGGTTCGTTCGAGGTTTAGCAAAACAAATATTTCTCTTCTTCTGTTATTTAAATATGTACTGCAGTTCAGGCAGATTTGTGACAAGTGTGGATTATCTACTTCATTATGCAGTAGCTTATAGAAAAATAATAGAATAGCAATTTTTCTTCTAAATTCTAAAGTTGTGAATTTAAATTCATTTAAGGAGGTATGATAACTAATATTAAAAATATATTCACCATGTTTTTTGTAATATAGAAATCTTAAGAATTTTTTCTGTACCTTTTCAATTTCACTTTTATGAACTGAATAATAGGGAGACCATATTATGGCACCATATTCCAGAATACTACGTACAAATGCATTATAAAGTGTTAGTAATGTGGATATTTTTGTGAATTTAAATGAGTTCCTAATTATAAAGCCAAGCATTCTATACGCTCTATTTACAATGTTGGTCAAAGTTGAGTTTTTCATCCAGCGTAACTCCCAAAGCCTTACATTCAGCTTTCTTGGTCGAATATTCATTATTTATTTAATACTGAAAATCATTTCGTTCTTTTTTCCTAGTAATTGACATACTAAAGCATTTGTCAACATTAAATGATAGGCGATTTGCCAGGGACCACTCGTAAACTCTATCAACGTCATTTTGTAGCAGAATCACATCTTCTTGACTTTTGATTTCCTTGAATAATTTAAAATCATCCGCAAATAGTGCACATTGCGAGTCCTGAACTACCTGTGGCAGATCATCTATTAGTAATAAAAAGAATAGTGGTCCTAGATTGGACCCTTGGGGTACACCAGATCTTGTGAAGAAGTCCCCTGATTCCCCTCCTTTATAAACCACATACTGCTTCCTGTCTATAAGATAATTCCAAAATTTGCCAAAAAACTGCACATCCTGTATGAAATCAGCGCCAGTTTTGAATTCCCAGCCTCCCATTGGTCAGAACCATAAATGTTATCCCGTTTGACAAAACGAAGTCCATCGAAGATAATCAGAGAAGACTACCATTCTTCTTCTTTCTTTTCTGCTACGGATACGAACATTTACGGCTAACCAACTTGAGACAAAAGATCCCAAGTAACCCAAACAAGATGTGCACGTCTTATGGAAGATTTGGAAATATAGTCACGTGATTGATTTTCGTTTCAATGTATTATCACAGATGGCGTTTAATGCATGAATCTCTATTTTTATTGATGTGCAGTTAGCGTTTTGCAGCTAACCTAGATTGCAGTACTCGAGACTCGAGTTGATTGATTCAATTCACGTTTTACTCATTTTTTATTTGTTTATAGAGAAAATAGGAGTTTTGTTTGATAACAGAGTTTTCATTGATATGGTGAGGAAATAGGTACGAATCACTATCAACTATTCATCCTGGCCTAAACAAAATTAACACGTAAGACAGGTGAAGATTGAAAAAAAGTGTCTCAACATGAGCTCTGCATTGAAGATGCGCCATTGAAGCAGATAGCAGATTCAAATGAAATAACTACTGAAAATTGCTGACATCAACTTCAGGAATTTGTTGGTGTGGTGCCATATGATCATAATTTCAGTTGCCACTTTAGTAAATAATATAGAATACTTACATCAAAGATAAATTAGAAAAAAAAACATGAGCAATGTAATAATATTAAGTGGTTATGAAAAATACCTTCAACTGTTTTGTAATATAAATAAATATTGAATTGTCAGTGATTATTTTCATACAATCTTTAACAATACATTGAAAGTGATAATTATTTAATAATGATGACTATAGTTGAAGATACATTGGCTGATGCATTGCTTTCCCTCTCCTCATCAATTGATTAACGTTTTCTTATCATACTGATGGTCTACAAAATGTTCTCATAGGTGCTTCAGATATTCAATCTATTCCTGAGCAATGGATTCCTATAATAATCATCCTCAGTGAAATGATATTCATAAACTAGCCCTTTGTGCAGTTCTACCCAACTCGAATCTATTAGCTCAACATCTGCTGTAACATAAAAACAATAATCAAGTATATCACTCCGATCATAGTAAATAGAGTGTAAAATAGGTAGTGTTTGACGTACCTAAATAATTAACGATCAATTTTTTTGTTCTTTTCGGCGACGTGTTCTTTCACAGTTCAGGTAGGTACTCACATTTTTATTTCCTGATCATGACATTGCAACTGTCACTGTATTTCTCAATAATAATTTGATTAGGTATGCAATATGCAACTGGGGTATTTCGTATTGTTCAATAGTACTTTGATAAAGATATGGATGAAATTCTGATGTAAAACCACAATATTCACGAGAACTGGGAACAAATACACCGTACGAAAAGTCGATAAAAATCAATGAAAATAAACAAAGTGGAAGATAGTTGAATACAAACAAAAGACAAAGACAAACCAATGAAGAAAAAGACAACATTGCAGCCAGATATGGCAGCTGAAAAAGATATGTTCACTCTTTGGAATCAACGGCACTAGTTCCATCTTGTGGCTGATTCCAAAACCATGAAAAATATATTGCCAAATTATAGTATTGACGTGCACATCTTGTTAGTAGGTTACTTATCTCTGCCTATATGAATCATATTCTGAGAAATAAACAAAACAATTAATGAAATCGACCCAAATCAACCCAGGTCGAACAGACTTCCTTCACAAACCCTGAAATAATAAGTACCATAGAATTTATCACACCAGAGAACAATGGTAAGTCGCTTGTTTACTTTTGAATGGATATCTTTACTGAAGTTGAAGAGCACATACGGCGATGTCAACATACTCTAAAAGTACTGTACCTCTACCTGAAAATTGATGATGTAGCTTATGCAATTATACATGAGCTATCCAGAAGAGCAATAAAAAACAAAACAACTACAGTTTCCTTGAAAATTTGACAATATAGAAATGTAACTTTGTGATCTTACTCAACTGATACGGTCATTCGAATGCTCCATTTCGAGAAGTCCCCATCATCAGAGCGAATTGTAGAATTCGCTGGGCTAATTTAACAAACACGGCTTCTGTGGAGTAATCTGGTGGAAAATGTCATATCGATTCGAATCGTATGAATTTGACTCAAAAAATCTGATGTAAATCAAAACTAACATTTCTGATAGACGTTTGTTTAACGTCAATAATCCTACGATTCGATGAAGAATAGTTTCGACGAACAACGGTTGAGAAACTTTGTATTGAAGAAACCAGTTCACTTCACGTTGTCTCTATTCACCAACTGAAAAAGGTAGAAGAATCACGTGAAAAAAAAACATTGATTTCAAGAGTACAACTACTAGCGTTTCTGATGAGAGTTTGTTTACCGTCAGCAATTCGACGATTCGATGAAAAAAAAATTGACAACAATTAATTATACACGTAGACGAATTACGGTTGAAACACGTTGTTCGAAAAATGTTTGTTTCACGTTCTATATTCATCAATTGAGATATAATATTGAAAGAATCACATTCAATGAATGGTTATTGTCTGAGAAAAATCAAACGTTTCGGATTTACGTTGAACAAATTTCAACGAATCGTGTATTAGACGATTAGTTTAAACGTTGAAAATTTCAACTGAATTTCAACAAAATACTTCTCAAAAAAGGTCATTTAGCTCCAATGTGCCCAAATAAAAAATCAATGAACAAATCAAGCTCTGGTAGGAATAATTTTTTAGAGTCAGAAGGATATTCATTATAATGTCTATTGCACAACCGACCCAGTTTTGGTTGATTTGTGTATTGAAAATAGAATGTTCACGTTTCATCTCGATACAGGTGCGAGTTACAGCGTCATTTCTGAAATTTTTTTTCAACAATATTTGATGAACTTTCCATTACGAGGTACGGAAAAAGTATTCAGTTTGTACAATGGACAAAAAATTGAACCTTTGGGATTTATTACATGCATTATTTCATTCAAAGAAAGAGTTGCAACTCTGAATTTTTTTATAATAGGAAATGGAGGACCACCCCTACTGGGGCGCGACTTTTCCAACCTGTTTGATTTGGCTATTTACAATTTGAATAGTGTGGACCTTCCGAAATATTTGCATTTTTTATTGAACAAATATGATAGTTTATTTTCTCCAGGTTTAGGCAATTTTAATAGAGGGACTATCTCCATTAAAATGAAGTCGGAGTCGGTGACTCCAAATTTTTTCAGAGCGCGGCCTTTACCCTTTGCTATGCTTGTGAATGTCGAAAATGATTTAGATCGTTTGTGTAGTTTAGGAGTTATTGAACCTATTGACTTTTCGGAGTGGGGAACACCAATTGTCCCCGTTTTAAAAAAATATGGCACAGTTCGCCTTTGTGGTGATTTTAAGGTGACTGTTAATCCTTTCATAGAAATGGATTCGTATTCATTACCCAAAATTGAGGATCTGTTTGTGCAGTTACTAGGGGGAGTGGATTTTACAAAACTCGACCTCTCCAATGCATAACAACAAGTGAGTTTGGACGAAAAATCAAAAAAGTTTATGACCATTTCCACACATAAGGGATTATTTTGTTATAATCGTGCCCCTTTTGGAATATCTAGTATCCCTGGTAAATTCCAGAGAAAATTAGAAACCCTATTGCAAGGCCTTAACGGTGTCTTCTGTTTTTTAGACGATATTTAAGTTACCGGAAAAGATAGGGATGAACATTTGGCCAGGCTAGAATCAGTTCTGTCCAGGTTTCAAGAAGCAGGGCTAAAACTTGCAATAGAGAAATGTCATTTTTTTAAATCAAAAATCACTTATTTAGGATTTGATATTGACAGAGGAGGACTACACACTTCAGATACGAAAATTTCAGCTATCACCAACGCACCAAGACCTACGGACCTCACTTCATTACGTTCTTTTTTAGGTTTGATTAATTATTATGAAAAATTTGTCGCAAATTTGTCAATACTCTTGTATCCATTATATAACCTTTCGAAGGAAAGAACGAAGTGGGAATGGTCTGAAGAATGCGAATCAGCGATCGAAAATGTGAAAAAAATATTAACTTCAGCGCCGGTTCTGGCACACTATAACCCCGAACTACCCCTACGTCTCATAACTGACGCAAATGACTATGGAGTAGGGGCACTAGTTGCACACATTATGCCGGACGGGGTAGAGAAAGTTATTGCATATGCTTCGCGAACTTTATTAGAAAGAGAACAAAAATATTGTATTTTGGAAAAAAAAGCTTTAGCGGATTATGCAATAAACCTTTGTCATATATTTTCCATCAAAAAAAATATATACCACAGTTCGCAGCAAATCGTTTGCGTAGGTGGGCACTTATATTATCAAGTTATCAATATAATATTGAAGTGGCGAAATCAGAAAAAAATAAAGTGGATATATTATCACGTCTACCGCAAACCCTAGAGGAATGTTCGGTCGAAGATGTGGAATTAAATTACGAGTAGTATTATTCGAATAACATTTTCCAATAGATTTTGAAATGGTCGCGGAATTCACAAAAAAATATGAAATTTTATCGGAGTTTATGAAGTATGTAAAAGGTGGTTGACATTTATTGAATGGTTCAGAAGAACATTTTCAAAATTATTACAAAATTCGAAATGAATTGAGTATCGAATCGAATTGTTTGATGTGGAATAATCGTATAATCATTCCATCAAGGTTGCAGGATGAAATTTTAAAAATTCTACATTCTACGCATATGGGCGTTGTAAAAATGAAGAGCCTTGCGCGCTCGTATTTTTGGTGGCCTGGGTTGGATAGAAGAATTGAGGAGTTATGTAAATCTTGTGAAAATTGTTTAGTTCATGAAAAATCTCCTGATAAAGTTATTTTACATCACTGGCCGTTTCCTGATAAACCGTGGACCAGGCTTCATTTGGACTTTATGGGTCCGTTTTTGGGAAAATTTTTCCTTATTATTATCGATGCACATAGCAAATGGATCGAAGCTTTTTCACTGAATTCGATAACTTATAAGGTTACAATTGAAATTTTGAGATCGTGTTTTGCTCGTTTTGGATCACCTAAACAAATTGTAACCGATAATGGCACTTCTTTTTGTTCGGCTGAATTTCAGAACTTTCTGTCGAAAAATAGTATTTCTCACACCACTAGCCCGCCACTCCACCCTTCCTCTAACGAAGCGGCGGAAAATGCCGTGAAGACGGTGAAAAATGCACTGAAAAATGCACTAGGTAAAAACAAAGGAGTAAATATAAATTTAGTTCTGAACAATTTTTTGTTCGACTACCGAACAACTCCACATTGTACAACTAACGATAGTCCAGCCAAATTGTTGTTAGGTCGAGATTTACGCACACGATTTGATTTTTTGTTGCCAGAAGATCAATCAGTGTTGAGAAGTCGGGTCTCAGTAGCCCAAAATAATCAAAAATTGTATCATGGTGGTAAGAGATTTTTAATGTTCGAACCTGGTGAAATAGTGACTGTGCGGGACTATCGTAAACAGAACGCGCGACAGTGGATTAAAGCAATATTAATAAAAAATATAGGTAGTATAATGTATCTGGTACGGGTATCAGAATTGAATAACATACAGTGGAAACGTCATCTGAATCAGATAAAAAAATTTCATTTCGTTCAATCTTCCATCGTTTCAGAAAGAGTCGATTCAAGTGACGTTCATTCCACTATTTCCGTAAGTGATGATCTCGGGGAAATTTAGTTGGTAGTAGACCTAAGAGGGTGATTAAACCTCCAGAACGTTTGAATTACTAATGAATCGATGAATATTCGTAATTATATATTTTTTTCTTGCATTGTTATTTAAGGATATCGATTTTTTTTGGTGGGGGGGGGGGGAAATGTAAAATATCAGGTATTTAAAATACCCTATATGTATGTTAGTAAAGAAAGTTGGATATCTGTGTATCTGCGTACCTTTTTTATAGACTGAAATAAAAAGGAAATGTTTTTTGTGTACAATGGGTTTTGTATATACATCGTGAGAACCGAGGGAAAGAAGGTAGGAGTTGGTGTTCTTCTTAAATTCCTGAAGATGGTATGCCTCGAAGAACACCTTTCTAGGCAATGAGTTCCGAAGTCTCGATGTTCGTTGGACTAACGAGTCTTTGGAAAAGGACGTTCTGCAGGTCTCTAAAGTGACCACGAAGGGGTTTGAAGACTGAACTGACGGGTTAATCAGGAAGAAACTGCTAATGGAGGAACGATTGTTGATATTTCGGAAGATCATCGCCCATGAAAATATATAAAATAGAGATAAATCGTCAACTTTTCTACGGTGTTCCAGAGAAGTGAGCGAGTTTGTAAGCGAGTCATCACCGACGAGACGAGTATTCCAGTGGTCCAAATTAGACATTTATTTTAATGGGAAACACCAATTTCAGATATAGTTAAAAACTAACACACCTGATACGAGATCGGCTTACGGCCGTATTCGCCGTATACTTTTGAGCTAAGCTTGACTTCAAGGTCGTTTCAAAAGCAAACAATTTCGTATTGTTAAGTGAGCTTAAAAGTATACGGCGAATACGGCCGTTAGCTGCACCAAAACCTCTAGCTGACGTGGAGGTTGAGTTTTTTCTCGTCGTTCTTCTTCTGCTGTTTCCTGGATTCCTGTTCTTCCTGTCTCCGTCTTCGTATTCGTGATATCAGGTTTTTCATGCACCTTCAGTGTTTAATTTTTTTTGGGATTTTGTTATAAACAATAATATATATCATATCATACCCTCATACTTTATGAATGATAACCACTAGAGCTCTTGTGAAGCTCTCACGTAGTATACTATTTTTTTTTAAGATTCGCTCTCACCTTTCACTCACCCTCATTTATTCATTCACTCATTCATTTCACTCATCCTGGCATCGAAACTAAGTTCATTTGCCACAGAAAGTATATTTGAATGTATGGACAGAACACGCTACACCCAGTCGCCTCGCCTTTTTTGTTATTTCTGACGGGCCTGGGAATCGAACCCACGACCGTGATGGACTTCCACTATAATCATCGCGCTTTGCGCTCATCGCCACCACGGCGACAACACACAACTGCGACAGCAGATTTATCCGCTTTTGGTTTTTTTCAAGAGGTATAATCATCTAGGTATATTCATATATAACATCAGGTAGGAGGTATATAAATGTGGGTGTGTTTTTTGATATATTGATTTTATGTTTATTCTCATATTGTAATGATTTAATAATCATTTTATTTGATATTATTATATCTACATTCAATACTAAATGTACGTGCTATTTATGAATATTAATCAATTATGTAATTGAGATCAACTCATGTTGATTCATTAAGGAATATTAATTCCCTTATCCCTTATAGGATAATTTCATTCTCAGTTCCATCTATTGATGAATAGATCCACTTTTAACGGGCGAATTGATGTTGTGATTCCAATAAAACAGAATTCGCACTAAAATAAATCAATAAGTGGTCTGTATTAACGACGGATAGGAACTGAAAAGAATCATAAAAAAAGCGATAAGGAAACACTGAATCCAGTTTCAGTTTTTCAGTCTTTTTCATCTGAACGCCGAAGAGAACAGTTGAACAGCGAGTTGTTATAATTTGGTATGATCGAAACAATTTGAAATTTCCAAAATCATCTTCCATTTTGAATAATAGTTTATTAAATTGTAATAATCATACTTTATAGAGATGAATTTATTTCATATAACAGTATAAATGAAAAATAGATTGTCGGCCATTTTATATGGAATTTATATTGTTATATGCTCAACTTCAATATTGCGATCGTATGTTATTGATTTTGTCGATATTTCTAATATCGCTTGAATGATTCAAGTGAGAAAATTGAACATTTCGGTTTCGTGTTTCTTAATTTGGATTTAGCCACATATATTTGGATATGTCGTCATAGAATCTAACGAGGCACGGGACAAAAAGCGAAATCCTGGAATTTATCAGCACATGGAAGATCTGCAGAGACTTGAAGGGTGAGTAAGATTTTCATTATTATACTTTTGAAGTATTCTGGTGTTAAACCATATTGGGTGAAACATCTTACTCTACCTACAAGTTCTGTATGAGCTGATAAATTCATTCATGAAATCTAATATCATTGTCATACGATTTGCTACATATTTTTGATCATACCAATCATAAAAACTCTTTTCTTTTGATGTACTATTTAATGATTCAATACTTTTTCTCTGAAAGTTCTCTTTGGATGTTATATTTGCATTGTTCCCTGAAATGTTATTAGTATTCAATTTACTAATTCCCATATCTTATAAATTGATATTACCTTTCGATAATTTATAGATATATTTTCGACCAGAGCCACATGGGCGTACCTTTCTATTTTGTTTAGGGAAATATTATTTTCTGTTGTGAAAATTCATATATTTTCTTGATTTAAAATATACAGATATTTTCCTGGTTGTAAATATCCAGATTTTTCTTTCAAATGTAAATATTCAGTTGAAATACCCAATTCTACTAATATTTATATCGACTTTATGATTGTTGAAACTAATTTCCTATTGTAGTATAGTTTTTCAAGCATTTAATTGAAATAGTTTATTCTAGAACATTCTTAGCTAGGTATAGTTATGAAGAATTTAATTGTAACTATTAATCTGTTCTTTCCTTTGAACTTCATAAATTGAATTAAAGATACCTTCCAATATATTTACTGATATATGTTATCATAACCTTTCATGAATCTGACTGAGGCCTACTCACTATCTACTGGCTATTGAACACCTCAAGGACCAAGCAAAGTATACCAGGTACCTTTACATTCTCAACTACAAGCCCTTGGGAGAGTCAATCGAAATCTGTCATCTGGAAAATAATTAATCTAATATCATTTACTTCATGGAAATTGACGAAAGGTGAAGAAGTTGGAATTAGTACTGGACAGGGTCCTTATAGCCAGGTTACCATCAGATCTATGATAACAGGCAGTAATGAGGGTATTTTTATGAAGCAAACATTAGAAATAGCATTTTGTGTATATATTAGAAACTACCTGATTGTAAATATATATTATGGGAGAATTAATGAATAGAAATTATTAATTTGTTGGAGTATAGTCTATATATATCTTATATCTAAGCAAGGAAATTCATCATGTTAAGATTTTATGAGTTTCTGGCGCCTTTTCTTTGATATATCTAGTTGCACAACATAACTCACCCCCTGAGAATATTTAGTTATTTTAACGTTACAATATGACATCTAATGTGATCTCCATATTGGTTCATAACATATTTTGCCTTGTCTTATGGTGGTGTATTTTATTATGAAATTTTTGAACTATTCAATCTTTTTGTCCAATCCAGCTATCTAAGAAAATCAAATTCTATTGACATTTCAGGTATTGTTTAAAGGTTGATACTTGACTTTCTCAATTTTTCAAATATTATTTATCTTTCTTAAATTGAGTGGCGCCCTCTTGAATTTTGAATTTCCATTCTCAAGGCCACAAATAATCCAAACTCACTTATCTGTTCTCCGGCGAACAGCTGCCGTCAGCAAATGTGTTCATATTCTTCCGTAATTTCAATTTTGGAATATAAAGTAGGCCACAATGATATCTCTTCAACTGAACTTGAAGATCATCATGTTCAAATATGTTTGTAAGTTATTGAGAAAAATAATTTATTTGATTTATATACATTATGTATCTTAATAAATGAGGTTATTAGAATCTCAAGTTCCAACCTCACATCATCTTTTTAAAAATACGAGAGCTTTGTAAGTCGCATCTCGAAATGCCCTGTATAGGCCAAGAAATTAATATCTTTAGATATGAGTCAATAATAAGTAAGAGGGCAGAATACAGAGAAATCTGTCTCGAGTAAATTGAATTCAGACATAGATGCGTCAAATTACAAAACATTTCATCCCAAATTATACAATAAATACATATTTACAGGTGAAAATAGGCGTATAGAAGTGAGTGAAATATTGGGAAGGCTCTGTGTATATATTAATTCGAATAAAAAATTCAGGTAAGTGTTATGATTGTGTACAGGTTGCCCGTTTTTCGAGCTTAACCATGTGGAACTCAGTTATTATAAGAGATACGAGGTCGGTTAAATCAGGGCAAAGTTGCGAAATTTTATGCTGAACAGTTATGTGAAAGAAAGTTTCATGTACCATCTTTCGTTTTTGAAATATTGTGAAAAAACGGAAATTTGTAGTTTTCGTTTTTATTTTTTCAATCGAAAACGAAGCGAACTAGACGTTTTTAACTAAGACGTTCTTGATTAACTTTTTCACAAAAACGGGCACCCAGTATATCAAAAATGATAGCGAAGCGCTCTGATGATGCCTCAACAGTTGAAAGCATTTTGCCATAATGAGTTTATGTTCTTCGATTTCTCTGGTGGGATGTTCAAAGTTATAATGTTCGCACTTTCTGCTACATTAAGAGGTGTATTTTGGTAAATCACTGTTACTATATTTTCCATCATGCGAGAGAATTATAATGAGATCGTTCTCAACAATATACATATAGTAGAGATACAATCGTAATTGCCACTGTTTGTTGGAATTTGAAAGCGTCCAAGTCTTCTGTGTTGCGGATGTTTTGATGAAAAAGGAATATGTTTTATGTCGAATTCCCAACCAGAGAGAATATATTTCGAGAAGGCTTTACGAGTTATATCTCTATAAATTGTTTTTTTTATGTTGACGAGGTGGGTGAAACCCTTAAGGGGCACCCTATTCGACCTATTTCAATAGGAATCCCATAGGATAGTGTAGGAAGCCTTTGAGTCCTGAATATTCTCAGATATACCCATAGTAAACACCACGACGGTTATGGGGCAGTACATGAATAATTGGTATTGGTGTTTTTGGGTGGTGATTCTGCTTTCCCAAGTCAACAGCGGCCTCTTTTTAGTACTACTTTCCTAGGGAATCTGAGCGCATCTATATGTGTGGTATTTTTTTTCACCGTCATCTTGAATATGTTCCCATATTCCAACTGAAGTCAAGTGTATTCACCTAACCAAAAAATGAACCGATACAAATAAATCATAGGAAATCCGCTCAATTAACACCCTACCCAGCGCTGAAAAACTTCTAGAACTTGTGTTGTAGACTATCTGACTGCGAATAAAATAGACTATCTGACTGCGAATAAAATACTAATAAAAAATCGATCAATCAATCAGAAACAGCTCTACAATTTCAAAATGAAAACAGTCTTTCGATGAGGATGAGTTTATTGTAGCTGTATTTTTTGGATTTGATGAAACAATCGACTACACCGTACTAATTGAAAAAATGAAAAAAATTGGCATTGATGAGACAATTTTGGATTGGTTCATAGATTACTTGAGTGAACGGAAACAAATGACTGAAATTAATGAGGTTCAATCCACATTCATTGCAAATGATTATGGGGTACCTCAAGGGAGTGGCCACTTTTGTTTTTAATTTACATTAACGATATAAATCAATTCCATTCTTGTGATTTCGTCAATCTATTCGCAGATGATACTGGTGTTGTCAATTTATAGTAAGAACTTGGATGATGCCATAAACAAAATGAATGATTCACTGCAGCAGATTAAGATTTACTTCAACTCTAATAAACTTAAACCTAATATAGACAAAACTAAGGCAATGATCCTTACAATCTCATACAGATATAAAAACATCAACCTCAATCATCACAATATATCTATTAACAACAGCCAAATTTGGCACCGAGTTCAAATATCTTGGATTCCTGTTGGATAATAACTTATCATTTGAAGCTCACTTCGACTATATGTCCCAAAAAATTGCAGAAAATTATACCTCTTGTCAAGAATTTTCCAGCGATTGTCAACACATTCAAAAATAACAGTAGGTATACAATTCTATAATACAACACTTCGATTATTGTGCAAGTATCCTGTATTCATTTGATGCAAATAAAGCATCAGCACTACAAAAATTTCAGAATTGTGAAATGCGTTAATGCGTATCATCCTTAGGTGTAATCGTGTAACGATCTCAGGTTATTTCCAATTTGTTTTTTTTATTTTTTTTATATACCAATTATTTTTTACAATTTATTGACAGTCTTCATAAACACTCTGTAGATACAATATAATGATTATTGAATTTCATTTGACGAATGTCACATTTGATTGATTTCTTGTTTTGGTAGAAATTCTGGCCAGAACCCTTTACAATCAAGATTCAATATGTTATATTAAATTTTTTAGTATATGTTTCTGGCCGGATATTATCTCGAAGATGAATCTAGTCGTAGGTACGTTTGACTGCTCACACAGGTCTACCGCTCGATCGATATGAACTTATAGAAACTCCTACCTTCTGCTCTGCATACGATTCTTATTTCTTTTCAACAAACCATCTCCTAGTGAGTACCATGAATATATGTTTTCAAATAGTTATTGCCTCGATCAGGATAATTATTATTTCTTCTAGTATATATATGTGGTATCTGCTATTCCAATGTAATCGTTCTTCTTCAAATTTTTAGGGGTTATTATTTTTTCAAGTATTTGAACCCAGTATTATATTATATATATTTCGTATTCCAAAGAAACCCTTCTTTATCTGGTCTTTTTATGCCCTTATTTATTATTCTCCCTATCATTTTTTTCATTTTTTCTTGGAAACTCTTTCAAGATACCTTTGTTTTATTTCCATCGTACAGAGTATCCAATTCATTAAATCATTAATACTAATAATGGACCGTTGCAATCGTATGACCAATGTATCCCTAAATAGAGGAAAATTAATCAATATCATTCCCACGTTAATTAGAATAATCTAAATCACAAGAGGTAGAATAAGAGCCCGGTTTCGGGCTTATTGGCCCTCATCAGTACAGGGTAGTCAACCGAATGAAGATCCTGAGATCTCCACACGAGGCGAAGTCTGAATCGGTAACCGGTCTACAGGTTGTCAGGCGTGTCTGTCTCGTTGAGAGCATGAACGCATGTTCGAAGAAAGAAATATTTGTATTTTTATTTATTTATATGAATTTATGCATAGAATATGAGTGGATATAATTCAATATTCTGCGTGGTATTTGCCAGGAATGTAGTTGTTTTCTGCTCGTATTCTACCTCTTGTAATTTAGATAATTCTAAATAACGTGGGAATGATATTGATATATTTTCCTCTATTTAACCCTACCACTTCACTTAGAGTTTTTGGCTGTTTCCTTTCAAAATCTTTCGGCTAGTCGAGCATCCCAGCCACTCTCATATCTTTAATATGAGAGATTTATTTAGGAATGTTTCTTTCTTCGCCGCTTGGTATCGCCGTCTTCATACACTGCTTGGGGATCGGCTCACTGCTATCAAATAGACGTGGATGCTTCCATTGATTCAGACTTCGTCTCGTGTGAAGATCTCAGGATCTCCATTCGGTTGACTACCCTGTACTGATGAGGGCCAATGAGCCCGAAACCTGTCTACAGGTTGTCAGGCGTGTCTGTCTCGTTGGGAATATAAATGCATGTTCGAAGAAAGAAATATTTGCATTTTTATTCATTTATATGAAATGATGCATAGACTACGAGTGGATATAATTCAATATTCTGCGTGGTATTTGCCAGGAATGTAGTTGTCTTCTGCTCGTATTCTGCCTCTTGTAATTTAGATTATTCTAGATAACGTGGAAATGATAGTGATTTATGTTCCTCTATTTAACACTACCACTTCACATAGAGTTTTTGGCTGTTTTCTTTCACAATATATCCCTGATGCTTGAAACATTACAATGGCTGACTGTAAAGTAACGACTCTACCTGCGTTCAATGATAATTATTTATAAAATATTGAATAATCAACTACCTGCATATTTCGAGGAATTCGTTACATACATATACAAGATCATTATACAAGAGGTAACAATGATCTCTATTTACCAAGACTGAATATGTTTCTTTGAAATCACTCTTTTATAAAGGCATCAATTAGTTCAATGATCTACCAACCTCCATCAAATAATCGAAATCAGTGAAATAATTTGAGAATATCCTAATCTCCAATATCAAAACTGATTCTTAATATTTTGCTAGGAAATGATTTGTTCTGTCCTATGTCATTCGATTACTATTGTCTATTTTTATTGTCTATTTTTTCGAGGGAAATTATATCGATGCCTATAAACTCCTTCATTTTTTCTATTATACCGGGTGTAGCAGGATCATGATGTTACACCTCCCGATTACGATGAACTTAATTTGCTCATAAAAATCGCATTTCAGTATTTTTGACGTGACTTCGATTTTTCTATCATTAGATGGAGCAATTGGGATGAATCGGAACTATCATGGCACACCTAAATGGAAAACTAGTTATTGAATCTAATCAAATTATCAAAAATTTTGACGTTTGAAATGTCACTTGAGTAGTATCATTGGATTCAGAAAATTATGGAGATTCCGAAAATGTTATAAAATATAATGATATACATCGTTTTATATTTGAAAATCGAAAGTTGATATTATCACTTCCGGCGAAACCATACATGTACCATGATCGTGTTACACCCGGTATATCAACTAATGCAATTTCTATAGTTATCACAAAGTTATTGATCTCATATACCGTAGGTGTAACATACATACTTTTCAGATTGATTCCTATGTTTTATGTATATCAGCTAAACTAATTGCTATCGTGGTCGCGCCAGCATAAAATTATTAATCTTACATTCTTTTTGTGTAACATGCTTAAATTTCAGCAAATTATATCGATGTCTAGAAATCTTCCTATGTGTGTGCCAGGTCCTTTAAAATTCTTGTGATGTTTTTTGTATGAAGTATTGATAAAAAACACAATATCAATCTGTCTGTGAGTACTAACAAAAGATAACTTTTGCCATAAATGACTAGGAGTATCACGTACAATGTGAATTGCATGATCGTATACTTATTATGATTTGCTGCACTATACTAATGGTGAATTGTTTTGTGCTCAAAATTAATTTCTGGAATAATTAGGCTGCTATATCGTTCATGAGTGGAAGATTTCTTGTAATGCAAACATCTATCATTCAACAAATATATGCATGTTAAGTTTAGAATAATAATTATCGAAATACAAAAAATTTCACATTCTGTTTCTGTGATGCGTGCAACATCCCTCAAGGCAACATCAATATTTGTGCACAAAATTGCTCTCCTAAAGAACGAAATTGTCGCCCTCAGGAAGGAAGTAAAGAGAAATGAACTAAACAATAACAGTCTATATGTACAACTCTCAAGTATACAATTGATCAATAAGACATCATTGTGAAGAAATAAACAGGAAGTTAAAATGTTATCATGATGAATATAAGCGAACCACAGAAAGACACAAAGGCAAAATAAAGATAAATTGCTCTGGAGTAAATTAAATTCCAACGAATATGAGGCAAATAACAGAATGTTCCATATGGAATTAAACGATATCTACTGGTGGAAATATGAAGAGGTTTTGTAGGCTGTGCTAGCTGTGTTAATTAGAATTTAAAGAATCCAGGTTTGTGTTATGGTTACGCCTTAAATCATTTGAAAGAGTTTTACAGTTATATAAAAATCAGTTTTGTACGTAATACAAACTTGGATTTTTTGTTTTATATAGCAATAAAGTTGAACTCACAAGTGAGTGTAACTCAGATTTTACGAAATAAAATATGATTATTATCCCGAAACAATGAGTTTTTTGTGTCTGATCACCAAATGCAAAGAGAATATTTCTGATAAATTAACTGGGCAGTGCAATAATAGATGATGTATCTTCAATTAAATAAATTGAGTGATGAAATCAAGAAAGTAGGCAAAAATGTGGGAATCAATAAAATAAAACGAATATGACAGATTTCCAAAAATTAGCTGATAATGATCCCAATATAGACTCGTATCTCAACGTCCAAAACATAGTTGAGGTAAAATATCGAATTGTGAATTGATAAATATGTTATAATATATGTCTCATACTACCAAGTGAAACCAGATGAACCAGTGACATTCTCTGAACACTGAATTTCAGATTAAAAATAATAACTTGATGTGATGTGATTCAAAGAGTTGGCAAATATTTAGGTGGGCATATAAATCTTCAAAGCTGATTTCTAATCAGTGTTCGAAATGGTAGTAAGTAATATAAAATACTGATATAGCAATGACCAAGTGCTATATATGCCACATTTATAATATTGCCTATCGCTGGTGATAATTGCTTATGTACACTGAGAAAAATAATCCGTCGTGAATAACTAAAGATGACCTTAACAAAGAATATATATATATAATCTTTGACTTTACTATACCAGTCGTTGTGGTTAAATAGGCGCCAATCTCTACTTTCGTCGAATATTACCACTACAAAATAGTATAATTCAGACAATATGACATACTAATGCAGCGAGTATTATGTACCCAAATCGTTTGGTATTATTCACCACTACAAACTAGCAATTTTTACTATATCTACACACTACAGACTAGTAATTGATACTATATAAATTCGTTTCTTATTTACCACTACAAATAAGCAATTTTTATCTGTTGATCCGTTCATATTCTTCTATATTGAATGAAATTAGGTACTATTTATTTGACTGGACTGCACTATACCCATTGTTATTTTCTGAATTCATCAATACGAATATCTTTATACTGATGTGAAATATAATTTATACTTACATGCATACTATGGGCGTATTCCCACGTTTTGGAAGAGAAACTGATGGTACTATTCAACTTTACTGTTATAAAGATATACATTCCTGATGTCGATGATTTTAGCAAATTGAACTTCAGAGTCAAAACGTTCCTATTTTCCTACCGCCATCATTCTTGGACATTCTGAGGCAAAACTACACACAGAGTCTCAATAAATTGCAAGAATGTTATAACAAATAACTGGATGATAGTGAGGATTAATGATAAAAAAGCGTAGCATTAAGTCAATTAGACGAACAAAATGGAGTTTATTTCTCTCCGGTTAACCTCAACGTGCAATAATTTAGCCACAGTTTCAAATAGTTCTTCATATCGAATTAATTATACCAGAATATTGAATAACTATTGATTCCTATGCACCGAAGCCAAGCAAGCCAATATGGCCAACGACAAAAACGCCGTCAGTGATCGACATCGGGGAATTTTGGTTGTCTCCGGAATCCAGCAGACAAAATAACACTCTGTGTTGTGGTAACTTCTACATTATAGAAAGTAAACATACATCTTCACCGCAACGTAGTGGTAAATAAAAATATTGGAGAAGTAACACTCACCACCAACATAATACCACTACATGAAATATGTATATTCATCAATAACGGGATATAGAATACGTCAACTGATGTGTTGGTAAATATAATAACTGAAAATATTACTATTCGGATATTTCTTTCGATGAAAGTATGTCCAAATTATCAAACATTATTCAGTAGAAAAAAAAACCTTCTAGTTTCTCAGTGTATACCTATGGTCCAATATTTCAAATCGAAAAACAAGCTGTGAAACCAACTAGATGTATTTTAAATTCTACAATACACTTATTAATTATTATTATTCAGTTTATTCCTGTCCAAAAATAATACATCACTCTGTAATATAATATCATTTCGAGTAACATGAATCTCCTCGAGATGAAGTTCTATCTCTGAAATCTTGATGTGTTTTACTTGTATTGTAATAAAGACAGTAATGAGGTGTTTTTCAGCAACCTTCATTACAATAGCTATTAAGTCTTGAATATGTCTAATACCTAAAACACCCTGTAGATGATTCGAATTATTCTTTCGGCTATAAGATTCTGTTATGAACTACGTCATTTGAAAGTTAACGTTCTTGTTTTATAAGTTTTGTATGTTATATGAAAGCATTGACAATAATCCGATATTATTCATCATATATCTGAATGATATTAATTATGTGCAAGGCTATGATTTCTTGAATCTTTTCGCTGATGACACTCTGATTGCTTGCTATGGAGATAACTTGAATGAAACTGTAATGAGATTGAATGGAGTTTTGAATAATATTGAAAATTTTCTGAGCATAAACAAATTGAAGCTAAACATTTCCAAAACAAAGGCTATGGTATTGAATAATAGGTTCAAATTGTCAAATATAAATTACAACACAATCAACTTAGTACTCGAAGATGAAAGGGTAGAATGGGTACACGAATTCAAGTATTTAGGATGCATAATTGATGAATGTTTGGAGATGAAATCTCATTGTAAATACATCTGTAATAAAATTTCGAAATAATTATATTTTTTCACAAGAATTTCTGCACAACTTCCTCTATCTAGCCGAAAAACTGTATATAAAGCGATAATCCAGCCACATTTTGATTACTGCTCTTCTATTTTATATCTTTTACAAAAAAATGAAATCCAAATATTACAAAAATTACAGAACAGAGGAATGCGAGTAATTTTACAATGCAACAGATATACCCCAATAAAAACAATGCTCGCAGCATTGAAATGGCAATCAGTAGATCAAAGACTGTATTATATGGCCATGATATTTGTCTTTAAAATCACAAGGAATATGTTTCCTGATTACTTCAATCAATTTGTTACATACAACAATGAACTCCATAACTATAATACACGGTCCGTACATAATTTTCATATCAATAGGACAAAGCTGAAGAGTTCAATGAAATCCATATTTTTCAAAGGATTGAATGAATATAATCAATTGCCAGAGGAAAGAAAACAATCTAATACGATATATTGGTTCAAAACGAAAGTATTATCATATATTCTAGCAAGAGATGGCCAACACTAATATTGTTTGTTCTATGGCACTTTACATCTTTTATCAGTTACTATATTCGTTACTTTTATTGCTAACTAATGTCATTTTATTATTTGTCTTTTTATTAATCACAATTTATATTACATCTTATATTGTTTGTTCTATGGCACTTTACATCTTTTATCTGTGACTATATTTGTTATTTTTATGACCAACTAATGTCTTTTTCTTATTTGTCTTTATATTCATCACATTTTATATTACATATAATATTTGATTATTGATAATACCTATATATTACAATCAAGTTTTAGTAACTGATTTTTTTATCAAAATTATATTTTGTGAATTTTATAATATGAAATGATGTATGTATATTAGGGTATCCTATTTAAATGAATATCTTATCTTATACATAATCTTTCAGAAAATCTTGGATTTTGGTACGTTAATCATCAAAATTATCTAAATGTATCCTATTCATAAGAAATGTATTTCCTGATATTTTTGTCAATATTATTTTCAGCACTCTGCTACCTGTTTTTCATCGATTGTGTTTTGCTTCATTTTTTGCTCGGATTCAGAGGTCAAGCAATGACAACCTGTACCGTTTTTACCCGGATTTTCTGGAGATTGGAATTGTGCATGAATAGCCGCGCACAGAAATCAGAGAGGTCAGTAAGAATTGAGTTATTGCCGAGACATGAGCCGTGATCAAATACGTTTGTAGCCGTATTTGATTGTCAGTTTTTCGTAGATTAGTTTGTGTGCCGCAGATATATCTTTAAAAACCCCTTTATAGTGGAAGGTTTCCTGACAATAGGATTATCCGAACCTGCGGTATTTTGTGCTGCTTACCATTCAGAACAACTGTTAGCCAGATTGCTGTGTTATATTGATTCGTTATATTATTGTTTATTGATTTTGTTGCAATTTGAGAAACGTAGAAATTCGGGAGTAGGTTAATGTTACTGTTTCGTTGTGCTAGTTGTCGAATAAATCATTTAAATTTCTGTTTCGGAGACCGCTTGTGTTTCTTCGCGTATTGATATTCGCTGCATATACTTTTTGTAAGCCCGGATGGTCAATATTTCTGAGTTGAAGAAAATTGCACTTTTACAGACCCAAAAAAGTGGAAACCTCTGTTCCTTTGTTCATAAACTTGCGAATTATGAACCTGTACAGGACAACGACCAACTCCCAAGCCAGTTACTGTAAATCCAGTGTTATACAGTGTTTTCTGTATATTTCTTTTACTTGCGAATTTTATGTCGAATTGGACATGTATTGGACTACGACGAACTCGCTAGCCAGTTTCTTTAAATTCAGTGTCAGTGTTACGTACTTTCGGTATACCTATTTCATTTTTCGTTTATTTTTTATCATCGCCTTTCAAAATCCTTCAATTTCCGAACAACTATTGCTCAATTAATCCGATTATGTTTCCGGAAACAACGAAAACCTTCGAAACAGTAAAGGACAGCGGTCTTTTCGACAACCTTATTTTTCTTCAGTGTTTTCTTCAAATGTTTCAGTTTCGCAATAGAATTCAGTCCAGGAAATCCTGCCTGAGAATCAATATAACGAATCAGAATCTATATATTTATTGAACTTGGGAACAGCTAGCACCTGAACTGCACATTACCTGATATCTATTTTGAATTGCACTTCACCTGACACCTGCTTTGAATTGCACTGAGCCTGAATTCCGAATATCAAAGTAAATATGTCCATTCATACCTTTGCCTTTGGTGGTACCGTAAAATATATCTCATTTCTTTTTACTGCTTTAGATATGTTTTATTATTTTTTTTTCCTGAAAACTTGTATATTCACCTGAATCACCACATAAAGTGTTGAAAAAGTATCAGTTTATGAAATGAATACTTTATGGTGTGACTGAAATTGTGATTTGATTCACTGCCTATTTAACTTGAGTATTACCTGATAATAACTAGATTTTTTCAATTCTTTTTGTAGTAGCTTATACTACTAGTCTAAGGGAGTGTAACTGTCAACTGAAGAATAATCTCTATTGTCATATGTATATCTTCATTTTTAAACCAAATACAATATAATCTATGAGATAGGTAACTATGCAAAATTTCTACAGAACTAATCGAAACCACAGACCTCATCCATAATCGAACAGAAGACGGAACCACATCAAAACTAACAATGCCAAGGGAAAGTGTCATAATTCTTCAATGAAAACAAAGGTAACATTCGATAATTATGATTATTAATTTTCAAGTTGTATCAGAAAAGAGAAACCAAATAGAAGACTTATGATATGAAGTTTTCTATGTTATTATCAGTATCTAGGGGATATTTCACGTATTAATTTTCTATTATCCTTATAGGATTATATTTCATATTATATAGACAAATCCTTTTCGGTGCAATTGCAGTAGACATTTACATGGAAAAATATGAATCATAATTTATTATGAGTACAATTTTTACAACTTGTGGCTCGCGAGTTTATGATATTAATATGGAGTGTGAATGGAAATGATTTAGATATCCAAAATCGTCATATCATCTGGAATCTGACCATGTAAGCATATTCGATGTCCCCACAGTGTGGTAGAATTCACGGGTCCCCACAATGAATTCAATACACCTAGACAAGAAAACTCATACGTCATTCAATTAACTTACATTCCATAATATTTTTTGTCTAAATCATTGATTTCAGTGATTATTCACCATTATATTGAAATTCAATCATACATCTGGGAGAAAATAGAAAAAAATAACTAGTAGATTGTAAAATAATTTCATTGCTCAGAGATAGATCCCGGCTGGCGGCTTGAGAAGTCGCGCTTCGAACCTTTTGGCTATCGTACGTAGACCGGAGAGTTGGAGATCTACAGTTTCTCAACAAGTAGAGCCTGAGGCAATTTCAAATGATAGATCGTTATCTACCCTTCTAAACATCCTAGATCTTAGAGATTTGATATCTCATTTTGTTTTTTACGTCAGTTTCGAAAAGCAGAAACATTCACACTGAGAGATATAGCAGGAGGGCATTTTAAGTTATTTGTTACAATCGTATAAGTAACATGTAAATTTTCACTATTTCAATTCGTTTTATGATATGAATTCAGATTAGGATAATACTCGTGATAATATGTTATCCAATCTCAAATGGTAATAGATATACCTCAACCGAAGAACAGAGATTACTGAACATTACCAGGTACCAAACCATTCCAGAAGTATCAATTCAATTTTATAACGAGAATAAGCTAGAATTTTCAGTTTGAAAACCAGTGATAGGTACATTAATATTCCAGTTGAATCCATAGCAAACGAGATTATACAAACCTGTTGCTTCTTGAAATTTTTTTAATTTTTTGTTGTACAGCTTTCATACTATAAATTAGTTTGAATCTTACATATAGAATATTGACTTTGAGCGGCTGGCTTATTTCATTCATTTATTTATTTATTCAATAATACATCCAGCAGGCTAATGCTCATTTACAAGTGTATATAATCATACAATAGATAATACATTATTGTAGTATTGCTTCGTATAATCACGAAATATAATATAATTGAAGACCTTGGAGCAAAAACCGGCCAAGTCCACTTTCGGATGAAATTGACTTTTTCCACTGGGAAAATGTAGTCTGTTGTTTATCGTGCGGAGTATAACAAATAGAAGTGTGATATATCACAAACAATGTCATCTGAACATCTGATGAGACAGATCCTTTTATGTCAGGTAGTGAGTATATTTGCCATCTGATAGCGATCACCCAGTAGGTACTAGCCGAAGAAAAACCAGAAAAAGTTAGCTGAGAAAATTCTTTCGAATAATCCGATTTTGACACCAGTTGTGAACAGGCATTTATTACCAGACAGTTTTAACACTTCTTGTAACAAAAGAATAAGAGAGAATACGGAATGAGTCACTGTGGCAACGAAATTTAAGATAAGTGAAAATGGCAGCAGGTGAAGAGTTCACTACTGAGAATAGTGAATCCATCGATATCCTGAGCCTGGTTATAGTTTCTAACCCTGTGACCGCTCCTTTGGTTTAGTTGAGAAGGAAACTAGCAAGAAGTGTCGTGTCATAGATGTTACCCAAGACATGATAATACACTTCAGCGATCATTTCACACTCATTTTCAAATCGAATTAACTAATCAAAATACTAAAACTGAATTTTTTCTCAGCATATTCCAATCATTTAAGAATCAATACAGTCCTCACTTCATTGAATGTAGATCCACTCTTTCTTTTCTACTTTTCACCAAGTTTTCCGCTACTAAGCAAGGCAGTACGAGAAAAATGATCCAGATCGATCCAGATCTATCCAGATCTATTATCCTTTGCTAGAGGAAGCTGGCAGATATAAAGCTATTGGTCAAGAAATATGTAACAGGGGCATAAAACTTTCATTACAGAACTCGCTATGAAGGAATATTAGGGAAAGTTGAAGGAGAACCAGGAGCACAGCCCCCATTCCCCAGAGGAGGCGGTAGATGCCAGAAAAGAAGCTGCGTATAAATCAGACTCTTCTTAAATATAATTCAACACTCAATTGAGAGTTAATGATATAATTGGTGTTTTTTCAATTTTTTACTGTTTTGATCAATATTTTGGTGCAAAAATCAGTCAAGTCCAAATTTTCAAAAATCCTTTTTGGCGTGATATTTACTAAATATGAATTTTATATTAGGCCGTATAAAAGATATCTATGATGTCTATATTCCACCCCAAATTTGGGGTGATTGCAAGTTTATTTTCAAATTGGGAAAGTTATATTAGACCGCGAAACAGATTTAGGTACATTGAAATCAATCAGGGAAAGTAAAGATGATGAATCGATATGATTATGAATAATTTTATACATAAAAGTTAAGTCGATAATTTCACGATGCTTTCTAAAAGATACCAGATTGAATTCATTCAGTAATGAGTCATAACTATAGTGTCTTTGTAGATAAATGCAATATTTTTTATAAAACTCAAATTTAAAAAAAATTCTTTGCACATCTTCAATCGTATCGATATATTTTGCGTGACATGGATTCCACAACACACTACAGTAACTCAGTTTACTCCTAACCAGGGATACATAAACACACCGCAGAGCATCAAATGAATTTAATTTCCTACAAGAACGGATCAAGAATCCTGATGACTTCATAGCTTTACTAACTATATTTTCTATATGATTGTAAAAAGTTAGTTTCTGATCAAAACATACGCTTAGATCATTGAGTTGGGTAACTCGCGACAGATATGTGGCATTTAAATGGTAACATAATAGAGGTTGGTTTGCGGGTAAAAGTCATACTTTTACAGTTATTGATATTTAAGAAGAGTTTATTTTCAGTGCACCAATCATTGAGTGTCGCAAGATCCCGTAGTAACAGTTCAAAATCATCGATCGATTAATTTTTTTTGAAAATCTTCATGTAATCAGCAAAAAGTAGTGTATTACATTGTATATTATCACAAATATCATCAATGAAAAGTAGAAACAGTAAAGGTCCCAAATTTGATTCCTGTGGCACTCCAGAAGTTGCCGTAAAGTAAATGATTTGACTCCTTCATATTCAAAAATAAATGCCTATTAGATAAATAGTGTGTAGAAGCAACTGTACTTTGTATGATATTCCAAAACGAGACAATTTTTTCAGCAGTTGACTATGAGATACATGGTCAAATGCCTTGCTGAAATCAGTGTATATTATATCAACTTGATGTCTGCTGTCAAGAGCTCACTCAGTATGTATCCAAAATACATACTGAGTGAGATTACACAGATTTGTTGCAGTGCTACGAGATTTAACAAAACCATGTTGAAATTCGGAAAGAGACATCCGTACGTGATTATAGATTGAATCGAACAGTATTATTTCAATCAACTCAGAGAATACAGAAATGAGTGCAATCGGTCTGTAATTTTCAATATCCGTGAGTTTGCCCAACTTGAATACTGGACAAACATGTGACACCTTCCATAATGCCGGAAAATTGGACGTTTCCAAGATTAAGTTGAATATGATGGATAATGGTCGGGACAATAATTTAATAAATTCTTTGACAATTTTAGTTGGAATGCCATCAGGCCCACAAGTCAATTTGTCTAAGTTTTTTTGCAGCACATATTATTTGTTCCTCAGTTATTTTATATATATTGAGAAATTGACTGGGATTCAATAGTTCTTCATGAATTCGATTTTCGAGTGAGTTAATGTCATCATGATCATCAGCAAACGCTCGACTAAAGTTTTTTGCAAATGCATTGACAATAGATTGAGGCGAAGAAACGCTATTATTATTGAAATTCATTCGGCCCGGAATGCCTTATTTTTTTTTTTCGAGTTAACATAATTCCAGAAACTACGTGGGTTCTTCTTCAAATCATTTTCAGATTTATCGATGAATGCACTATATGCCAATAGAATGTCACGCTTAATTATTATTCGTCTGAGTTGTTTACTGCGTTCCAAGTAAAATAGTGATTTACTTTTTTTATACATTTTCAAGTAATGATTTTTCGTTCTGATATTGCGAATGATTTTGATGTTATATCAACTTGGATATTTGTAGGACTTGCATTTCTTCAATAGAAAAGATTAATCAATTGCGAGGATATAGGTGAGCAACCGACCATTCTTGGTACCTAAATATCAATCCTTTGGACACTCAACAATAACCAGCCGAGTAATGCTTCGGATGACACTTAGAAAGCTAAGATTCTAATCTTCCTAACTCGGTTATATAAGAACACTTTTCAGAACAGCTTTGACATTCACAACAGTTCTGAGTTACCTTCTGTATTGGTGATATTTTTCATGTTTCTTTGAAGGTGCTTTTTTTATTATTGAGACTCTGGCGTACAGATTGTATATCATTTTTATGTTGAGATTTCAGATATTTATATTTTTTGTTGTTGATGTTACGAGCAATGCCAATAATGAAGTAGTCACTAATGAGTTTTGAAAGATTTGTCAACGTGTCACTCTCATGATGAGGTTAGCATGATAAATTTCCGAAACGTTGCTAGTTGGTTATTTCCACTGAATTATGCAGCGGTGCTATCATATTCGTCTCTGGGCCCTAATTGGTAGATCTTGTGTTTCAAATAACATGAGAGAGTGGGTGAGTTAAGTAATTTGTTGGGTCAGTTCTCTAACAATTTCTGAAAGGCTTAGTGATTCTCTTGTTTTCCGTATTGGAAAAAAACGTATTGAAATAAACTGGAAGTGGATTTTCGAAATTTCTCTTGGCCAGATCACGTTTGAGACAACTGACAGGTGTCTCAAGAGTGTCCAATAGGTGTCCATCTTATTTTGATGGTGATCGATGGATTTCGAAAATTACCTATATAGCATTCTGGACCACTAGGAATAAGAAATCGCAATTCGGGAACAAGAAATGTTATAGAATCTACAGGATTTTATTACTGAAAGGTATCACTCATTTAATTAATGTCAGACTAGTATGTATTCAATTGGCCTCTTTTTCACTCACTGAAATAATGACTAGTTTTTTCTTTCTTATATACTTTAACGAATGTCAGAACCATTGAATTCTGACTATAATTGTTTATGTTGTTGAAGTAATTCTCATAATTCTATAATAGATTTCTATATGTACCTACTCGTGTAAAATGAATTTAGTTTTGGGTTAACTGTTTCATTCCATTACTGATCTGATGAAACTTTCAATTAAATATACAACCTTGAGTTATTCTCAGATAGAAGTTTCTTTTTTGATCAACATATAATAATCATTATCTGGTTCATCAACTCTCCAGAGAATCAAGTACTTTCAGTTTGACAGTGGCAGTGGCGCCCTTTCTTTTTAAATAACTTATTAATAATTGATAATAATTATTTTCTTGAATTGATAACGAACCCATTGTGTCTGCCAGACCAAGAGCTGCCGTTCGCAGTGCATCTTGTTTTTTGGTAAAAAAGGTCGCACAATAATGGTCAATCCTCAAGGGTCAGATACATTTCGAATCCCGAAAAATTCAATTTTTTTCAGGAGTCTACCTCATACTTTCTAGTGGAGCTTATTGCCCACTATACCTTCAAATCAGAAAATGATTTTTGACTTTTTGTACGTATCAGGATTGGCCGAAAATCAACATTATTTTCTTAGAACTTCCTGTAATTTCTCGAGAATCAGTGATTTTGTCAAAATGAATGTTTTGTAGCTATATAAAGGACCGCAGAGTCGCATACAGTCAGTTTAGAAAGTGAGCTGGTATTGTGAACATAGAGACTTGCAAAGCGATCATAGCAAATATAGAAGTGATTTTTATTTAAGTGTTTATTGAATTTTATTTTAAGTGTTTAGTTAGTGGAATGAATTGTTCAATTTTGTATGGAGTTTTCAAATCAACAAACCTGATTAGGAAGATCGCAACACTATGAAAAATTCATACCTGGCGACTTAACTTCAAATGTATCACTTACCATTTATAATTGACCAGACTCATATACGTTTTCGATTTATATCGTTTGTAAATAGAGTGAAATGAATTCCTCAATTGAACATTTTCTGCAAAAGCTCTGGAACTGAAGAAAATCAACGAGGGGTAATGGGTGTAATGATTATGAGTTTCTCTTTGAACTTATATTTCTGATGTTATCCTCCTTTGATCTCGAGAGCGAATGTTCAGGAGGCTTTCAGTTTAATTTCGTTATTCATGCTTTCAAAGTGCGCGTATTCGGTATATTGAGATCAGTTTGAAGGACCCAAATATTCATCAATTGAAATCGTATTGCTGATATTTATATACCCATCAGTTGTATAAATACTTTCAACTCTCAATATATATTTTTGATGGAAATGTATAGACTGGTCAATTTGTTCTCCTGCCTGTATCTTGATAAACTGAAGTTCTAACTCTCTTAGCTCGGAATTTCGACTAGAGATTTTCAATGAGAAATAGTCTCAGGGTTTTATTGGGCTGAATGATTTTCATCTCGAAATAATCAATTTTAAGAAGAGAAATCAACTTTCATCTCAGAATTTCCGCTATCATCTCAGAATTCCGATATTTATCTCTGAATTTCGACTTTAGTATAAACGAATTTGAATTCGAATGGACCTATGAAGGTTATAAAAGATGACAAAATCTATACAAAATATATTTGTTCATCCAAATAAAATATTTGAACGTTAACATTGTTGACTGAAAGAAGCATTCTGAACTGAAAACGATCCTATATAACCAGAAGTATACGTCGAGAGTTTATCAACTTGACTATTTGACCATTACTTCATTTGGCGAAGTATCCATGTGTAATAGTATATTATTTAACGAGCGGTAATGTGGGTCATAACTAACGCAGATGAAGTTTCACCAAGGGAGTTATGATAATTACCTCTAGTTAAATACTATACTTTATCTATGACTATTTCAATAAATATTGAGGTGAACGATGACTAAATGTTCTTATTGCTACACCAATCTTGAAAATTTTTGTACACACCTCTTCATATTTGTTTTGGGATTCTTCGGGTAATAAATTGTGTATGGTAACATAACCTGCTTGTCTTATGTCTGGAGGTGTACATAATAATTCATCTTCACTATCTGAATTAATATTTTCAAGCAAAACAATCGCAATAATCAGGTATCAAAACGTCAAAATAATTCAAGTACCATATTACTCCCCTCAATAACACTGATGGACTGTTCCATTTCGGCCAACCCGCTTGTACAGATGCACAGAAACACCTTATTGATATTCGATTAATTATAGCGTATTATATGAGTTATAGAGTAGTGAGTTATCATAACTCACGTAGTTTGTTTATTTATACTATAATTGCTGAAAAGCAGTTGAACAATGAATGAGTATATAATTCAATAGGGGTAGATAAACATAATTGTTCAAAAATTGGGATATAACTTGTCCATCCTGTATTGCCCATTGCAGTATAGTTATATCGTAACTAAAGACGTTATTCAACTGTATTAGACTATACAGATACAGCATTCGAATAACATAATTTTCAGCTTTACCATACACACAGATGTTTCACACACATCTACTCATCAGAGTGAACGAGTAAATGACGGTTCCTGAACAGGATGCCGAAGGAAGTGTTGAAAACAACTTTATCAATTTTAAGAAATCTTCATTTATAAAAAGTGATTCTTGATTGGGCGAACTCAACATCGGGGCGAAGTCATACCATCCTACGGTACTAATTTTAGAGTGATGTGTTTATCCGTTCTCCAGATACTTCTCATACGGTATCCAACGTGAATAACCCTGTATATATCCAACTGAGAGTAGAATTTCAACCTGAAAATCGTAATTCTGACATGAAAGTCTGACCTCAAAGTTGAAATTCCGAAATGATCTCGGAAATGATAGTAGAATTTCTGACATATACCCAGGTACCTATTTCAGAATTTCAATTGATCAACAGACAAATGATATTTTTATTCTACTTAAAAGTGCCAATTTTTTGTGCCAAAATGTGATTCACTTCACCCACTACTTTGAGGGTTGGGTGAATCAGTGGTTCAAATAACAATGAACACCACTTCAGAAGATGCTTGTGAGCAAAGTGAACTACGAAGGAAGTTCTGAAAATTATCTAGTACACTTTGTTGCGAGTAAATTTGAAAAAAGTCTGAAAAGAGAAGACAGAGGCCGTGGACTCTTAAGTTTGGAGTATCTCCATAATAGAATGGTTCTGGATAACGCCTGTAAAATCATTAGGAGTTCGGATCCCCTCCTGCAAATGGTCAGCACACCAAGCAGCTAGCTGATGGACTCTCACTGATTTTTGATTCCGAGCGGAGAACTGGTGACTCAGTAACTGAGCTCGAGCACGCTCGGAGGAAAGCCCGCATCGAAGCTGCAGAAGTTGAAAAAACTCTGCGGCTTCACATGGATAAACCCCTACATTCTGTCTTGTTCAACAACATCGAAGAAAGAGGTTTATCCAAAGAACTGACCTGAGCATTCCTAAGGTCAGGCGGGCTTAAATCGAAAATAGAGGGTTTCATCAGGATGGAGTTTTCAATACGTTCCAATACGTTTCAATACGTTCCAAACCGAAGCCGAGTCATAGGTCAGGTCCCTGATGTGAGATGCAGGGCCTGCCGTAGGGCGCCGGAAACGCTGATGCACCTGCTTTCAGCATGCACGGTGTATGCAGTTTCTCTATTCCCATCTATTACCATCTGAGGCACTCGTACGGTATCGACGGAACTCCATTGCTGCATCATGCTCCAGGGAATATTGAGTCCGTTGTGGAGAATGAGAGGTGTCGAATTTATTGGAACTTCTCATTCCCCACCCTCAAGCAGATACAACCTATAATAAGCCCGACGTAGTCCTCCTCGACCATCAAACCAAAACGATGTTAGTGATTGAATTTTCGGCACCAGCCGGACCGAACACTGTTTTGAAAGAGGAGGTAAAACGGACAAAATATAGAGATATTCTATTCGAACTCCGCAGACTTAATCCAGACCATTCTGTTGAACTAGTCACCATGATAATAGGCTCCCTCGGTGCGGTACACGACAGACGCTGCTCTCAGAACTGCAGAAAATACCATCTTGCTGGCAGAAGGCACACGTGTTAGCTGGGGCAATGCATAAGGCCGTCATTCTGGGATCATTGTGTCTAGTCAAGGCACACGGGCATCGCTTACCTCAAGGCGTGGGGAGTGGTCACTGGTTTCTCTCCAGCTCAATTCTGCATGATTCCGGAGGACGCAGACTTTGACAAGTAGTGTCAAAATTTTTCGTCACAAAAGTTCCGAATGTGTATGTGTATTACTTTTCAATGAAATATGAAACATCATAGGCACGTTTACACCATACAAACTTTGTACTACTTGTTTATGCACACAACTGTACGTCCTAAGCATTCTGAAAGCATGAATATTAATATTATTAGCAATAATAACCAGAAGGCTAATGACTTCAGGAGTCGATGCCTTAAACAAAGGAAAAAAAACAAGAAAAATAATAATTCATTATTGTCATTTCATATTGATTCACTTTACACTGTAACTGTATTTTTTTGAACAAAATAGCTTATATACGAAGGAGAAAATATTTGAAGGAACTTAATATTGATACTAAACGGCGACACGGAAGATTGTATAGATAAACCGATTAGGGGTAGCTATCCCAAAAACATTAAAATGTATCGAATGTTGAACAATACTTAATATTGAGAATTGAATCCTCAAAAAGATGACTACATTTCTACATATAATCCAAAATTCACTGATGATGTTAATGATGATGTTAATTACCACCTGCAGAAAAATCAACCAGACATGTCAGATCTAATTGAAACAAATGTCAATTCATCTACCAACTACACAGTTGTTTCTGAATTGACGTAGTTATCTGTTTCCATTCTAGAATTGATCTCTCATGCTATAGAAGGGAGTATGTATCGAACATAATCGTTGATTATCGGGTAGTTGAGATTTCTACGTCGATGAAATGAATGGTTTAATTGATCTTCAACATCGATATCTTCATTCAAGTCTTTTGACAAATCAATATGTGATGTATAACACAATATATGGTTTGCCTAAGTGCTGACAATGCTTTATCATCAATAATTTGTTGAAGACCTACATTCTCCTAATCAATAATAAAATATGTCATGAATAACTATTGCTACATAGAAACAATATTAACAAACATCACAATATATTATGTCATCTGGTTCAAAGTTTGATTCGAAATTTCTTCTTTGATCGGATTCAAGCTTCATAGCAACTCCGAATCACGAGTACATAACATTGTCTACTAGGGCTCTTGCAACTAGATGCCTCTTGGTCAGGCATCATGGCATTATATTTTGTACATTATGCAACCTCTGAAGCACCTTAGGCAAGGCATGAGCATCAACTCATTTACTGTATGTATTTGTTGTCATTTCTCATCGGAAATAGCATAGCTTCATCGATGATAATTCTCTTGAAAGTAAAACCTACATTTCACTGTTTCATTTTACACCAACTTTCTACGTCGTAACGACATTGGGCCTAATAGAACCTATGTCTAACTTCATCCAAAGTCTTATTTACTCCCAGGTTCCTGCGTGGATCGCCTTCGAGACATCATCAGTTCTTTTCTTGGGCACAACCAATTGGAATTTGTCTTGTCATAGGCCGACAATAATAAAGTCCCATTGCGTCCATATTGTTTTGAATATTGACGTTCGATTGAAGATGTCCTTCCAGTTCAGCGTAGGAAATCCACAATGTCAGGATCAATCTCTTTATCCTGTCTCAGATGAGCTGCTGCTTATTTATAGTCATGCATTCATCAAACTCACATGTTTGATTTCAGCAAGTCCTTAGTGATGTTCGATCCACACACAGTGCTTGCACGAGATCTCCTGGACAAGACTTCCGCATTGCTTGCTTGCAATTCTTGATGTTGAAGTGGTAATGGTTCAACTTCTCGATCCATCTTGCAACCTGTTCATCGGGGTTCGTCATTTCCAAGAGCCACTTCATAGCATGGTTCATATTTATGATATGATATTTGTGGAAGTGATAGCTCCGATGATTGCCAACAGTTGCTTTCTGGTAACGCAGTGGTTCGTCTGAAAATTTCTCATCATTTTGCTGTAATATTATATCACTTTCTCCTGGCCATCTTGCAGCTGTGACAGTACGCCTCCGATTCCTTCATTGCTTGAATATGTGTATAATACGAAAAGGCTCATTTGTTTTGGAAAACAATGGACTAGAACATATACCAACTTTCATCAGTTTCTTAAATACTCTTTCACACTCATTAGACCAGGTCTAGTTGACTCGGTCTCCTGTTGACTTATGCATGGGTTGACAATGTCAGCAAATCCTTCCACAACCATCAGTAATAGGTACATAGGCTCAAGAAATTCCTAACCCCATCCTTCGGTCTCGACAGTCTCGAATCGCCTTGATCTTTTTTATTCTGTTCGGATGCCTGCTGATGAAATAAAGTGGTCAAAAGAATAGACTTCTTTCTGGAACAAGAAATATTCCGCAAAATTCAGTATGAGGTTGACATTCCTGAACCTCTGGAAATTAATTCGTACATTTTCCAGATGTTCTTCGAAAGTTTTCCACGTGAGCCCATGGAGTAATATTTTCATTTGACTTTCGATAGTAGCCTGGTCAATACATGATCCAAAGGCATCACATTTTTTTCTAATCACTATCCTAGTTGCAGCACCAACTCTCAGAAATGTACAAGGTACGAGTTAGGATAGCGGAGACCTTACCTATTATAGCGGAATCCAAAAGCACTTCTTTCGACATTGGAAAAAATTCTGGCGTAGACGGGATTAGAAACTGATCGAGTGATGAACAGCAGTTAGAATACTGACGCTTATACCATTGAGCCACCAGGCCGTTGCCAAATTGAACTGGTAGAGTCCATTTTAAGTTGAAAACGCAGTCTTCTCCTTATCATGTTCATGTATATCTAGGTATTTGCCGATACTCGATCTCCACATCTACTGTTAAAAAAAGAGTCTGCCGATGTTGTTCGAGTTTTGTCTGGTACGTGATCTTCCTCATACGAACTCAACATCGCGAAAGTGTAGTCATTATTTCCCTTTTATATGAATATTTTTATGGTCGATTCTAATAATTGGAAGTCGTGTCTATCGTTTGACTATAAGCGATTCAGTGTAGGCAGACTGGACGGCCTTAGACATACCCATTTATTATCAGCTTCGAGGAATACAACCTAAAGTCACAAATATATTCGAATAATATGGAATTTTCTTACGAACGAGAATATGAATGAAATAAACATAGAAGCTTAGAAGAATTGGCGTTGATACTGAAAAATAAGGCAGCTAAAAATTTCTTCGCCTAATATCCCTCGAACATGCCGCATAATTTCATGACAAATAATCAATCTCGTTGCTTGGTGCTTCGGGCTGTTTCCAAGGAACGAGCTTTCGATTGTCATAAAATTATCTCATCATTATCTCATCTATTAACAATTTTCTAGGTGTATAACTACTCGAGATATCCTCATTTTCCATGTATTTTTCATGATTCCACCGTGTGCCTTTTGATAAATACTGAACTGGGAGTCCAGAAATATCTCGAAACATATATGAGTGGCGATAGAGTTGAGTATGGTTGAGTTGCATAATCGTCTGTTATTTTTACTGTAAATAAGAAGCAATTGGAAATCAACATGTTGTCATGGTAGTAGTTACGAACAGGTTGAGATTCCTTGAATAGGCATTCCGGTAGGATTTCTTCACCAGATACTTAATACCAGTGCGGGATCTCGGTGAACAGTATTGTAACATCTATATTCTATATGACGCAAATAAAGGAAGTTTCTGAGTAGCTGAAATAATCCAGTTGAAATATATTATGGAACCCGACAGAGTTGAAATATTCACAATTTCATCAGCATGAGTTTTCTTTTTATTAGTTAGTCGTTAGGCTAATATAGCTGCTGCGTGAAGTTTCAAGAAAGAAGGATAGATTTATAAAGTGGAATGCGATCACAAAAATGCAACATGAACTCGACTGAAACAACTGCAGTTTTATTCACGGAACCTACATTCAAGGAACCTTAAAGTTTGCACAAAACCTCAAAATTTTTATACTACTTCTAATATCAAATTCTTTCGTCTGCAAGCTTTTATTGAAGATTATTAACTAGTCATCTATAGCTGATAGTTTTACTTTATTCATGTCTATATGTATATACTTATATGTTATTTATACATTGTACTTTTTGACGACCTACTAATTCCATGTTTATTAGTTTGGAAATAAACATCATCTATCTATCTATATCTATGAAATCAATTTAATTACAATGATAATAACCAATAACCATGTTGATGAGAAATGAAAAAAAAAATTTCAGTGGATCTCACTCACAAACTCCTCAGTTCCCAATCTTGGACAGATAAACTTTATTTGAGGCCCGCAGGATCTCAGGGCAGCTCTCAGTAGGGGCAACTCGATTGTGTGCTCCCCGGGAGTCAAGAAAAAAACCAAGCGTCAACTGGTGGCGATGATGATCAGCCTCGGACATGCCTTCATCAGGCTCAATCAGGAACTCAGGGTCAGGTACAGGGTGGCTGGAATTCGAGCCTCATCATTGGGATCTCGTAAACCGTAAGAGATACAGGGTCGGTTAAATTATGGCAAATTTGTGCAATTTGATGCCCAACAAAATGCCGTTCTGAAACTTGGAAAATTCCGAATACTTTCGGAGATATCCGAAAAAAATTGAAATTTCTTAAAACCGTTTTCAGCAATCGATATGAATAACACTTCATCATGGCCACTTTTTCTTCTCTACAAGATAGCGTTATCAAATTTTGTAATCCGACGATTCGTCTTCTATAGAAACCATCATCAACTTGATTGTTTCAAATACGGACCTGGATTTTTAATTCCATTTTTTGTTACCTTTCGATAGCCCAGAATTTATGAGCAATCACAAATTCTGATTTTCAAATGTTTCGATGACAAATATTGACAGTTTCTCTATTTCTTCAAGTATCCAATCCGAAACCATTTTCAAAATAATAATATTCATTAGTAATATAACGATGGAACCCATCCACTGCCTAATTATTAGGAATTTTGACTTCTGGAAAAATAACATCTATAATACTCAGTCAGTTGATGAAAACTATGCTCGAATGATCCCCCTTGCACCTATAGGCATTTTCGTATGCGTCTTCGCAGTTTTTTCGTAAGCGCGCGATGGATCATTCTTCCTCCAGCTCGTATGGTTATTTTTTCAAACATTAAATTTTGGTGTAAGATATTTATGTCCCGTGGAATATCTTGAAATAAACGGTTCATTTTTGATATCCCAATAAAAAATAATCCAGCGAGGATGAATCGGGGCTCCTTGCAGGTCAGCGCACACCCCCAACATCAATTGATTGGTTAATGTTTCATTTGCGAGTTTGTATTAAATACTATGATAAATTTAGGCCATCTCACGTTTTTCTGAATTGGAAAACACCATTTTTGATCCCGCAAAGTTTTCTAAACATTGAACTGTCATACATTGACGATTGGTTGTGACTTTTCATCCTAAAATCAATGCCGTTTTTCTTTATTTCAGTAATTGCATTATATAATATATATATATATATATATATATATATAAAAAATAGAGAAACTGTCAATATTTGTCATCGAAACATTTGAAAATCAGAATTTGTGATTGCTCATAGTTTCTGGGCTATCGAAAGGTAACAAAAAATGGAATGAAAAATCCAGATCCGTATTTAAAAAAATTAAGTTGATGATGGTTTCTAGAAGACGAAACGTCGGATTTCAAATTTTGATAACGCTATCTTGTAGAGAATGAAAAGTGGTCATGATGAAGTGTTATTTATATCGATTGATTACCTCAAATAACGCCAGAAAAAAATAAAAACGGTTTTAAGAAATTTCAATTATTTTTGGATGTCTCCGAAAGTATTCGGAATTTTCCAAGTTTCAGAACGGCATTTTGTTGGGCATCAAATTGCTAAACTTTGCCATAATTTAATCGATCCTGTATCTCTTACGGTTTACGAGATTTCAATGATGAGGCTCGAATTCCAGCCACCCTGTACACCTCGAACATGAATAGAGCCGCAGTCGGGAGTTTTGGACAAAAACCCAAGATGTCCGAAAAAATAGTCTCAAATGTTACTTGGAAGCCGACAGATCTAAATGAATTCATTTACATGTATCTTTGCCAAAAAGACATTGAACAATTTCATAGGACCAAAGACTTCATTATTCACGTTGTTGCGCGATCATCCATTGTTCGATCCTTCTTTATGCAATCTTGCAGTGGATTGAATAATTCACTCAAAACACAGAAGAGTAGAAAATTTTAGGTTGAGTGAAACAATGCAATAGTACATCAACAAACACGGATAATCAGATTCTCTTCATATTACACCGTGTTTTGCTCACTGCCTTTGTACATTGGTAATTTGTGTGTGTGAAATCGATATTTCAATGTTTGCGAATTACCTACCATCTCCGCAGATATCGGATGACTCTCAGGTAGGCGATCGTAGCCCGAAAAACAACCGTAACAAATTTATCTGTTGATAATGAAATATATACAACATTAACGATAACATTTAATGTAGATGAAAATATATATGGATTCTCCTACATCAAGTATTCTGCTTTCTTCCACAGATTTTTCAGAACATTGAAATCAGAATGAATCTCCATCAGAATAAAGACAAATTTAACAATAATTCTTTAACAAACTGAATATTACACATCAGTCGAATAAAGTAGAAGTTACGGTTTCGCTATAAATTGTCATTAGCCTTGAACAAGACTAGATTTTCAAAATTTGTATCGATAACAGAGAGCACTTTTCGGGATCACTGAGCACTCCCTAGGTACCTAAGTATTTTCTTGAAATGCTTGAAGCACTATAAGCACTCGTTCAAGAAAGTGCTCAGGTGTTTCAAGGAGCACTAAGCACGATGGTTTGGGACAGCTCTGGACTCTTTTAAGTTCAAAGTTTTCGTGAAACTTCAATTTCCATCATCAGGAAAGAACTTAGGTGAGGTTGAATACATTAAAGTTGTTATGTTGAAATTGTGTATCACGAAATATGGTTATAACATGCAGTTACGTACAATCCAACTAGTAGTATTTTCATCAATCAGATTTTACATTTTTAAGATCTATAATTATATTAACAAATTCTACTTCATTGGCACCTCTGAAAATAATGGTTTTTGAAAAAGCTATACAATGAACGTTCTGAAAAGGAATATGATGAACACATCCATTATTCCTATTCAAGTTTGTGCATAATGATATCTTATATTACGTAACAAGTGTGGAAAGTGACATATTTCGCACGAGGACGTAGTCGTTTAGCACGAGTCGCATAGCGGTGAATGCGGAAAGGTATCGAGCGCAGGAAATGCACTTTTGTGCACTACTTTTCCTACGACCATAAATATTTTCATTTCGCGCGAAATCATGTCAAAGATGTAACTTGAGCGGCGGACTCTATAATTCAGGTATTGTCGATTCGATATTATACAGTCCATTTCCATATTTCAGGTAATACTCGAAAACTTTTTCGTCAATTGCAGATGTGAATTATTGAATTTTCTCCGTCTGCACAAAGAATTTCATTGATATTCAAAACCACATGCCTACACGAATAAGTATATATATATTCTATAAGATTGTCACTAGAAATCACGCAACCAGGAATACTTCCCGTATACCTGGTTGTGTTATAACTATACAGTGTACTGTACTGTATCATAAAATAATGTAGTTAGTTATTATTTTCAATGTGATGCAAACATTTGTGATGCAAGTTGTAGATTATCTCTTTCGCTGCCTTCAACATCCAGCCATGTAGGTAGTAGAAAAGTAGAAAAAGTTCCAGTCATGATCTCGTCATGCCCCTAATTTTTATCAAAGTAAATTTAGAGGTTATGTCTCATTGACACATTAAACCATAGATGTTATAACGCTAGATCCGGTATCCAGGTTATTTGTTTCGTAGGTCCGGGGATGTTGAAAGTACTAAGCCATTGATTGGTCTTTTCAATATTTGACCATACATATGTGTTGTACCTCGTAATCATAGTACCTACTCTCTTGCAGACCCCTCTGATACCAAACAAATACTACATGATGCCGGATCTAGCGTTATAAGATCTATGCATGAAACTACCAATCAATCAATCAATCAATAACATTTATTGTATATAAAAAGAATAATAATCCTTATTACAAGAGTATTTGATTACAAGCTAACAAAATTAAATGTAGAGAAAAAAAATAGTATTCCAATTCGGAAAGAAAAAATATAATCTAGATTAAATGTTTTTTTTATAAAGAAGTTCAATTTAGGTCTAAGTAAACTTGTAATTCCTGGTTACTATTCATTAAGAATAAACGAACGCAATTTCAACATTTCATCAGAGAAAAAACCAGTTGTTGATGCACAATTGAGGAAGTTTATGAGGTCAATCAGATCTTGCAATTGTTGAAATATCTCACAGTCCCTAATTCCTTTAAAACTTGGGCAATAAAATAGTAGATGTTCTAATGTTTCCTGTTGTTGTAGGTTACAAATTGTACAGAGCTCCTCTGCATTGATAATATAACATGATCCATTAAAAGTGAATTTTAAGCGTTTTATATTGCTAGTTCTGATTTGTGCAATTATTCTGGTAAAATATATTGGACAATTCACCTTTTGGTATGCCTGACCTGTGAAGGTAAGCAGTAGGGATTGAAAAATTAGAGGATAGCTTGATAATGACAATTTTTCTAGGTAATTTCTATGTAATGTGCTCTCATAACAGTCTAGAATGTTCTGTGAATTTTTCTTAGTGGGATTATCCAGGAATGCATCCCACCGATGACCTTGGTTCGAGAGAGATAGGTATTCCTTCACTTGGAGGACCCAGTAGAATTTGGGATCTGAGTTCAAGTGACGCAATCGAAGAAAACAAAATTGTGGTAATCGAGTATTCTTCAGTTTGTTTATACTTGAGAGCCACGAAAGAGATGATTTAAAAATTACGCGACTGAGGTTGTATGTCCCAGTTTCAAGGCGAACCATGTAGTCGGGGGTATTTTTTAGACAGAGATAATAAACGCTTGAAGAATAAGACTTGTATTCGTTCGATTAGATCTGGGTAGCGTAAGCCCCAGATGCCAATTCCATATGACAAAGATGATAGGATGATGGAGTCATATAACTTTATCCTTGCATCTCAAGAAGTAGTTTTTGTCCTGCACATCAAGTTCATGACCACACCTATTGCCTGAGTAGCTTTTGCCACTGCTTCCTTGGACATTTCTAGAAAAAGAGATGAGGACGAAAATATAACACCTAAATACGTGAAATGTTTGACAACCTCGAGCGGCTTATTTTCAAAAAAAAACTTACATTGATAGTTTGATTTATATCTCCCTCTACTGAATATCATTATTTTAGTTTTAGTCGTGTTAATTTGCAATTTATTATCCTGGGAGTATTCTTCAAGCACCATTAATTTTTTGGTTAAGTCTATTTGTGAATCACTCAATAGGACAATGTCATCTGCATACAACAGCATCATCACATCGTTCTTGCCGTCTATATTTACCTCTGTGAGACCTCTGGAGTGAAAGTAGTTTTCGATGTCAGAAAGAAATAAGGAGAATAAAATTGGGCTTAATGATTCACCCTGTAATACGCCTTGAGATATATCATTATATTTAGAGAATTCATTGTTTACTTTAACAGACATTGTGGAATGATCATACAAATTTTTGAGAATCCTGATATATTTAGAGCTAATACCTAACTTGTATAATTTGTGCCATAGCAGGAGATGATTGACAGAGTCAAATGCCCTCTTGAAATCTACAACATATATTTTTCGCCAACTGAGCCTAAGGTGTATTTGTATTATTGAATTCAGGACAAAGATGTTATCACGACATCCCCTATTTTGTCTGAAGCAAGACTGACATTCTGGTAAAATTTGGTTTTTTTCGCACCAATTTGACAAGCGTTCTAACAAAATGGATGTGAATGGGCAGCTTATCAATGATATGCCACGGTAATTATTCGGATCAGTTTTGATTCCTTTTTTATGTAACATTGTTTACACAGTGTCGTTCCAACTACGAGGAATTTTTTCGGTACTCAAAATATTGTTAAAAAGACTGCAGGGGTATACCATCTCTGCCCGGGGATAAATCGTTTTTCAATTTACATAAAGTGTTTTCGATCTGCTCAGTACTAATAGGGGAGTCAAGGTATTCGTGAGCTGCGTCAAAAAATGTTAAATCTGAAACAAGTTTTGGTACGATAAGGTAATCATAAAACATTTCCCATTCCTCCAAAATTATTGTAGATACATTCTGCGTGAATCTAAATGTATACGGGATCGTAGGAAAAAGTATATTCATTCTGAACTTAATTCTCCAAAAATGATGAACGGAATCAATTCATCCAAATAGAGAAGTCCTTATATGGATTTTTTTGAGATTGGCCAATGGAATTATGATTTCAACAATTTACATACACTATTTCACTTGGTCAGGTCGATAGTGTTGTGTTTCCCAGCAAAATTCTATGGCGAAACAATGTATTGCCTTCACAATAATCTAAGAGTTCACGTATAATATCACTGGAGTGAACTCTGGAGCTTTCATTTTATGACCCATACTGAAATGAACTGCTCTAAAAGAGCCATATAGTCTCATTGTCTATTTTATATTATTCCAGATGCAGTTACTCCCTCAGGAAGTGACCGTGTTTCATTATCCTGATACAAAATATGTGAAGCGCTGCTCGTAGATGTGATTTTCTTATCGTGCTTGTTGAATAAACAGATGGATACGAAGACTCGAACTTTGAGTTTTTTTTTCTTTCGATCTCAGCTTGCCAGCTAGAAAGTATCATCAAAAGTTGCATAGAACAAATAATGCCGCTCTGGCGGACTCGCTTCACCATAGCATCGGGAAATGCGTAAGTCCAGACAGAGCCGGTAATCATCAAGAGGGGCGTTTTCCAGGAAGATTTCTTCAGTCCTCTCTTATTTTGCATCTAACTGTTGCCATTATCCGTTGAGCTCAGAAAAACCATGGGCTACTACTGCGGACCACCCAGTCAACGGAGGCATAAGGTCACCAACTTATTCTATGTGGATGACCTTGAACTCTATGCTTCCGGTGAGAGGGACTTAGAAAAATCCCTCAGGATGGTACAGGAGTATACACAGGCTATTGGGATGAAATTCGGGATGGAAAAATGTGCACTGGTTCATCTTAAAAGAGGACGATGCGAGGACTATGACAAGGACGCACAGCTAGTGGACGGAAGCATCCTACACCACTTGAATGCTGGCGAGACGTATACCTACCTGGGTGTGTAGGAGAGCCACATCCAGGAAACGCGAATGGTGAAAGACGCTCTCCGCAGCAAGTATTGGCAGCGACTTCCACAGACCTGGTTTTCGGAAATGTCGGGATACAATGAAGTCGCTGCTACTAACATGCTTGCTGTTCCGATCCTACTATACTCCTTTGGAGTGTTCAAGTGGACACTAGCTGAGCTGCGCCAACATGACGTTGGTACTCGCAAGATGATGCACCTCAATAGAAGCCTTTATCCAACATCGTCCGTTTCACGGTTATATCTCCCAAGAGATCAGGGAGGCCATGGACTCTTGAGTTTGGAGTATCCCCATAACAGAATGTTTCTGGATAACGCATGCAAACTCATCAGGAAATCAGATCCCCTCCTGCAAATGGTCAAAAGCCATGATAATGCAGGAGTAGGAGCATTCCTCTTCAAGGCAGCACACCGAGCAGCCGATGGACTCTCTCTGATTTTCGAGTCACTGAGTTCGACCACGCTCGGAGGGAAACTTGCATCAAAGCTGCAGAAGTTGATATAACTCTGCAGCTTCACATTCTGTCTTCCTCAGCAACATCGAAGACAGGGGTTTATCCAAAGAGTTGACTTTTGCATTTCTGAGGTTAGGCGGGCTTAAATCGGAAACAGAAGGGTGACTGGCAGAAAGGAGTTTTCAATACGTTGCATTGCCGAAGCCGAGTCATGGGTATAGAGGTCCCTGATGTAAGATGCAGGGCCTGCCATAGGTCGCCGGAAACGCTGATGCACCTGCTTTCAGCATGCACGGTGGATGCAGTTTCGGCCTATATCCATAGACATAATGCAACATTGGATATTACTCTATTACCAACTGAGGGACTTGTACGGTATCTACGAAATTCCAGTGCTGCCTAATGCTACGGGGGATATTGAGTCCGTTGTGGAGAATGATAAGGGTCGAATTTATTGAAACTTCTCATTCCCCACCTTCAGGCAAATACAAGCCAATAAGCCTGACGTAGTCATCCTCGACCATCAAACCAAAGCGATGTTCATGATTGAATTCTCGGCACCAGCCGACCCGAACATCTTTTTGAAAGAGTGGAAGAAACAGACAAAATATAGAGGTTCTCTCTTCGAACTTCGCAGACTATATCCAGACCATTCTATAGCCATCCTGACAATAGGCTTGGTAGTATACGAAAGACACAGCTCTCGGAACACCAGGAAATTCCAGCTTGCCGACAAAAGGCACACATTTTAGCTGGGGACATGCAGAAGGCCGTCATTCTGGGATCATTGCGTCTAGTCAGGGCACACGATACTTGGTCCCTGTGATCACTTACCCCACGGCGTGGGGAGTAGTCACTGGATTCTTTCCAGCTCGACTCTGCGTGGTTTCGGAGGCCGCAAAGTCGTGACTGGAATTGAACAAAATAAAATTCATGATAATAATAATGATGAAATCTCATAAATTGCAACGATATCCCATGATGACTGTTTCTTCAATTCAGGTTCACCAAAACTTATGGAATGATTTCGCTATTTATTCAATTACCATAGCAAAAGTTTAGTGTTTATATCACACAATTGTTTATTTCGCACTGCTGCTCATTCAGCAAACATAATTCACACTCTCACATGACAGCTGTATGTCGCCAGCTAACGCGTTGAAAAACGCCTGGTACCCATCAGACAGAAACAAAAAATATGTTGGGTAGTCAAAACTCCAGTGACAAATTCAGAATAATCAAATGATGGAGATCCAGTAATGGCAGTAATCAATAAAACGTTGAGATGAACTGAAATTCAGGGAAGTGGTGATTACTCCGAGGCTCTTCATGCATGTTACAGAGTTTGTTCGAGGGTGTCGATATCGGTAGAAAGTAATCCTACGAGATTTGCACTTTGCCTAATTGGACCATCCAAAGTTACTCGATTTCACGAAGAACTCGCTCGACATCCTTCAACCAATTTTAGATGAATTCATCAATATTCATAGAGAATTTGAAACATCTCGAACTTGAGAATGTTTCTGGTGAAGTGAGATTGCACCTTCTCGTGAATTGAAGAGAGTAAACTATCATTCTGCTTCTATTGAGTGATGAAGATTCAGAATAACATAATAGCATTCTCAAATTAATGAGAACTTGAATCTTGATAATAAGTTCAGGACATTACAGAAAATATCGAGCGAAGGAAGGACTACTGAAAAATAATGGAAAGAAGAAAATAAATGAAATGAAGTGATTCAAAATCAAACTTGATCGTGACGGTTCGATTGTCTGTATCTATACATAGTTGATGCATCCCCTGCCTATTGAAAATTTTTAACCATCTAATTTCATTTAAATGAGGTGTTTCATGAACTCTGAATGAAATATAACAGATTAGTGGTACACATAAATTTTGTATCTCTTGTATTCTGAATGAATTTATATGGTCAAGACACAGGCCATAGACGATATCGCTATGATTAAATATGGACAATATCGTGAATCACACAACAATATTTTTATTTCCTCATTCAGGTGATGCCTGTTTGTGTACAAATTTTTCAGTAATCCATTAGAACGTCGAATAAGATTGTTCACATGATTATAAAATCTGAGATTGTGGTCAGTCAGTACTCCCAAATATTTTCTATTATTCTTGAAAGGTACAGGCTCTTTATCAACCTGTAAGTACAGTTATATCATCTACGGCCCTCTGACAATTTTTAATGCTGTCAAAGATAATTTCTGACGAATTGATAGGGTTTATTTCATAACTTTGAATCTGAAATTTGTTCAGAAATTTATCCGTGAGGTACTTCAAGTTCGATAGATTTTTCATAATCTATGTTCTTTCATTCCAGAATAATTCGATCATCGATATGATATCAAATCGAACCCAAAATATTGAATCTTTGAACACACCAGATCATGGTTCATGGTGCAGAACGTTTTGCTGTCGTTGATTGATACCACACCTTTTCCAGTTGTACTTCAGAAAGCGTCAATTGAATTTCAGAATAGTCAACTGAATTTCAGAAGTATTCTAAATCACGGAATGTCCTGAAGAATCAGAGGTAAACTGTATGCAACTGAGAAAAAGAGTTCTGCTATTTCTTTGTAACGACTGTAATAGCGGACTCAGACAAATACCTCAAATTATCAAGTCTATCGCTGAACTGAAATCTGAAATAACCCTACTGAAGAATTCCAGCTCTACCCAACCCAAGACCACTCACGCAGAAAATCATACATTCCAAATGAGCGAAATGATCGCAGAAATTTCGGAACGCGAATCTCGCAAAAAAAACATCATGCTGTTTGGGCTTCCAGAAAATCGAAATAATAGCGACGCAGACAAAAAACTCAGCATGAAAGTCATCGAAGCAATCCAGCCGAACACTCCCCCTAATAGTATCAAGATACTCAGAGTAGGACGTTACGACAGCAACAATACCAAACCTAGACCTGTTAAAGTGATATTTCAATCACCGGAAATGGCCATGTCAGTTATATATAAGGCAAAAGAAATCAAGAAGATCGAACAATTCAAAAATATTACCATCACTTCTGACAAAACTCCTCTCCAAGCCCAGCAATACCGTGAAATCAAGAAAACACTGAACGAACGTTTAGCTAATGGAGAAAGAGATCTGAAAATTAAGTATATACATGGTGAACCGAAAATTGTGAAAAACTAGTAGGGACGTCTAATCAGGAACTATCAAGCATTCATTGTTATTACCAAAACGTCAGGGGTCTCAACACCAAAACCCATGAATTCCTCAAATCCACATCTGCTTCCGAGTATCACATCATTGCTATCACTGAAACCTGGTTACAAGCTAACGTCTCCAGCTCTGAACTAGTCCCCAACAACTTTGTACTGTTTCGAAACGACAGAAATCTTGTTGCAAATTCAGTCTCACGAGGTGGAGGTGTTATGTTGGGTATTAGATCAGACTGTGAGGCAGCAGAAATTGACCTTTCAGAATATCGTGACAACTTTACCTCTATTGATATTTTAGGAAGTAAGGTACTATTCAAGCACAAGTCATATTTTATATTTGTCATTTATATTCCTCCTAATGCTAACAACCTACACATCCAGAATCTTTTCATTACTCTAGAATCGCTTGACTATCTGTACGGCAACAATTTGTTGATTATGGGGGATTTCAACCAGCTTCATTTCTCTGACCTTGACGCATATATCGATAACATCAACTTAGCTACTATAAAACATTTCAGCAGTTTTTATGACCTAAATCAGTTCAATACAGTTCAAAACCATTCAGGGCGTCTGCTAGACCTAATTTTTTCAAATCTAGAATGCACCACTTGCTATGATGATATACCCTTTGTTCCAGAAGATGGATACCATCCAGCATTACAAGTCACTGTAATGTTTCCCAAAACCAACGTGGCAATATCCTACAACAGGAACTGTACGAATTATAATTTTCGCAAAGCAAACTTTCCTGAATTATACTCTACCATCCTTAACACCGACTGGTCGTGTTTAGACCAGTTCTCAGATGTAAACTCAGCTCTAGAAACCTTTTACTCAATCTTTTACTCAATACTCGACACATGGGTCCCCATGCGTTCCAACTTCACAAGTAAATACCCCCCCTGGTTCAACAAAGAAATTATAAATGAAATAAAACATAAACACAAACTATTCAAGAAAATGAAAAAAAGTCACAATGAATCTGACAAACAACAATTTCAAATCCTTCGGAAATCAATAAAATCAAAAATATCTACCGCATACGAACAGTATAGAACTACAGCAGAGAACTCAATTAAAGCTGATCCATCCAATTTTTGGTCTTACTTTCAAAACAAGAAGGGAACGTCAAGAATTCCTGGTATTGTATATTTTAACGATACTGAACTAAGCGATCCACCTAGTATAGTTAATGCATTTGCAGAGTTTTTCGAAAGTGCCTACTCCCCTATTTCTGACCTGGTAGCCAATATTTCTAACTCACCAACCAATTATCCAACCATCTCTATAAACTCACTCTCAGAAACGGAGGTACTAAACGGTTTAAAGAAACTTAAAGCTAAACACACATCCGGACATGATTCAATTCCAAGCTTTCTCGTTAGAGACTGCGCTGCAATCCTAGCCAAACCGCTTCAATCCATTTTCAATCTTTCCTTGAAAACCGGATGTTTTCCGGATGCATGGAAAATCGCCAAAATATGTCCAATCTTCAAATCAGGAGCAATCAATAATGTTGCAAATTACCGACCAATTACACTTCTCTCCAACTTCGCAAAGGGTTTTGAAATATGTCTTCACCACATATTATACCCTAATTTGAAAAACATAATCTCACTCGACCAACACGGCTTCATGAGCAAACGTTCTACTGTCACGAACCTCATGTGTTTTACCCAGTCAGTGTGCATCGCCCTCGACAATCACTCTCAAGTGGACACCATTTACACCGATTTCTCGAAGGCATTCGACAAGCTCGATCATCAAATAATCTTAAGGAAACTTGATCAGTATGGCTTTAACACACAACTAATAAATCTATTTCAATCTTACTTGCAAAATCGTAAACTCTTTGTTGAATTTAGAGGCCACGTATCCCATCAATTCATAGCGTCAAGTGGTGCCCCTCAAGGCAGCAATCTAGCCCCGCTCTTATTTTCGATCTTCATCAACGATATTGGGAACAACATTTCAAGTAAATTGCTGATGTTTGCAGACGACTTAAAATTTTTCAGAGGTATTGAATCAATTGATGATTGTCATACATTACAAAACGACATTCATAACCTTCATCTTTGGTGTATTGAAAATAAACTTCCATTGAATATTAAAAAATGCAAATCCAACACGTATTCTTTGAAAAAGTCAACTATTGAGTTTTCCTACTCTATCAACAATATTGCAATAGTGCAATCAACAAACTAAAGATCTTGGGATTGAATTTGACCGCAAACTCAATTTCTCCAATCACTACAACAAAATATCTTCTTCCGCTAAGAAAATGACAGGAATGATTTTCCGCACATGCAAAGACTTTCAGAACAAGGACTGCTTCATCGCCTTATATAATGCATTTGTCAAATCTAAGTTGGAATATTGCTCTCTGATATGGTCCCCACTGTATAAATGTCACATCGATCAACTCGAATCAATACAAAGGTTCTCCTTAAAATATGTGTCATTCAAGTTGGATGGGGTCTATCCCCCTCAAGGTTATGACAACAACTTGCTGCTCGGCAGATACTCATGCTTGTCTCTGGAAAATCGTAGATCATATTGTGCTTGCATATTTATCTTCAAACTAACAAACAGTCTAATCGACTGCCCTGAATTATTGAAACAAATAAACTTTCACATCCCCCGTAGTAACTGCAGGCAGAAGCCATGCTTTTACTTACCTAAACCCAACACCAACATTCTTGTTAAATCTCCATTGTATGCAACATGTAAATTGGTAAATGAATTGTGTTCTGGAATCGACATTCATAATGAATCGATAGGCTCTTTCAAGAAAAAATTAAAAGAATTATTGTATATAAGACAATCAACCCCATGTTCTCAATCATAATGGTACAACTATCACACTAAAATCACCTTCAATCACCTTCATATCCTTTTTTTTTGTATTTGCACACAATTGTAGCATTTGAATTTACATCATTTGCATTATCTGTATTTATTGTGCTATATCATCTGTATTATTTGTTCTTATTTATATTTATTTTTCTCAACTGTAACACCTAAACTGTCTTGTAATTGGTATTTATCCTGTTTAGACAATAAATGTATTTTTTTTTAAGAATTGTTTTTGTTTCCGGCAATGATCTGATATTTCATCTGTATTGAGTGTATGAGTATTAATCCCAATATTAGGGTTGCTAATAGCTTAAATTGGAGTACTACCGATATTTGTTAGCCTATTCGGTTCATCATTGAAAATCTTCAAACCATAAGTTTGTAGAACAATTTGAAAATCAAATGTTTTCACTGATAGTCTTCAAAAAATTTCTCCTTTGAGTCACCTGCTATAATGATATCATCCACTTGTTGGTGGTCGAGTTTTACACCGTCGCAAACATTAGCGTTAGGTGGACGATATAGGCCCACGATGACTCACTTCATAGTGTATTTGGATTCTTTTCGCTTTTATCTTACTTTTGGAGTACATAGCAACGCCCCCTGCTCTCCCAACTTGATCCTGTCTCATGATATTATATCCGTCAATACTCACAACATCTGTGGAAATATATTATCAGCTGATAACCATGATGCCGTAATAAAAATGATATCATAACCATTATTTTTTCAATTCCTCAAAGAAGTCAAAAACAGTGTGTGCCAATATTTTTTCTACTATAGTTTCTATATTCATTCTGTTGAAAAATTTTTGTTATATGGTTCATCACTTCGATAGAGACTTTTCTTCTTACAGAGGCAGTATGCACAATCAATCAACACTTTTCATCGATTCTCTCAACGTTCACAAAGCAATTCATTTGAGATTATTTTTCTATTGTCAATTCAATTGACTTTCATACGGACTTGCCGAATGAACCAATTAGGAGCTCCACTCAACTCCGTATTATCGACAACACAAACTCGACTCTTGACTATGATTAGCCTGTTGAATCAGTTATTTTCAGCTTCGCGTATGTGTCAGTCGAAAGTCAAATAAAGGTAAAGGGATATGATGAAAATGTATATTGTTAGCGACAGTTTTCTGAGAACACCCCGTATTGAGATGAAAACCTGTAACGTGGTGATAAATGGAATGAAGTGTCATCACATAAGAAGAAGCGAGTCACTTCGGTGCGAAGATAGGAACAGTGAACGTTGAGACGTTGTCGGCAAATGTATTGCTTTTTGGTACAATTGTGTGAATTGTGTTTTAAATTGAATTAACAAACTAGTAAACTAATATCAGAAGTGCGATTCATCCACGTCCACATGCCATCGATATATAATATGGAAGATATTTTGGTCGAGGTTTGAAAAACATACAAATCCAAGCGATAAGGATATTGCTGAGTTGGCTGTGGCAATTACGAAAATAAATGAATGGTTGGATCAACAAGTAGTGGTGAGAGTGGAAAAATACCTTACTAATAATGCTCAATGGTGGTATGAGAACTGGTCACTTGTTGAATAAGACCGGTTTTCCGGAAGCATTTCCTTGTGAGAAAATTATTTTTTGATTGTTATGTGGAGTTGCGAATATCAATAGTTCCGGTTGTTTCATATATCCATCAGTATAACTGTCTAAGCTGAAAAATTCGCATGGAAAAAAAATATTGCGGTGTATGGTTCACAGCAACATAATGAATCAGGATGACATCTGTTCAAGCGAATACACATCGCTTTCACGCCCAGTAACGAGGGTACTTGCTGATTTTTCTTTCAGTCAAAACCATATTTCGGTCCTCAAAGTCTCATTGTGATACGTTGAAACTTGATCCCAATAAGAGTGTTGAAAAACATTGGTATGTCATCAACCTGTCGAAACATGTTCAGGAATAAAGCAGAAGGACAATACTCAGTTTGAGTAAAATAAATTTGGTGACATACGACCGTAACTAGACCACTGTTCAACGAAATTCAAAAATGGGACCTCAAAGTACCTATCTTATTTCTTGATTTATCTGGTATGGTAAGTTCAGTTTTTTTTTTCCTGAAGGGGTCTCGAAGAAATTAATGTAAACCTCAATTTCCTATTTCCCCTGTATCTCAGAGAAAATGGATTTTATTTTACACTTGAAAATGGGGTAAGAAATCCGTATACGAAGTTGGTCGGCCTTATTCTGACTCACCCTGTATATAGGCTTTCCAACAACCAAAACAAAGTTAGGGACTCATTTCATTCAACTACTCGAAACCAATCCTCATTTTCAAAAAAAAACTCTAATTTGGTTTTATGGATTTTATTAATGCTGTTGTACCACGTAGATTTGGATAGTTGGGTTGAGGATATTTCTGGATCGTGAACTTGATCGAAGAGGATTTGACAACTCTACTGCATCACACAACTGAATGCGATAGTTGTTGATATTTTGGATATTTTCCGAATTGTATAAATGGTTTGATTGTAGAATGGACTGTATATAAATGCGTGTCAATTTTTATTTTCGCTTACCCTTTTACCAAGTTGTGGATAACTCATATTAACCTTGTATCACCTTGGAAGACAGGAGAAGGATAGGGAAACAAGTTGATGAAGAAGGGATATGGTGAATTGGCAATCTTGTGGATGTGAAACATACTAGCGTCAATTTGAACTTTGATATATATCTTGTGGCCTATTTTACACAATTTGATTTTTAAAAGTATTTAAGATTTAAAAAATTGGCTCACAAGGCACGGCAGCTTTTCGTCAGGCAAGCAATGGTGGTGAATTCTCTGTATTTGATCGTTGAGTGTCATAAGGGCGCCACTCAGTTTAATATAGAACAAACTAAGAAAAGTGCAATATATGACAACTATTTCCTGAAAGAGAAATTTCAAGTGAAACACTGTGTGAACTCAACAGATTTAATTGGGTAAATACTTGATGACTTGTGGTAATGCTCATTTAGTAGTCTATGTGTTCTTTCTGATAAGCAACTCTCAAATATCTTGACATTAGCATGATGATTCTATATTCAGAATTCATAAAGTAATATTCATAACATTAAAAAAAATAGTACCTTTTCACCTACATCCCCGATATAGTACTATACTGGGTGAACATGGTAACTAAATAAGTAATCAAATAAAAAGTACCAAGGATTATATCTGAAGTTGAGGTAAATGAGCTCAATATCACTTTTTCAACTATAGGTAAAAAAATATCAATTTCACTAGAACACAATAGAACCTGAAATATTAATTCCACAATAGGACAATATAAAGAAACCGAAATTGTAACGATACCCAAAGAAATTTGGTCTGGGGACTTGAGAATTTCTTATTCCACCCTCCAGTAACAAGGGCAGGCCTCATCAATCCACTGCATAGCTTTGCAGAAACCAAACCGGTGCTGGTTAGGGCTCCGGTGGTCGTCGTTAAGATGTTTCAAGTTGAAGATCGTGCAGCCTGGTAGATGACTTTCTAGGGATTCGGTAGGGCTCCGGTGGTCGTCGTTGATCCACTCGAGATTCAAAGAAATCCAGACTTCAGTAGCAAATCGGATGTTCAAAGGACAAGTACCATTATCGAAAGCGGTCGTCGTTAAGGTGGCAAAAAGGAAACTCCTAGCCTCGTGGTGATTTTCACCCGGATCCAAATCCAAAAAATAGGAGGCCCACAGATCTGTAAAAACAGCGTCTGTAGCACCAAGAAATACTAGGAATCCAAAAACCAAGACTCTCCACAAAAAAATTAAGAGATGCTTACCCCAATACGGAAAGGCCTCACTTCTGACGCACAAATGAAAATGAGCAAAATCTCTCGACTCCATCATCATGCTGGTTACAAATCAGCCATTAGACGGAAATGACGCTAAAAAGACGAACGGCGTCTTGGAGGGATATTTCCTGCGCCTTTTCTGGAATATTCCTTATCAAAACTATTCGAAAAAAACCTCTTTTTCTCCTGCGCATCCGGAGATGAAAAGTTGACACTAGAAATTCATCACGTGACCCATTTACTACCAGCTGATTGGTCCATCCTATAACGGTAGCTAAATTAACGACACCACCCGAATAATCGGCAGCGGATAATTAGCAACTAACCACCGGGCAATGACATGGAACCCAAGGACTATGTCCGGTTGGTATAGGACAGCGGGCTACGGACGGCCACTACATTTGAATATTTCCAAGACCTTTCAAAGAAAAAAGAAGAACAAACCTAACCTGGTACTATCGTTAATCTATACTTGTCAAAATTTATGAAATTGTGAAACAATAACAAGCCGATTAATGATGAACAACAATACAGGCTAGAAGCAAATTCCCTACCAAATTACCAGTTTCAACGACCGAAAACCAACGACCAGACTACTCGTTTTTGAACACAATCCCTACTGTGAAGAAGTTCTATGCAGATACAGGTAAGTTCCTTTTTATTTATCACTATATTCAATACTAATGTTGAGTTTCTTTTCAGGTAGTGTTCCCTGTGTTGATGACTTCATCCCGAGATACTATAACTGATACGTTGTCATGCACATTTCAATTCCGAATAAATGAATCCACATACATAGCGAGTGTTTCAATTACCTCCATTATCAATGAATATAAAAATGGAACTTGAAAATTCGAGAAAGGTAATTTTCACGTTACAATCTCTCTTGATTTTAGAGTTATCCCATGCAAAATGCGTTTATTCGAATTTATAATAATTTGTCACTTAACAATATGCCAGTGCGATACCAAATCAGCCACTACTTGCCATGTATTCATATAGGGATAAAATTAGGGATAAAATTCATGCATTGCAAGAGATAATGTTATTTTAAAATAAAAAATCGGTATTTTTTATGAATATGCTCAATTATTGAGATATTGAATTCATTTCATTAGGATATTCCACACGGTATATTCACGATTTGAATATTATTTTAACATTACCCAACGAATAAATGTTTTCGATGATTTTTTACATCAATATTATACAGTTCAGTGCCTACCAAAACATAAGAATTGAAGCTAGGTAGATACTGGTAATTATGGAATGCATATTTAGATGAATCATTAATTGGGATAAAATTTGCGCATGAAGTTGATCGTTGGGTTGTCGTAACATGTCATTGAATAGGGTATCTCAAAAAATTTACAAAGAGACTTCTTCAAGTAGTTGCTCGGCTATAGTTCAAGGAAATTCATTTATGATACATTTTTTCAAATTCGAATAATATCACGAGTTTGATATTCGATAAAAGTGAATAGGAATGTGTCGTATGGTATTAGCAATATGCAGTTCATCAAAACTTCTCAATATATTGTCTCATGCAATTCCTATAGAAATTGAATTGGAGAATTCGCAATGCTAACATTAAGCGGATGTTCATGGGATGTTGATGTCAACGTAGCAAAATCTTCAGAAAATCTTTGATAAGTCTCAACGATGACTATCAATGTTACAATATTTTTCATTTCCTGCGACTTACTGTTACTTTTTTGTTTGACTGGGATTTTCCATTCAGGCATGCGTTAAAATAGTATAAAAAGTGCAAAAAATTATACTACGTTTCTTTTGAAAACACACCTCACAAGAAGGAATCCAATATACCATGTGTACCTACACTAACAATTTCAAATAAATCGGCCAAAACATCAAGAAAACTATAAAAGTTCAAGTTTTGCGAACATTCCATTCTTGCGAGATAACCTGAAGATCAATAAGGATAATAAAATAATTTTCACTGGATATATCAGATAGACTTCATCCACAACACGTATTTTTAACATTTTATGTATCGGTCATATTAAACTTTTTAATTATAACTTACATTCTCATTTATCTTATTTGAGTGTTCCTGTCATACCAGCGAATTCCATATTTCTTAAGCATTTCAACAAAATCAAATCTGTGAAGCTCTCTGCGAAATCATTAAAAAATCTTGTGAGTTCCTATAGAAGCCATCCAACCAGCCTTGGGGTATTTCAATTATGGACTTGAATCTGAAAACCTTCAGAGGTGATGCGAAAAAATCTCTGAAAATGTAAAGCCTGCCTTGGGCTCAATTTGCCAGTTCATGCAAGCAGTTTCAAAAGCTCATCTGTTGTGAGATAAATATAAGGATGGCCTGAAGAGGTATGTATACGAGTTGAATGGGACCTCGTTTGCTCTTTGTGTATAGAGTACAGAGCCGTCCTATTGAAGAAGGTCGTTTCTCGACATATTTATCCACTAAATAGTTACTATGATTTCTTCGAAACGATTAGGCTCACAAACATCAGTTCGTGGACGGAGTATATACTCATTTTGATTCGTATTGGATGTATAAAACATACAGTTTCCTAGATTTGGACAGCAGGATTTTGTCAATCGATATATAAAGTAACTCATGTTTACGAGATATGAGTATCAAAGTTAGGAATAAAAAATATAGGACAATTCATGCTACATACAGAGTTAATCAAATGTCGTTACATCTTTCTAAATTTTTCAACAGGGTGAATTGAAAATGTAGCGGTTCGAAAAATTCATGAATTATTATCAACTTTCTCATTTTGAATGGAATACCTGATATATTTTTATATCATTTGATAAATAATTTCTCATCGAGTTCATTGATTAACTATTTTATAGTTTTGTTTGCGATGTTTCTGGAAAAAATGCTGGAGAGAAATGTCATGTGTTATAAGTATGTAAATTTTGTAGTTTCATCCTTGGATCAACCCCATAATTCTACAACTCGAAAGCTTCGATCATGGAATAAGTCAAATGTCAGTGATTAGAATTTCAAAAAAAAACATAAACATGAGCCTTATGAGGTGCATTTCATCCACGATCTGATTGACGGCTATGCTGTTCTGTTTTCCGATGAAGCTACTTAGTCCAGTAACCTTATAAATCATTTTTGTAGACCAAATAGTTCTTGAGATAACGCCTTTTGGAATCTGTCGATTTTTTCGAACTATTTTATTGAATATTTTATTGTCCGTGAATTTTGCCTGTTTCTTTGGTAAATGCTTTTTTATCGTCTTATTCCAGTGAACCCTTTAGATTTATGTAGGACACACAGTGAACGATGATTTTGAATGATAATTCAAGGTGATGAATAATACATATAATCCATATCTGGATCTTCGTCGTATTGGGATGGCGTATCTTTGATGTCTTGTGCCCACAACTCATCCTCGATAATATCGTCATCAGGCAGATCGTCGCCTTCTTGGGCATCAAAGTCAATTTCAAGTGCAACATCTAGTATGTTGCAATAGGTGGCCCCATTGCAGTACCTGCAGACTGATGAACATTTCATCCTAGCCTTTCCTGCAGCTGCACGTGTTTCCACAACCCCTCTTGCAGCCGCAAGAAATCACCCGCAAGAGGTGTTGTGGGGCAGCGTGTCTGGCCATCATTTTTATGAGCGAGGCCTAACTGCAGAGAGTATCGAATGAGCTATAGCAATAGTCTTCCTTCTATAATAGAGATCTAATCAGACACTTGAAGCCCAAGAGGCTGAGATATAGCTGGCCATAGAATCAGCATCCACGCAAAAAAATCTGCCATCGTTTGTCTTTCAGAATCAATGTTTCCAAAAATAGTCTAAAAGAACCAGGGATCGGAGAATTCACATTCTGAAATGAGTCGCCGGATAGTATGAATTGTTTTGTGTCGTAAACTTGCGACCGTATGTCCTCTTGTATAACTTAATCAGCTGCCTTCACTACGCGTAGTCTTTCTGCTTGAGGATCTGATCTTCCACTATCTATCATACATCAAAATGTCCTCTTCATACTTCATTCTATCTGGTCTGGTTCATCTAGACTCTAGCTAGAGAAAACTGATGTTCCTCCAGATATGAATAAATCACTTCCATGGCCCCATCAACTGTTGAATGCTCACGATCTTCCTTTTATACATTCCTGTTGGTGGTGCCTAGTACAGCTTTTTTTGGAAAAATCGAAGATATCACATCTAGAGCAACCAAATCTGTGTTCTCATATATAGGTACCGTCTCTTATTTCAAGAGCCCACTCATCACCACGTTCCCCAGCTGCTTTCAAGATTGTCGCATTGAAAGACATATTTTCCACATTCATTCTAGCTTCTTCTTCCTTTCAGCCACGAAAAACGCTTCCAGAGAAAACAGTGTTCTTGAAATTGAACAGTTCAGAGACTGATCTGGTGGCTCTTGACACCGTAATATTTGATTCTCCACGGTGAAAAGCTGCTTGGATCAATTCGAGATTATTGTATTTCACCTGACAAGATTTATGCACATATATATCATTCGCACTCTTCGATGAGAGCTCATTATCTCTGTTTTTGAGAGGAACACTCGACGCAATGAGTGTTTTAACACTTCTTTCCTTCACTAACCGCAAGTCTCCTTATATGTGAAATACAAACCCGCGCTGAGATAGGGATTCGTTGAAGGCTCCTTTTCAAGCTATAACGAGACCTATCATAATGTTCCACAGGCTCCTTCGACTCCGATCAGTTCTACAAGAAATGTCGAGGTTTCTTCTTATCGACTCATAACATAAAAGGCCAATCGATTATGGAAAATATACCCTCAAACCTCATCCAAGATCCAATGGAATACGACGATGGGAAAGCACTTCTCAAAAAAGCAGGGTCAAAATTCACCCAGGACAATAAGTCATTGCTGAAAATTGACAAGTTCGAAAAGATCGTTAGCTTTCAAATGGCTTCATCTTAAAAACTATTTGGTCTACAGAGATAATGTTTACCTCAAATTATAGGAAATTTAGTCCACTTCAAAAACCTATTCTTCGAATATTATCGAAAAATTAGTATTACAGGGTGAAAATAGCAAAAAACTGTTGTGACTTCAAAAATTTCGCTGTTTTTTCGATTTTTGACAAGGTTGCGTTCGGTGCTCGGGGTCACAAAACTTGGATTTTTTATTGGGCCAACATCATAAACAAGTAAGCAAAAATCATACCTACCGGATCTGACGCAAGATTCCCCTTGTTGCAGACCGACAAGGTTACTGGAATAACTTCCTGTCTATCTGAATAGATCAATAGGAAAACTGTCAATACTGGGCTTTCGAGAATCCTGATTGGGCTAACGAAAATCATACTTAATTTCCTAGGAAATTGAATATTTGGGCTAGTATTATTAACAATAGAATTTTTAAGAAGGGAAAAACTTAAAAGAAACTCCAAGTCAGTCGACCACACATATAATATAACCAAAATTAATGACCGGTTTCGGCTTACATAGCCATCATCAGATTAAAAAACCTATAATGTTGTTATTTAGTATAGTGATTAGGAGGAAATTTATATAATACATACCATAATCAAAATAAATTCAAATTGAGAAACATTGAAATTGAACTAATTGAAGTTTAAGAGGGACAGTACCCCTTCCAAAACATGGTTTTTTTAATGAAAAAACCATTTAAAATTGCCAAAAAGTTAGAAAAATTTTTGAGCATCATGTTGTTTAAAGTGAAACAAAATGTCTGACTATGAGAAAGACGGAAACCAATAAGTAGGAAATCTAAATGGCAAATGACAATTTGACAATGAAATTGACAATTGAAGTTAAACAATGTCAAAGTTAACAAAGGAAATTAACAATGTTTAATTGATATATGGAAACTATTTTTAAATACATATGAAGAAAATTGATGAATCGGTTGGGTTGAACAATCAAGGAAACAATTGTAAAAATAATGAGAGAGTTCTTTGGTGGTTGGAAAAATTATGAAAAAATTTTGAAGAAGATAATTTGAGGTTAAATAATTATGATTAAAGGTTATGAAAAATGTAATGTACGAAAAATCTGGTTTCTGTCAAAATTGGTTTGGTCATTGAGACAAATCACCTGTGGATTGTTAATGCATTTTTGAATCTCCAAAATCTCTAAAATATTCAATCTGTGGCCTTTATTACAAATATGTAAAATTTCAAAATCTGACTTAATATTGAAAGAATGATTGGAATCAATGATATGGTTGGCAAAGGAAGACGAGGTAATTGAATTTTCAGAGTTAATAAATTTTTGTATTAATCTATTGTGTTCAGAATAACGAATTTCAAAACTTCTACCAGTTTGTCCAATATAAGATGAATTGCAATTATGGCATTTGAGTTTGTATACACCTGACTTTTTATTAGATGGAATTTTGTCTTTGGAATTAACTAAAAAATGTTTCAAATTTGAAGAAGTCTTAAAAGATATGTTAATATTATAATTTTTGAATATATTGGATTGGTATTTGAGTTCTGAGTAGAAATAACATTAAAAGAAAGTCTAAATTCGGTATAGAATTTGAAATAAATCTTCATAATAAAATCTAATGGGAAAAGATTGTTGACTGCAATTTGCCTAATTATATCAAGTTCTTTGTTAAATGAATTGTCAGAAAGAGGTAATGAGAATAATCTATTGAAAAGACTATTGAAGGAAGCAGATTTGTGTGATTGTGGATGATTAGAATTGAAAGGTATAACAGAATCAGTGGATGTAGGTTTTCTATAAATTTCAAATTCGAACCTGTGCGTGTTTAAATTTTTGGTAATCAAAAGGTCTAAAAAAGGTAACGAATTATTGGTTTCAGGGTCCATGGTAAATTTAATTTGGGTGTATAGAATTAACATAATCAAGAAAGTCGACTGCAACGTCACCATCACCATCAAAAAGAAGGAGACAATCATCAACATATCTATAGTAGAAGATCAACTTGGAAGTGAAAATTGGATTGTTCAAAAATTGTTTTTCTACACTGTTCATAAAAATTTCTGCAAGTAAAGTTTTGATTAAGAACAAGTGAAAGTAAATCACATAAGTTAAGGGTATGATGAGTGGGAATATTATTTTCAAAAAGTAAGTTCCTAACAAGATGAATACAATCATCAGGAGGAATACTAGGAAAAAGATTGGTCACATCAAAAGAAACTAGAAAAGAATTTACTGGGATATGAATATCTTTAATTTTCAGGGCTAAATCTGTAGAATTTTTAATTGAATGGCAATTAACAAAGGAAGTAAGATCTCTTAATAAAATATTCAAAAAAGGAGCAAGTTTACAACAAGGTGAATTAATAAAAGAAACAACTGGTCTGATTGGAACCCCAACTTTATGAATTTTGGGTAATCCATATAGTAAAGGGGTGAGTGGGCACATAGGATAAAGTTGAAATAAAGGTTTACCAAAATGTTCCAAGGAATCATATGTATTCAAAAATAGTTTCCATATATCAATTAAACATTGTTAATTTCCTTTGTTAACTTTGACATTGTTTAACTTCAATTGTCAATTTCATTGTCAAATTGTCATTTGCCATTTAGATTTCCTACTTATTGGTTTCCGTCTTTCTCATAGTCAGACATTTTGTTTCACTTTAAACAACATGATGCTCAAAAATTTTTCTAACTTTTTGGCAATTTTAAATGGTTTTTTCATTAAAAAAACCATGTTTTGGAAGGGGTACTGTCCCTCTTAAACTTCAATTAGTTCAATTTCAATGTTTCTCAATTTGAATTTATTTTGATTATGGTATGTATTATATAAATTTCCTCCTAATCACTCTACTAAATAACAACATTATAGGTTTTTTAATCTGATGATGGCTATGTAAGCCGAAACCGGTCATTAATTTTGGTTATATTATATGTGTGGTCGACCGACTTGGAGTTTCTTTTAAGTTTTTCCCTTCTTAAAAACCTCTTGGACCACTTTGAGAAGCAATGGATGATTTTCACAATTTAACAATAGAATTATTGGATCATTATTTATTGAAGGAACATTGAATAGCGACAGATACGTCATATATTTACAGAATATGATTTTTCCTGCATTAATGAATTTGTTCCACGATGGAAATGTTAGAGTTTGTCAGAATATTTGGTTTCAACAAGATGGGAAAGTATCTTGATAACGTATACATAATTATATTTCTTCTTATGGGGACATGTCAACAATATTGGATTGAAAGGAAGAACAGAATCTCGAGAATTTGGAAATTTTTATCTGAAGAGTGATGGAGAATATACCTCGAGAACACATCAGAAACAGTTTAGATGCAGTGTATAATCGTCTAGCTTATTGTCAGGAAGTCAACAGACATTAATTTTAACTCTCCTTGTTATGTTATGGTTATTATTGAAGGTGAACGTTTTCCAGATATCTTTGTGAACTTTGCAAATAAAACAATCGAATAGTATATCAATGAACTCGTTGAAAAATGTTCTATCAAATGGAATAAAAATATATAGGGTATTTCATTCGAAATAAGGAAGTTGATAATGATTCCGGAAAATCTGAAAACGTGGCAATATTGACGATTTTTAATTCACCCTCTGAAGAAATTCAGAGTAATCTTATGACTAGTTACTCAGATATATAAATGATTCCATACATTTGAAAAAATCTGTATATAACAGACTTTTAGGAAGATTTCAATGTCAATACGATACAAAGTTTTCTAGATTTACTTTTCATCAATTATGACCGATTTTTCACGTTAAGTAAATTATCAGTAATCACTTTCCCTGGGATCATTATGGTGACCAGCAAAAAATAGATACGCATTACATGGAAAATGAAGTTATTGATAGATTTCGAAAAATATCATTTGCACAATCGCTTCTGCATGAATAGAAACCCCGAAATACATAAAACAGTTTGTATTTTCGTGTAGAATGAAAAGCCATTATTATGATATGGACGAAAAATTGAAAGAAAACAGAGTCTAATCCAATCGAAAATATCAAACACACTTTGAATCTGAATTTCTGGTAGACCACGGGAGGGAAACGAATACTTTTCTGGCACATACCACGGAGAACATCGAATTATATCTACTCGTAGTCAATGCAACTATTTGATCTGTGAATGCAGATCGCAAATGTTTCTTTCTTTCTAAGACGTGACAAAGTTCACATCGGGACAGGCACGCTTAACAACAAACATACCAGTTTCGGTTTCATTGGCCCTCATCAGTACAGGATAGTCAAAAAACTGGAAGCGGTGGAAGAAGAAATCTCGTTTAACATCATGTGCAGTAAACAAATAAACCTTTTATTAAAACTGGTTTTATGGGACAATTTTTCCACCCACTGCGCATCCCCATGTTTGAAATCTCAATTTAGAAAAAATTCAAACTGCTACACTGGTACTCTGCCTTGAGGCCAATCATATGGCTCTGAAATTATTGAATGTCAAGATGAATCTGACCTGGAACACGAAAATATGGGCGCAGGATCATACATTAACCAGAAGAAAGGGAATATTTACATCAAAATTGAATTCGAAAATGACTGATCGAAACAGATGTGATCAGATGCATTGCCAAAAGTAAACACTACACTTTTTCCAGTTGTATTTCAGAAACCATCAAGTGTATTTCAGAAAGCGTCAATTGAATTTCAGAATAGTCACTTGTATTTCAGAAAGTATCAATTGTATTTCAGAAAGCGTCATTTCTATTTCAGAAAGCGTCAAATGTATACTGAATGAATACTGAATCCGTATTCTACATAGTTGTTCAGACCCAGCAATTTTTTAACTCTGGATTTTCATACAGCATATCAATTTACCAACTGGAGTTTGAGAACATCATCTCTCCAGATTTTTAGAACACTGTTTATACAATGTATATGTCTATATCACATCATTTTATTCAAACAATCCTAGGGATCTATTCACTTATTTAGAATTAAACTAGTCGAATCTATATCTACATCCAATAGATGAGAGAAGAGTAACCATTATTCTGAGCTGTAGCACGAGTGTTACGATACATATTCTTTCAAGATATCCAAAGGCATCGCTCATCTCGTACTGCGATCACCGGGAAGTGGATAAGGATAAAATATTCCAATTGTCACACCAGTTTGATTGATGTTTGCTTAAACAGCAGGTTAATACATCAAAATTCTGTCTGCTGCTCTCAGGGTGCTGTCAGAACACAATACATTTGAGATGAACTCATAATATTGTAGAAGTTTATGATGAAACAGTCGATGACATGCTCGAATTATTCCTTGAGGAAATATGGTAGGCTCCAAGCTAGGTCAACTTCTTGTTACCACTAACATTTTCTGAATAACTCTCTCCACTATATGGAATTCAAAATAATCCCCATGGAACATGGAGAGACCATTAATAGGGGTTAGCGATTCAGTTATTGATTAATAGTATGCAGGAATGGTCTCACTGTCACTGTCTCATTAGATGCGTTTAGAAACTAAGAGAGGAACATTTTGAGATCATTCACATGCGGATATGGTATACAGGTACATGTTTCTATGAGATATTCAATATCCATGCTCGGTATTACCATAAATAACAGTACCTAATAATAATAGGCCAATGCATTTATGAAATTTTATATGTAGGAACCTCGGAATTTTGGGTACATTTTTTCTTTTGTCCCTCGGTTGAAAGGGTCTCACATGAAAAGCTTTACCCTGAGTTTGCGCATACGCTAAGTTAACTGTACCGCTGCCATTTTGAATTAGATTTCATTTATTAAAACGCTCATATCTCGTTTTATAACTATCGTATAACGTGCAAACGGAAGTCGTTGGATTCGTCATGACTTGTACTTTCATCGACTTCATATGAAAAAAAAAATCATCCGAAGCGACTAAAGTCGAGTAAGCTCCCCAAAAATCTGTTGACGTCACTGTTTGTGGGCTCGTATTACGATGATTCCTGGCTGACCAATCCACACTCAAAGTTATCCTTGTCTCTCCCGGCGCGAGTCTGATCAACTCTCTACCACACCTCCCTCGAGGTAGACTCCATGGCAAGTTTTTTTTCACGGTTTTTCTCCGTTTTATTAAAGTATTTTGTGAATCCTCATCTATTTCGAGTCATGATTTGCTCGCTTTTATTTTCCTCGATGTTTTGGTTCTGGCCTATGCTTGTGGTTTGTGGGTGCCGGAAATCCGGATTGCAATGTTACGTGCTTTGCAAGAAATACAATTAATCTATTCAATGAGTGGTCAAAACATAGATATAGATTCAATGAAATATGCGAGAATGTTCATTAGGACTAGTTAGGAGGTACATACTAGAAGTCCCTTCCTTTGGGAGGTGAGCTTAGGGTGAGCGGGGTGTGGAAATGTTCCATTTTTTGTTTTTCTGCTTATATATCAAAAATCGTGCACTTAGAAATGAAATTTTTCTGATTATTATATTTTCTATAGAATTGTACCCTGAATTCGTCGAATTTCAAACGTTTTTCCAGAAATAGGTTCGAAACATGCACCAAAGTTACACAAGACGTGCAGAAAAAAATTATTCAAATTTTAACAGGGGCCAAATTTTGGTTTGAAAGTGTGTATTTGAAAAGTGTTTTTAACCGCCAACGTAGTTGCAAAGCAACCCTCATTGAGACTTGTGTGAGTAAGGAAGACGGGGACCTTAGCTTTTTAAGTGTCATCCGAAGCACTACTCGGCTGGTTATCGTTGAGAGTCCGAAGGATTGATAGGTACCAAGAATGTTCGGTTGGTCACCTATCTCCTCCCGCTAAACGATGCTACAGAAATAAATGGAATTTCTAAAAGCCCTGTCGGGATTCGAACCCGGAACCTCTAGACTATTAAGGCCGATTCAGATTCATGCATTTCCATGCAGGGTTTTTGAAGCACGTGCGATTTACATGCATTTCTGACGCTTGTGCCTGAAAAAGGCATGACACTTCACAAATCTGCATTTCCATTGCGTTTCTTACCCAATTGACCCAAGGTCATATTTTATTTGGTTCGTCAGTACTGAATGAATGACAGTTCAGTTTTTGAAATCATAGCGCCATTCAACCAAAATTCAAATTTAAATTATCATCTTCAACAAGATATGAGTTATTTGGAAAAAGCAGCTATAATATCTATTATTTGCGGAGCTGCATCTTTATTGATGAGAAATGAAAGAAGATGGTGGGTGAGACCTTGGTTGAAAGGAAAGGAAAGAGGAAATTGTCAAATATTCAGAGGCTTAGGGATATATCGGTAAAAACGCATGCAATACAGTGGAAAATAAGAACTTGTCCTTATTCCATGCATGCCCACCACGCATTTTACAAGCACGCCGACAGGCATAGATGTGAACGACGACAGGCATGCATTTTTCATGCAGGGTCAAAAATGCAGGGTGGGCACGCATGAATCTGAATAGGCCTTTAGACAGCGATTCAACGCACTCGACCACCAGCCCAGTTTGCGACGTAATTAGTGTTGCGTAGCTTGTATTAGGATTTATGATGAATAGGAAGAAAGGGAATAATTATCCAAGGAATATCGAATTCCAACCGAATGCGAATTCGGAGTACCGTATATAATTTCCGAAATTTTAGTTTGTTGCTGGAATGATAAAAATATTCTTCAAATATTTCAAACAAGATGTAGCATAGCTGAATTCGAAATGAAAGCAAATGTTCTTGGACTCCTTCTAAGTGGTTCAAAAAATAGAACCACGAATCATTGGGTACAGCTATAATTTTGAAAACATTATGAATATGTTGTCGAATTCTACATATATGCATTCATGAATCAGAATGTGAGAAAAAGCATTTCCAGAGCTGAACCGGATAAGTTGTTGTGTTGTGTGGTGAAGATTTGACCGACAAGTTGAAAGCAGCCCAGAATTCTGAAGAAGCCGAAAACGTGTCGTGGATTGAAGCATCCAAAGTACCGAAAAGGAGCGTTCTTTAACGTATTTGACCTATCGACGCCCACCTAGTTCTCAGGAAACTGATAAACTTTGCACGAAGTTTAGGAATTCAGGGCCTCGAATAGATTGGGTTATGCACGAAAGATTTGATCCGTCGGGGTGCTTGTGACTTGTGAGGCTGCATAGCCTTCATGCCCCCCCCCCCTTCAATCTAATTTCGACGATACACCACAAGCCGAAAATATACCAATAGAATCAGCAGTTTACCAAAAAGGAGGGGAGGGGGCGAGTCTACCGACGACGGACATATTGTAACATTAAATATTACCTTTTCAGTGTTCCATACTGAAGTTTATCAATAATCATGAGAGTTGAGAGGATTTGGGAGACACACTGTACCTATAATACAATGGTTTATTGTGAGAATCTTCTGACCAAGACATTCTATTTCTGAGTCCATTGTTTACATGATTTTCTGACATGTGATAATCAGGTTATATTGTCTCTTTTTCCTTTATAATGGTTACTGCGAATTTTAGTAACCATGGTATGGTGGCTATCTTCAAATTGCATGGTTCTGGTCACTTGTCCTGTGATTCCGTGGTTCGGGGAAGGAAAATGGTTATTGGTTCTTAATATGAATATGAAATTTCAACATTAACTTGCCTATCTGTGGGAAGGATAGAAATAATTATTGGCACCAAGGTGGATATAGGATGGTGAAACAGCTCTTCAATTGTTTCTGCAAAAAACTTGTAGACCGTTTGAGACAGGTACTAATATTTCCACGACTTGAAAGAAGATGGCGGTAAGATCGATTATCGAAGAAGATTTCAGTTGCTTACGTATTTATGTGGTTCACATCTGACAGACGTGACTTGAAACGACATTAAAACAATACATTTTCGATAAATCTTGAATGAATATTGATATTTTGACTCTTCTCAATCATTTCTCATCTAGAACAGATGAAACTGATAAAAAGATTACAGATGCAGAGTTTCTGTTTTACCGTCACAAGGTATGTCGTCATCTCTGATAACTTCAGGAAATATTACTACGGTATGAAATCAAGTAGGCAAAGGTCTACAGTTTATTCTAGTGCATGTTAATAGGAAGCTGTTTCACCATCCTATATCCACCTTGATTGGCACTATATTGGAGTGGTCAAATGTCAGGTGCGCAGAAACATATTTGAAAACAAAAACAAGGTTGAAGTTTTATATCAAAGGGTTAAGATATACCCAGAAATATGTTTTGAAAAGCAGCTTCCGCTGCCTATTCTGGGTGAGGCGAATTTTCCTCACGATGAAACCTATTTTTCGATACTAGCGTTTGGGTAGTATACATACGCCTTGGTTAGGCGTTCTACTTTTTTTCCATAAAGCCTTTCCACTTGGAAGGTAAGAACTGTTAATGATGAAATAGAACAATTTTTCGAGACCATAACTGTATTTCAGATGTCACGGCCTTTATGGTGATATATTTGTCTGACCTACACCCTGTTGGAGATTAATTAACCGGTGACCAGATAACCAGCATCCATTTGGTTGGACCTTGTCGAGATGTGGAATGTCTTGAGACATATTGAGACCAGTTTGAAGCACAAATACTGCATGACCCAGTAAATGGAACTACATGCAGTTACCAGTAGGATATGTATTCCTGCACTAACATGAGTTAGGTGGATTTTCACTACCTTTGTTCATCAGTTGGACTCATTTGCCTTTGCCTTTAAATTACATCGAAGGAGTATCTTTGGTACATCCTTGGTACTAGAATCCGGACATCTAGAGTTGGAGTTGATTGAGTCCAGGGGCCTGGTTGACGGCTAGTAGAGTCTGCATACTTGGCAGACTTGGATCCATGGCAGTGTATAAAAATCTCTTCAGTCCAGGAGGCCAAGATCAGGGAAAATTAGTGAATGGGTCAAAGAGATATTTGAATTGAAACCCAATTTACCGAAATGAAAATCAATTTGGGATCCATCGGATGTTCTCAGTCATTTACAAACTTCATATTATCTGGAAAAGTTGAGTTTAGAATATGCAAATGAAAAACTCCTTGAACTGTTAGCTCTCACGACAATACAAAGTATTCCTCAACTATAGGATTGACTGAAATTCAAAAAAAAATGTACTAGAAATTCCTATAGGTAGGTACTCAATGTTATATAAACTTCTGGATTCAATGAACGATAACAACCATTACCAAAGGTACTTTCGTGAACATTCGAATTGTGTGTGGCATCTTACATTTTGAATTGCATCAAAAAGAACTCAGCTACATCGAGGAACTCAAGATTACTCCTTATTTTTACCACTACTAATCACTAAGTTGTTGGTTGAAGTCCATGCTGGACAGGTGTGGATACTGTGGTATATGTATTTGCTTTATAAAGAAAACAAACGTTTATAATATTTTGTACCAGCGCTCAACTCCGACAATACCTCTTGTCACTGCTGACTCGGCACATATTGATAATCACACAGTTACGTATACATCACATATCTTCTTCTTTTTCGGTATACTAATGGACATTATATTATTTTAACCCATATATAATAAATCTTATAAAGCCCAGACATTATAACCCAAAATACAATTTCTTGCGAACTATTCTAACAACATAATATCAACAAAATGTAAACCTCACACTTAGAAATACAAATTGAAATCAAAGACTGAATTATATACTATAGCATATTAGTTTCTATATTCCATTTATACATACACTTTCATTCATTATTGTTTTCGCCGTTTTCGGAAGGTTCTTCATTGCATACTTTCCATTCTCCCTCTACCTTTTTGAGATGTACTATATTACGTCTATATTCTTGTCCCGAATTATCGTCCCTGATAACAGTATCACTGCCTTTTTTCTCTATGACAGTATGAGGTGTGGAATCATAGTTGGGTGTGGTTTTATTTAGTTTTATCAAATTTCTTCGATATACTTTATCTCCTACTGATACTTCTCTATCTTCTGTAGCTTTTCTCTTTCGGTCTTCCTGCTCTTTACTTTTTTCTTTTCGGATTCGATCTCTATCTGTCATCTCTTCATCTATTATATTCTGTTCAGTATCGTTTGAACTCGGCAGTTTATCTCTGAACTGGCGCCGAAAAAATAGTTCACTAGGTGTTTTTCCCGTCGTTGTTTGAGGAGTACTATTGTACATCATTTGGTAGTCTAGAAGTTCTCGATGCCAATTTTTTCTCAATGCTTGACTGATTTTGAGTCTTTTTAAGATATTTCTGTTTCGCCTCTCGACTTCTCCATTCATTTGTGGCCAGTATGGTATGGTATTATATATTTTAATACCGTTTTCATTGCAGAATGTTTTCATTTCATTGCTTGTGAATTGTTTTCCATTATCGCATGTCATTGATATTGGAAAACCAAGTCTAGAAAAAATTTCTTCGAGCACATCAATTGTATTGGTCTTCATTATTTTGATCTCTTTGTACCTACTGAAATAATCGATTATCACGAAAATATACTCACCGTTTGGTAGCGGTCCCATGAAATCAATGGCTACATCTATCCAGGGTCCATTAGGAATTCGTCGTCTTTTCATAGGGTTAGGAGCTATTGGCGTCGATACAAGAGTACACCCTTTGCATGATTTGACAATTGTTTCTGCATGTTCATCGATTTTAGGCCACCATACCTTAGTGCGTAGTCTGCTTTTCATAGCAACAATGCCAGGATGACACTCGTGTGCAGCATCTAACACTCGTTGTCTTAGGTTTGTCGGTATTACTATTTCATTTCCCCTCAACAAAATTCCCTCATAAATACAAAATTTTGTCTGAAAAACTTGACAATTCTTTACTGCATCATGCCAAATATTTTGATCAATACCCTTTTTTATTTGCAAAAATTCATCGTCCCTTTCTGACAACTCTCGTATTTCTTCTAATTTCACCGCAGTTGGACGAGAGTATTCTATTATATGTTGAATGAAATCATCACCTTCGAATGAAGTAGATGATTTCACTTGGCATAAACGGGATAAAGGATCTGCGATGTTGCTTTTACCAGGACGATACAAAACTTTATAATTGAACGACTGCAAACGCAAAACCCATCGTTCTATACGTGCACATGGTCTTGATTTTGGTTCAAAAATAACTTCCAAAGGTTTGTGGTCTGTAATCAGGTCAAACTCTTTACCATATAGGTAGATCTTAAAATGTTCTACAGCCCAGACGAGAGCAAGGGCTCTTTTTTCTGTTTGACAATGACGTTTCTCCGTATCGGTGAGACTCTTATTACCGTATGCAATTATCCTTGGGCCCTTCTTATCAAACTGTTTTAAAACCGCTCCTAGTCCGACTGGGCTTGCGTCTGCAACAACTTGAGTTTGATCATTTGGATCGTAATATCCCAATGTGGTGATATTCGCTAGAGAATCCTTTAGCTTCTTGAATGCATCTTCTTGTTCGCTACTCCAATATTTCGAGATATTAACATGCTTACTTAATTTCAGCCGCAAAAGCTTTCGTAATGGTTCTGTTATCGTGACAAGATTTGGAATCCACTTTCCGATAAAATTTACTAACTCCAAAAAGCTATGGACTTCATCAATAGTTACTGGAAGTCTAAATGATTTGACAACTTTTACATAGCTTTATAAAGGCCTCACTTCTGTTGGAGATAACGTGTGACCCAAAAATTGCACGATTCTCATTTTGAAAATGCATTTATCTTTGTTGAGTAGTACGTCGTTCTCAGACAGTAATTTCATTGTGAATTTGACTCTTTTATCGTGTTCTTCTTCACTACTACCAAAAATAAGTATATCGTCAATGAAATTGATTGTGCCTTCACATGGCAGTAACATTTTTTCTAGAGATTTTTGAAATATTTCTGGAGCCGCATTCATTCCAAAAAGAAGTTTTTTGTACCTATATAGTCCTTTGCTACTAATGAATGTTGTAATATGCCTTGATTTCTCAGATATTTCGATTTGATGAAAGGCATTCTTTATATCTACTCTAGAAAAATATTGAGCTTTACGAAAATTTGGTAATAACGAATCCATTGTTGGAAGAGGATAAGTTTCTCTAAGTATTGCCTTATTGGCCTTACGCATATCAATACGTATTCTTATGTCCCCATTTTCTTTCAAAATTGGTACCATCGGAGATACCCATTCCGATGGTCCCCGAACTTCTTCGATTATATCCAATGTGGTGAGTTCTTCAAGTTTTTCATTGATTTTGTGCTCCAACGGAATGGGTACTTTTCTGTACGGCTGACTCACGGGTTTCACAGTTGTGTCTATTGGAATATGAACTAGTATGCCTCTGAATTTAGGAAATGGTTCGTGCTCAATATTATTAATATTAATATTCAACCCAATTTTGAGTACTCCCAAAGAAATAGCAGTGTTCTTACCTAATAAATTTCTTTTGCCATATTTTATTACATAAAAAGTACACTGCTCTTGTTTTGGACCTATTTTGATCTTCGCTTCAAAAGAACCCATGATACATAAGGGGTCTTTCGAGCCATAGGTAAAAAGAATTTTATTAGGGTTTTTTATCTGATTTGTCACTGAAACCCCTGATTTCTTCAAACATTCCCAAGTTCTATCAGTAATAATATTGGATTTACTCCCTGAATCGATTAACATATCAACATCAATGTAGATGGACTACTTCACATTTGATCATATCATCATTATCAATATGTAACACGTACTCTGCTTCTTCAGATTCCGACAAAATCTACGTCTTCTGCTTCTGGTTTTCTTGATTTGGATTTTTTATTCGATCGAAAATCTGTTTTTCCGGACTGGAACTTTCGTTTTGATAAACAGCATTTCGCGAAATGACCCGTGAAATTACTTTTTCCACAGGTGACATCTCTTGCTGGACATCTGTGACTGCTATTATTTTCCTGCGATCCACAGCGTCTACATTTCTTCGATGGAAACTGCCTCCTCTGTATTTTCTGTGAATTCACTGCATTCACAGTGTTCATTCCGCTAGTGGTAGGTTAAGTTGAATCCTGATAATTGTCTTTCTACTGTTTCCAAAGAATTCGCTTCCGCGATAATCACATTCAAATTTATTGCATCACCCGTAACGAGTATTTTCTTCCTCAGTTCCACGGATGAACATTTTTCTGTTATCTGATCAATCAGTTGTTCCTCCACATCCTTGAATTGGCATTTCTTGGCTTGGTGTCTGAGTCTCACAAGAAACTTTTCAAATTTTTCACTATCATCTTGCCTCAACAATCTGAACAGATGTCGTTTATACACTTTGCTTTGCTTAGGTGCAAAGAATTCATCTAATTTTGTTGCGGCGATATCATACACATTGCGTTCATCACTATCTGATACGTCAACATTTGCACCAGGTAGGTTATAAAATATCTTTTGCAAGGCTAACCCTCCGAAATGTAAAAGGGTTGCTCTTTTCTTTTGTGGTTCAGTGATGCTAGCAGCGTCCAAATATATCTGTAGAGCCCTTTTCCATTTCGCCACTGTAATCCTACTGATCTGGCTTCTCCCTCACAGTCAAAATGTTCCAGACTAGGTATATTGGACATGTTCCTGAAAATTGATGAAATTATTTCATCTACTGTAAGTAAGTCTCACTTATATATTATTTTTTCCAATCAGACTTTTTCATCTTTTGTTGAACAGGTATTAGAATTGAATACAGTAGAACTCCAATTATCCGAATTAATGGGGACCGGGACCCATTCGGATAATCAAATATTCGGATAATCGGATTTTTTTTAAAAAAAATTGCCATTGGAGAGAATAAAAGCTACGTTTTGATATTGCACTATTTTTTTATTGAATTAAATGAAAGAAACATGAAATTTTCACATGTTTTAAATATTCTTTTCGAAGCCATGGTATAAAAACAATACAGTATTGTACACGCACAAACAAAAGTAAGCCGTAGCGAAAGAGTACATAGCGTCCTCGAGCAAGGTCAATAGCACACTGGCTAATCAAAACAAACAATGACAGGTGCGCCGTGACTGCAATGCGCCGGAACTTGTCTTAACTTGCCGTTGTGCCTACACACGCGGGGGGAAGTCAGTGTAGGCACAACGGCAAGTTAAGACAAGTCAAGTCAAGACTTGACGCGCATTTGTGATTCGGATAATCGGCGATTCGGATAGTCGGAGTTCGGATAATTGGAGTTCTACTGTACCTCTACCCTTCCAAAATGGAAATTGGCTAGTTTATCTTTTCTCGGTCAGGTATTTGAATTGAATACCTCTACCCTTCCATTTTGGAAATTGGGCTTGTTTATCTTTTTTCGATCAGGTATTTGAATTGAATACCTTCACCCTTCCATTTTGGAAATTGGGCTAATTTATCTTTTCTCGAACAGGTATTTGAATTGAATACCTCTACCCTTCCATTTTGGAAATTGGGCTTGTTAATATACTCGTATATTATAGTACTTACATTCCTTTTATTAATCCTTGTCGCCAATTGTGGTATATGTATTTGCTATATAAAGAAAACAAACGTTTATAATATTTTGTACCAGCACTCAACTCCGACAATACCTCTTGTCACTGCTGACTCGGCACGAATGAATCAAGCGAATTATATCGCCCGTTCCCGTGTGAAACGCCGACTCTGCAAATGTACCGGGACATCGTCCAGTTACTCCAGTTCTAAGAAGATGATGCGCTAGCATTTTTGAACTTCATGAGAAATTATCATTTTTATGTCAGATTAATTCCAGCACTTGTACTGTTCACTTCAGCCTAATAATAAAAATTGTTTTTTAAAAAGAGACTTTGAGTTTGTGAAGTTATAATTGGCGCAGTCGGTAGGATATTCGGAGTTTCGCGTATCGAACGTGGACATTTTTCGTTTCAACGAATTGACTGAATATTCGAACCTGTTGACTTTGTTCCGTGGAGGTGTTTGTGAAGGAGCGGCTCTTTGAACTTCAAGAAACCCAGTCCATCGCGGACCCTTAGCTACCCTCAACAGACAAAATCATCGGAGATTGGAACAAAAATCGTCTGATCTCGCAAGGAAGTCACCTGGGGAATTCAACATCAAGGAACCAGCTGTCTACCTTATAGAAGAATGCTCAAAGTCGTCGTAATATTAATGTAAGTCAGTAAACTAAATGTCAATTGATAATTTAACGAATATTTTACAACATTTGAACTTGAATACAGAAAACCCTTCAACTGGCTTTCCAGTGTCTATACAAAACAATAGTGAAAATTTTTTATCAGAAATGACGAATCAGTCCAAACCAGAATACCTAAAATGCGTACCAGAATTTGATGGCAATCCTAATGATCTAAATAGATATTTATCAGTTTGTGATTCAATTATAAATACATTTTATAAAGCAGAGAACCCAACAGATTTTCAGAATGTTTACTTGTTGAATTGTCTTTACTCTAAATTATCGGGTAATGCAAAACTCGTAGCCAATATACAGAATGTATCAAATTGGCAAGAACTTAAGGAACCATTGACACGAAATTTCGCGGACCAACGAGATGAGTCTTGTCTAAACCGAGATTTAGTGATGCTCAAACAAATTCCCAACGAAAAACCTCAACAATTCTATGATAGGTGCTTGAATATTCTGAATCTTTTATGCAACTATGTTGATGTTCATGAAACCACCAGAGAATCCAAACAATTGAAACGTGATTTGTACAGTAATTTGACTTTGAGAACCTTTCTTTCTGGGCTCAGGGAACCCTTGGGTACTACTATCCGGTGTATGAAGCCTACATCATTAAGTGAAGCATTACAATTCGTACTGCAAGAAGATAATGTCCATTATTTTCAGAATTTTTCGAACAGAAACGCATTTAAACCCCCTAGTGCTCAACCAAGACCGCAAATGCAAACCAGACAACAATATGTCTCTCCCAATAATGTTCATTTCAATAGCAATACACCAAACAATTATTTCAGATCACAAAATTATTTCCCTTCTCAACCAATACCGATACAACCGAGGCCTCAAATTCAACAACCAAGATATTTCTCGAATAATCAGATATTCAGGCAACAACCTCAAAATAAAAACGTTTTCAGGCCAAACCCAAATCAAACTCATCAAAAACCAACGCCTATGAGTGTGTCGACGCGGAACACTTTCAATAAACCAACACCAATGAGCATATCAACGAGAAATACCCTTAATAATCAACCAGGCCTCTCTAATTCTTTCTACCAACAGCCCCAAAGAAATTTTGTATCAGAGGAACTATTCAACACAGTGGTTAATGAAAATAATGAGCCGAATTATGTACCAGAAGGAGAGTTCGTCGAAGACGAATATAATGCCTATGGTGAAACCGAAACATATTATAATGAAAATATTCAACAGGATGATTCGCAACATCCAAGTGAAAATTTTCAGCAGACCTCATCGCCAGAAGATCAAACATAACTAGCCAAATAATATCTTTCAATAATGCCATTTCCAGTGAATTGTCATATGTAACATTTCCAGAATACGATGCAAAATTCCTCATTGATTCGGGTTCGACAAAGTCATTTATCGATCCCGATATCGCACAAAAGCTTTTTCCAAATTCGATTAGACTCGATCCCTTTATTGTTTCAACTGTCTTTCAGAAATCGGCTCACAAATATAGTGCAAACATGCCAGCTTCCAAATTATTCAATCTACCTGAGAAAAAAATATTTGAAATTCTTTCTCTTCAAATTTCATGACATTTTCAAAGGCTTGATTGGTCTCGATAATTTGAAACTTCTACAAGCAAAACTAGACTACAGTAACGGTTATTTAATTACACCGTATGCTAAGATAAAGCTCCAATTCCATAATACCAAGAATAATTTGAATCTAGTTACAGTAGCTCCTCGCTCTGAACAAGTTATACGTATCAATACATCCATTCAACAGGGTGAAATAATAATACCGCACCAACGTATTCCAAATTTGCGAAATACCTGAATGTTTAACAATCGCGAAAGGTGGTAAAGCTCTAACCACAATACTCAATAACACAACAAAACCAGTGACATTAAACTTTTCAGAACCTTTTCTTGTCGAGAGATTGAACCGTGACGAAATCCAAAACATTGACCTCCAAAATTTTGATGACTCTCCTAAACAATCTTTAGATTTTTCAAAAATTCGAACAGACCACTTAAATGAAGAAGAAAAATCCAACATAGTCTCACTTTGCAAAGAATACCAAGACATATTTTATTATGAAAATACTCCTTTAACATTCACCAGCCGGGTAAAACATCACATACGTACATCTGACGAAATACCGGTATACACGAAATCTTACCGTTACCCGTTTATCCATAAAAAAGAAGTTGAGGAACAAATCGGGAAAATGCTCGACCAAAAAATCATTCGGCCAAGCAACTCTCCCTGGTCTTCACCCATTTGGGTGGTACCAAAAAAACAAGACGCTTCTGGTAAACAGAAGTGGAGAGTGGTGGTGGACTACCGCAAGCTAAACGAAAAGACCATTGATGACAAGTACCCCTTGCCAAACATAACCGATCTGTTGGACAAGTTGGGAAAGTGTCAGTATTTCACGACGTTAGACTTAGCTAGCGGATTCCATCAGATTGAAATGGAAGAGCAAGACATTGAGAAAACGGCCTTCAATACCGAACAAGGGCACTACGAGTACCTCCGAATGCCCTTTGGCCTCAAGAACGCGCCAGCCACATTCCAGCGCGTAATGGACAACATCCTTCGAGGTATACAAAATGAAAAATGTTTAGTGTACCTCGATGACATTATTATTTTTTCCACTTCGCTACAAGAACACATTGAAAGACTTAAATTGGTATTCAATAGATTGCGCGAATCTAATTTTAAAATTCAGTTGGATAAATCGGAGTTCCTACGGAAAGAGGTAGCCTAACTGGGACATGTTGTGACCCCTACAGGAGTTAAGCCGAACCCAGACAAGATCAAGGCTATAAAACACTATCCAGCTCCCAAAACGACTAAGCAATTGAAAGGTTTCCTAGGTCTCTTAGGTTACTACCGACGATTCATAAATAATTTCGCCAAACTGACGAAACCTCTTACAAAGTGTTTAAAAAAAGGAGCCAAAATTGAACATAACAAAGAATTCTTGGACTGTTTCGAAATATGTAAGAACTTATTGATAAACGATCCCATATTACAATATCCGGATTTTTCCAAACCTTTCAACCTTACGACGGACGCTAGTAATTACGCTCTTGGCGCTGTGCTTTCTCAAGATTTGCCAGTCGCATACGCATCACGAACTCTAAACGATTCCGAACAAAATTATTCGGTGATCGAGAAAGAGCTCCTGGCTATCGTCTGGGCGACTAAGTACTTCCGCCCCTATCTTTACGGACGTAAATTCAATATAGTAACAGACCACAAACCTTTGCAGTAGCTTTTTTCATTGAAAGATCCTAATTCGAAACTTTTACGTTGGCGAATAAAATTAGATGAATTTACCTACCAAATCATTTATAAAAAAGGTAAGTTGAATACCAATAGCGACGCACTATCGCGAATAGAAATAAACACAAGCGAAGTCAATTCGGTATCCAATCAAATCGAAGAAATTATTCAGAACATCCCTAACGACAGAAATGACCAACATGACGAAATAGACCAGTTCATCAGAAACATAGTAGCCCCTGGCCCAAAAGGCAATAATGACATAGACAATATTTCAATGCAAGTACAACCAGATGAAGAAAATCAAAACGTAGAAAGTGGAGAAGATGATAACGATGAAACGATACACTCGAATGCTGAATAAAATCCCATCGTTGCAATACCCATAGCACAATGTGCAGTGAATTTAGGCCAAAACCAAATTATTGCAAGTTCAGTACTTCATTCTCCCGCAAAACCTAAAATTAACATCTTATTCGGGAAAAAGAAACGAATTCTGATTCAAATATCTCAAAACGATACGGAAAATGACATACTTAAATTTATTAAAGAGTACATTTCGCCAGGCGTGCAGTATCATATATATTTCGAAAACCCCGAACTATACGAACCATTCTCAATAACACTCCAAAAATATTTCAAATGGCCCTCAATCAAATTCAAACGATGCCTGACAAAACTATTAGACATTACTAACAAAGACGACGCAAACAAAATCATTCAAAATCTTCACGAAGGAAAATCAAATCATCGCGGAGTCGATGAAACATTTGCAAGGGTCAAAGATAAATATTATTGGCCAAATATCAAAGAATCTATTCAAAATTATATCAATCAATGCATAACATGTCAACGCAGTAAATACGAACGCAATCCGATCAAAATGACACTCAATATAACCCCCACCGCAACAAGACCATTTGAAATTATTCATCTCGATACATTTACAATTGAAAATAACAAATTCCTAACAATTCTAGACAGTTTTTCTAAATATGCACAGGCCTATCATGTGAACTCATTGACAGGCAGTGAAATAGCTGACAATTTAATCCAGTTCTTTTCACATCATGGTATACCAAAGAAAATAATTGTTGATAATGGAAGAGAGTTCAATGATTTCCTAATAGCCGAACTTCTGTCATTACATAAAATTGAAGTACACTTCGTCTCGCCGTACCACCCTCAATCTAACGGTATGATTGAGAGATTTCACTCCACGATTCTGGAACACATCCGTCTACTGAATACGCAAGGTTTCACAAAAACCCCAGCGAAGATGAAAATGTTAAATGCCGTCCTTGCATACAATAATTCAATTCATTCAGTTACCAGAATGAAACCCGTAGATATTATAAGTGGCCACATCTCCACTGACGATCCATTCAATATCGATATTGATCGAAAATTACTGAATGATTACACCAATGATCACAAAGAACGGTCAAAGCTCCTTTATTCTAAAATCAACGCAGATATCATCAATAGGAAAGAAAAAGTTGCGGAACGCGAAAATAAAAAACGCGATAGCCCTATAGTTTTTAAAACGAAACAGAAAGTGTATGTTAAATCACACATAAGAAAAAAGGAAGCTAATAAATTCATGAACCCTACGGCAATAAAGGAAGTAGACAGAAAAATGAAAACAGTTTCGACTGAAAATCAACCAAAAATTCATATGAACAACTTGAAACGCCCTCTTAAAAAGTATTCATCCAAGATTACCAAATAATTAATTTTTCAGGATATGTGGAATTCTCGGACTCCAAGAAAAAGTCACCATTCAAAACTTAAAGAACAACGCAGGGCTTATTCCTCTCAAATTGGGAACAGCAAAAGTAGAAACTTATGCGCATTCTCTCATCCACTATTACGATTTGAATCCACTCGTAGAACAAACCAACAAACTAAAATTGCATTCTTACTCCCTGAAAACACTCGTGAAAAGCAATCTGAATGATTCATCAGACCTGTCAAACTACCTGAAAATACTACAGTTCTCAGAGGACATTGTATTTGAAAAACTATTCGAAATATTTCCTCAAACTCACAGAACTAAACGTGGCTTGATAAACGGAATAGGATCGATTTTCAAATCTATCACAGGGAACTTAGATTCTAATGATGGAGAAAGGTATGATCAGCTGATCACAGATTTACAACATAATCAGGAAAAACTAGCTACAAATATCAAAAGATAAAACTCACTCTCAATAGCACTAATTGAAAAATTCAACAGGACAATTCAGCAAGTAGAACACAACGAAAAACTTTTGGAATCAAAAATCAGAAGAAAATTCAATGATTATAAAGGATATCTTGAACCAAATTATCAGCATGTATGAAATAATAAATTCCATTTTACAAGATGTGGAAAATTCAATAATTCCAAATTGAATATCATCCATCCGAGTATAATTAAGACGAAAGAATTATTTTATGAATTAGAAAACCTACGGAAATTACTCGATAGAGACCAACTACCAATTGAAGTCACATTCGAAAACACCTCATTATTTGAGAAAATCATGAAGGTTGAGAGCTACATATCAAATTGTAGAATAACTTTCATACTTTCCATCCCCATAACAAATCCTTCTAAATTCGAAAATTACCACTTATTCTCCATTCCAATTCTCACTGGCAGTCAGTTTAAGGTAGTTATTCCTAAAAATAGATACCTAATAAAAGACGAAAAATATTACGCATTCTTGAGCAACCCTTGTGCAAAAATCAATCGTCAATTGCACATCTGTCCCCCAACCGACATTGGAAACTTAGCCGAAAGAACTCCTTGCGAAGTCCAGCTTCTCGACATCAAGAATACCTCTACATGCGAGAAAATTCCCATTCGACTGTCCTCGCCAGCCATCGAAAAATTAGGAGATACGAATAAATGGATCATCCTCCTGCCATCCCGAGAGACTCTCAAGCTGAAATGCCCAAATCAAGAGGAAAACACGAACCTATCACCAGGAAGTTACCTCGCCGAGATACCAATCGGATGTCAGTTGACCTGTGTACATCAAACAATCATCAATGAAAATCAGATTAGCCACAACCAACCCATACTCCTACCGGACTTGGCAGATGTGGAAACGGAATCATCCGAACCAAACATAATGCTTCACCTAGAAAACATCAACTTGGACGAACTTCAGTCAATAAGAACAGCATTCAATGAGAATCAACCCAAAATCTCTTTCCGAGACGTAAGCCATATCCCGAGTTTTTGGACTATATCCATCTATGCCATCCTCCTAATCACATTGGCATACCTTCTGTACAAGAGGATATTTTCCAAAATCTGCAAGCCGAAAACACCTACGGACCAACCACAGGAGATCGAAATGTCCAGGGTTCAGCTTCCTCGCTAACCCTCCTCAGCTGAATCTTCAGGGGGAGGAATTATATCGCCCGTTCCCGTGTGAAACGCCGACTCTGCAAATGTACCGGGACATCGTCCAGTTACTCCAGTTCTAAGAAGATGATGCGCTAGCATTTTTGAACCTCATGAGAAATTATCATTTTTATGTCAGATTAATTCCAGCACTTGTACTGTTCACTTCAGCCTAATAATAAAAATTGTTTTTTAAAAAGAGACTTTGAGTTTGTGAAGTTGTAATTAGCGCATGGATTCTTTATTCACCTGATTCATATATGATTCACACATATTGATAATCACACAGTTACGTATACATCACAGATACCAGTAGTGTTTTACTAATCATTTCACTAGACATGCATCTAATGCAGAAGGGATCTTTCGTATCGATATTTGTCAGAATTCCTCATTGAAAAAAAAAAATCCATATGATGAGTACAAGCGGAAAGTTGTAATATACCAATTATATTTTTGATTGTTTATTTTTTGTATCTTCCAAAAATCCAGTTCCATATAGAGTTCCCCATAAAAGAGTACTAATTTCAATAGCTCAAAATCACTATTGAAACATGATGAAACGAACATTTCATTACTTTTTATTACAATCTACTCTTTTGGAATTACTGTAACTTTTATGCACTTTTCAATATTGGAAATCACGAAATGATTTATGACACAATGAAGCGAAACCTCTTCTTTTTGCAGGCTTCTCCAGCAGTTCGGATAATTCTGAACGAGTTGAAATAACCTCCGCCTTCAAAACTGAACATCAAATTGTGTCAAAACATGCGGTGATTTTACAAGGGTTTTACGTAAATCAGGCGCCTACTCGATCACTAACAAGTTGATTGAAATCCCAAAGACCATAGAAAATGATGATGGAAAGAATAACGTATACTGACTCATCTCAAACAGAAATATTTATCTCAATATTAAAATATGTACTTCAGGGTGGAAAACCCTTATTCAACAATATCTATTCAAAGAACAGTTGAGAGAGACGCCAATGAGCAGAGTTTCTGAATTTCTAGTCAAAAATAGAAAACTCGGTGTTTGCTGCATTTTGTATGCATGAATAACAAGAGATATCTAAAGCTCTCCAGACGATAGGGTCTCTTGAAGGCTATAGAAAATTCTTGACAGAATAAGCATAAGGAAAGACTTATATATTTTCACGTAGGTCAGATGAATATTAGTGGTTACTTGGTAAAGTATCAAACAGGTATATTCTGACAACTCTGATTCCACTCAGATACCTATATTCATGCTACTAGAAAAAATTGAAGAAGGTACAAAATATTTATTCCAAAAAAAAATTGAAAGCGAATTCTGCACCATACGCTGTTCGCTGAAAGGATAGAGAAACAAAATTTCTGGTATATAATGATAATAACTAGGTATATATATTATCATGAAGAGAATGAACAAATCTTCCACTTCTATAATGAAGTCATTATAAAACGCAAATGCGTATTCAAATAGCCTATGATGCCTATAACTTTTATGAAACATTTCAAAACCTATTTTCTATCCCAATATCTTTTGTCTGTACATTATCTTTCTACTGGCGTGCACGATGTTTCACCACGAGCTTTGATAATTCAATATGAGTTTATTTCAGAAATGATTCCAATGCACATTTTGGAGCTCCTACAAAATGAATAGTTAATCCGTAGTTAGATCTACCTATCAGTGGATGATATGTGCATAGTTGTATACACATTTCAACTACATTTGACTTATGAGATCAATTAAGAACTTAAAGTTCTTGCGAGGGAACTTTCTACAAGTGAACATATATATTTTCAGTTTCGAATACATATAGAATTGAGTTATTTAACGTCAAAACCGATATGATAAACCCAACACTGTTTGGTGAAAATCCCGAATCTAATAAATACTTGGCAAATAGGTTTTGAGGGCAGTTAATCGATATTAGACTACCACCTATAAACTGCCGTTTTGAGTTTGTGATTCACCGACCGTAAAATTGATCAACTGTGGAATTTTTCAAAATCTGAAAATCAATTTTTCCTGTTATTATGATTTTACAAACTGTTGATAACCGATTGCTGTCGATACCTAACTCCGCGAATGCGGTAATGCAGTGTGGTAGCATCAGGTTACCAGAAATAAAAACCATATTATATTAATTGAAATCATGGACGTATAAGAAGAAGAACAAAGCTTGTGATGCTTCATTTGAACTTCGCCCTTATTTTCAACATTCAATGCAGCAGTGTTCATAGAGTAAACTTGATATGTATTTGAAAATAATAAAGACGATATTATTATTATTATTATTATTAATATAAACACAGATTGAAATCATTTTCCTGGCTTTGCCTGTTGAATCTTCTCTAATCTTGTTTTCAGCCCTAGAATCATGTACCGCCCTGTACAGGAAATTATCTATTTGTCATTGCCTTCGCTGTAAGCGGGTAGATTTTCTTTGTTTGTCTTTTTTATTCCTCTGATTACGGGTGATAATGATATAATATTTGATCTTGATCGATTCGAACTGACTATGTGTACCTGAATAAGCCTCTCAATTCTGATGGTTTGTTTCCTTTTATATATTCAACAAATAAAACTGTTTCATTAGTGTTCCACTGAAGATGGTAACTTAGTTTCCAGGTTATATCTTCATTTGTTTCATTTTCTTTAACCACAGTTCCCAAGTCTGCACTTAATCCTCTGATATAGTTTTTTTTATATGACTCAGTTTCAATTTGTTTTAGATGTTTTCTTTGAAATGCTATTTCATTATCTCTGTGTCTTTGTTTTTAATTAGCACAATAAGTGTCGAGGGTTTGGGCAGTTAATATTTGAATGAAGATTCTTGGTACATTTGGTAGAATATGTCACGTTATTGTGAAGAAATTTTTTGGACATGTCACATTTGAACATAAAAAGTTTCAAACGTGACATCCTAGAGGGTCTTATTGTGACACAATAAGACGATATACACTGTGTCCAAGATAAGAATGAACAGCATGGGGATATCGGAAACGGTGGGTGATACAGGGTCGATTAAATTAGAGAAAAGTAGCGCATTTATGTGCCTAATAATATGCCATTTAGAAAGTTTCGATATTCCGAGTAGTTTCGGAGATATCCGGGAAAAACCGAAATTTGAGAATTTCGTTTTTATTTTCTCCTAGCTTTATTTTCGAAGGAAATTTAAAACAAATAGCACTTCGTCATGGCCACTTTTCGAGGACTACACGATAACATAAGCAGAACTTTCGTGCGACGTTTCGTCTTTTAGAAAACATCATCAAGTTTGTATTTTTATATGGGCCGAAACTTAAGTATACTCCATTTTTCATTGTGAATACAGCAACGTATCACACAATATGGTTTCGGAACCTTTTCTCGCGCATAATGTAATTTAGTGATTACTTAATCTGTTTTTCTTCAATTTTAGATAGTAGGCGCTGGAAAAAATGTCATATTTTGATACATGTAGTAAATTGAATAGTCCTATTTATAAAAGTATAAATTTAAACTAACCACTTGCCGGAATTATTGCGTTGTTGAATACAAAGATGAGTCGCAATATCAAAAGTTTAGTTTATAAATGTAATTGTAATGTAATAAATAACAAGGAGCTAATATGTATTACAGGAAATGAACAGAAACTTATAACAAGTGTTCAAATAACCCGCCATTATTTTCTAAGCACGAGTACGCTCGTCTCACAGACGAATTCAAAACTTGATTTAACATATCCGGAAAAATATTGTTAAAGGATTCAGTAACCAATCTTAGCAAATCTTCTTCATTCTGAAAATCATGATTGGAGTACACTTGATACTTGATATATCCCCAAAGGAAGAAGTCTAGTGGGGTTAAGTCGGGGGATCTTGCAGGCCAGGCTGTATCACTATGAGTACCAATCCACTGTCCTGGGAATCGACGGTTCAAATAATCACGAACAATTCTAGCGTTATGTGCTGGAGCACCATCTTGTTGAAACCAGCAGCTGTGAGTAACCGCTAAATGCAAATTATCTAGAGCGTCTTCCAAATCATTCACTAACAAATTCATGTACCGCTCTCTTGTTAAATTGTTTCGGTAGATAAATGGCCCAATTATATTCGTACCGAGAATCCCAACCCACATATTGAAACCGAAACGATGTTGATGTCTGGACACTTTGTGTACACGCGGATTTTGTTGTGACCAATAATGAACATTCCGCCTATTAAAAATGCCATTGTTGGTGATCATGCTTTCATCAGACCAAATTATTTTGAAAGGACAATTTTCATCGTCTTGGCATTTTCTAGTGTACCATTCACAAAAGGTTCTTCGTCTTGCATCGTCACCTGGTCTGAGTCCATGACAAATCCTAAATTTATATGGATGAGATTCATTTTTTCTTAAAATGAAGTGAGTGGTGGATCTGGCTACTCCGGTATTATCTTCAATGGTGCGAGTGGATATCTCAGGATTTTCAACAACGGCCTGTAACACATCACGCTGACTTTCTTCATTAGATTGCTTTTGTCGGGAAACCACAGGTTTTTTAAATGCTCCGTATTCTTTTAAATTGAAAACTAGCCGTTTGAATATTGATTCACCAGGTTGTCGCCTCTCTGGATACTTATTAAAGTACGCACGTTAAGCATCAATACAATTTCTATGGCACAAAATGTAACATGACAACATATCAAATTTTTCAGTATTCGAAAAGCTGCCGTTTTCCATTTTTGACACAAATTAGGTAGGTGAAGAGATGTAAAAGTAGGAACAGGAATATGTCAAATATTCTACCAAACTACACTATTATTATGACAACAGAACATTATGTTGTCATTTTTTCCAGCGCCTACTATCTAAAATTGAAGAAAAACAGATTAAGTAATCACTAAATTACATTTTGCGCGAGAAAAGGTTCCGAAACCATATTGTGTGATACGTTGCTGTATTCACAATGAAAAATGGAGTCGTATACAGGGTATACTTTAGTTTCGGCCCATATAAAAATACAAAGTTGATGATGTTTTCTAAAAGACGAAACGTCGCACGAAAATTCTGCTTATGTTATCGTGTAGTCCTCGGAAAGTGGCCATGACGAAGTGCTATTTGTTTTACATTTCCTTCCAAAATAAAGCTAGGAGAAAATAAAAACGAAATTCAAAAATTTCGGTTTTTCCCGGATATCTCCGAAACTACTCGGAATATCGAAACTATCTAAATGGCATATTATTAGGCACATAAATGCGCTACTTTTTTCTAATTTAATCTACCCTGTATCACCCACCGTTTCCGATATCCCCATGCTGTTCATTCTTATCTTGGACACAGTGTATATCTCAGTTACAGCTTATTGAATTCGCTTAGGACAGAACACTCTGCACCCAGTTGCCTCGCCTTTTTTGTTATTTCTGACGGGCCTGGGAATCGAACCCACGACCGTGATGGACTTCCACTATAATCATCGCGCTTTGCGCTCATCGCCACCACGGCGACAATTTGTTCAATCAATATTATGATTGCATAATCGAACAATATTTATATTTCAAGCGGAAACCACAATTAGGATTGAACTGTCAATGTCACTCGAACACTAAACCATCGAATACGGATATTAATAGAGAACTGAAATATCGATATTGATATATAATGCGATATTAACGCCATCTCCGAACGATTAGTGAAATATTACCGGTGTTATGATCTTTGCTAAACCAGTCTACAGGTTTTGACAAAAAACAATTAAAGAGTCGTTTCACCATAAGTATATCCACCTTTGTCGGGCGTTATCAAAAGCACTGTTCTCAGTCTTGGTGGGTAAAATATGGAGGAAATTCCTCAGAAACTATTGAAAACATGTTTTCAAACATGCATAATGAGTTGAAGCCTGAAAATCCTATCGACAGAACCGTAATAAAGTGATCTGCTTTCAAACCTACTGAATTGCGGTTATATACTACTAAAATAAAAAATGCAAAAAAACAATAAAAAAGTCGGATGAAGATGACATACCGGTCGATTACAATCCGGCTACAGAAGAACCCATTCCATCAATTAGCAGCGCGTCCTATCTACTTTCCGCAACATCGGACGCTGACACTTCTAATCAGGATCCCGTTGCATCCACTAGTTTTCAGAAAGATGCTTCATTACCACAAAAAATTGCGAGTACACAGGAATGCAACAGTAAATAAGCGAAGGGGGGTTTCAAACACTGCCTTCGCAAACGTATTGACTAGGGAGGAATACGTTGAAGAGTTGAAGAAGTCGAAAGAACCTGCTAGAAGCAAACGTGCTCTGAAGCAAAATGCTATTTGACAGCGATTCTGATGATAATAGTAAAGACGAAGCTGATCTTGATCGGATGTTAAATAATAGCGACAGCGATGACATCCAAACTACTATTCAAGGTTGTCTTGAAGCGGAGCAAGAGAACCTGAACTCTAATATGGAAACTCCGAAGGAACTGAAAGTGGGCAGCTGGGTTTTAGTGGGCTACAAAACTATGAACCAAAAACGAGTCAAAAGATATGTAGACCGAATCTCAGAACACCCAAGAGGATTTGCTTGTAGTTGAATATCTTCGAAAGAAGACTAAGTTCTTTTCCTGGCCTCAAAATGACGAGATCGATTCAGTACCACCTACCAATGCTATTGCCAGAGCCACGGACAGGGAGGCGAAACCAATTTATGTTCCCAATGCATTTTGATGGATTGGATGTTTATTAATGTTTTTGTATATCATTTCAGTTCTAGAGTTCATTCTTTTATATTTCCAAAGACATTGAGAATGTGACACATTTTCGAGAAGACTTTATATACTTTTTTCAATAAACAATGAAATAAATTTTTGGAATTTTGAATTGCAAAGTCACCTTGGGCCATTAGTCAAGCCAAGTGTCACAAATAAAACGATGATCTGATGATTTAGTAGAGATTCCAAAAGATAATTTAAAATACTTTCACGTTTAAAACGTGTCACATTTACAATTTTGATATTTTAATTGTGATACCCGTTTGGCAAAAATGAAAAAATCACATTGTTGTGAATGTTTGAGTAACCTCATTGAACATCAGCACTATACGTTGGGGACAATCTCTGTATGTCACAATTACTCGGCTGATCACTTCACTTCTCTCAATTGGTACTTTTTTTAATCCAAAAATTACAATGCTCTTCTCTTTCTGCTTTTCTAATTGGTCTACCTAAGCTTTCAATTTTGTTTCCTTGTCCTCCAAATGATTGATTTTCACCAATCTCTAAATTATTTAGTGCAGCCCACTCCTTTCGCCTCAATAATGTTTTTCAATTATTCAGTTGTTCTAGAGTCTTGATAATTTCTTCACAAATGAGTTCCAGAGTTTCCAATCATCCGATACTTAACCTACCAGAATTCAGCTTGTGCTAGTGCAAGTATTCAAAAATAATTTGTACATGTTATACGTCGATTTTGTTTCAATTTTATGTACTTCGAAGCACTTCTCAAATAGTTTATACATAACTTTATGTAACAATAAGTCACTAAAATCCGGTATCAACACCAATCTCACCTATTTTTCACAGAGCGATTTGAAATACGATCAACACAGTACCGACCAGCAAGGTTTTCCTTACTCATAACATTTTAAAAATACATTGTAATTCTACTAATTATGAACGAGCTGTGAGCATTTCGTTTTTGTAACTTGTAATGGAATGGTTGGGAAATGTCATTATTTTCATCAAAGTTACCTATGCCCAGAGCTCTCAAACAGAGATTTTCATGTGAGTGGAACGCAAATATACCTTTCAATCGAACAGCAAACAATTATTTACACAATGGACTCGATTGATATCTATCGATTCCAGAAGAAAATAGTTATACACATCAACTCAAGACATGGAATACTAAAAACTAATTCCCAACACTTCTTCCTTAAAAAAACTTCAAGAATATTTTCCATCAGCTGAGTATACTCACCTCGAGTACTCTTAAGTTATATACTTTTAAAACTCTATTTCTTATAATCACATCCGATAAATGAAAAAAATTATGTTTTTCTTCAATTTCTAGCTGATTAGTACTAAATAACAAGGAAGAATTTTCTGAAAAAATATTTTTATTCAACAGTCAACAAAAACAACAATAAGAATAATGAAAAATGGCTTGATAAATAACTTGAGCGAACACTAACCTAATGAAGCAAATGTACAAAAACTTATTACTCGTCAGTCATAGATTAATTATACTACCATGAACTAGTCAGAACGCATTTTCAATGTCCCCCACTGTGTCCCCCACTTCCATGTTTAGGAACGTGGTGGTAAATGTGCTTGTAAACCGGTACATGAACTGGATAGGGCTTGTCAACGTACTCGACATGATGCTTCTCAATCTCAATCTTGTATGGTTTGTCTACATAAATGGGCACCAGTTTTTCTACCTCGATGGGAACTTTTTTTTCAATTTCCTGTGGAACTAACTTGTATATCGGAACTGCTATCGGGTGGGGAACTGGAATATGAACGGCATACGGTTGCGGTACTGGAACTTTGATAATTTGGGGTGTTGGTACTCCCACAGGGTGTGGTACCGGTACTCCGATTTTTTTCACAACTGGGATGTGCTGAACCTCAGTACGCTCGATAGTCTTTGTGGGAATATGATGATGTTCATACTCTACTTTGGGCTTCAGATCAACATATTCTTGTCCATTGCTATGGTCAGCACCTCCCAGATCTAACCCATGGTTCTCCAAATTTGATCCATGGTTCTCCAAATTCAATCCATGGCCTTCATAATTTTCCAGTCCTATGTTAGCACTATGTTCTGAAAGCTGGCCAACGTCTTGTGAAAGACCTGCTGCGGCTAGAGCTTCGTGATTTTGGTCTCCTTCTCCATAACCTTGGCCGGGTTGAAAGCCACCCTGCCATTGCAAAAGGTGTTCTGCATCACCTAAAATGATGATAGATTGTGAAGAAAAAAAATGTTGTTTGAAAAAATATCCATTGTTGTTTTTTATGTTTCACAATTATTGATTCATACTACTCCTCCTACAAGTCGGCAGTTCCAAACTAATATCGGTAAATTGGCTCATCTGGACTATTATATCTGCATTACCTATTAAAGGATAAAGCACGCCAAGTATCAAACATATTGAAGCTGAGTGGAATGTAGAATCGATGAAGCTAGTGCGAGTGTTTGAGGTAATTGCGATCAACTGTTAGATAGACTCATCCATATGGATTATACAATGTCAGTTCTATTTATGCACAAAAGATCTGATAGGTCGTGGTGCTTAAGAGGCTGCATAGCCGAAACGACCCCCCCTACAATCTACTGTTCAACTTCAAAATTCATCCAGAATACTCAATGAATAGAAAATGATATACATTGTTCACAATGGATCAACCATCTGTATTTTTTCTTATAACAAAGTCAATAATTTAAATCACCTTCTGCTCCTCCTTGTTGTCCTTGAGCTGCCTCAGAAATTAATGCTTGATGGTCGCCTATGTTGTTCGATTGATAGTCTCCTTGTTCTTGGCCATTGTAATCGGCATATCCAAGATTCTGGCTGTTTTCATATCCATTATTTTGCAGTTCCCCGCCTTGTTGTTCGTTGTTTTCTCCATAGTCTCCCACCGAAATACCACATACCCTTCTTGAAGCTAAGGTCAGAAGAATGGGCACCTGTAAAATGATTCGGAGATATCACTGTACTTCAGATATTCGCTAATTTGAGTTCGAGGATTTTTCATTCATAGTAATTCATTATTTCATAATATTCTTTGTTGTTACAGAAGAAATTTTCCTTTGATATTCTTTTTTTATTATTTCACTTGATGCTGAATCGAAATAAACATTCAACGATAATCCATAATATGCTCAAATACGCGGTTTCGAGATATTATATTCACATTTCAACATCGGTAGGTATAGCAATATCGATGTTAATTAGTGTGATACAATTTCGTGAAGATGTTTTTCGAGGCTTTAGGATGCCACCTGCTAGAAAAATAATGCTTGAGGTAATATGGACTCTTTTCAATTGTTAGGTCACCTGATACGATGACGAAGGTATTCCGTTATTTTTTGTTCATCCATTGTGACATTCAATCACAGGTGAGATTGACCAGATGAAATAGCCAAATTCCTGAAAAATTAACTGAAGAAATATAATTTTTTCTCAAACAGATTCCTGCAGAGAGGAAGAGGAAGTTTGATCGCATATTTTCTACCGCGTTTCTCATTTGGAAGTCGATGAATTTCTTCACAAAAAGCTTGTTATTGATAATAATCATCGGATCTTGAATTATCCCTTTTCTCGCTGAGTTTTTTATCCATTACATGATCATATTATATCAATAGAATAATGAGAAAATATAATGGTCGAACTGTAACAATTTGCAAAAAAATATATTCGTGCAGTATTATATTGTGGATCATGCATTGTTTGCTGTCCAGACGTAATGAATATCATTTCATAAGATGGATATTATTTCATTGCATGAAACATAAGGCCAGCCAATAACAGGATATTGAAACAAAAAATAGGAATTATTATTCCCCAAAATACACAGATGAATATCAAAGTAGGTATAATCTCCATATATAGCTCCATATGTTTCACTTGAATTTTCTCTTGAATATTGACGAATTGTTATATCGATCGATCAGTTGAAGTTTTTTCTCTCAAAAGTCCACCATCGTACCATTCGAAAGAAAAAAGTTATTACAGAAAATCATCCATTGTGACATTCAATTACAGGTGAGATTGACGTGATGAAATAGCCAAATTCCTGAAAAATTAACTGAAGAAATATAATTTTTTCTCAAACAGATCAGAAGTTTATATTTCGAATAACGGTTATATGAAAAATTTCAATCTATCTAAATATAGAACAAAAGGTACCTGACATTTTTTATATTCACATTCCATCAATATTCATCAAGTTGATGGAAAAATGTTGAAATATTTCAGAATCCTTTGTGTTTTTATTGACATCTGATGATTGGAATTCTATTTCAAATTAAGTTTCGTTTCGTCCGGTTTTCAGTTCATGAATAAATTTGTCGCATCGATGATGATCGTTTCAATCCAATTGGTTCATGATCTTGTTCTACGATCGTGATAGATAGTGAAAGGACATAGAACAGCATGAAACGATTATGAGCAATGGCAGTGAAAACATTAGGTGAATGCGAATGAAATTTAAAAACAAGCAAAGAAAGTAACCTACAGATAAAACGAAATAGGAAATGCTTTATGTTTTATTGATAGTAAACAGTGAATATAATATAATTATGACAAACATGATTGATTTCCGAGGTTTCGATATCAATTCTCATTGTAGATAGTTGAGTTCAGATTCTCTGAAAGACTCAGTTAGGTACCAAATCTTCCGAGAAAAAGCATATAATTTATTTTTTTCGATCTTTCAAAATATAAGGAACATATTTTCCTCAATCTTACTCAATTTTGATCACCTACTCGTTCCTTCACATCACACAAGTCAAGAAATTTAGCAGGTTGAATAATCAAAATAAATGTTCATATGAAAATTTTTCCCCCAAAATGATTGATGGTTCATCGCCCATTCGATTATGAAACACCCTATATAATCGAAAACACTATTAAATACCCCACTATCATTTACTTTTGTTTTAATGGCAAGACAAAAATCGCATCCTCATTATTTCAATATTATAACCGAAGATACAGCACAACAATTTTGAAAATAATGCAGCCGTTCTTAGAGGTGATTGGAAATAACTTGATATTGTTGCTATAAAAAAGTTATCAGTAATTGAGGTTTCCAGATTGAGGTTTTTATTTATTGGTTACAATGGGATAAGAATCATCTGCATAGGTCATAACTTTGGTACCTACTTATTGATTGTTTGAAATATACAAAGAAAATGTTCATGATTTACAAACCGTAATAGATACAAAGACGAATAAAAATAGAAAATGTTACTATTGTGGTGGGCATTGAGTTGGTCGAATTTACAGGGACACTCGCCATTCCCGAGTTATACAAGAAAAATTTGTTTTTTTACGACTGGAATTGTTATTTCAGAAAACAAAACTGATGGAAGGCGAGAGTCCCTGTAGATTTTTTCTGACCAACTTACTGCTCATCGCAATAGTTACCTTTATTCCTATTCATTCGTCTTTGTATCTATTAAGGTTTAGAATATTGCAACGTCCCGTATGGAATGAAATAGCGAGGCCTGAAAAAATATATTTTGTTGCCCAATATATACTTTTTGCTTCCTGTTAATCAGGTAAGATTTTCGAGAGATTCAAGGCATTTCCTCTAATTCATTAATTGTAAAGCTTCAGAGGTTACGTCATGGTGTTTTCTTGTTGGTCAATTCTATGTATACAAGGCGCAGATCAAAATGCAATTATACACTGTATATTCTACACTCCCAAACACAAAATGTATATCAGTTTATGTTCTCACCAAGGAAAAAGATTTCATACTCAACAGTCTTATATTCACAAATTACAAGAATATACGCGACAAGATCAAACTATACACATAAACGGCTAGTTACTCAAAATTGTCGGGTCGATAATTTTGTATTGCCTTCTAGGTATTAGAATAAGCTTCATCACGATGAGTTTTCAGCGGCTCGATTGTGATGTTATTCATGTGGGTAATGCCTTCTCTTTGGTTTTCTATTCTCTTTTTCAGTTGTATTATTCAGAAAAAAAATTTAATTCAAATTTGAGAATAACTCCCATCATCTAATGGATTCTTACTTTTGACTGGAATATTGTATCAACTTCATATTTTCGTTTCCATTCGTGAAATATTCCAATTGATATAACATTTGATGAAAAGTAGGAATAGAAGAAAACACATATTGCCACAAGCATGCAAAAAGAAGCGTCACAGGATTCCATATTTTTTTAATTATGAGAGAATTATTTTTTCCACACCATTACTATGATTCCGTTTTTCAACACAACAGAAGCCGAAATGAGAATTAATGATCCAAATTAACCGCAAGTACAACACGAATAACCATCATTACTCTCTACAAATCGACCACTAATTTCATGGTAACGTGTGAAGAAAGTTGCGATTTTCCTGAATTATACCATAATGATGATTTGATATCTTCTGAAGATTAGCTACATTATTGGAAGTAATAACACTATTGAGGTTTGAAGCAGAATATTATTTTCAAGTTTTCTACAAAACCTCATCAACGGTAATAATTTGATTGAGATGACAATATCATGGTTCGCATGATTCTATCACCACAATACTTTTTAACAATCAGGTAACGTCAACGAAATGATGAAATTCACATGTCTGGCACATGTCTGAAACCAAGGTGGATATAAGATGGTGAAACAGCTCTTCAATTGTTTCTGCGAAAAACTTGTAGACCGTTTGAGAAGGTACTAATATTTCCACGACTTGAATGAAGATGGCGGTGAGATCGATTATCGGAGAAGATTTCTGTTTCTTACGTATTTCTGTGGTTCACATCTGACAGACGTGACTTGAAACGACATTAAAACAATATATTTTCGATAAATCTGGAATGAATATTGATATTTTGACTCTTCTCAATCATTTTTCATCTAGAACAGATGAAACTGATAAAAGTATGACAGATGCAGAGTTCCTGTTTTACCGACACAAGGTATGTCGCCATCTCTGATAACTTCAGGAAATATTAGTACGGTATGAAATCAAGTAGGCAAAGGTCTACAGTATATTCTAGTGCTTGTTAATAGGAAGCTGTTTCACCATCCTATATCGACCTTGTCTGAAACATTAGTAACCCATAATTAATACCGAGCTCAATACCAAGAATATTTCTGCAGAGAGTAAGGAAGTTTGATCGCATATTTTCTACCGCGTTTCTCATTTGGAAGTCGATAAATTTCTTGACTAAAATCTTGTTATAGATAATAATCATCGGATCTTGAATTATCCCTTCTCTTACTGAGTTTTTTAGCCATTTTATGGATATATATCAATAGAATAATGAGGAAATATAATGGTCGAACCGTAACCATATGCCAAAAAATATATTATATATATATATATTCATTATATGCTATATATATATATATATATATATATATATATATATATATATATATATATATATATAGCATATAATACTATAATGTTTGCTGTCCAGAGGTAATGAATATCATTTCATAAGATGAATATTATTTCATTGCATAAAACATAAAGCAAGCCAGTAAAAGGATATTGAAACAAAAAGGCATGATTATTTCCCACAATACACAGATGAATATCCAATTAGGTATAATCTCCATATGTAGTTCGCATTCTTATTGCCACCAAATATCATTTTACTTGATATCACTGAATATTCTAATATGTTGGCAACTGAAGACAAATCTATGAGGAAAATAATAATAGCAGGTAGATTGTCCTATCGAATATTTTCATTTCACCATAAAGAAAACATGTAGGTTGAACAAATTGTTAATAACAATTTCAGAAGTACAATTGTATATTTCCCATCCCTGAAATGTTTTTCAATGAACTTAGATCATAATCTTGTGATGTTATGATCGTTGAATCTACCCCTTCTTCTATAGCTACGCACCACCCTGTTTTCTGGAAATGATAGGATCATATCAATATATTATCATAATGTTTCTCATTTCAGCTGATTGAAATAATAATTGTGGGGATTCATGAAATATAAAAATTTTACAATCATGCAATTCAAAGCAATATGATTTATATCGAATACATTATACTTTCAATCATTTCATTGGATGAAATTCAAGGAAATAAAGTACCTATATCATCCTCTTTCCATGTATCTTCGTCTCTCTTTCCCTCATATCCTCAACGGCCCTTATCAGTTCAACGGAGCGTTTCATGGCCAATATTTATGTTTGCTTTTCTTCTAGAAGAATCTTATAGATCATTCTAACTCTATATTATATTGAATAGTTTACATGATGGGGTGGAAAATGAGTCGATTTCTTTTTTCAGGAGAGATTTAGTGTTTATAACGTACTTGATAACTGACTTGTATTCATCTACCGAAACGAGTCAGATATCTATACTGAATATGACGATGAAAACCGTATTAGGTATTATCTTTCAGAATTACTATTGGATAATCCATAGTATCGAAAGGGATTATCAGAACATTTTTGGTAGGTAAATTTTCTGCGATAATTATCTATCGAATTCAATCATGGAAAATTATCAATATACCAACAAAAAATTTCAATAATGTTAAGGTATCATATATGATCATTGATAGTATGGTTCAATCAATTGCATATAAGATGACTTCGAATTTCTCATCTTCGAACCTAGCAGAAGGTACATTTTATCGATTATTTCGAGATATGATTTCGAAAAAAAAATATCTTTAATATGATCATGATTTATATTCACTGAATGCAAGTAACCCTCTATGCTCACATCACATCTGTTTCTAACACTTCAAATTCCGAAAGGCCGATTCAGACATTCACCCCGTGTATATATAACACTTCCTTGAAACACTTAGTATATTTATATTTTCACTTACTATGACTAGTTTCATGCTGGTGTGTGTAAGAATGCACCTACGACTACTGACAATGCGGTAGTACGAATTTCGCTACTTATACCTTTCATTGGGTGTGACTGAGCCAGTGAAAGGCTTTCCCTATTTCCGGCAACTGAATACGTTCTAAGGAATCCGAGTTCAAAATCACGATAATGATCCTAATCTATCAGATTGACCATGAACATAATAATATGTATTTTTTAATATAAGGGTTGTAGAGACCAAACATTTTGACCTCCATCATCTTATGATCATCCAAAAAATGCTTCACTTCTTACGTTCGGGCTTAAGACTTCCTACTGATGACTCCTTCGCCCCTGAGGGTTAGCCCAATTCAAATTCAAGTGGTCAAGTACTTCTTGCCATATTTTGATCGAAATATTATTGATACAGAATATTCACCGGAATATGTTCAATCAATTAATCAACAATATACTTTATTGCCAAGAATTATCACCTAATTGACGGTCGCAAATGTAGATTATATATAAGAGATTGGATTTTTCAAATGAAAGTTGAATGCGAAAATATTCAAATATACAAAGGCACCAGAAACTGAACCCCTTGACACAAGTAAATGGCTAGAGTATATCGTCGTAATATTCCTAATAGTAAGGCTTCTGAGAAAACAATGCTTTCCCGACTTATTTTCTTCACTTTTTAGGCATTTCAGTAGAGGTTGCTGGTAGATGATTATAAAATGTTTGCCTTTGAATATGATTGAGCTTCTAGCAAGACTAGATTTTGATATATGTATAGGCAAGGAAAAACAATATTTCTTCTTGTCCCATATTCTCTTATTTCGATTAGATTCAAAGTGCTTGCGTAGATATTCCTTGTTGCGGTGATCACACAACGAAGTTTCAAAAATATTTCGAATTTCTCTTTGCTAATATACATACAGAGTTGAACGAATAATCAATGCATTATCCCCAAAAATGCAATGTCATACCTCAAAAGGGATTCAAATGATTCAATTGATGAAAAGTATACCAGGAACAGGTTATTTAGGTAGAACTCAAAAGAGATTAAATTCGTTTTGTTCAACGCATTTTTGATAATTAGCAAAATCTCGAAAAATGTGGAACGTTTGAATAGAACTGCTCAAGGAGATCTTTATTAGAGGTTTTTACACAATGTGAAGGTGCATGGGACAAATTTGAATTTTTCATGAACTTCTACCATGTATGATTTTTCAAATTTTTCAAATAATAACTCATAGAATTCATTTATCAGTGAATTTTGTGCGAAAACGTTCAAGGTTTTCGTTGTAAGGTACTTTTTTGGCACCATATCTTTCATAACTGCCTAATTCTTATTCAACTTGATAGTAAATCCTAATCCAAACTTCCCTTTGAGATTCGGTAGGTATATCAAAAAATGCGTTTTTTGATTATATCAATCAGCATATCTGATAGGGACCAAGTACGTTCCAAGACGATCCTAACTTGAAGAAAATTTTCAATCACAATTTTTTTCCATTTATAGCGTACTTTCTGATTGCCGGAATGATTTTTTCCCAAAATTTCATTGCAGATTTGGGATGGGAAATTGGTTATAAATAGAATGAAAATAGAAAGATATTTTTCATCAACAATAGTGAATGAAAAAATTGATGGTAGAACGATAAAAAATTCACACGCATTATCATATCATATGTATGATATCGAAAACAGAATGAGGAATTTGATAACGTTTGTTTCCGAGTGATTTCTCCAGAATATTTTATTCTTGATCTTTAATGGCACATCAGGTTCCAGAAATTGATATTATAATATGTTTCAAACCTATACATCATTGACAACTGCACAAGACAATATTTTTCCATTCTTTATTTCAGTCACGAAAATGTCATCTAGTTATATTCCAACGTTTGTTGGATAAGCCTTTTTGTCACGAAAGCAAATTTTTTGGAACATCAATTTCATGATGGTATCACCAAGTGAAAGAAGAGCGGTTAGTGTTCATCTCATTATAACAGAAATTTGATATTATGAAGAGGTGTCGAGCATTCCTCCATCTTCGTCAGTAGTATGTTTAATGGACCAATTTTATACTATTGGTTTCGTCATCGTTTCCAATGAACTCGTTCGCCCAAAACCCCTGTGCATGGATATTGAATTCAAAAAGGAAGTAGTAGTAATGCGGGTTGAAGGAACACCCTTGAGGAATCACTTCGTCACAATCATCGCTGTAAAGGTTCATTGAATAATGTCAAACGAATTCAAATATATCACCAAGATATTGTGATGTATGGATCCTCTCATTCCTATACCGGGGTTGATCTCAAAACTATTTTCTTATTTGATAGTTCATCATCTCCTGACACTTCATACTACATCATCTCAACTATTCATATTCAATTTAAAATGAAACCTCATCGTCACTCTGACGAAGCTCTAGAGTGGATACCCAATGACCACCTATCTCTTTTTTTTTCAAAGTAATCCGAAAGCCAAAACATAACAGATAATCTGAGGCAGAACATGCTAGATGACTGTTCTTGTTAGGAAATGAAAACGCCGAAAGGAAAAATGTTCAACTCCTTTAAACTAGCAGTCCCATTCAGAATTTGTAGTGCCAACCAGTGGCGAAATTACATAACTCGAGGAGAAAATTGTATATGGAGGGACACAATTCAACATTCGCATCATTAAGAATAAGGATTGTGGTTCCACCGTTGAAAGCATTTTGTTTCTACTGTAGAATATTTGGCTGAATATGGAAGAATCCACAACTAACCTTTTAAACTTTCATGTTATACCTTCTTCGAGCACGATTCGGTGAGAACTGCCTGAACATCATTCATTGTTCTAATCACATAAAATATTACCAAGAATTAACAATATTAATTATCGGTAACAATTTATGGCCAGGTTAATACAATGATAATGGTGATAATGACATTTTCATGATGTCATTTCCTGAGTTTTCCAGGGCTCTGTTCTGGCACTTAGCCTATGCATTGGATCAACATTAAATCCTCAAATCCGGCCATGCATTTTTTGCTGATGATAGCCAATTTTTCCGCAATCCAAAAATCAGCTCTGACGTACTACAATCTGAATTATATAAGTAGCATTGAGTAGGTTTTTTCAAAAACTATATCATTATCTTCCCCTGTAGGGATATTCATATATTATAAATAATTGCAGAGATACTGGAAAATGGTAAAAATTTCGAATGACTTTTATGAAATAGCTATCGATCGTTTTGATATTAGAATATATATATATATATATAATCTAGAAAATATATATAATCTAAATCACTAAAATTGAAATTTCGTCAAAACCATGAGAGTAATCAAATTATATTAGAAGTACCCTATTTCTAATGAATGAGCTGCGCAATCCAATACTCAGACTGATTTTCTTCCATTAGCGTAAAAATTGTGTGTGGCATGTAGAATTCCACTACTTATAGGTTCCTCGATTTTTCATGAATAGTACTCAGATTAGGATAGTATACCCTGTACGTTGTCTAATCTCAAGGGCAAGTGATACTTCTACCGAAGAGCAGTGATTACCGAACACTTACCTGTTGTGATACATAACGTATTTACATCTACAGTTACCGAACCATTCAGTTTGGATCTATAATAGACTAGTTACTTTCGTGAACGCGGTCTTCGGTGAAGTTGTTGTTTCAACTATTGATCGAGATTCGGACATAACAGTAGGATATCATTTTCTTTCCGAGATTTCAGGTGGTTTACCGTTTGTTATTGTTGTTTTGATCAGGCCTAATCATAGGGTTATCTGCATATAGATCTTATTGCTTACGCTAGATCCGGCATAGATGGACAGAATTCCATAAATTTTTGGAAAAAAATGTACTTATCACCGATATTTTTGGATTATACATCCTCACTGTCACAGTCCTCAAGTTACGGTCAGGACAATACATATAAAAGCGGGCTGGATACTGGTTCATCTCATAAAATGAGACTTGAAGGAGATTAGTCCACAAACCCCAAGTGTCAACTAGCCCCTGTCTCCTCTACTGTCAAGCTCCTAGCAGGTGGTAGGTACTTGACAAGGGTCTACCTAGCATCCTATGACAAAATATACCAATCAGTCCTGTACTCCAATTGCTCAAGATTCGGCATTGCTCTGACCTATTAGGATTGATGTGAGACTCACCTTGTTCAAAGGGAACAACTACCAAGTATAGTAATGTGGTCGGTATTTTCCTACACAAATATCTCATATCACTGATGCCTCGAGTATAGGTGATTCTTGGACTCATTTTTGGTCATGAAACTAATATGATCTCATTATAAAACCTGGATGACCAGCAGAAAAAATATGTTTACATCAACTTTACTTGGCACCTCATAAATACACCATCCAGTAATTGGGTCAGACAAGAAGAAAGTCACGCTCGAAGTCACGTGACCATGAAGGAATATAAAAAATGTTATATTACTGCCAACTCACTTGGTAGCGAGGAAAATTATCCTGATAAAGTAACCGACATCTTCAATCCCCTCAACAGCCAACCGAAACCGATCATTTACACCACGTCACGACTAATTCTATGGTTGAAGAGACCACCTTCTATAAACAAATCAGCAACTTCGGATATCGAGAAGTGGTCAGGCGTTGACTTTGGCATTGTCGGCAGGTGGTGTGCAAATTCTCACGACTTCACGGATTCATACAGCGTCAGACAATCGAATCTTCGTCATGGAACTTGACTTCTTCAGACTTTGAGTACAGTGGAACAATTCATTATTACCAACCAAAACGAAAACTTAGGTTGGTACTGAAATTTGAATGATACTTGTACACGACATGTAGGTACACTGGACTGATGATTTTTCAGAGGTGTACGTACGTTTGCATGAAGATAAAGTAGTTGCCCTTTTTGATTTGTTCAACAGCAGTATTATATATAGAGTTTCATAAATTTCTCAAATCGCAGGAGTGAATAAATAATTATGGGGTTGAGAAAATCAAGTTCCGAGTGGGACAGATGAACTACACGGTAAACATTGAAAACTGCAGATGTTCTGTTATGTTCTGCTGGTCGACTTGGATGTGCAAACATCAAGCACAGATGCATTTCTGATTCCAGCTGAGAAAGTCCCAAGTATACAGTTCTGAAGACCACTACACTAGGAGGAAAGCGCGAAGAGATAATGGACATTGGCTCACCAGACCTGATAAGTTGTACTAGACCAGATGTCAATCGATCCTACGACCCTCAGAAGCTCAGGATTGTGCGGGTCAAGGATATATGATAATCATCGTACATTGCGTCGAAGATCCACTTCGACCATTTTTATTTCCAATGGTAGTTCAACATTATCATGAATAGTTTATCATATAGATCTAGTTACGTCCATTGGAAAAAGCCCTGAGCAAGAAAATTGACGTCGCTTATAATACAAATACGTGAACATATTTTGAATAATAAGTTGAACACTAACATTAATGTAAAAATGAGAAATATTTGACACTCATATATAGAGAAGAAAATCGTAATGAACTACAAACTAGATACAAGTGGATATACGTATTATTATGACCATATACAAACTATTAGAAATGATATATCACAAATGTTGTAGATAAAAATATATATTTACAGAATGAAAACACTGAAAGCATAATTTCCTATCTCAAGTGAAAAATCAATATGACGCTAAATTCGTTATTATTTCAGAAATGTAGGTACTCACTCATTGGGAGCATTCAGAAATCAATAGGACATAACATGAATTTGAAATTCTCCGAAAATCATTATGCACGTTTTTATTTGAATATAAGATAATGATGTTGATGAAGACCATAAAAATGATATTATGAACCTCACTGCATTTCAACTAAACGATGAAACAAGAATATCATTTACCGGAAAAGCGAAGTTGATCGAATGAAATATGTGTTGAATCATCATCCTAAATGATTAAACGGTACCTACCTTTCACTAATCGACAACTTCTAATCATAAAAAGGTCTAATTAAATATTTAGGAAGAATAAAATTTGAACAGTTACCGCAGATACCGAATATTCGAAAGCGTTTATAAACATGATTGGAATGTCACTCAAACGAAATTTCATTAGAATAGAATTATTGTTAGGATTTCATAGTGAAACAAGGATATAAAATTGAATCTATTATACAAAACATCGACTCCGGCTCCACTCCTAGTGGAAGGCTCACAGACTGAAACTATGGCAAATACCACCTTGAACGAGGCGCTAGCGGTCGCAAAGACAGCATCAATTCCCTCAAATTACAACCCCTTTAAGGGCTACGCTAACACATCGCTTACGACAGAGCTGCTATAGCAATCAAAGGATAGGCTGATAAATTGAAGATTCACTCAGAAGGTGCAGTTGATATATGGCACAGTATACCGGGTGTCCCAATAAGGTCGGATAGTGGCTGTATCTCGGGAACCATACGACCTATTGAATTCAGAAAAAAATAATCCCTACAGAAGTGACCTCAAATGGAAATTCCACTTTCAAATCCCACCGCTAAATGGCGTTACTTGAAATCGAAATTGAAAAACGGTTATTTCTCTAAAAAGTTTCAAATGGAGGTGGATAATGTGGAAGCGTTTTGGACTCTTCTAATGATACTCTAAAAATTACCTATTGGACATTTTGACCTATCTCTCGAAATGTGGGGTGGGGAAGGGTGGAACCTTATTGCAGATAAGGTTCGATAACTTCCGACTACGTCAACCGATTTCAATGATCTTGGTCTTGTTCTAGAGCTATTGAATGGGAGAATCATCATATGCAATGGTAACCGAGTTTATATTCGAGGCTCAACCGCCAGATGGCATTCTTCTGCCGCTCAAGCACAAATATCTAAGGAAAATTAAATGGGATGCTATATTTATTATTACACTATTATATGACTCATAAAATAACCTACAAAAAAGCACAAACCGGACGTTGCTATTATTTCTCGAACATGAGTAATCAATGAAAATGTTGTTTTAGGGACTTATTTATAATATTCATCAATAAGCAAGTTTGCAGTGAAAATGGAATAATGGAATCCACAATGTTTATCTATAATGAGTGATTGATTTTTGCCTTATGCTTATGAATCAGAAATTTATGTGATAAAATTTGGAAATTATGTCTTATAATGTCGCTGAAGCATGTTAAATTGGCTGTGTTCTTCCACTGCATGGAAAATGCAGTTATTGCTCAGAGACGACATTTTTCGAGATGGCTTTTCATGCGTTTAGCAAGACGTTTGCGAGAAAGTGGACAAGTGATGCCGTTACAACCAGGAAGGCTCAACATAATATTCCAAAATGAGGATAATATTGTGGATGTGTTTGCTTACGTTGAAACTCATTCTCATCGCAGTATTAGGGATATAGAAAGATATTTGAATATTACTCAATCTACTGTTCAGAGAATTCTCAGGAGAGGAAGATTACATGCATATCATGTTGAACACCAGTCGCTCAAACCACTCGACTTTGACCATCACATCTATTTATGTGGTAGAAATCGAAGCTGCTGTAGATGGAACACAGCGAAGACCTCAAAGCTCTATTGGATTGAATGTTGGTTTTTATTATTTCGTTTTCCATGGCATACTCGCTCATTGATGGATATATTAAAATAAGTTTCTTAAACAACATTTCCATTGATTACTCATGTTTGAGAAATGATAGCGACGTCCGGTTTGTGCTATTTTGTAGGTTATTTTATGAGTAGTACTATAGTGTAAAAATGAATATAGCATCACATTCAATGTTCCGTAGACATTTGTGTAACCATTTTGAGCTACAGTGACTCAATACAAGACAGTAGCGACCATAGGGCTATAAGCTCCGCCCACCCCGCCATTAGGAGGCAAATAAGTGCGCCAAGATTTGAATTACTAGCCTCCTCAGTGGCTTAAATGGAGAAATTGAACTCATTATGCTTCCATCTTGAAACTGAAACGAAATATGCATGATAAAACATGCCCATATGAACAAACCAAATGTTAGGTTATTTTCATAGACGAATTTATGTATAAATTTTTTGGAGAAATTACTGCTATTCGTTATTATACGTGTTATATTGTGATGAAACTGCCAAATTTTGGGATAATCAACTGCACAAGAAGAATTAGTCACTAAACACCTTATAAACCATATGTAAACGAACAGAAAATGTGCCTCCTAATGGCGTCGCCAATCAAAACGCTGACGCCTATTGTCGCCACTTTCTTGTGTAGAGTCACTGTATCTTGAGCGGCAGAAGAACGCCATCTGGTGGTTGAGCCTCGGATAAACTCGGGCACCATTGCATATTATGATTCCTCCATTCAATAGCTCCAACACAAAATCAAGAGCATTGAAATCGGTTGACGTAGTCGGAAGTTATTGAACCTTATCTGCAATAAGGTTCCACTCTCCCCTCACCCCTCAATTCGAGAAAAAAGTCAAAAAGTCAGATACGATGATTTAAGAGTATCATTAGAAGAGTCCAAACCGCTTTCACATTACCCATCTTCTTGTGGAACTTTTTAGAGAAAGAACCGTTTTTCACATTTGATCCTAAGTTACGCCATCTAGCGGTGGAATTGAAGTCACTTATGTTAGGATTATTTTTTTCCGAAATCAATAGGTCGAATGGTTCTCGAGATACAGCTGCTAGCCGACCTTATTGGAACACCCATAACATACAGAAGTACCGGAAAACAACACATAAACTTGGGAAAATATAAAAACGGACTTCACATCAGAAATTGGGGATGGAGATATAAGAGGAGTCTAGGAATTTATCTTCTGCACCGTGAACAGGGAATCGACTAATCAATTGAAGCATATTTCTATACGACCTCAAAACCCTCATTTATTCGTAAATTCTTTTAAAACGGGACACGAACTCAGCCACTGTCCTTGAATTCTAGGAAATAGAAACCAGGTCGTCAACTCCACTCATTGACAGATGAATGATATATTTCGTGCCTACTCAATTTTCTACCAGTTTTTCTATTTCCCAGAATTCAAGAATAGGGGCCCTGACATCTATGGTGCATATCGCCTTATTCGTACGAAAGGGACAACGAGAATATCGTCAATAAATTGTAGGACATCATGACCAACTCATCGTCTAGTTTCATTCCTTCAACAATAACAGTGGGTCAGCAGCTCTTGCGAGAACAACACTATAACTTTCGACCAAGGGCAAATTGAGTTCGGATTAAAGCTTCCATGCACGCTTCGGTTTCGATAATGACGCCATAAACCGCACCAACAAAATTGCAACACCATTCAGGCATAAGACAGTTCTAGAGGTTCTATGGTTTGGAAGGTGTATTACTGGGATTTCTATGGTGCACACATTAATTTTATCAGTTTGGACAGGTTGATTGACTATAGATTACTTACACGACTTTAACAGCTTATATCTGGAAAACTAAGAGAGATATTCGAGATTTGGAAAAACAATATTGAATCAGGCTTCTTTTTCTTTCGAGAAAATGTTTCTCACCTAATTTAATCATTTCATATACTGGGGCTGTCGATGTGATCATTTCTTTAAATGAAAACCTAACGATAACATATTTCGAAAGTACCCTCCTCATCGTTATCATGAATATATACTTCTCTTACTTTTTATGAACGCCTTGAAGAAATATCAGCAGTCTGAAATATCTGTTCCAGTGGGTATGGCGTATCAAAAAATATTTGAAAATAAGGGCTAGTCATTGGAATGTTGATATTTTATTCAATCATCTCGATTTAGGTCCACCCTAGCATACTTATTGGACCAAAGATGAGCTCATTATACAATAACGATCATCATTTGAATTCAGTTTTTGCTGATATTTCTCCAATGCCTTTATAGAATGTGAAGATATACAGGGGGTTCCATATAAAATATTCAAAGTTATCCACAGACAGGGGACAGAATGATAAAATAAAGTGGAGAAACAATATCTAGAAAAAAAACATGCCTGATTAAAGTTTATTTTGGACTTGATAATAATTTCGTTGTCTGTTTTCGCTATGAAAGAGTTCTGTGATACAATTGGCGTTTTTGCGTAATAAAAATCCATTAAGGATCATGGTAAATATCATTAAGGAGATCATTATGAGTGGAGATCTCAGGGCCTCTACTCAGTTAATTCCCCGGCACTGATGAGGGCCAATAAGCCTGAAACTGGTATGTGATTGTTGAGCTTGCCTGTCTCAATGTGAAATTTGTCACGTCTTAGGAATGAAGAAACATTTGCGATCTGCATTCACAGTGTGAATAGGAGCAGATATAATTCAATTATCTGCGTTGCATTTGTAGTAGTTGTTTCTACTCGTAGTCTGACAGACATTCAAACTATATATTTGATATTTTCAATTGGATGAGGTATGGAATATTTTTCTTTTTCTCACAACAAACTATTGTGTGTATATTATTTAACTAATGATTATTGAAAAACAAATTATGAGACCTGGAAGAAGAATGAAAAATTTCGTTTGGGTATTCATTGAGATCGATCACATACATTTCGACGTGAACCCACATCAAAGCTGTGAAGAATAATTCATTCAGATCCATAAAAAAATACCTAGTTTTTTTCAACCACCATTGAAGACCAGAACTCATTCAATTGATGTCAGGCGGGCACCATAGAAGAAATTCGTGGAGCCCTGGTGGATTTCGATAGCTTTCTCCAGAGACAGGAGACCACTGAAGACCAGAGTTTACCCATTCACTTATCTGGGCTGGTGGTCGAGTGCGTTGAATCGCTGGCTTATAGCCTAGAGGGCCCGGGTTCGAATCCCGCGGTGGCTATTGGAAATATTTATTTTTCTTCGCTTGTCTTCCTTCATAATCACACTCAGTTGTTGTCGTAAATCTACATCGATCGATATTAGTTTAACGGATATTGAAATGAATCACCATCTCACCACCTGTTATCGGCCTATATGATTCACTTCGTAATTTGTATCTATCGAGTAAAGAACGATGTGTAAAACATCGCGAAAAAATGAGTGAAATGAGAAGAAAATGACATAGAAGCCGAAGTCCTACAATAAGACACAATAAGAGGAGAAAATAGGATGAAATCTTGAAAGAAATACGACGTTTTGAGGAAAACATTTGCCCAAAGCTTTTCACAGGATTCTGCTCTCATATCAGGTGAGTAAAAAACGATGTGGCTCTCATATAATTAACACCAAAAACAAATCGTTGCTCTATCAACAAATCGAAAGTAAAGTTTCAAATCAGAAGAAAAAGGCAAAATATACTAGGATGATGAGTGGTTCGTAGTTCGACCTTTCTACAGATCGAACTGAATTTATATAATTGGAACCAGAAAGAAATCGTTGCTTTATCAACAAATTTAAAGTAAGGGTTCGAGTCAGAAGAAAAAAGGCAAAATATACCACGATGAGTGATTCGTAGTTCGACGTTTCCATATATCAAATTGTATTTATGTAATTAAAACCAAAAACAAATCGGTGCTCTATCAAAAGATTGGAAGTGAAGCTTCAAATCAGAAGAAAAAGGGCAAAACATACCAGAATGCGTAGTTCGTAGTTCGACCTTTCTACAGATTGAAATGAATTTATATAATTGAAACCATATATCAACAATTTGAAAGTGACGGTTCAAATCAGAAGAGGCAAAATGTACAAGGATGATTTGTTCGTAGTTCGATCTTTCAACAAATCAAACTGGATTTGATTGCACAATGTTTATAATGCATATAATTCTGATTCAACAACCTTCGATCTCTCCATACATCGGTATCGAATGTAGATCTTTTCTATAGATCAAAACGCGGATCTAGGGACTGAGCTCAATCTCTCCCTCCCTCTCTCACCGCAGATTTTCTGGAAATATGGAAATATCTAGTTCCTCCTGGCAAAGATTTGGTTAAGTTTTTCGAATCGAAAGAGGCCTTGAAGTACATAAGACCTTAATATCATTAAATAAACCACAGTAACCAGCCGAGTAGTGCTTTGGATGACACTTAGAAAGCTGAGGCCAGTTTTCCTAACTGTAATGGGTTATAGGAAAACTTACGACGGTTGCTTTGTTACTAAGTTGGTGGTTAAAAAACACACTTTTTTGATACCAAACAAAACAAATAGATACCCCTGACACTTCTAGGCGAAATTGAAGAATGCCACAAAAAAAAAATCTGAAAAATTGTAACTGATGCGTATTCAGACTATCATGGTCCAGCGGACGCAGACAAGGCATGGTTTCTTGATTTGTTTACAGGACCATGGAAAATTATAACTTAGAATCACTACTTCACTAGGAAGTCTGACCCAAGGTTTCTATACCTCGGTCACAGAAAAACATTACGATAAGATGATTGAAGAACTTTTGAATGAAGGAACTACAATATAAAACGGGTAGAGATCAATTCTTGTCAGGTTATTTCCTCAGTCTAATACCTGATGGCGAATACAGGTTCATCCTCAACTTCGAACATCCCAACATTGAGTAACCTCTGTTCAAACTCAAGGACTACAGAACCGTCGAAAAATTGATAACAAGCAAATGTTCTTTTTGCCAATATTGACATGAAATGTGCTTTACTATATATGTTACCAATTCATCTTATACAAAGCATTTATAATTTGAACTGGAACAAAATTTTATGGAAAACAACAATCCTATCTTATCTATCAATGATCGCCGAAGAAATAAAGCAGGTTTATTCAAAATCAGTTGCATATATTATATCAGAATGATCGATGAATGAATTTGTTTTTGTCAATAAATGAAGATCAAATTCATCTTATATACCCACATAAGAACAGAGAAATATAGTTCCTGGTTTTTTATATAGTTCTGTATGCACGACTGATAGCAATTTCCATTGAAAAAAAAAACAGTGCGCACTCAGTGTATACCTTCCTCAGACAGAAATATACTGAGTGCATAAAAACTCGGTCATGACCAATAAAAATTGCTATGGACAACATGAAGTTAACAAATTATGATTGTATAGTATACACTTATATGTTATATTTTATAATGTATGTGGAATTATCAAGAAACATGTTATTAGGCTCTGCCTGTTTGTTTCTGCCGAATAAATAAATAAACACTTGAAAACGATCACCAATTGTATGATTCGTCATTCGAAAATAATTGGGTTATATCAAAACATTGAAATGGACCAAATATTTGGCCCTCAACGTAAAATCATCGAGATTACAATAATCAAATACACACTTAGACTAGCTGAATCGAATCTTTGCGATGGCAGGAATTTTTGAAAGACTTCAAAAGGAACGGTTTAGGATCCTACTATAATAGGTGAGGTCCTCGCTATCCTAACTCGTACAAGTTTTCAATAAAACTTCTGAGGGTTTGTTAGAGAACTGAGATAGCGGTTGAAAATACGAAATCATTCGCGATATATTAAAAAAAAACTATCCACCACATCATAATGCTATCGCTCAAGCTCTCAACAGATAGCTGGCATTAGTGTTAAAAAAAAAGGTGAATTTTATAATGAACTCCTTGGGAATATTCAGATGAATAGCAAGAGCAGTATATGATAATAATAAAAATAATTGTTTCGTACCCATCATCTATTATGAGAATAATAATGATTTGGATTCATTATATTGAATAGTTTAATACAATATGTACAAATATGTTACTCGTTCATAGGTTATTGACTATAAAATAAGACTATAAAAAAATCTATTTGAAGATATGTTGTACAATAAAAACCTTTTCAGATCATATAAGATTACTTTAAACATCTACTGAGTGTTATTATAAAGGAAGACAAGCGAAGAAAAATTATAAGATTGATTCACTTACCTGGTAAGGAAGATCAATCGAAAATTTTCGAGCTTGTCTTCCAAAATAATTACATCCCTCCCTCCCTTCAAACCCAATATATGATCTGAAGAATTACTACAAATAACGAAGTGAATCATATAGGCCGATAACAGGGTGGCGAGATGGTGATTCATGTCAATATCCGTTAAACTATAGTATCGATAGATGTAGATTTACGACTACTACTGAGTGTAATTATTTCGGAAGACAAACTCGGAAAATTTCGATTGATCCACCTTACCAGGTAAGTCAATCAATCTTATAATTTATTTCTATAGTATCGTTCAACGTGTGGAGATAGGTGACCAACCGAACATTATTGGTACCTAGATTTCAATCCTTCGGACTCTCAACGATAACCAGCCGACTATTGCTTCGCATGAGGGGCCCGTCTTCCTTACTCATACAAGTCTTAGACTTACGAGGGTTGCTTCGCAACCAAGTTGGCGGTGAAAAAACACTTTCAAAAAACACTTTTGAAAACACTTGTCCTGAAAGATCCTACGAATACAATTTTTATAATATGTGTCTTGGCTCAGTGACTATTTAATTGGTATATTATAAAAGAATGATATTCCACTCTCAAGTGATATGTAGAATCCACAAACATTATTTGTCTTCAGTGAAATATTTTTTCTTGCTTTCGCGAATAGATGAGGCACTTTATTTTTAATGGCAATTTATTATACAGGTGCAGATTCAGAGAATTATTCTGTGACATCTGCAGCCTGAACCTAGGTATTGTAATAGAATATGGACGATTCAATCTATTTTGGCACAAGAGTCAGGAATTAAGTATCTATAATTCGAAAAAAATCATATAATAGTTTATTATGATACGTGATAAGTTTTATAAGACGCTATTTTGTCGCACGCGTTGTTTGGAGTACGACGAGCGAAGCGAGGAGTGCTCCAAGTGAACGAGGCACGTTATTTTACTGATCTTTTGGAATCATTTGGATTATTTCCGAAAAATTCTTCTCCTACTAGAGTAACTGCTACATGTGCCAGTATTCTAGATCAAGTATACTCAAACTTTGATGAATGTGAGGGTATTGTTGACATAAATACTGAGTCAGATCATAACAATTTTCTTCTGAAATTGAATCTATTTTCTCAAACGATTGTTGACAACTATATAAATGTTAGGGATTTGAGTGAAAATAACATCAATAACTTAATATCACATTTATCTAAAGAAACCTGGGAGGACGTTTATGAAGCCTCTGATACAAATACTAAATTCAAAATTTTCCTTGATAATCTAACTTATTACTTCAATATTAGTTGCCCTTTGAAATCAAAAAAAGCAATAAAAAACAACAATAAAAAGTGGGTTAGCACTGAATTAAAAAATTCATCGAGTAATCTGAAGGATTTGTTTAATTTAAAATGTAAATATCCACAACTCGAAGCAACGTATCTAAGAGCAAAGTCTTCACATAAAAGACTTGTCGAAAACACTAAAAGTGATTATTATTACGAAAAAATAAATAATTCCTCCAATAAAAATAGAACCATATGGGGTGTTATAAATGAACTCAGGGGAAAGCAAAATATTCAAAAAGCTATCACCTTAAATATTGATAACACAATAGTAAATGATCCACTATTGATTGCTAATAAATTTAATGAATACTTCATAAATGCCCCTAATGATGCAATCAAATCAATATATAAGCCGAACTATACATTAAAGTACCCTTCAAATAATTTTATATCTGACAGCATATTTCTTTCATATGTCACTCCAGAAGATGATCTTGAAATAATCAAGAATGAAATTAAAAATAAACCTTCATGTGGTTCTGATAACATATCTGGTATTGTCATTGAAAAAATTGCCAATTTTATAATAAAACCACTTTCTCATTCAATTAATACTTCTTTTGAAGAGGGAGTTTTTCCTCATGAACTGAAGGTTTCAATTGTTTCTCCTATTTTAAAAAAGGGTGATGCTGAAATGATGTCGAATTACCGACCAATTTCAATATCACCAGTTTTGTCAAAAATATTTGAGTACGCCATGCTGAAGGAGATGTTGAAATTTTTGGAAATTCATGAAGTGATTACTGATCATCAACATGGTTTTCGAGCAACATTTTCAACTTCAACAGCATTGGAATATTTTTATAATGAAGTATTGAATTTGGTCAACCAGGGCGAAAGTCCGATTGGGATATTTTGTGACCTCAGTCGGGCTTTCGACTGTGTTCAACATAGTATTTTGAAAGACAAGCTTTATAAATATGGTATGAGGGGAAAAGCGTATGAATGGTTATCCTTGTACCTTAATAACAGGTTACAATCAGTCAAAATTGTTGACAAAGGAATGACATACATGTCTGATCTTATGGTAAATTCACAAGGAGTTCCACAGGGATCCATACTTGGACCTTTGTTGTTTATCTTATATATAAATGAGTTACCTTCTGTTATACCAGAGTCATTTACCACTCTTTATGCAGATGATTCAACATTTTTGTTTAGTGACAAAGACCCAAACATTTTGAAGGCTAAAATCATGAATGCTTTATCAAAATTTTCTGCCTGGTCTAGTGATCAATCTTTGTTATTTAATACAACTAAAACCAATTTCATTTCATTTCATCCTCGCCAAAAAACTTTTTCACCTGACTTTGATGTATTGGTTAACAACTCAAAAATAACCAGAACAGAAAATGTTAAATTTCTGGGAGTATTGTTTGATTCAGATTTGTCTTTTAGGACTCACTGTTCGAATTTATCGAAGATATTAAATTCTAAATGTTTTCAAATTAGAAATTTAAAGAAGACACTTAATGTTAATCACATTCGTTTACTTTATTTTAGTGAAATACAGTCTAGGATTGGTTATGGAATTTGTATTTGGGGCAGTTCCCCTCACGCCAAAGATGTTTTTTTGTCACAGAAAAGAGTTATAAGGTGTATTTCAAACATCTCATTTGTAGACTCATGTCGACCTGTTTTTATCAACATGAGAATTTTGACTGTTTATGACCTCTATATTTTGGCTTTGATCACATCAGTTGATAGAAATAAAAACGATTACTTGCGGAATAGTGATATTCATGCTCATGACACAAGAAATAAATCAGATTTCTCTATACCTTTCCAGCGTATAGAAATCTGTAAGAAATCACCTATGGTAATGGGAACTAAACTTTATAATAGTCTCCCACAATGTTTCAAAGATATTGCCTTGTTGCATAAATTTAAAGAGAAAACTAAAAATTATCTCATTGACATGGTGTCCATATTCGGTTGGAGAATATTTCGAAAATACTCGTTGAATTGATGTTTGTCTAAACTGCAATATATACTTTGTTTTATCTCAATTTTAGATGTGCCTAGCCGTGCGTCTCATTTTTTTTTATTTACTACTTTTTGTATATTGACGCTATTGTATTAGTTATTTCAAGGTAAATGTTCTAGTTTTAGCTAGTTTTTTTTTTAATTTCAATTCGTTTGTATTTGACCTGTCTTATGTCATCATTTGATAATGTGAGATCAATAAATTTTACTTACTTACTTATTTACTAATTCATATGCAATTTTAATATGCAATTTTTTCTATTTCGAATTGATTTGAAGAAAAAAATGGATTTAATATCGATGAATAACAGAAACAACTTCGATTGGTAACAATTATGACATTGAAATAATTAAAATCTGACGCACAAGCGTAAAGCCTGGTTTACAGATAAGCGGTTTTGATTAATGAAGAAATTCAATGTTGTTATTGTTTTTATTGGTCGATTTAAATTAAATTACAATCTGAATTGAAATTCACCAATAAAAACATTGAGTTTTTCACTGCTAATATATCACCAAATTCAAATCGCTCAGAAGTAAACTGGGCTTTCATTCGAATGTTTGATTGTACCAATCTCCGAATGATAAAAAATGTGTATCGAAATAGAGGCTATTTCGACACGCATTTGCGTTGCACAATGACTTCGTTATACAACCAAAATAGAAAAATATGTTTTTCCTTATTTGATGTTAAGTATTCAAGAGACACTATTCAAGCATAAATTGATTTTTTCTTTCATTATCAACAGAAGAAAGCTAGATGTCCCAGTCTCTCTCTCTCTCTCTCGCCATTTAGCTGATGTATGTCTTGCCTTGGAAACGCGACTCTATTGTTATCCAAAATATCATCACAACGTACTACGTTGTTTACTTCACTTATCAGATTTTGTGATGACCCCGATAAAATGAATATCTACTGTTTTGACACATTCCTGTATATTGTAGTGGATTATGGAATGTTCATTTTCATCAATCGTGCATGACGACCACAGTTTCTGAACCTTCACTTTGATTTTGAGGTTGAGGTCTCAAAATGAATTATTACTGAAGAGTATCTCATCAATGGTGGAACAGCTGATTGAACGAACGTTTCATTATTAACGCTTTTTCATTCGTTTTTTACTGCGTGATGATTGTTGTTCAGTCGAAAGGAACTGAAATGTTTATGATTATATACATAAAAGATATGATATATCAGGAATCTGATATCCTCTCTACTTGAATCTGTTTTTTCATATAACAACCGAATAGATCGTCATGGGTGAAAACCATTCCAATAGTTGGCGATTCTAGAGAACTTCTCAAGCTGTGAAAGCAACTAAATATAATTCACACTCGAAAACTGTGAAACATTGGAAAGTCCTAGATTATATCACAAGATAGCTCAAATAATCGTTGTTCCATCTTTGTATCAGAAAGAATGTTACACAACCGCCAATAGACAATCTCCAAGTAGTTGCTTTCATCAATTTTATGAACGGTTTCATTATTTTAATTCAGAATAGTATGAGATATGCTCGAATAGTTTGACTAGGTGAATGGTGCACTCGTTATGAACACCCGTTGTGTTCAAACCTCGTTTCTCCAATAATATTGGTGTCATCTTACACACAGCATGACCGCCCAACGTACATCCACTGAATGTCCATTTTCGATGTTTATGACGTCCATTGGATTTTCAATGCATACGGTTAATTAATTGACGTATAATGTCAGGGGGAACAACTAGGAACGGCTGTCGGCCATATCTCAGCAACAAATAATGATACAATTTTGATCTGTTAGCGAAAAGCTATCATGTTGGGGTTCTCGTTAGTCTGTTGAGATTTAGTTTCTGTATGTCATCATGTAATAATATGCATACCATTACATTTAATTTTTTTGTTCACAATCACGATATCCATGCATTGATAGGGTGGACCGGGCATAAAAGTGCCAGGGGTAATAAGTTCCAACCGTCGCTATTTCTGCAAATTCAATAATATGAATCCAACACGACTACCATGGAACAACTACGACATCCTGATGCGCATGGCATTCATGAATTCAGTTAGTTCACAGAGTGATGTGAGGAAGGGCGTACAAGGTGAGGTTATTAATACTCAAACGTAAATAAACTGGACCATTTCATTTTTCTTCTTAATTGGTGGCTGTATTGTTTTTGGGGGCAAAATAGTTTTATACCGATAGCTATATCATTGCACTCTACGACTACTATATCCATTTCCTCTTCATTGAGTTTTTTTTGTTACAAACAAATTTATAAAAACTTGGTCAGTGGGGCAAAAAGTACCAAGCGTCAAGGGGTATTAAATGCCGTATGGCACTTCTTTCCCCAGTTATGGTTACACTATATTCTTTTATTTTTACAGAATGTGGAATTATTCCCTAAAAACCGAAAAAGGTAAAACTCCACTAGGGATTATGAAGCCAGCAGTTGAATCCGTGATTAACGAAGGAATTTCAATAAGATCGGTAACCAAAAGTTATTGAATATGCAGAGTTGGTTGGAAAAGATTTATGGACCGATACAGAGCAGATTCTGAAACCGCCTCATTTAGCTACAAATCTAGTCGTCGAGTCTTCACAGACGAACAAGAATACATTTATTTGCTGGAATAATTCCTGATTCATTTCCAAAATCTACTTGGTACTCCTAACCCCTAGAGGCCGGCACTATAAGCCCCAACGTTGGGGCAAAAAGTGCCAATTGCAACGGTACAAAAGTACATTAAGAGCAGGGATTCAGCAGTGCTGCTGGAATTTCCGATAGATGTCCATAGTGTGAACATATCATAATAAAAATTCAGAATCGAGAAAGTACTACAGATTTCTTTATAACCATTAATATTCGTTAGTCATAGCAGATTTCAACAGATGTCAATCGAACAGGCCAATCATTTTTTATACAATGATCCATCTACTATTTTCCATAGCGCAAATTTTCTTACACTGTGCTGTGTGTTATACCTTTTATTGTGTTGGTATATAAATTTGCCTTGAATTTCATTTCAGACTTTTGACAGAAATAATCAAAATTCAAAAAGATTGAAGTACTCACCTTGAAAAGTATATTCTTTGAGTGAATACTGATCAATAAACCAAGAATACCTATAAAGCTGTATAAAGTATATACGCTCGATCAAAGAAATTTTTATGAGCATTAAACTGTGCTTCAGCGTTCAAAATTCAAATACCACATAGAGTAAACATCAATTATGTGTCTATGACAGTCTTTATGTCATGTCCATGTCATGTCTATATCATTCCAATCTGAAATCAAACTAAGCAATTTCCATTGGAATGAACCAGCCGAGTTTTTATGCACTCAGTATATTTCTGTATCTCTTTCAGAAATGTAATAAAAGGAGGAAGGTATACACTGAGTGCGCACCCATGAGTACCAGACAAGAGACAACTCACATTGACCTTGAATTGCATGTTGAAATTTGAATAGACCGAAAACTCTGTTTCCAAACAAAATAAATTTGCATGTTACTGCCTTCTTATGATTAATCGTGAATATTCAACGTATTCAAAATCATTTACGAAAAAATTGAGGTTTGTTTTATCTTTGAAAAATTAGACAGGTAACAAGTATTAACCATTGATAGTTTTGAATAAATGTCAAATAAACAAATAAATCAAAGTGAAGTGAGGTTTTTCTATATTATTTTATTTTCTATATCAATGGTGATGTGTGAAATAAAATGTGTATAAATCAAGATATGAGTAGTAGATATAATAAAGGTATTATTATATCATTATTTGTTGTAGATTGATGAAATATTGATGCTGTAGAGATGTTTCATTCTATTATAGTGTTGCCTTTGAAATCTGTAAAGAATCTGAAAGGTTACCTGGGAATGTATACCAGCATCATAAAATAATGAAAGAAGTTCGAAACATCTTTGCGATCTGTCACTAGTCAATAACTACACTACACTACAAGTGCTCAACAAGAAGCTAAAATGTATTTTCTTCAGAAATAAAATGACTTACATGACAGTTTTTCATTAGAACATATTGATAGTGTGATGTTGATCGATATTCACTTTATTTTATATTATAATATATATAATTTTACATTTGTGTGACTGATTCCTTTTCAGATGTTGAGGATGCATTTTCTTTATCACTCCTAGTATACAAGCTTTCAATTTGTACATTATAGTATGCAAATATTGTTAGAGCTGCCATATGATGGCCAAGAATATATCCTCTCGAACAGGAACTCATTCAATCACTACTGGTGAAGTTGATCTACAACAAATATTTGAAAACCTTCAATTTATCTTATATACTATTAAATATTTTAGCTCACCTCTACTTCATGTTTCATTACGAATATTAACATGGATCAACGATCAACCTCATTAAAATCTTGAGACCAGCATCAAATACAATGATGAAATACCATGTTCTCACCATGGCCTTTTCAGCCCTGGATACCAGTTTCTCCTCGTCTTTGAAGAAATACATTATTGCAGGTAACTTATTTTTCGAAAGTAAACACTGAAATAACATTACCTCAAAAAATTTCAACATAATTCAAATTTTTTAGCGTTTCTCATATGTTTCTATTTTTCTAATAGGAACTACTATGTTCTATTTTCCATGAATTGTATCGAAATATGTTACTTTTCCCATTTTTCCACTATAAAATGAGATAATCGAGTTCAAAAAATCTCTATGGAGACTGAACTGAGTAAACACTAAACATGGAAAACCAATTTGTTTCAATTAGGAGTACCAACATAGATTTGACGTCTTAGTTGTCAGTGCAGAACACTGCACTCAACTGTAGTTTATCATGTCATTCACCGATCCGTCATTCCGCCATCTACGAGCCAAGGGCTGAACTATTATAGTACTAGTTTTTGACGTGTTCACGTATTTTTTACATAATAAATCTGTTTTGCTCATATCTCTGGAATTATTACATTTTGGAACTTAATATTCAGACAAGACATAGCCCAATATGTAAGGTAGGAGAGGATAAAATATTATCACATTATGTGACGAAAAATTTTCAATGTTTACATTTTTCGATCGTCGATATATCTCTTCAACTAACGAGTTACGATTCCAAAAGTTGTCCTAACTTCGGTTGAACTTTCTTCTTCACGAAAATTTAATAGTTTCTGCGATTGGACTCATCGTTTGGCAGAAAAGTATCAACAAAAAAAGGTCTGTTTGACGATTCTTGTGAAACGCCCCTCTTAATAACAATTTCATATCAATTTTATATTGTATTTTCTTTCATGCATTGTGATTACTAATGTTCAGGTAATCAGGCACCTATTGAATCTGACCCAAAACAAAAATACAATAGACCAGTGAAAAAATGAAAACTACAAAGTGGCAATTTTATCCCCCCGTCTACCCTACTCTAGATCAAGGTTTCTCAAAGTGTAATAGAGAAGTTAGTTAAGAAAATACTCGTAACATTCATAAATCAGCACAATATATTGTCGTCCTCGCAATTCGGGTTCCAAACAAATAAAAGTACCAATGATGCAATCTTCAACCTGTTGAATGAAGTATACACAAAATTGAATGACGGTGAAGCTGTTTTATTGATCGATTTGATTGATTTACGCAATCATATGCTTTGGAAAAATCACAAAATACTGCTCCAGAAGCTTGATTGTTATGGATTCAGAGGTGTAGCAAAAAATTGGCTTGCTTCATATCTTTCCAACCGAGTTCAGATGGTTAAATTCAATAATGAATTGTCAAATCCCTCTAAAATTGATTATGGTGTTCCTCAAGGATCGGTATTGGGACCAATTCTTTTTCTTATTTATTTAAATGATCTTAGCAAAATTAACATTTCCGGAAAATTCACTATGTTTGCGGACGATACTACAATAATGTGGCACGGAAATAATGTAGAACTCCTAAAGAAAAATATCGCTTCGGACTTGGAAGAAGTCAAAAGATGGTGTGACTCTAACTTACTCTGCTTCAACATAGATAAAACAAGCATATTAACCTTCAAATTCAACTTTGATAACCTATCTTTAGGCAACCACAGGGTAACTAATCAACCACTCACCAAATTCCTAGGTATACACCTAGATAACAAACTGAGATTTGAAGCACACATAAAAAAACTCAGTAAAACATTAGCTTCTGGCTGTTATGCTGTACGATTCATTACCAAAGAACTTGGCTTCAATACAGGCAGAATGGCTTACTTCTCGCTGATTGAATCTCACATAAGATATGGCATTTCCTTCTGGGGTTTTTGCACCAATCAATTGATGAACTCAATATTTGTTCTGCAAAAAAGAGCAGTGAGGTATTTTTGCAAATGTCGGTCAAGGGTTCACTGTAAGCCTCTTTTCATTGAACATCGAATTTTAACACTAACTCGTATATTTATTCTTGAAACAGTGTGCTTAATGCATGACATAAAATCAAAAGAATTGAATAATAGATCCTATACTACCCGTCAACATAATAATATCAGTTTGCCTAGACCAACTTCTTCATTGACAAAAAATTGCCTTATATTCGAAAGCAGAAAGATTTTTTTTCGGCAACCGTCCGGAAACTACGTACTTTCCAGACGATTTTTTTTGAGAAAGTGGCATTTTTCCGGCCTAGTCCGGGAAGTACGTACTTCCTGGACTAGGCCGGGAAGAATCACATCGTTGTTGTCATTGTAAATATGAAAATCTTGGTAGTATGGTTTTGATAAATGCAGTTGATCATTACCATAGCAGCAAAATAACGACTGACAGCTATCTGACATAAAATTAGCTAACATTCAAAAATTATCAGATTAAAACAATCAATGTGAAACGGAAACTTTACCTTCTTGTTCTGACTTCAACAAAAGGCACTTAAATATACCAAGCATTTCAAACAAATTGAATCCATTCAATATTAACAATTGTTCTAATTTTAATATGAATATTAATATAAATAAGAATTGAAATGTTCAAAATTTTGTTCTAATAAAGAAATGTGTTTCTTTGATTTGTTATTCTACACGGTTGCCGAAAAAATTGTGTACGCAACACGCCCGAAAACAGTTTTTTTGGACTCGCAGACTTCCAGGACTCGCTACGCTCGTCCTAGAATTTTGTCCACTCATCCAAAAAAAAAGTATTTTCCGGACTTGTTACGTAAATTACTATAACCATCTACCTAGTCTCCACAAAGACACTGTAAATCCACTTCTGTTTCGTAAATAAATTAAAAATCTGCTTCTCAAGAAGGCATATTATAACCTTCAGGAATACTATGGTGACAACCTCAGTTAGTTCAATATACATGACTAACTACACCAACTTGTTTTATTCTGTTTTCACTGACTATCTTAGTTGATGTATTTTATATGGGTTGTAATTGTAAAATTCGTTTGATATATATATACATATATATATTTACATGTTATGACAATCATACATTTTAGTGAATATATTTTTATCTGTTATGTGATAAATGTATGTACTATGTGTATGTATATATTTATGTGTAATAATTTATATTTCATTAGTATTATTCCTTTCCGCTACGCTTTGTCAATAAGAAATGCTCTTGGACAATAAAGTATATTTTGATTGATTGATTGGGATTCGCGAACCCCTAAGGGTGCGCCATTCGTTGGCAGAGGGATTGTGACAAGATTTACTTAATGGCCGAGTCAGAATTGAGGTTGAAATTTTTAAAAATTACTTCCAAAATTGACTCCATTTGCGACAAGAAACAAGCACACACATCACTTGATATTAAAAAAATATACTACCTATTTTTTTGCACTTCATTTGTTACCTTTTATTGAAATAAAAACTTCATTTTCTTCAACAGTCTATTTTAATATTTCCTTTGGGGGGAAGACGGATTTAATTAATTAGTTAAGGGGTTCACTGTCACCTGGAAATTTTAACAGGGGTTTGTGAAGCCGAAAGTTTGAGGAACCCTGCTTTAGATCCCGCCCTCTAGCGACAACGGTGATATGAATATGAAACCAATTCCACGAGCTCAAGATTGTTGAATTCTGTTGAAGATAACCAGAAATACAGACGTTTAGAAAAAATATGAATTGACGGTTCCACACCACTTTATTTTCCGAGATGGGACAAAGAGTGTGAAACAAAAAAACTAGGAATTCATCGAGGACCAAAGTGCATATATTTTCAGTGCACCTTGTTGAAACTAAATACGAAAAAAATTTTAATTTTCTCTCTATACTCATAGACGTTAAGCCACCTCGCGGTTATTTTAAAAACCTTTAAATATATTGAAGCTATTTTTTATGGTAACTTTTTTCGAGATTTTTTCAAAGTCTTATCATCATTCGTTGCTGAGATATGGCCGACAGCCGTTCTTAGTTGTTCACCCGGTTCATTCACATTTTCATGCTACACAGAATCATCGATCCCTATACACAGTAAAAATTGGGTGGATGCAAGATGCAATTAACTTTAATTTGTTCTTCAGGTCGATACAGTAAACTTATTTAGTTGAATTAACAAGAGTTGATTTCAGTCGAATGAATCTTGGTAATATTTGCAATGATTGAGTTGACAAATGACAACACTTACCTGTGGAAAGAACTATTCATCATGTCAGTTGTGTAGAGTAATTGAGGAAAAAGACAAAAATTGTTGTTTTTCTCAATTCACTAGCTTTTTTTTTGAGTTATTACGAAACTGTTCTGCGAAAACACCAATTTTTTTTTATTCAAACAATATCCTATAGATGAATGAAACCTATGAGGTTGATTCAACATATTGTGAAATTAATAATATTTGTTGTCTCGAAATATATTCGATTCAACAAGTGGTTTAGTATAAAAGCGGATACATTTATGTATGGAATAATTGTAATGTAATGGCTATTTCAACAAGACCATCATTCACATGCGAAATTCATATATTAACAGTTTTATGAAGGAGAATGAACACTTGAAAAAAAACGAGTCTATATTGAATTATATATTTCAAATAACAAGTCGAGTATAACGAGCGGTATTTAAAATAATTTAATTCACGTCCATTGATTTCTTGTCTAAAGAATGAATCAGGAATAATATATATACCTATAAATTTCAAAATGAGACTCGATGAAAGCAGGTATAGGAAAAAACTGTCAAACCAATTGATCTGAAAGAAGTTATTGAATCCTGTGTATTCAACCCTGAACATCACCGTAGAAAAATTGTATGAATATCTCAAATAAATCCCTTCTTGATATAGTTTCAATAAGCTGATCAACTAGAAAGAACTCCTGACTTTCAAGCGATGAAAATAGTGACTCATTATGTTATCTTCAATAACTCGAAAAAATTTTGTTATGATATCAATTATTATTGTTGCAGGTCATGGGTGTTTGGACATAATTCGTGAATTCAACAACAAGAACTATCGAATAATAATAATCCGCAACAAATAATAACGATCGATTTTGTATCGATGTATTTATTTTGAAAATAATATTTTTCTTCACTATCTATAAAAAGTGTAATATATCTATCTTTTGAAACCGTGAAGCATTCATAATGTTTCTGATACCGAGAAATATACAGAAAAACACATAAATTTGAATTCGAAAATCTGAAAACGCCACCGGATTTTACGAAATAAACAAAATTGACAATCACCTTGTATTATGAATTCTCACATAATAAACCTATACTTTTCACAAGATTGAGAAGTATAACTATTGCAAAATATTTGAAATCGAGAAAATTATCTCTGACAACCATTTTGAACTGTGAAAATAATTTGAATTTCATCTATCACGAGATTGTTTATGATGAATATAGTGTTGGAATATATGTAGCGACTCAATACTATACCTACGATTCAATTATAGACGCAAAGAGGATAAATATGCTAATATAGCAGTAATGTGATTATTCATTCGAATTACATTGAATATATATTTAATTTTCATTCGTGATCGCTAAGTGTATGGTTGTGGGCTGACTTGGAACGCGTGAAATCACCGCTGATATGAAAATATTTCGAGGCATTTTCTCAAACTCCAGGTACATGTTCAAGCTCACAATGTACGAGGAAATAAACTGTAAGTTCTATCACCGCCGACTAGGTTTATGGGATTTTCTATCGGACACTTCTTTAAGTGAATCTCGAGGGTACAGAATTTCTTAGATGCAGCAGTTGCACTGAATCTTTATTCGCCTCTGAAACTGCCTGGAAAACTTTTAACAAGATCGTCGGAGTTGGCGAGACTATAGTTGCTTTCGAGTCAGCTCGATATATCTGAAATTTATGAAGTGCTTTGTCTATGAGAATAGGTTTGTAGAACGAAACGGAATTTGTTGTGCGTTAGGGACTCATCTGTTATCGGCAGGTGAACTCGAGTTGACTAAATATTCTATGGAGCCTCCATCCAATAGAGGATTTTTAATTTTATTATGAGAACATGAAGTTGATGATTCATCTGACTGATATAATATCGAGTGCACACTACTTTATAAATCTCAATCAGGTCCACAAATGATGCAATGTCATGAAAACAATTTGATAGGATATCTTCAGCTTGAAGACTCACAAGCGAATCAAAATTCCAAGTGTCAAAGAAACATTGGCTGGTGGCCGAGTGCGTAAATTACTCAAACCAATGTAGGATATGCATCCATCCCATATGCGCTGACAGTATCACTTAGTTGCTCAATCAGGTGAATCAGTGATACGATGAATCAAGGGATCCTTCGTGGAGAAGTTAGGCTGAGAGTCAGTTGCCGTTTAGACGTTGAATCAGAAGGATGAGAGAATAAAATTGGGTATGATTATTGTTTTGGAGTATGTATTTCTAACACCAATGAAATAAATATACTGACCCTTTATATATCTAATGTATTACATTGTTTGAAAGCAAGATCTAACTATATCTCTTGGTATCGGGGAGAAAATAGGAGAGCAAGCGGTAATGTTGAACCTTCTTGTTAATAGGCGTGCGAAATGAAATTTGAAGAGGCATATATTCACACGGATAAAACCACAGAAGTATGACACGAATTTTGATTCTTTGAAACATTTTATTTTCATCATTTTTCATTTATACTATATTCTACACGAAGGAAATCTGTGAAATACAATTTCGATCAACTGAAAATATTCATCATCTTGAATAGAATGTAATATCCATGCAATATTCCATATTATTTCATTCCCGAATGTACAACTATGGCACTCACCAATGAAATGACACAATTGACACTTTAAGAAACCTGCTTTTAACCACAAATGAAACAATTGTTCACCATTTTTAGTGAAGAGCAATATTTTTAATACACGAATAAGTGGTATAATCGAGAAGAAATGCACAAATCAACGCTGTCAAAAATATAACACGACCACACGAATGACGTCATGAATCATAAACAATCTGAGAAAGTCGCTCGAAACCCGACTAAAGCGAGTTGGTCCGACGAGGCCCGAACGATAGATTCTCATCGTGGAAACAAGAAGGTTTGATAGTCATGTTGGGATCATGAAAATGATGTAAAATACCAGTCTATATTTTTTATTAGTCTGGGGTCAAATCACTGGCTAATGGCCTAGAGAGTCCGGTATCGAATCCAGGCCCAACTTTGGAAAATAAAATATTGTTTCTATAGTAGGTATCCAGAACCTAACATTATTGATACCTATATTCCAATACTTGAAACTCTCAACGGTAACCAGCCTTTGTATGACTATTGAAAAGCTCTCTAGTTATGTAACTCATATAAGTCTTGATTATACCAAATAAGACCTTCAGGGGTTGCTTAGCAACAAAGTTGGTCATTGAGAAATACTTCATGAAGTTTTTTTCAGCGACCTTCATTACTACAGGTCGGATACATAAAACCCTCGGTATATTATTAGAATCATTAGTATTTTGCTAGGTAAACCTGTTGTTTAATATCATATCTGATATTTCGTTCCTGTTCTCATGATTCTTATGTTTGAATTGTATAAAGGCATGGGCAATAATTCGATATATAATTTTCTAGAAAATCGGGGATATTGGTACATTCCTCATTATAAATATTCACATATATCCTATTCAGAAGAAATGTTTTTCCTGGTATTTTTTTGTTTATATTCTTTCCACACTCTGCTACCTGTTTTTCACTGAGTGTATTTTGGTTCATTTCTCGCTCCGTTTTAGAGGTCAAACAATGACAAGCAATGTCAAGCAAGGACAATCTGTTCCGTTTTTATCCTGATATTTTGGAAAACCGAATAGTGCATTAGGTTAGTCAGTTGGAGAACGAGAGTGAGTTAGCACCTGAGTGGGTGAGAATTAAGTGATTGCCGAGACGTGAGCCGTGATCAAAACTTTTGAAGCTGTGTTCGATTTGGTTTCCGGGTTTCCGATTAATTGTGTTAGGACACTTCCCTAATAACACACGTTATCCAAAAGACTTCCTTTTTATGTCCATCAGAGGTCCAGGACATCCATGGACTCGAAATGGAATAACATTATGATGTACATCATTGGATATCCATCAGGTGTCCAGTGATGTTATCCATTTGGAAGGTGTTTCATGTCCGTGCACGCATGCGACGCTGATCGAATTTCTCAGAAAGATTTTATATTCGTTATGGACATCCATATGATTATTATCTGGATATAATATGATGACTATGATGCCCTTGGCCTGATACACCTTTCCTGATACGATTGAGAAGAAGAAAGAAACTTCAGCTGTCAATATCTTATAGGTTATTTTTATTCATGAATCTTTATTCTTTGTTGAATAGGCGCCAAAAGACTTAAAAGAGTGTTTTTTCAAAGTTGTTTATTGTTCCAGTGCTTCCCCAAGTTGAAAAGTGAAAGTAAGTATATGTCTATTAATCTCAATATTCAATTCCAAGTGCAGATGATGATCAGTTGAAATTATAAATTACATATTGAGTTCCTTTGCGATAACCTAACATATTCATCATAACCACAGGCCAAACAATCTCCATCAGAATGAATAGAAAAAAAAAGGATTTAAAACATATTATCCCAAGCCGATACTATAAAAGAGCGAAGATTATATCTGATGTTGACAAACTTTTGAATGACACACCAGGTTTGGTTGAAAGTGTGGTACCATCACCATCACACAAAATATGTTCAGATGATGTACATCAAACTGATGCCACAAATGATACCATAAATATTGCTGGATGTGAAGCAAATGATGTGGACCCAATGACGACTAGTATCACTCATTTATCAGAGGGGGTATTTGGTCATAATGTATTGTTTCACAATAATGATATTTCTGATTCCACAGAAGATGATCATAGTTGTGATGATGATTTAAATCTAAATATTTTGCTTCCTAATGAACATCAAACTGAGACTGAGCATCAAAATGGAATTCATCCCTTAGCAACATGGGCATTGCGTCATAATATTTCCCATGTTGCAATCAATGACCTGTTATCACTACTACCAACATTATCTAACTTTCCAACTCCAAGTAATGCTAGAAGTTTATTAGGTACTCCAAGAAATTTAACTTTACAAACTGTAGAACCTGGACAATATTATCATTTTGGCTTTCAGCATTGTCTTGAGAGACTGTTTAAAATGGAATCAAATTTAGTCCAGTTGTCAAACCCAGTTGAGATTTGTCTTAATGTTGATGGTTTACCATTGTCCAAAAGCTCTGGTAGTCAAGTATACCCTATTTTATGCAACTTATTTGTGAACAAAAATAATGTAGGTGTTATTGGATTATATCATGGGAATGAAAAACCCAAAGATGCAAACAGTTTTCTTGCTACTTTTGTTCAAGAAGCTATTCCTATTTTAACAAACGGATTCAAATATAAAAGTCACACTTACCAAATCAAAATCAAGGGAATCATATGTGATGTCCCAGCCAAATCCTTTATAAAATATTGTAGAGGTCATAGTGGTTACATGTCATGTACAAAATGTTTCACTGAGGGTGTGTACATTGATAATCGCATATGTTTTCCTCAAATTGATAATTTACAGTTGAGAAGTGATTCCAATTTTAGAGCAAAAACTCAGGAAAGTCACCACAGTGGCACATCAATATTAGAATCACTTCCTGGAATTGATATGATTGAAACTTTTCCATTGGATTACATGCATTTAGTTTGTCTTGGAGTAGTTAAAAAAATGATTGTAAACCTCTGGCTCAATGGTAAACCTGATACTAAATTATCATTTCATCAATCATCAGAGATTTCCAGAATATTATTAGAACAGATTCCTTTCATCCCTAAAGAGTTTAATCGTAAACCACGTTCGTTAAACGATTCAAAGAGGTGGAAAGCAGTGGAATTTAGATTATTTTTATTTTATACTGGGCCAATTGCTCTGAAGAATAACATAGGTAGTGATAAATATAAACACTTTTTGAGCCTTCATGTTGCATTTCGTCTCCTATCACATTGTAATTCCACTGAAGAAATCAATTATGCTGAAGAACTGCTGAAATATTTTGTAAAAACTTTTATTATTTTATATGGCTCACAAAACATATCACACAATATTCATAACTTGTTACATATATCTGATGATGTTAGAAAGTTAGGTAGTGTGAATGATTTCAGTGCATTTCCTTTTGAAAACCAGATGCAGTTTTTCAAAAAACTGATAAGAAAAGGAGATAAACCCCTACAACAAATTGTTCATAGAATAAGTGAGCATGAGGCAAATTCAATGAATTTACCGAATGAAAATAAAAACTATCCTGAGCTAAGCAATGAACATACCAATGGACCATTGATGAATTTGATAGTAGAAAACCAATACAAAAAAATACGTTTCATTAATTTCATGTTGAGCTCTTATGAACCAGATAATTGTTGTAAATTTGGTAATGACATCGTTGTAATCAAGAACATAGTGACATTTGAAGGAGAAATACATTTCATTGGCCAAAAATTCCTACAGTTGGATGATTTCTATAATATTCCATGTAATTCTTCAGAACTAGGCATCCATTTGAGCAGCAATCTTGGACCACTTCAGACTTGGCCTCTTACTGAAATCTCACAAAAATGCATGAAACTGATGTATAAAGATAGATATGTTGTTATTCCACTATTACATCTAGATTGATTCAACTTGAATTCAATTTGATTGATATACCCACTTTAGGTTGATTCACAGTGGATGCATGGACATTACACGTGTATGGGGATCGGAACGGGATTATTATTTTGAAAATTCAGTTTTTTTTTTGAGTAGGTAATAAAAGTCTACCCTATCGAGAAGTAGCAGCAACTTTGATATTTCAAATACAACCTCATCCTGTATTTTATCCCATTTTTGAATTATTCCTAGAGAGCTGATTCCGTGGACATATAATACTTGAGATCTAGAGAGAATGATTACTGAAATATGTTGTGATAAATAAATATTTTTCAACTGTGGGAATTTTTTGTTCTGAAACTATTCATTATTTATAAGTAGTTCACATGTCCCTATCCTTACTTTTCTTACCAATTGATATTAAATTGAAACAATATATGAAATGTCAAAGTTGCAAAGTTACATCACTGAAAATATTTCAGATCATCAAAAATGAAGGAACCAAATCTGCAGATTGTACTATGTCCCGTTCTCGAGAAAAGTCTTAATGTCTATCCACAATAAATCACCCTACATATATTATGCTGGTCCACTGTTATGTTTTGATATTTTATTATGTAGAACAGTATACCTTCATTTCTACGTTTAGTTTAAGTATAATGAATATTGATGTGTGAATGTAAGAATTAATTCATGAGTATTTTTTTATGGTTGTTAGGTAAAATTGGGTGCGATTTTACAAATATAGAGGTCCCATTTTCATCTTTATATTTTGTTCACATTTATTTACATAGACACACTATGGATAGAACCTGGACTGTTGTGAGATTCTTAGAAGAAAACACTGTTGAGGCTGTGCCAACTTCATGGTTAATAGGCCAAAACTGCTACTGGCCAACATACACAAATGAAAAAGTTGTTGCTGCTATAAGGAATCAAGAGCAACCAAATACATGTTGGCCCACCCATAAAGTTTCTTTATATAGAAATGGAACATTTGGTGAGTAATGTTATTTGCATTTGTCTTATTAATTAACATTTCCATTTGTTTCAGATTCCTATATTGATGCTCGCAGAAGAGCCAAAGCTGCCGAATATGAGAGTAGTGATTGTAGTGAGGATAAAGAAACAAGAAAAAATCGAAAGAAAATATTATTATCATCTTCAGAGGATGAAAGTGACTGTAACATTCCAGACCCTCCACAACGAATGTCGATGAATCTGAAATCACAAGGTAAAATTTTCTTGATAACAGAAAAATATTAGTGAGTGGTGATTCTACATTATTCATATATGTTGAAAGTCATTCCTTGCATGAATATGCCACTAGTTGGTGTATTGACTATATTTGAGCTGAAACACCCTATGTATCATATATTATTTTTTGCAGACAAGGTGTTACCTGCCTTGGATATCCATGCTGATATTGAGAATAATAACATGGAAATAACCTCAAATAATAATAATCAATTACGAGAAATAGGTTCAAAATCAGACGAAATTATTCTTGATTTTGAATGCAGCTGCTGTACAATACACAACAAAAAGGGTAATGTATCATTTTGAGAAATTGATTCTGAATAGATATTTTCAATAAGTACACACATTTCAGATATTCAGAACTTATCTGCCTTAAAAGAAGACATGAAAACAGTATTTTCTGAAAATTTCAAAACCCTCTCAAGAAAACAAAACATAATCACCACAATAATGTTCGACCTAGTAAGTGAGGTACGAAAAATTTCAGAGGAACTAAAAAATATCAGGAACGGCGTTTCCAATTCAGCAGAAACAGAGGAGTATGCTTCAATATTCAAGGATTTCAAACTACCCATAGACTCTGTTGAGGGAATGAAGGAATTTGAAGAATTCCTGTCTACAGAAAAAAACCTAATAGCATCTGTGAGTATCTATTGGGTTTTCAGTAATCTGTTCATTCACTTGTCAAATTTTAGATTCATGAAATATCAAGAATTGGGGGAAGTACCCCATATGATTTTGCAAAAAGGGTGTTTGGAAGATTGCTTACGAATGAAATGACCATAAAATATACATGGCTAGGAACCAAAGAAAAAGACGCTTTATCAAAAACTAGATTGGCTGAAGTATTACTCAGTGAGTATAATGATGACTTTCAACGTTTCATTTAATTTTAACTATAGCATAAATAAAATGTTCTTCAATAGCCATTTGAGAATGGGATAAAAAACTTGAATATAACCAAACTGAAAAATGTCTCAGATATAATAATTATCATATAAGGAGAGCTATGAACTCACTTTAATCTCTCATCCTGCTTTCAATAGATAGATAGATAGATAGAGTTTATTGTCATGTAAGATATACAGTGTATAATAAATTAAATCAACTCTGTACTGCAATAATATTGATGTTCCTTGAACTGGACTAATGAAGAATTTCTCGATTTCTTTAGTTTGCACATTTATGTTTGAAACACTATAACTGCCTCACTGTTCAATATTTCAGTGTTTTTTATGATTTGGAAATGAAAAATGTTTTTTTTTTGGAGTACATTTATAATTGGGAAAAAATCACACCTAAAATTTGTATATGTACTCAAATATTTCGAATGTAAAAAGGCTCAGTTTTGGATCAAATAGAAGACAATTTTATTATGCACTGTATGGGAATTAGCACCTAAAATTTTAAGATCATATGTACTCAAATATTTCGAATGTAAAAAGGCTCAGTTTTGGATCAAATAGAAGACAATTTTATTATGCACTGTATGGGAATTAGCATTGCCTATTCCTTACAGGAGCCTCTGAGAAGTGCTGTCCGTCATGGGATGTAAAGCAAACTGAAGAAGCGATCAAGAAATACTTGAGAAGGGCTAGAGAGCGGCTGACATGTGTAAATAAAAAATCGGGTGCCATCAGCAAGAACTAGTTGTATAAATCACTATGTTGTATAATTAATATGTGATAAGTTATTATTTGTTCCTTTATTTTTTTATTGTGTTTTGAAGTCAACATGATATATCATCGTTTTTTGTTTGTATTCAAGTCAACAGTTTCTATGTTTGGTTAAGACTTCTGTAGAATTTATTTTTTGTTCCAAGAATATATTATACGTTTTGAAGTAGGTACACACTCAGTTTTTTCATACAATTCCATATCTTCTTTAGACAAACCAAAGTCCAAGATGGATACTCTATGGATGTCCATGAAATGGTACCCTATGGATGTCCTTGAAATGTTACCATATGGATGTCCATGATGGACACTGAAAGAATGTCCATGATGGACACTGAAAGGATGTCCATTATGTATAGCGTATGGATGTCCTAAAATGTGGAAAGCTAACAGTCCATTGGATATACATAGGATGTCCAGTGTACACAAACTGGTTGTCCTATGGATGTCCGGGATGTCCTGTTGAGGTTATCCATTGGATTTTCGATGGACAGAGTTGTGTTATTAGGGTTGGTATATGTGGGTGGTTGATTCAAACTTCCATAGGATTAGAGTAGTTACGTTGTACTTATGATTCATATTGTGGAGACTCACACAAGTGATAATGGCTCGACTCATCCCGATAAAGAGGATGAGTTACAGTTAGTCTAGTAAAGATATTGGAACTGTTCGGATGTCAATATTGTTGATATAGTCGCCCGTGTTATCATTGTCTCCGACGGTATCACCATCCCTCTAACAATTGTGTGCCGCAGAGTGTTACCTGTAAAACAACCTGTATCGTGAGAGTGTTCCTGAAAATGAGGATTAGTTGAACCGGTGGTATATTTTGCTGCGTACCACCCAGAAACCATGTAAGCCAGAATCTTGAGTTATATTGATTCGTGTAAACATTCCTGAGATTTTTCATTGTCGTATTCAAATTCAGTTCAGAAAATTCTGCCCAAGAATCACTATAAAAACCCAGAATATAATTTCATTGAATCAGAAACCAGAATTGCACTTTACCAGACACCCGTTTCGAATTGCATATCGCCTGAATTATAATAAATTGTTTTCCCGATTTGTCAAGACCCAGATATCACGAACCGCCCTGTATAATAAAATCCGCGATAGAATCAAAGTAGAACAAACGATTTGTAATTGCCTTTGCTTCAGTGGTGGATTTCCTGTAGTATCTGTTTTGTTTCTTTATACTGTTTTAAGGCTGTTTGATATTATTTCATATTTCCTGAAAATCTGACAAAGTGTGGGTTAACGTTTATGTAATAAATAATATAGAACCGTCCCTGAATTTTTATTGATTGAATTTCTGATTTGAGTTTACCTGTAGATCTTGTTTATCCAGTTATTTTGAATATAACCTATTGAAGTAAAAATTAAATAACATCTGTTCAACGTAGCTTGTATTCCAGTCTATTCTGAGGAGGTGTAACTAAATACTACATTTTCTTAGAAGTTTATTGTTATCCTGATCTAACTAGCTGACCTCTGGTTCACACAAGGGGGTGCATTGTATGGATTTACTCTGCATCCCTTCTTCACTGTAGCTAACTAGGGCCTTCTAAGAACTGTAGTTATGGAAGAAAGTGGAGCATACCACTTGAAAAAAAACTGGCACTCGAGGCAACCGCTCTAAATTAAATATAGAACTAAGCCCTGAGGCTCTTTACCGAAAAAAGAGTCTTACCACTTATTTCGCGTTTAGTTTCAAAAAAAGCCATGAAGATTCAGCTTCGATTAGGGACATTGAAGAAATGTAATGAGCTGATAAGAAATATTCGAGTAGGTACAAGAAATCATACTAATCAAAGGAATAATCTAAATGGTGGATGATTCAGGAATAAGAACTCACCTTATGCACGATTTGACAAAAAAGTAGTTTGGATTGGATGATCCTTGTGAAACACCGGCGTTGATAGCTGTTTCATGAGATCAGAATCCATCAACGACTACATGAATTGACATATTCGAAATGAAACTCGTAAGTGAATGACATAGTTGTAGCAAAAAAGATAAGACAAAATGTTTCCCGTGTAACGAAATCTGTACCTATATTTCTATAGCAGATTACTATAAGTTCATAAGTTATGAACTTATAGTAGTTCGAGGTAGATGTCGATGCCAGTTCACTAATTGGTATCAATTTAATGCGTTTTTGTTGTTTCGAAAAACTTGTCCATGCCTGGAAGAATATATTCAATTCATATTGGGGTAAATAACTGAACAGGTGAAATCCTTGGGTGCGTGGTGATATCGAAACTATTCGTGCACATTACCTGTTTTAGGTGAGTGTTTTTTTACATCATGTTTAAGGAAATAATGTATTACTTTTGGTGGTTTTTTTTTTGGGATATTCGTCCACTTTGTGCGAGTTATTGAAAGGTTCGTTTTGGTTTTAGCTGTACAGTTGTTACCACAATTAAAGGGCTAACCGATGAATAAATTGTCTACAAGACCATTGAAGAAGGGTTTTTTTGTTGATAATATCCCCACCCCGTTACAACTTGGCGCCCAACGTGGGGCACAAAAAACCCTAAACAGAATGGCACCTCCGAAGAAAGACAATAATGCCAGAAGCGAGGTCAGCGAGGGCCATACTCAAATGCATCAGGAGCTTTTGGTATTCCTCCGCATCCCGAAGGGTATATTTCCACACCAACATCAGAGACATCAGGACGAGGTAGGAGGTTTCCAAACTTTACTAACCTACCCCCGGGTTACGCTTCAGAACCCAGGATATACAGCCGACCTCTACAGAATAACCCTGAGGAGGACCTAATACGGCTCATTCAAAACACTGTATTGAATACTTTAAATAATCATAACCTTCCTAGACAAAATAATAATAATTAAATAATAATGTTAAGTTAAAGTTAGTTAAAATTGTAAATGTAGATAATTTGCCTGATTTTGATGGTGGTAACAACGTACATCCTGTAGATTTCTTGAACTAAATTCGATTTTTGATAGAAATGAATAACGTCAATTTCAATCAGATAAAATTGTGGCTCCCAAAAAAGTTTACCGGCATACCAAAATCTTGGTGCGAGGCATTTATGAATTCGTTCACAAATTTTGAATCATTTGAACACGCATTTTTAAATTATTTTTGGAACGAAATGAAACAAATACATATCAGATTGGAAATTGAATCGGGTCGATATGTAAGTGGTTCATACGTAGAACATTTTACCAAATTTGTGGCGCGGGCACGACATCTCAACCCTCCATTTGATGATGTAACATTGATAAGTTTCATTTCGAGACATTTCCCCCCCACCATATCCAGTATTCTCATTGGGGTCTCGAATTTAACGGATGCCATTAAGAGACTTCAGCAAGCCGATTACTATAGCAGATTCGAAACGAATAAACCAGCGACTTCGTCATTCAACGGTACTCCGGAACAAAAAATATCTAGGCCTTATGATAGGAAATATTCAAATTTTCATAATAATAAACCTCATCAAGGTAATAATCGCCATGTTTCCGCAGTAGACTTTGTTTTGGAATATGAAAATGATGATGAAAAATTGACAAGTTCGGGAAAAGCGGAAAATGGCAATCAGGAAGCCCACTGATTGCTTTACAGACAAAAAGGGCAACAATTATTAATAATAATCCGTTGAATGATCTGCTAAATGAAAATTGTGAATTTCAACACGATATAAGTCATAAAAAATCATTTGTTATCAAGGTGGACATATTTGGTTTCGAATTTCCCGGCTTTGTTAGATACAGGTTCGGAAGTTACTTGTTTATCAGGAGATGTCTATTCTCAACTAAGTAGTCACTATTCAGAAATACCTATTTTTCCAGTGACAGGGGTACGCATTACAGGGGCTTTTCGTACTAAACAACGTAGAGTAACTCATCAACTATTTTTTACTTTTTTTCTAGGTAAAAATCACCCATTTAGTCATGAATTCCTCATTATAAGTGAACTTATTTTTCCAATTATTTTAGGAGTAGATTTCTTAAAATGTTTCAAGGCAAAAATTGATCTAGAAAAAATAGTTTTGCGATTGACAGATAATCTTGGGATTTTTCTGGAAGTTGGCGAAATTCCTACCAAACATGAATATAAAACTCCTGATGAAGTTTTGGACATCAGACTGGTAGCCACAAAAACGGACAGCATCGCCCAAAAAACTTGTGATTCCGATTTTAACTTGAGGTTTTTGGACGACCTTGTCCTAATTGATTGCGAACAAAAACAATCCTTAAAAGGTTTGCTGTTGAAATACGAGAATGTTTTTTCAGATATCCCGGGCCGAACAAACTGGTATACACATAAAATAAAATTATTCGATGATTCACCTTTCAAGAAAAAACAGTATCCCATACCGTTCGCATACAGGGAGGCCGTTTTCAAGAAAATTGAAAAGATAGAATCATGGGGCGTAATTGAAAGGGCTTCCACACCTTATATAAGTCCGTTGGTAGTAAACGTTAAGAAAGATGGATCAGTACGTGTTTGTTTGTACGCGAGACACTTGAACAAAGTTTTAGAACCGGATCATGAGTTACCTCGACCTATTGACGAAATTCTAAAGTCCCTTTCAGGCGCGCCTTTTAAGAGTCTCTTGGACTTATCTTCGGGATATTGGCAAATACCATTACGAGAACAGGATAAAAAGTACACAGGATTCTTGGTGGGAACTAGGAGTTACCAGTTCACAGTGCTCCCTTTCGGGCTTAGTTCAGCAGTTTCCCCATTTTCCAGGGCTGTCTCAAATATTTTTGGTACCGATTTCGATAATTTTGCGATAGCATATTTGGATGATATTTTGGTGTTTTCTAAAACTTTTGCGGATCATATAATACATTTAACAGCTGTTTTAGAACGGTTACAAGCTCAACCTTAAAGTTCCGAAAATGTCGATTTATTCCGGAAAAGATGAACTACCTTGGGTACATTTTGGGTCAAGAGAGCATTGAACCAGATCCTGCGAGGATCGAAACGGTGAAAATTTTTCCCGTTTCTCATAACATAAAATCGTTACAAGCCTTCTTGGGTTTATGTAATTATGACAGGGCCTTTTGCGAAAACTTTTCAGGCTTAGCAGAACCCCTTATCAGACTGTTAAGGAAAAAAACGAGGTGGTGTTGGGGACCAGAGCAGGCGAATGCTTTCGAAGGTATCAAGTCACTTCTTGAAAGAGCAACCCTGTTATATCACCCTGATTTCAACCAACCACTATTTGTACAAACTGATGCGAGTCAATACGCGGTGGGGGCCCAACTCTACCAGATAATTGAGGGGCAGCAAAAAGTCATTGCTTACGCGAGTAGGTTGTTACTTAACAGGGAACAATTTTATTCGTCAAATGGAAAAGAAATCCTAGCTGTCATTTGGGCACTACAAAAGTGGCGTACTTTCTTGTTAGGTAGACATTTCACTATTTTAACTGATAAAAGGGCGTTAAGCTATATTCAGACCTGTCGGTTTTTTTTTCAGAGGTGGTTGAAATCCTTTATGGACATCATATGGGTCAAATTCCCCATATGATAGTGTGGGACTCCCTGATCTCAGCCAGGTCTACCCACTAAAAACTCCACCCCCTTCGTAGGCTCGTCTGACCGAAGTCTCCGATGACACTTAGGCCTAATGGCCCATTGTATCTTGCCTATTTATCATCATTGTACCCACTTTATTATCTCAGTGCCTTGTACAAGTTTGTACAAGTCCTTCACTGGATGTGAGTTGTATATTTCTGGTTCGCCAACTGGTTGCCCAAAAATTGTCTGCCTTCCGCGATCCAATGCCTCGCATTTGCATAGTATATGTGATACTGTTTCTGGTTCCTTTCCGCATAGCCTGCAATTTGGGTCACCATTATACAGTCCCATCCTGGTAAGGTGCTCCTTGACTGGGGCGTGGCCGGTCATGAGTCCTATAACAGTTTTTATCTGCTCTCTGTTTATGTTTAGCAGATCTGCAGTTAGTCTTTGGCATGGTTCCTTGATGTATTGTTTCCCATGTATATTTCCTGGAATGTTTTTCCAGTAGTTCTTATGTTTTTCCCGAATCCAGTCTGTTACAGACGCTCGTGCTGCACGCTTGGGTACTCCTAGAATCTGTCCTGGTTCTGGTTCATTATCTGACCCTCATCTTGCAAGTTCATCAGCTTTCTCATTGCCAGCAATCCCCTGATGTCCTGGCACCCAGGTGAGTTTGACACTGTTCCGGTCTGCCAGCGTTTTCAGTTCCTTTTTGCAATCAAATACCAGTCGCGACGTCACTTCCCTGCATATAATTGCCTTGAGTGCCGCTTGACTGTCTTACATTATTTGGATCTGCTCATGTTCTATAGCTCTCCTGTTATTCTCCTCTGCGCATCGGAGAATTGCATATACCTCTGTTTGAAAAACGGAGGTGTGTTTTCCCAGTGAATAGCTGAGCTTGGTCTCCGGGTTTTTCGAGAATACTCCTGCTCCTGACCCATCTGTAGTCTTTGATCCGTCTGTATACCAGATCTTTCCCTGCAGTATGGTGCTGAGTTCTGTATTACTCCATTCAGTTTTATCTGGTATGGATACCCTGAATGGGTTATTGAATGTATATCGTTTGGGAATGTGATCTGTTCTCATATCAAGTGTGTCCCTGTTCACCGTTCTTACGATATTCATGTGCCCTGTTCCTATGTTAAGATCGTCCAGTGTATTTTGTAGTCTGAAGGCACCAAGCCTCGCCTCCCCCTGTATCATTAGGTGAAGGGGAGGCAGATCCAGTAGTGTCTCCATGGCTGCAGTAGGCGTTGATTTCATAGCCCCTGTGATTCCTAGACAGGCAAGCCTTTGTATCTTGCTCAGTCTTGTTATTGCTCCTCTTTGTAGTGTCTTAGGCCACCATACCAGTGAGGCATATGTTATGGAGGGCATTACCACCCTGTTGTATATCCAGTACAACATGTGTGGTTTCAGTCCCCATTTTTTTCCACAAGAGCGTCTGGCCACCATCAGTGATGTTACAGCTTTTTTAGTGGTAATTTCCAAGTGTTGTTGCCATGTCAGTTTCGAGTCTAATATCACTCCTAGATATTTAACCTCCTCTTTCAACTGTATCGTTTCTCCTCGAAGTTTTAAAGGACCAAGCCCTTCCAGTTTGCGTCTTCGAGTGAATGCTATTATGGCGGCCTTGTGAGGGCTGATACTGAGCCCTTCCCGTTCCGTCCATATCATTACCAATTCCAGAGCCTCTCTCATTCGATCTCTGACGGTGGTATTGTATTTTCCTTGTGCCAGTACTACTATATCGTCGGCATATCCAAGGACTCTATGTCCACTGTTATTTAGTATCCTAAGTAGCCCATCCACAACCAGATTCCACAGTAGTGGGGATAATACCCCCCCCTGCGGGCATCCTCTGGTCGCTCTAGCCACTACAGTATCTCCCATAACAGTGGTGTAAATCATTCTGTTTCTCAGCATTGAGTTTATCCAGGCCACACAGGGTTCCTCGATTCCTTTCTGTCTGAGAGCTCTAATTATAGAGTTTATAGAGGTGTTGTCGAAAGCTCCTTCTACGTCTAAGAAAGCCGCTAATAACACCTCTTTATTTTCCAGCGTGTTCTCCACCCTCTCGACCAGACGATGGAGTGCTGTGTCTGTTGAGCAGCCAGTCTTGTAGGCATATTGGTCGCGGTGCAGTGGTCTTTCTACCAGTTTGCCGTCCCTAATATGCCTATCTACTAGCTTTTCCAGTGTCTTTAGTACAAAAGACATAAGACTGATTGGTCTGAGGGACTTTGCCGTTTCCTGTCCATTTTTCCCAGGTTTTGGTATAAAGCTCACCCTCACTCTTCTCCATATTTTTGGTATGTATCCGAGAGCCAGACTGCCTCTCAGTATTTTGCAAAGCCATTTGACCAGTGTTTCTGGTCCTTTCTGTAGCATTGCTGGGTAAATCCCGTCAAATCCTGGTGATTTAAAGGGTTCGAATGAGTGTATAGCCCACTCTATTTTGTCATAGGTCACCACTTCTTTTGCTATGTTCCAACTTTCCCTAGAACCCCTTGATAATGTTTCTAGTCCGTTAACGTTCTCCACAGCAAGTGTCTGATCTATTTGGGACCCAGGAAAGTGAACTCTAAATAGTTCTTTTATTGTATCCTTTCCTGTGTATGTATATTCTCCTTTTTCGTTTTTGAGGGAGTATATCGTGTTCTGTGTATCTTTGGAGAGTATCTTCTGTAGTCTGGCACATTCTTGAGTGCTTTCTATCTCCTCGCAGTAGCTCCTCCAGGAGTCTCTCTTAGATTTATTTAGTGCTTTTTTATAACTGGTCACGGTGTTCTTGTAGTCATCCCACCTTCCTGTTTTTTTAGCACTGTTGAAGTTTTTTCTAACCTGTTTCCTCAATCTGGCAAGTTCATGATTCCACCAGGGCACTTTCCTGGTAGCCTTCCTTGTGATTAGGGGACAGTTATTATTGAACGCCAAAATGAGTGTGTCATTGAATTGTTCCACCACCCCTTCTAGGTCCACATTTGTACTTATCGTTCTTTGTGGTACCAGTAGATAGCGCTCTAGGTCTGCGTGATAGGCTCCCCAGTTCGTTTTCCGTGGGTTCCGATAAGTTTCTTTGACGACGTCACTCTTTATTTTGAAATTTATGTGTCTGTGATCAGAGCAACTTTCCTCATCAGACACATGCCATTCTGTAACAAAATTACTCACATGTGTTGAGGCTATTGTTACGTCGATTACCTCCTTCCTATTTCTCGTAATAAAGGTTGGTTTATTTCCTACATTCAATGTGTCCAGATTATTTGCCAGCATGAATTGCAGGAGTGATTCACCTCTTTGGTTGGTGTCGCTGCTTCCCCAAGTGATGTGGTGTGCATTCGCATCGGCCCCGATGATCAGCTGCAGTCCTTTTATCCTGCATTCTCTCACCAGTTCTTCCACAGCTCTCGTAGGTGGTGGCTCAGGATCATCAGAGGGAAAGTAGGCCGATCCGAGTACTATCTCCCTCGTCCCACTACCCTCCTTCATCCTTATTTTTATGGCCGTCAAGTCTCTCGAACAGAAGTTTGTTAACGGCAATATTTTTATATTTTTTTGTATAAGTATACAGGTCCGAGGGTTCTCTGTCGATCTGCTGTAAATAAGCTCTCCACATGAGTCCCCCAGACCCATAACTTTCCTGTGTCTAACCCACGGTTCCTGTATAAGGGCCGCAACAAATCCCCCCATGGCAACTGCAAGGACTGCCGAGGCCGCCTTACAGTGCTGGAGGTTCGTCTGAACGACCCTTATCCCCTCCATCTCTCCTCTTGGTCCATATTGTTCCCACGAGTATGGGGGATGGGGTTGGTCCAGCCCTGCGTTGCCCCCTGCACAGGGCTAAGGCTGGTTACTCCGGGATTTCGCCCTGTTTCCCGGAGGCTCCGTTCGCGATTCTGTATTTATTCCCCACTCCCGGTGCCATTCATCCCTCGCCACGGAAGCTCACAGCTTAGATTAGGGTCGCAAAAAGGAAAGGAAGAGTTGGCCAAGGGAGGCCGATAGGAAAGATGGAAGAAATTAGAAGAGTAGAGGATACCAACCAAGACTAGATGAAGTGTGGATAACCAGCTAGGGTACCTCGGGTTCGCCATACCCGTACTCACAAGTCGTGAGCCCCTGACCTGTCGGTTATTGACTCCTCGTGTCACACGGTGGGCACTAGCACTACAAGAATTTAGCTTTACCATAAAGTACATTAAAGCCGCCGAAAACGTAATCGCCGACACCCTTTCCAGGTATCCGGTAATGCGTCATACCGTACCGGATAGCAGATGTTTCAAATTATTTTCATTAGAATTATTATTAACAATTTAAGAATAAATTGAAAGGATTGTCCAATCAGCAAATAGCTGATCCACTACTGGGTCCAATAATAACGGCTTTATCTCAGAATGAACATTCGGAGAAACTCTCTAAATTCGTTTTATGTGAAAATCGATTGTTTTGTAGACAATCCGATGATGAGCCGTATGTATTATGTATACCAGAATATCTTGTTAATGAATGTATCTCGAATTACCACGAAATACTTGGACATTTTGGGGTATATAAAACCTGGGTGGTAATCAAGAGGGATTTTTGGTGGAAAAATATGTTTCGCTCTATTAAACAGGTGATAAAATCATGTGATATATGTCAGAAAGCTAAAGTCTCAATCTTGCCGAATCCGTCTCTTCTTTCAATAATTCCGAATTCTATAAATGAGGAAATATCATTAGATTTATATGGACCTCTTCCAACGTTTGTTGGTGGTACTACGTTTCTTTGCGTGGTACTTGATTTGTATTCCAAATATATAACTTTGTACCCCCTGAAAAAAGCTACCACGCGCTCCATATTAAATAGATTGATTTCCGACTATTTTAGTAAGCATAAAAGAGTAGATAGAATTTTAACGGATCATGGGTCCCAATTTTTTTTACATCATGTTTAAGGAAATAATGGGTTGGTGGGTTTTTTTGGGATATTCGTCCACTTTGTGCGAGTTATTGAAAGGTTCGTTTTGGTTTTAGCTGTACAGTTGTTACCACAATTAAAGGGCTAACCGATGAATAAATTGTCTACAAGACCATTGAAGTAGGGTTTTTTTGTTGATAATATCCCCACCCCGTTACACCCGAAAGGTCATCGTGGTAAAATCAATCGCGTGCCTTAGATATATTATATCCATCGATAATGTGCATACATTTATTCATGTGTTTTGTTCCAGCGGTGAAACGTTCATAATCTTCCTGATTCTTATTACTATTATCATTTTGATTTGAAGTAGTGATCAAGACAAAATATCCATAAAGGTATGTAAGATGGGAGTCCCAATATTCTGGGTATAACTTAAAACGCAACAAACAAACGTTGTTTCAGTGCGCTATGAAACTGGAGTTGTATGCAACCAACCCTGTTGCCTATTTTTCTGAAACTAGTATTCAACATGCCTCGTTCATAATTTGTGATCAATTATTCAAGCACTCTGAAATTTGGTTGGTGTTCAAAATTTTGGTCACCATCATGCATTATAAAATTGTTATCAGGGAAAACAACAAAATGACAGCTTCAATATAGTGGGCAAGGTTTGTAATTTTAGTCCCGATTAGATTCAGAATCGTATGTGGGGTTTTCGGGATCGATGATCAAGATTCTCGTGTCAAAATCATAATTTTAAGATGGCTAACAAATTTTTCGATCAAGGTTTGATACTAATCAAAATTTGTATTTGGTTGTTTTGAGGGTCAGAGATTATAAGTCTTGTCGAAAATCAAAATTTCAAGATGGTGGACGGTTTTTTATAATGGTCTGATTCTACTCAAAAATGGTAAGTATATGCGAGAGTTGTTAGGGTCGTAAATTAAAATTTTTTGTCGAATATTTATGAATTCGAACTTGACATTTGCATACGAGCCCATATATAAATCAACAATTTTGTGATTATTTTGACATATTGTTTTGAGCGCTTCACTGAAGTGCTACATGGTTTCTCATTGGGACTTTGATCTATATTGATTAAAAAATTGATTTTTATCCAAACCAAAGGTGGATTTTTATAAGATATCCACCTATCCTATTATTGTGTCATTTTTCAATTCTTAGTGAGCGGTTGCGATTAGTAGAATTATCTTGCACCTGATGGATGAAAGGAATTTCTGAATGTATTTGTGAGGTATGTACAATTTGTTCATGGATATTATTTTCTGATTAACAGAACAACGCAAGCAACTTATTTGTTCCTCATACCATTGCCAGTAGTTGAAGGATCATAAATTAACAAGTTTTTTTTTTAAACATCAGTCAGTATTCTTGGAGGTTTCTTTCTTTATTCTTTCTTGGCTGCCTTAGAGAATAAGATCAGATTCTTTGGCTGATTTTATGGTATGTTTGTAGATTTTACGATATTTATTGAAATATGTAATAAAAAAGTTATTACCGCTATGACATTTTCTAATACTATGCAGGCAATTGCATGACGATTTCTTCAAGCCTTTCGTGATCCAGGGTTTCGATTTCATTTTGTTCTTTATACGCCGTAGTGAAAATGATTGGTTGAATATCCCCACAACAAGTTCATGAAATTTATTTACTAGATCTTCTGCTCCTTGTATGAAGTACCAATCTGTGTTCTGACAAAGATGCCTAAATTGAGCATAGTTTCTCTTGCAGTATATTCGTCCAAATGTCGTATTTTTTGGTATTTCATGTTTGAGAATGTTAGGAATAATACAGAAAACAGCTTCGTGATCTGAAAACCCCAGATTGATAACTGAACTTGATACATCATTGATATTCGTACATACATAGTATATTATGGTAGAAGAGAATTTAGATAGTCGGGTGGGCTTATCAACATGCATTACCAAATTAAAACAGTCTCATAGTTTCAACAACATTTGGGTTTCAATACTTTCCTTGTTAGAATAATTAATGTTAGCAGAGACAATTGAAATAATAAATTTTCTAGTCTTTCCATGAAGAGTTTGAAATCGAAAATACACATTATATGCATATTCAGAACATTTGAATGAATTAGTGAGAAATCGAAATGTGATTCAGCGATCAGATTGTCATATTTATTTATATTCAACAGGCAAAAAATTTTTGAAAATTTTTAACATTTAAGATTTATCACATTTGAGACTTAAAAGCTGATAAGTTGATTCTCTTATAAAAAATCTTAAGATTTAGGAATATTTGACACGGAACAAATAATTTTGACGTTGGCAAGTTCTAACTTATATCTATTATTATTGTTTATGTTTGAATTTTCTTTAATCTCATTTAAATATTATTCGTGTTATGGACGATCTCTATTAATTCAATAAGTTGAAGAATTCAGACATATTTATGCTTAACAAAAAGTAGTTATTCTAAAATAAACTCGACAGGAAAACTGCCTGGAAAGCAATTGGCCAAATATATCTTAGGAATCTGAAGGTAGAAATGAAAAATTGAATTACGGAATACATTTCCATCATGATGTGATCCTGGACAGCCTACATCAATGAAGATGAATTTATGAGATGCATCACATAATTCACATATAGCCATCAATACTATGCTTGAAAGTCTTCTTGTAAAGAAGTATGCTGTTCCAGCATGTTTTGTATTTTGTATCTGAATATACCTTTATTTCTCATGCATCTCAAGTAAACACCAAGTCCAAAAATCATGGGCAAACTACAATGATGCCCATGGTCTTATCACTATCATCAAAAAATTTATAAATGCAACCAAATAATTACAGACTATCCACACCAACAAATAATATTCGAGAATATAACCCAAAATTCAAATATCGCGGGAAACAATATGTCACTTTTCGTTGCTCGAACATGCGCATCATCCATTTCTTAAGTTAGGTGTAAAATCATGAGTCTTAAATGGTTTTATAACACAATCAATGATATTTCCATGATTCATCTGTCATAAGTGATAAGTATTGAATGTTCGGTGATAAATCTTAAGTCTTAAAGTTTTTTATAAAGTAGCCATGAGAGTTTGTTAGGCTAAAAATCACTATATAATTTTTTGTGAGGTTTCTATCAATACTTGGTCTGTTGCGTTCGGTTTTATTATTGACTGAATGGTATATAACTCACTTTTCAGTTTATTCAGAACTCCTGCTAAATTTCTGCCAAAGTGATCAATATCTTTCATTTGGACATCGGATTTTTATTACAAGCGGCGGAGCGATAAGCATGATGTTCTGGATGATTTGAGTTGGTAGACAGAACAAAGTTATTCATTCGACTATTTTCCTTCTGGTTTTGTTTACCATTAATTTCTCTTAGTTCCGAGTGAAATATACAGTTTTCGTTTTTCAATTTCATCAAATCTTTGGAATTGGCTTCATTTTCCTGGGATAGAGTTTCGATATAGGTCAGCATATTGGTTTTCATTTCCACTACTCTTGTTAGCTCTATTTCAAGTTCAGACATTCGAGCTATAGTCTCTCTCATTTCAATCTGTTCAACTTGGCATCATTTTATCAAGAGTTTTGATATTTGATTTTCATTCTGTCTTCTAAGTTTTTTCGTATAATCCTCTTCCACACTGATAACTTCATAATGAATATCTGTGGAAGATCTTTTTAATCTCTTTATGTACATTTCTTTTTCTTTATTCTCAGCTTTCATTTTATTCAATTCTTTATGAATGTAGTTCACTTTTTCTTCCGAATCTGTTTCTATTCTTATGATTTGAAAATCTCTATCAGCCACATCTCTCTTTAGATTTTTTATTTGTGTCTCCATTTTGTTGAGTATCTCTTCCTCTTTTTTTTTTTCTTCTGGCACTCTTCGGACCACAATATATTTGAACCTTCAATGGTAACATACCTTTTACGGTCAACACAGCTAGCATGGAATATGCCGAAGCACTGTACACAACAAACATTTTGACACTCTTTGGTTTCACAGCATTCGAAGCAAGTCGACATTTCATTTCCACTTGGACTTATCCTCAAAAATATTCAAATAGATACGCCACTGGAATATCCTTCGTCACTTTTATCAGCAATTAAATCCTTTACTTTTGTCAGAATAGCTTTTTGTGGAGGGTACCAAATAACATTCGTTATTTCTCGTCCTAAATTGAAAACTTTAGTAATTTATAAGAATCCTATGCTGAACAGTCCACTTATCTGAATCAGCTGCAATAATGATGATGAATCAATTATTGACAAATGTTAACCAACATTCTATATTCATCTTATTAAGCAATGTTTTAACAATGATAATATCCATCACGGTTCTCCTAACCGATAAGATTATAACCCTGTGACTCTCAACCACTCTTATCCAGATTTCAACTTGAACTCATTTCCCTCTTCCCAACCGCATTTTCACACTCAGAACGATACTTCTTTGGGTTAGTTGCCATTATTTCCACATCAGAAGGGCACTGAAATGGAAAAACTGGACAGAACTCTATACTCTCGCCACTCTGAGTCGGTCATTTGACCGAAATTTGGAGAGATTACGGGACTATCGAGACCAACAATGGCGGAACAATGTTCAGATATGCGAATTATGCAAACTTGTATGCCGGACTCAGACTTGGAAAGCCATAACAGTGGATGATTTCATTATTAGTTCTAAAGACGATATAGAATAGTAGAATGCAACGGTTCGTGGAAATTTATGCCGTTATAAGCTCAAACTTGATCTTTACAATTATGGAAGATGTAGTGTGGACCTCGTCATGCAGTTTCTATGTTTCCATCTGTTCGAGGAAGACTATTCTCACTGCGAAATAATATGCGATGAAAATTTTGTATGTAGTATATTAGATCATATATGCTCACGCTAGATACGGTATCCAGGTTATTTGTTTGAAGGGGGGGTTTGAAGTACTAAGCAATTGATTGTTTTAATTTTTGACCATACATATATGTGTTACACCATGTGAGATCATAGTTCTTTCTACGGCAGACGCCTCTAATACCAAACAAATACTACATGATTCTGGATCTAGCATAAGCATTTATGATCTAAGGGTACATTCTTTGCAAACGCTGCTGGCATGACAATCATCCTATCTTATTATCATCAAGATTTGGATCAGGAAGGGCATTGAGGGGTTCAATTATGAAGAAATGACCCGGCGTGAGATCATGAAGATCATGAGAATCCAAACTTAACGGGCAGAATGGCAGAGAATTTGAGACCCTTATAGAGTTTCTCTGATGTGAAAATCGGATTTCCAACCACCCTATTTAAATGAGATTCGATGGATTTGAACCCGGACTTCCATCAGAGTTCACCGAGATTAGGACCATGAAAAAATTTCTCTTCAGCAACGAAATGAAATGCATGGATATATATATTCCGAAGAAGTTATGAAGTTGGTTTCTGAATCACTTTTAGTTGCCATACAACGAAGATGCATAAATAAGATTCACACTTTTCGGAGTGAAGAATGGAAAGGCATAGCCAGGCATATGACGTTATGAAAAAAGAGTTTCAATTTTGACACCCGTGAAGTGGGTATTCGAATTTGACATGAGTGAATCGATGAAAGTGAGTTAGAAGGCAATGGGAATTGAACGAGACGTCCGCCCACCTTGAGAACTTCCTGTATGTCTTAATAAGAGGTTGATTCATCTAAAATGTTTTGGTACAGATTTTCAAATTTTCAGAAGAGACATTTTTTCCGAGAAAAGTTGGCTTCGAGTAAACTTCATTATTACGTTTATGGCTTGTTCAAACACCAAGCAAAATTCAACTAGGCTGAGAGCCTTCCATTGCAGTCCCATGATTTTCATTGTTGACCCACTTTCCAAATCTAAGGAGAGTTCCACAACAAGTTAATACATTATGTCAGATTCGAGCATTTCAGAAGCTAGGGAATATTTGAGTTTATTTTCATTTGCTATTTCATGCAGCACTCTTAGGGCTTGAAAGGGTGAACAACTTACTGATGCAAAACTCACAGTGATGAAGTTAAAAATATTGTACTGGTTTGTTTTCCTATAAATGCCATAAAATAATCTGATAATATTGATGTTCTCCAGATATGAAGATTGGCCTGTACATTTTTTGTTTAATGTCTGCCGTGAAAGTAACCGCATTTTTACGAAATCGCAAAAGAAGTGATATGATGTCGTACTTCAACTAAGGACCAGTTAAAAGAGTATAATTTAACGAAACATTATTTGAGAATTTGCACAAAGCATCATATTACTCATATTCTGGTAATTCTACATTCAGATCATCTTACTACACATATTTTACTTTTCGGGATACGTTCCTTGTGGTGAGAATCTGAGTAATCCTGCATGAAAGTTTCATTTTGTTCGCATAATTCAGGAATATTCAACAATCGTCGTTCAACTGTGATAAATCTTCTCCCATGACTCGGCATCCTTCAGAAATAGGGTTCGAAATACGAAAATGAAGAATTAACTTGAAACGTCCTGTTCCTGTCAGAGTAAAAGTTTTTTAAAAAATGTTCCTCCATCATGGTATCTTCAGGAGACCTCGTGAAAGTAGTAGGTATTTGTTCTATTATAGCTGTCATACCTGTTCTACCAGGTTTTCAAACAAAAATTCAGAAACTTGTGATGTGCGTGATTATAAATATTTTGAGTTAGAAAGTTTTTTCCATAATAACCCAACTGAATATGGCATCTATCACAATCAGTTCATTATGGATGCAGTATAAGATGTACTTTCCTTCAGCAGAAAATCGAAAATGTCAGCCCCCAGTAAAATGTGTCAATATTGCCATTTCATTGGTGAGTGCCATAGTCAGATTCGGGAATGGAATAATGTCGAAAAATTAATGCATTGATATTGATTTTTTCCAAGATTATAAATATTTTCAGTTGATATAAATTGTATATCATAGACTTCATTCGTGTAGAATGAGGTACAAAATAACAATAATGAATATAATAAATTTCAAATAATCAATTCGATTTTTATTTCTCTGATTTTATCCGTCTGAATATTTACCGCTTAAAATTTTTATTCATCTCGCCTATTAACGGGATCTGTATCCTCCGATACAGGGTGGGCCAAATTGGACACTTTTAAAGGGAAAGTCCTGTTTCTATAAACTAGGTAGATGAAAACTGATGGCTGTGTCTGAGGGTCAATTTTTATGACAAACTCAATGGTGAAAACCGCATATCGATATCTATCACCGTTTCTGAGTTACAGCATGTTTTTCGAAAATGTGCATTATAGAAAATTTGCTGTAACTTTTTTCCTGTCAAAATTTAGTTTTTTTATGAAAACATTCCCGAAGCACTTTTTATCATGGAATTCAATGGTTCGAGTCATTTATTTTTTCAAATCATATATCAATAGTTATTGATTAAAACATATTTTTTTCAAATGGGACAACCTGTATATTCCAGCATATTTCAATATAACATAAAATTTACATTCCAAGAATGTAGCACACTTGATGTTCTGCTAAAGTCACCTTTGAAATGCACAGCTTTTAGGTTTTTTCATGTAGACATTGAAACACAAGTAGGCGGACGACGCAGCGATAAAACAGAATGCAGATGTCGAAAAATCTGTCAAAATCAGTAATTAAAACTCATAGTTTCAATAAAAGTAACAAAAATGTAGACTCTGATAATTATTGAAAAAAATAGATTATCATATCCTATTTTTCATAATTATAATACTTTATCTAAAATGTGTTTGAGAAAAATGAAAAAAACTACGAATTGAGAAGCGCCTTTACTGATTAAATCACAATTTTTGAGGAAATTGTTAGAGAAATATGAAAAAAATCCACGTATTGAGGAGCGCCTTTACTGCTTGAATGAAAAATTTCTAATTAAAAAGTAAAACGCTCCTCAATTCGTGTTTTTTTCATTATTCCCAAATTTGCGATGTATGAGAATTATGAAAAATGGAATATAATAATCTGTTTCTCAATAATTGATATCGTCTACATTTTTGTTAGTTTTATTCAAACTATGAGTTTTAATTACTGATTTTGACAGATTTTTTGACATTTGAAAGCTAGCAGTGAACATTTGCATTATGTTTTATCGCCGCGTCGTCCAAAGCCTACTTGTGTTTCAAAGTCTACATGAAAAAACCTAAAAGCTGTGCATTTCAAAAGTGACTCTATATAGCAAAACATCAAGTGTGTTACATTTTTGGATTGGAAATTTTAAGTTCTATCGAATTATTCAGGAATATACAGGTTGTCCCATTCATTAGTAAGTATTGATATATGATTTGAAAAAATAATTGACTGGAACCATTGAATTCTACGTTGAAAAGTGCTTCGGAAATGTTCTCATTAAAAAAATAATTTTTGAGGAAAAAAGTTACAGCAACTTTTCGAAAATGCACATTTTCGAAAAACATGCTGTAACTCAGAAACGGTGATATATATCGATATGCGGTTTTCTCCATCAAGTTTGTCATAAAAATTGACCTTCAGACACAGCCTTCAGTATATCCCGGCTAGAAATAGGACTTTCCCTTCAAAAGTGTCCAATTTGGCCCACCCTGTACAAAGTGGGATAGTGGCGTCGGATCTTGCTTTCAAATAATGTAATGCATTGCATATGAGATTATGAGCGGCCAGTTTATGTATTTTCTTGGTCTGAGGTTAAAGCCTGGTTAATGCTTATACGAATTTCGCAAAATTCATGCGAATCGGAAAATTGCAAATATCACATTGAAATTACTACTTTACAAAACTATCGATTTGAGCATTCCGTGGTATCATGATATCATGATGATATAAAAAATTCCGCAAAAAAAAGTCAACTTCATTGCGATATTTATTTTCAGCGGCCATTTTATTCGCATAAATCTTCCAATATTCTTGTAAGCATAAACCAGGCTAAAGACTGAAATTGATCACTATCCAACTGTCTATTGACGAATAGTGGGGGTTTCAAGTGAACGATAATTACCTAAAATCATCGACTGAATAATGTGGAGGTGTACGAATTCGAACTGAAGTAGCAGGAATGTGCCCGCCGAAATAATTTGGGGGATATAAGCAATAAATTTCCGCGATTTAATATTCAGTTCAGTTCTTTCCGAGGTTCTTTCAAAAATCGACTCATTCACTCATTCATTTCACTCATACTGGCATCGAAACTAATCATTTGCCACAGAAACTTTTTGTATGTATATATTCATGTATGGACAGAACACGCTACACCCAGTCGCCTCGCCTTTTTTGTTATTTCTGACGGGCCTGGGAATCGAACCCAAGACCGTGATGGACTTCCATTATAATCATCGCGCTTTGCGCTCATCGCCACCACGGCGACTTCAAAAATCGAGGATGACAAAATCGATTTATAAAGGCTCACCTGGTTTCTCTGGATATTTTGTAGACTGGATTTGCGTAGTAAATGTATATGCGGAGGGTCGTCCTCTTTTCTGCTCAGATATCCAGACTCACTGCGTTTTTTTACGACAAAAGTAACCCATTTATAGTTCACCGGAAAACACATTTTGCAATTGCCTATCGTCAACTGAAAAATAAATTATCATTACTAGAGAACTCAACAATCATATTATCCACATTATTCTATCTTCATATTTCTACAGGTTTTTTGTTATCAAAGAATAGTCCAAACTAATGAAGACATCATCTCTAATTTGATACAATGAACTGTTCAATGAAAATCATTATTATTCATACCAAAATCATCGAAGAATATATGTGAGTAGTATAGTTTTTTCCAAAAATATTATTTCAACGGCCGTATTTCCTGATTCTGTATACATACTTCATTTATCAGTGAGACAGAATCATAACAATACGCGTACATCAAAACGTGACATAACTGAAAATATAATAACACAATACGAACACTCATTCGCATGGTTGATGATTCACAATACATAAAACCACGGATTCCTGAGCACGACATAGATTACTTCCACAAAAATGTAATTAAGTATCGCAGTTTAAAGTGCTATTCGAGCGGATATGAAAGCATAAACGTAAAGGGGCAGAAAATTGCAAAAATACAGCTGTGGTGAGACGAAATTATTGGTGCTTCAGTGAAATTTGTTTTCCAATTTGAAGATCTGATAGTTCAATAGCATAATCTGAGAATTTTTCAGCATCGAAGAAATTCAATTGAAGACATTAAGAATTATTGAGAACTAGAAATAAATAGAATTGTGTTATTCAGTACATTCGAAAAACCGTACTGTTAGCGACAGTATTCTAAGAACACCCCGTATTGAGATGGAAACCTGTAACGAGGTGATGAATCACCTGAGTCATTGTTTGAATGAGGCGTCATCATCACGTAAGAAGAAGCGAGTCACTTCGGTGCGAAGATAGGAACAGTTAAGGTTGAGGGAGTGCCGGCAAATGTATTGCTTTTTGGCACAATCGTGTGAATTGTGTTGTAAGTTGAATTATCAAACTAGTGAACTGATATCAGAAGTACGATTCATCCACCATCTACGTCCATACGCCATCGATATAATATGGAAGATTTGTTCGTCAAGGTTTGAAAAACTTTCGAATCCAAGCGATAAGGATATTGCTGTGAATTTGCTGTAGCAAATACAAAAAATGAATGAATGGTTAGATCTACAAGTAGTGGTGAGAGTGGAAAAATACTTTAATAATGAGACCGGTTTTCCGGAAGCATTTCTTTGTGATAATTTATTGTTTCTTTGTTATGTGAAGTTGCAAATATCAATCGTTCCGGTTGTAATATATTTTTTATATATTCATCAGAAATTGCCAAAGCTGAAAAATTTAGTGTTGAAATTATTAGTGTGTACGATATTCAATTGAATTGATTATTTTTCAGATATTGGAACATGAAGTACGTGAATCTTCGATGATGAATGATTTTTTACACAGTTAACGTATGTGAGTACGATTGCAATGCCTGTGATTTCAGAGGCGTATGGTTCACAGCATTATGATAAATCAGGACGACATATCTGTTCAAGCGAGTACACATGGAGCAAGCTTTCACGCCAAGTAACGCGCTGATTTTTTTAGATAAAACCATATTTTGGTCCTCAAGGTCTCATGATACGTATGTAACAAAAAAGTGATGCCGAGATGGGGCAAATTAATTTCCTTCGAAACTTGATCCCAATCAAGGTGTTAAAAAACAATGGTCTCTTATGTCATCAAACTTAAGTGCTCAGTGGTACTGAAGTAATTTGATATTTTGTACCTACACATACCTACCTAGTAGAGTAGGTTTGTTCCGTTCATTTCATAACGAATAATGTCCCATCGGCACTGATGAAAATGTGGTCTGCTCATTCCAGAAACATTATTAGTTTCTTCATTTGCGAGCAAACTTATAGATTGTCTAGGCCCACTGCCAGTTTCGAACTGTCATGAACACGATTTTGTGATTATTGAATCATTTCCCAAATGTTGCTGCTTGCTGCCACTTGAAGCTCAGAGGTGTTCGGAAGAAAAGCAACGTATGCAATGCCCATATCGTTTCACTGTTTAGTGCTCCTGAATCAATCATGATAATCATGCAGGCTTGAGTTTCAGATTGGAGGAATGCTCAGTTTGCGAGTTTTGAGATGCCTGGCGCATTGAATATCATTCTATAGCTACTGGTATCCACAGAGTTTTCGATCAAGCAGAACGCAGTATGTGTACTGGGATGAATTTGATTCGCTTTGAAACGCAATTCAAGGCAGAATGGCCGAGCTTGTTATGGAAAGTTCAACTTGTATTAATCACCACTTTTCAGAATTCAATAAATAAATAATGTAACCGTCCATAATTCGAAGATTGATCGAAAATCTATTGTATTGAATGAAATCATTGTCATCAACTCCGAGAATAAGTACGAACTGAAGCGAGTTGGCAAGAACAAGATTATCAATGACGCCAAGGAGCAGCTAAGGCCCTGGTCCATGGTTTGTTGATACAAGTGATTTATTGAAAGATATTGATGAAGGTAACATTCAAGAACATTTCGGTGTTAGTTTGTATCATTCATGAACCCATGTTGAGTGAGAAAAGTGCCGAGCATTAGAGTAATGTAAGTCTCGGCATTTAATAGATTGCCGAGCAGTTAGACCGGGTGGCTAATGCTGTCTGAATGCAATTGATAGATTGCCGAGCAGTGAGACTCGGGTGGCATTAACTGTCTAAAAGCACTATGTGTTGTAATCATGTTCCGTAGCGACTTGATTGGTGAATTGTTGCAATCATGTTCCGTTAGCGACTTGATTGGTGATTTGTTGCGATTATGCTCCGTTAGTGACTTGATTGGCGATTTGTTTCCATAATCAGTTGATTCCTCAATAGTTTAGATGACGAAGGCGATGTATATTCAGATGCTGACTAACGCAGTAGCCAGGAAATTCGTATACCCGAATCATCGATAGAGCACTTCTTGGCGGCGATGAAACCAAGTGCTCCGAGACCGTAGCACCCGTCAGTCTGGCAGTGTTAGCGACAGTTTTCTAAGAATTCTATCTATTGAGATGGAAATCTGTAACCAGATGATGAATCATTGTTTGAATGAGGCGTCATCATCACGTAAGAAGAAGCGAGTCACTTCGGTGCGAAGATAGGAACAGTTAACGTTGAGAGAGTGCCGGCAAGTGTAATGCTTTTTGGTACAATCGTGTGAATTGTGTTCTTAGTTGAATTATCAAACTAGTAAACTAATTTCTTGATGTCTACGTTTCATTCAATGGTTTCCTGAAGTCACGAGATATTTGAAAAATTAATCATATTGAACGAAACTTTACATTATAGTTTCACCAATACATATAATTGAAGTGAATGAAGTTATTTTCAACAATTATGTTGAAATAAAATGGAAAGGAAGACACCGATAAAAAAAACTTTTCATCCTAATGCCACACGAAAGATTGAATTATATCCACTCGTTGTTCATGCATTGTGTGCGCTCGCACTGGTTTTCAGTAATAAATACTCAATTGAATCGTATTTAGTTCGAAATTGTATCAGCACTGACAAGACAGATGTTTTAGTTTTTTACTGACATCAAATTCCTCCCTCAAACTGACAAACATAATACAGAATGATGAAAATAAATACAAATCAACTCATATACACCTTCCGCAGGAACATGCATGAATGCGAATGTTTCTTTCTTCGAACATGCGATCATACTGATAATAAAATAGACACGCCTGACAACCTGTAGACCAGTTTCGGGCTTATTGACCCTCATCATTACAGGGTAGTCAACAAGTAGAGACTCAGAGATTGCCACCCTAGGCGATGTCTGAATCGAATAAATTGTTTCTATGAAGATTAGGATCCTTCAACAATTGTTAAAATCTATTTTGGGTTCGTTCTTATTCTGCAATTGTGCATGAATATCCATTGAATCATCTTTTTCATGAACTTTTATAAATAATACATGTAACAATTACTGTCCACAACAGCTGTTAGTGTATTATCAACACTGTTGAATCATACTGAATATCTGTTCACCGCAGCTCAGTGTGATTGGCAGTAAAATAGTTCAGGAAAAAAAAATTAAAATTATGCAGAAGAGTCTAGAATAAATCCAAGCAAACTTTAGAGTCAATCAAATATGGTACAAAAAATCAGTTCATCTACTGCTGAAGCAGAATCTTACAAAAAATATATTGCGTCAATCTTTCTTTCATCATTGATAGAAAAAACAAGAGAGATTTTGCTGAAACGAACCTCACTACCAAAAATTTTTTACTTTGAAGGAGAAAATGAAACTACTGAAATTCAAACAGTTATTCGGAAAAGAAATAATGATTAAAAATGTTTCAATATATTTCATACATTCCTGGTAAACAAAAACTATGTAGGTTTTCTCTTCTTTTTAGTGAATATGGGAGTAAAGTATTTATGAATTCTTTATTTGTGTAATTTTTCTATGCCCGTTCTCTAGTTCAAACTTTTTTATTTTGGGTTATCGGAAGAAAATTGTGTGTCGTTTCGATTTAGCAGACATTTTTTTGTGGCTACTTGCCAATCGTTTTCACTACCTCTCATCTCGGTGGTAACTATTCAATTGGTTTCATTTGATAACAAATGTATGGTTCTATGAAAGTTCTAGGTATGGAAAGATGTACATTGAAATGATGAATGTATACACAATCTACCATCCCTATAACAACTCCGGTTACTACATAATATATAAAAAAAATAATAATAATTGAATGGATACGATCAAATAATAATTGTTTTTATTTCTATTTGGTAACAAAATCAGTTTTGAGAATGTTTATTGTTTAAAAAATCATGTTCAATGAGGTCAAAATTCAAAATTGTAAATACTATAAATTTTCTGATTGTTGATAACTCAATATAACTGCTGTGAGTAGTATCACCCTCATATTCTATATCTCAATTTTTGAATATCTTCATCACATGGTCGACTATGATCGATTTCATCAAAACTTATCAAAAATAATCAAGTTAAGGTATTCTTCTATGCTACTTGGGTTCTGTTCAAATATAGAGTATAGCAATAACTTCTTTTTATGGAAATCATGAACTATCATCTGACTATTAGGATATCTGGTATGAATAATGAATCCCATATTCAATGTCTTCGCCTGTACCGTACCGTCATAACTGCAGTATATCTAGTCAACACTTATGCAACGGTCAAGGGTAGACTTTATTAATGATAATATATTCGTATACACTACAGTGCGTAACTCAATATATTCGAGGCCCGGGATTCCGAGACTTCGTGCAAAGTTTATCAGTTTCCTGGGAGCTAGGTTCCTGATATCGGAGGGCTCTAAAGTAAAAAGGGTCCTTCCAGGAACTTGAGCCTCTTGCAGAAGATTCGCAAATCAAATGTTCTGCAGTTTCAGCGAAGTTCTCGCAGTAGAGGCAACTATGTTTTACTCATCTTTTTGAGGTGATACCTGAGAGGGCAGTGTCAAGTGAGGAGCAGTTTCAAGTCTCTCTTGTCCAACTCGAGAAGCTGTTTAGCTTTCCTTGGCGAGAGGCTCACTACCGTTTTCGCTTGCCTTTGTCCTGGCACTTTATTCCAGTGAGATTTCATTTCATACGCTTCCCAACGTCATACCTCTTCTCTCACGTGGGCCTTTGAGAGATGTGTATTTGCCCCTTCTTTGTCAAGGCAGTCTGCTCCTCGTTGCCTTCAACTCCCTTATGCCTTGCCAGTTGTCTCAGGGATTGTTAACTGTCCCAAGTCAGCTTTGACTCAGAAGGGTATGACTTCAGAGTTTGCAGTGCTGCTTGGCTATTTGACAATATATATTTTTGCCCCTCGAGTGTCCTTTTCGAGGCACTACTGGACACAAATCTCTATAGCAAGTACTTCTGCTTGATAGATGATAAGCGTGTTACCAATGAGATTTGAGAGCCTGAAATTTGGTCCTGTTACATCCACTTCAGCCCTTTCATTCATCTTGGATCCATCAGTATAATACCATACTGATGCATCCCTTCCCAGTTGAAATCCGTTCTCTAGGTATTGCATACGTTGCTCTACTTCCGAACACCTCTGAGCCTCAAATGGCATCAAGTATCAATATTTGGAAAATATGTCAATAATTACATATAAGTGTTCATAACAGTTTGAAACAGGCAGTGGGCCGAGACAATCTATAAGTTTGCCCACAAATGAGGTTACCAAAAATCGCTTGGATTTGAAAGTTTCTCAAATCTCGACTAACAAATCTTCCATATTATTATATATCAATGGCATGAGGACGTGAATAAATCGCACTTCTGATATAAGTTCACTAGTTTGATAATGCGACTTAGAATATGAATCACATAATTTTATCATAAAGCTATACATTTGCCGACACTCTCTCCAAAACAACGCGGTGCTGCTTTTTTTCATATAATTATATCATGTAGAGTAAATCATCTGTTCGGAAAGTTTGCTGGCGCACACATTATGGAAACCAGTCTATAGTTTTCTACGTTTCTTGGGTTCTACCATCAGCTTTGAAAATTGGAGTCACAAGAGCAGATTTTCATTTCATTGGAAATATGGCACACGATACAATGAGATTGCACTACATGCTTTCAAAATAGATATGGCGACCTAATTTCCATCCCAGCTGACTCCTTTTGTCTCAACTTTTGTATTGCATTATCATAATCTCCCTCATCTATTATCAAACTCTCGATGCAAAACTTCGTATCAGAATTCAAATTATTAGTGTATGTAGCTCTAGAGGTAGTGAATACAAATAAAAAACCTTGCGAATGTATCTGCATTATCATTTTCAATCGATAACTTTGATATCAAAGACGAACATATCAGTTTCGTTACTTTTTCTTTGTTTCACATGTGTGATTACTTTTTTCTTTTCTAAACAACATTTTGATTCTTTTCTAACTTCCTCAGATTTTTCTTCATTGAAATCATTAAAACCTCTCAACCTTCTGTACCTATTTTTTCTTTCATGAGGTATTTAATTGCTCTTGTAAAATGGTAGAAATTCATTACAGCCTTCATATTCGACATATTTTAGAACATGGTTTTCAACTATATCATTAAATATCTCGTGAAATTCATCAACCGCATTATTCACATCTACTTTTCCAGTTGCAATGCCTAACTAAATAATAACTCAGGCTCATACAATCCGCTTCTTTAAGTTTTGACAATAATTTACTGACTTAACTTTTTGATCATTAAAATCATCATACTTTTCATCAATGATAACGATTATTATTTTATACACTAAACGTACCAGACTGGGCTCCAATTAATTTATCAAAATTGTATGTTATATTTGTATTTAGTACCATGTCCATGCCCAATATGGTTCCACTGATGAACTTTGAATTCTTAACCATCTGCATGAAAGCTCATGTTCGAAAAATCCACGTTGTTGATTCGTCTATTTCCACCAGATTTACTCGGAATAATGAAATGAAAACTCTTCCTAAATTATGCTCGTGTTGTTGCAGGACGGCGTATCTTTGGAAGGCGGCATCGTAACTGTCAGTGCGGACGGAAATGCCACCACTAGCAGATTGTCCTTCACGCCAACTTCTGCTGACGATGGCCTCATACTAACTTGCAAAGCGTTCAACCAGCGGATTCCGTTTAGGTAGGTGAAGTCATTCACTGAGCAGTGATTTGCCTTACAGGGTGTTTCATTATATGTGAGAAACACTTCTAGGGGTGAGAGAGATAACTTTTGCTTTTTTGAGATATTCAGCTCAAATTCGGAATACAAAGTATGGCGGAGATCTTTTGAGGTACAATTATTTATTGAGGAAAATATCATGGTCACATGAAAGTAATACACTAGAAAAAGGTTCAGTCCAGAGTATCATCTAATGAATAGTCGAGTACAAGCGTTGTACAAGCATGCCGCATTGTACAATAAGTGAGATGACAAAACAGTAATTGCATCTTATAAAACGAATTACTGGTATTATACACGTTCGTACACATGATATTTCTGAAAATTAGTAACACGTGACCGTAAGTCCTGCTCATTTGTCTCAAAATATCCATGAGACGCTTGATTAACTCACCTCCTCAAGTTATTATCAGTGCATATGATTCGTTAGCTTTTCACGGTTGATAAATTGATAATTCAACTCAGCTCATTCTAGTGATATTCTTATAGACTTTCAGATATACTAGAGATATTCATTATCCTTTGTGAAAAACAAATCACGCCGAGAATAAGCATACAAAAATGTACATCCACGCTGTTTCAATAACCTCAAGGCCAGGACCAGGCGACAAAAACGCAGGGACCAGAACGCGGTAATGTGTTGCATTGATTGCTATGTGAACGGCCCAGATTGCGCCACACGACAACAACTGATTTTGAGTCGCTGCGCTGCGCATGGCCCTGGTCTAAGACCATCAAAATATTGCGCGAATACTTAATACTCGTTGAATGATCCAGCCATTCAGAGACCTGATTTTGTTGGTGTTATTTTCCAGTGAGCAAACACGAACATGGATGATGCGGGTTTTCTACCCCCCAAAAGTGACGCTGACCCTGGGGCATGGTCTGAATGCGAATGACATCAAAGAAGGCGCTGACGTCTACTTCGAATGCCATCTGGTAGCCAATCCTCGGGTGAGTTTCCTTCCATTATCCTCAAATTCTGTGAACAATAGAAGTGGATTCGCAAAATTGTAGATTCGTCGAAAAACGACATTCAGTCACCTTTTCTAGTACTTGAAACGAAATATCTAGCATAAAAGTGCATAAAATATTAATGGAAATTATGAGATCATAGCATATCATATCCTCACAATAATTGCTCCTCATAGGTTTCCTTAATGGTATAGTCCTTCTCAAGAAGCATGAATTCAACTTCAATCTGGAAAAAATATAATGGTTCATTAGTTTTCGCTAAAGAATAAATGTTCGTATATTTTCTTCCTCTTATAAATTACTGAGTGTTTTGTCAGAGAAGACTTGAATATTGGAAGCGGAATGTTCTTATTGCGCCCTGTGGTATAAATAGGTTCACTGATCATACATTGACTTCAGGATAAGATACATATTCTCCAGAAAACATAAACTTGTTGATATCAATATTCGGTGCCTACTGAATGAGGATTTGCAATGTCCCCTGAAATGCATTGCACATGTTACTTATTCAAGTTTTTTTTTCAAATATAGACAGAATTGAAGAGCAGCTGACTAGACTGATGAATTGACTTCATGGATAAGACATATATTCTCAAGAATGAATGAACTTGCTAATGACAGTGCCTACTGAATGAGGGTTTTTCTGTAATGTATTGCACATGTTACTTATCTAACTTTTTTGAAGAATAAAGACAAGATTAAAGAGCAGCTGACTATAAAATCTTTGAAAGCATATTCCATACTTAAGTTGAATTATATTCGAGAAGAATAAGTCGTTTTTGCTATCTCAGAGAGAGGTCATCTAGCTACAGTTCTTATGCTCTTATAACCTCAATTCATTGTCAATGTGAAGTACCAAGAACTTGCATGATGATTTATTCAGAATAAAATGTGTTTCAAAATACATTTCTCTACTAAGCCTGAGTCGTGGTATTCCAAGATTTGTCGAAATTTCAGTATATCATCATATCATCATACACCAACCAGACCTATTGGATATAACTCCAATACAAGCTTCACTAACCGATATGGAAAACGAGGCATTAAATAATTAATTTGAGGAATTCAGAGCTGTGCCGAGCACTGACAAGAAAAGCCTTCGAGCACTAAGCACTGAGCACTCTCAAAAAGTGCTCCGGAATCTCGAGCACTAAGCACTTTTAATGACAAAATGCTCGCGATTACTGAGCACTCTCAAAAAGTATTTCGACATCGCGAGCACTAAGCACTTTTGAAAAGGATGATTCTGTTAAGTTATGAACTTGAATCACTTCCTGACATGGTTTTTGTATTTTTGTACATTAATCTCGTCAAATTCAATCCAAAACATCAACAAATCAGCATATTATGTTGAACGTTCATCGCAATGTTTCGCCTATGATTCATTATTTATAAGTAAGTGTTGCGTGAAATAAACTGATGTAGTGGATTCGAAATGAATACGATTCGCATCTCACAATCAAATGGTACTCCAGTACTCCACTTCAAAATATAAACTTTATTCAACAAAGTGAAAACGGAAATCGTTGAAAACTCATTTGACATACAGTAATATAGTGAAGGTTTGTACAAATTCATTCAAAATGTATCTGGAGTTTCAGGCAATATTTAAATAATACCTGAATTCATTTTTTTCTGGTCATCCTAAATAAATGAAATAACTGTAAAAACCTAACCCAAAAGGGGCCGAACGTTTTCTCAATAAACACCAACATTTCGAGTGATTTTGCTTGAACCATACGTTATTAAACACGAAATATATATCACATCAGTGATATCATTTAATGTTAACAAAACTATATCTTCATCATCAGTCGAATGAAGTTGAAGGTTATGGCCTTGCTACAAATCGTTATTAGCCTTTAACAAGACCAGTGCTCGGTAGCAGTTATCGGGATTACTAAGCACTAAGCCTTTTCGTAAAATACTCGAAGCACTAAGCACCCAGCACTGGTTCAAGAAAGTGCTCGGGAGCACAGTGCTTACGAGCACAAAAGTGCTTCAATAAGCACTAAGCACAATGCTTTGGGACAGCTCTGAAGGAATTCTAACCCAAGTCATCAGTATAGCTATGGATATGTGCTCCAAAACCATCTCCGAAGTGAAGTACGGCTACAACACATGTGAAAAACCCATGCCGTGAAAAACCCGTGGTGAAAAATCCTGCTATATATCGATCAACTGAATCTAGCTGGTTTCGGAATGTATGGTCAAAATTATACAAGCTTTGGAGAAGAAAATGAGAATTTTGATCGAGTGTTTTGTTCCGCGAATCTCGAGTTGACAATAGAAGTATTAATCATGAATATCTGAAGTGAAGAGAGATCGCACATTTGTTCTAATGCGATGTTCAATGAGTTCGTTGGTGCTGCATCACCATCAACCAGACAAACGGTAGGTACGTGACAGTCTGGTCTGGCTGCTTGAAATTGAACGTGATGAAATAATATACATAAACATCATGGTATAGAAGATTAGCGCCAGTTGTCTGGGACAGTTCAACAGAGCAAGCACCCAGCTGCGTCTTGAGATCAACAATCTCAGAAGACAATAACGGACGTATTCATTGAAATAACCGAAAGCCGAAGTCAAATCTTCAGAGAAAATGCATGAGTGGCTCAAGCAAAACGGGAAAAAAGAAAATGTATCCACAGACGAAGGGAAGGCAGGAGCTTATGCAGACTATCAATGCGTCGAAATCAACATACCTGACACATATGATATACGCAACACATACGCAGAACGATAATATTCAATAAACAAAGAAAGAATAATGGATTCTTGCACGCCAGCTGAAATAAATGAAAATTGAAAATCTAGTCACCAAAAAAGCACCAGGAATCGGTTAAATTTCCAACAGAGTTCCCAAGGCCTTGCCTGAGAAAGGCTCGGCAGCTGTTACTAAAATGATGAATTCCATAGGTTGGCTAGATATTTTCAATGTTCTGGACATAAACTACACAAAAATAAAGATACCTGAACCCAATATGAGATAGATTGATTACTGAGTTCGAAAATCACAACTTGATCTCCGAATGAACACACCAGATTTATCAATATCCTGTTCCTGGATAAAGGCATTCGAACGTGTCTGATTCAATGGGCTTTCAGTCAAATTGTATGACTGACAGTACTCTGCACCAATAGTATTATTTGCTAAGAAGCGGTGCTATCACCGAACCTATCATCCATAATAAACTGCTGAAATACCAGCAAACGATCAGGAACGTTTGGCACTATAATACGCAGGTGATACTGCGATAGTTGCACGTGAACCCAGACCTGAATATGTGACTCGCTACTTACAATAACGAACAGAAGAAATTGAAAAATTGCTTTCTAAGTGAAATTTATAAATGAATACATACGAAAAGCCGTCACTTGTGAAAAGTTAGAAAATAAGAAGACTCAGTGCCGGTTTCTTAAAAGCCCGTCAAGCCTTATGTTAACTTAACGTGGTATTAACTCTGCTAATGCACGAGCTAAGGCATGGGTTACCGTGGTGATAAACAAATCAAATATTCAATCATCTGTTAAATCCATATGCAACCGGCCCTCAACCGTCATAACGAATATCTGAGATGTGTGAAAGAGCAGAAAATACCTACTGTCCTAGCTAATGCAATACAGACCCTGATATCTCCACCAGAAGCATTTCAATGCAAGCTGCGCTTTTAGAGTCACTCAAAAATAGCGACACTATGCAGCGAAAGAGAAAAACACTTCAGAAACAAGGCTTTCACGTCATGAGACATGGAAGTGGCTGATAGGACAACTAATCAATATAATACAAATGAATTGCATGAACGCACAGCATCGAGTGGAGATCTACGATCTGAACTCTACTATGGTCTCTACTCGGTGACCACCCTGCACTGATGAGGGCCAATATACCCGAAACCAGTTTGCAGGTGGTTAGGCGTGCCTGTCTCATTATGAGAGTTGTCTAGTTCAAGGAAGTATAAACATTTGCATAGTGTCTTCACTCAGCTTGGTAAATCGATGCATAAACTGCTAGTAGATATAATTCGATGTTCTGCGTGGCATTAGCCAGGAGAGTAGATTTATTTTGCTCGTTGCCTACCTCTCTTGAACATCCCAGATGTTTTCTGGTGAACTGTGATGACTGTTTTTTACTTTTATGTAATTTAATGCTGGATCAAGTCAAGTGGTACTGGCTACTAAAAATGGGCGAATTTATAATAATAATAATAATAATAATTTTATTATCCCGTTAGACAATCAAAAATTACATTGTATAGGATTAGTCATGGACAAGCTTAAGAATAAAAATAAAAATAGAAGTACAAGGAGAGACGCTTAAAAATAAACATAAAACATATATAATTATACAGTTTACAAACAGTAACACATTTATTGATTTTTTTTATTATTATTATTCGATCATTTCCTGATAGGAGTTGTAGTTTTTCACTAGAAGGTAAGACTTAAGTGCAACTTTGAAGCTGTAGATAGTACTACAGTTTTTCAGTTCAAGGGGGAGCAAATTGAATAATCTGAGCCCTATTACATTGGAGGAATTATAAGTCAGTGCATTTTTTACAATATAACACGTGAAAGTCTGTCTTATACCTAGTATTAATAGAATGCACATTTTCATTTCTCATGAAACGGTTACGGTTATCATAAATAAAAACACATAATTCAAATATATACAGGCACGGTAATGTTAATATTTTAAAATTTTTAAAAATACTTTTACAGCTTTTATTTCTTGAGACTCCTGTTATACATCTTATAATCTTTTTCTGGGCGAGAAAAACATCTTTGCATGAGGAGGAAGCTCCCCAGAAAGTAATACCATACCGAATATGGGATTCGATTTGAGCATGATACAGCATAATCAGCTGTTTCTGGTCTAGAATATGCCGGAGGTTTCTGGGAAGATAATTCATGGAGTTGAGTTTTGATATAATTGTTGCACAATGAATTTTCCAGCTGAGAAATTCATCCAAGTGTACACCTAAAAACTTCACCGTAGAGCATGGAGAAATTTCTTCATCTTCAATTTTCAAGTTGAAACTGACTATTTCTTTTTGTCTAGCATGAAATCTTATTAGATGCGTTTTTTCATTATTTAAATATAGGGAATTTGCCTTGAACCATGTATTCAGATTTCGAAGGATTAAGTTACCTTTGGTTTGTAGATTTTGATCTATTTTATCTGATATAACCATTGATGTATCATCTGCATATAGTGTGAAATGAGCATCAGTAGAGATGGATTCGATATTATTCACATATAACAAAAAAAGTATAGGGCCCAGCACTGAGCCTTGTGGAACACCAACATTAATATCTACAAAATTGGATGTATATAACTTCTTCACTTTGTTGTTAACATTAATGATACTAACATATTGCTTCCGTGTTGATACGAACGTTTTCAGCCAATTCAGTGCATTTCCTTGTATGCCAATACTATAAAGTTTTTCATAAAGATTATCGTGATCAACACAGTCAAATGCTTTACTGAGGTCACAGAAGACCCCGATAGGGCATTCGCCACCGCTTATTGAATTTAAGACGTTCGAATATAAAGAATGAATCGCATCGGTAGTTGACTTTTAATTCTGAAAACCATATTGGTTTTCAGATATGATTTTGTTCTCGTTCAAATAAACGTTTAGTCTGTTCAAATATGCATATTCAAAAATCATAGAGAAAACAGATGGCACTGTGATCGGACGAAAATTTGTCATATTATTCGGATCGCCTTTTTTATATATGGGAATGACTTTACCCGTTTTGATGAGATTCGAAAAATTTCCTGAACAATACGAAACATTTATCAGATATGTTAAAGGTGAGATTATAGAGCCCAATGTTTTCCCCAACAGAAACCCTGGAACTTCATCAAATCCAGATGAGTTAGTATATTTTAGTTTTGTCCATTGTCCATATAGTATATTTTAGTTTTGTCCATTGTCCAGCAATTCATCTTGATTATAGGGTAGCAGTGAGAACTTATTCGAAGAATTTGAAGGAGGATATTTGTCTAGTGGATTGGACAAGTTCGCTGAACTCTGCAATTTTTTTGTTATATTCAATGGAACATTCTTGAAAAAATTATTAAAGCTATTTACAATTGAAGTTGGATCTCCTATCAACTCATCGTTTTCATTCCCTATCGATATGTTATTATGCATCTTCACTTTGTTTGAGAGTTCCGATATGACATGCCATGCTGATTTAGTGGGGTTATCTGAGTTGGTGATTTTATCTTGAAAGTACTTTTTTTTGTGGATTCCACAAGACTGGTATGGATTTTTTTCTGTTGAATATAGAGTGGTTTTATTCCAGCGACAGTTTGGGAAAGGAAATGAAGATTTTTTAGATCTTCACTGGATTGTCGTACTTCATTGTTCACCCATTTGTTAGTTATATCATTTGTTATACATTTTTTCCTTAATGGAAAATTAATATTGAAGTAGTATAAAAATATATCCATGGAGAACTGGAACGCCATATTTACATCAATATTTGCGGAGATATCAGACCAATCTTCATTTAATAGATCACTTGAAAAATTGGCAATTGAAATATCATTGAAATTCCTTTTATAATGAGATTGAGGCCTCAGTTTTGGAGTTGCGATATTGAAGTCCACAAAGATGCTTCTATGGTTTGATATGGTATTGTCAAGTATGCAGGTAATGCTGTCGTTACTCAGATTCGTGAAAACATTGTCTATAATAGTTAAGCTGTTGATTGTAACTCTGGTTGGCCAGCTGACTAAATTATTATCGATTTTAAATGGTGCTAAGATATTCATTAATTTCAGGTAGTCATTATTTGATGTTTTTGCATCGATGTTAAAGTCGCCGCAGATCATAATCTGAACATTTGGTTTGTAACAGTGATTCAGTACATCATCAAGTTTATCTAAGAATATTTGCAGATCCCCTGATGGAGATCTATAGCAATTGAAAATGAGAAGGGGGTTACTTGTCTTAGTTTTATATGTGAGAGCTGATATTTAAAAGTCTTTTTCACAACAGAATTTCTTGATCTCAATACATTTTACGTAGATATTATTTCTAACCCAAATTCCTACACCACCACCTCTGAATGAGGTTCTACAATAGCAATCAATGATACGAAAGTTTTTTATATGAATTTGTTTGATAGATTCAGAAGTTTCCCATAACTCTGTCAGACAAATGAAATTTATATTTTTGAAGGAGTTTATATCCATTAGAATATTATCGATTTTATCAGGTGAGATACTCTGTACATTGAGAAGTAACAGCTGAGGATCAAACACTGTTGTCAAGTTTTGTCTTGCCGTTCCATTCTTTTGAGGTATAAAAAACGACTGATGCATGCATTCTCAGGCCATAAGGTTGGATTCATCGCCGTGTTGGAGTTATGATCATATATTTTCACCTTGAATGAAGCATATAGCTGGGGATGCCGTGATATAAGAGGTTCGCAGATAACTTCGGGAAAATTCGGTGTCAGTAGTGATTCCATACTTTCCTTAGTGGTATCGGGAGCCACTCTGTAGACATGGAGATCTACAAATTCATCGATATACCGATTATTATCGATGATATCAACATCTTAAAAAAATATCGATTTATCGATAATATCGAAAATTATCGATAATTTCGATAATATCGATGAATTCTTATTATACATAATCGCTATTTTCAAATCCCTGATTTCTGAATCCGGTATCAATAGCATCCCCATTTTCACGTATGGATATAAGTAATTATTTGAATTTTTGTATCAACAGCTTGTAAACGATTGAACAAGTAGGTATCAATTTATCAATAACATCAGTAGCAAAAATCATTTAGCAGCTCAAAAATCATCGATAATATCGATAATCCATGTAATATAGTTGATTGCGATATTATCGAAAATATCGATATTATCGAGTATCCGATAATATCGATGGATTCTGATTGTCGACAATCGATATTTTCAAATCACTATGGCTCAACCATAATACACTGGATGTTTCAGTCACAAAGTCAAGGCCGATTTGAACAAATCTGAGCTGAATAGTAGCATATATTTTTGATTGAACACAATGAAAATAATCTAATCTGAGTAAATCAATCCTATGAATAGGATATAATCTCGTACCTTATTCACGGAATGTGGTTTCTCTTCTTTCATTAACGATAATACGTTTCCTCGAAGAGTACAAAAAATATCGATAATCTGCAGAAAAATTAGAATTCTTCAAAAACCGTAAGATGAAGGAATACGGAATCAATTCAACCTATATCACAATCAAGTGAAGAATGTGAACAGCGGTGAATGATGGTATCTGAAGTTCAAAGGATTGCGTCACTTTCTGAAAAGACAACATGCACTATATCTGCCGCAGAAAACCTCGCTGAACTTTACGATTTTTCAGAATTCGAACATTTTTTTACAATACTCAATTGTCTGTTTAACATTTCGAGATTCATTCGAAAACAACATGATATATTATATCCTGTTTCATGTTCATTTATATTATTTCAACATAAAATTCACAAAATCGACTCATAATCTAAGAACCTGCTCAGTGTCACTCTGTACGTATATGACATCCTGTATATTCACAGAACTCCTATCAAATAGAGAATAAATGAGAAATGCAGAAAGCATATTTGGAATTCAATGAACAACTTGATGAAAAGTTAACAAGCATGAAAGCTGAAATTAAACAGATTTTGAGCGTATGACCGGCGAACACAAAATGCAAAATTTCGTATACAGATGTCGGTAGCTCATGAAGAAGACGGACAGAGAAATACAAAAAATATAATAATCCCTCCGACTCGAGTATATTCCATATTCCTCAGATATCGATGATTATCAACATTTTTTCATGGTTAATGGTAATAAAAAAGTTTGAACATCTTCAGACATATTCCTATCAGCCAAAATATATATACGACACGATAATTGCACTATATTTCTGATATGAAGGAAAAATCATGTCATTTATATTTCTCACATCACTTCACACCGAATATTTTGTTGGATGAGGATATTCCAGTCATAGTTGAGAAACGCACAGATGCATAGATCTTATTGCTTACGCTATAGAATAGAATAGAAATTTATTTCGTCTTTGTGGTACATTTTGTACATATGGTATGTCAGTTTACACTACATATAAATAAATAAAAATATCCGAATGATAAACGTCACAAGTAATAAATATAGTATGGATATACACTCAATAAATAAACTACAAATATTCAATATTAACAAACTACATACATATAATATAATAAAGATCTATATTTCATTTCGAATGTTAATTTCAATTCAGAACATCGCCCAAAAATGTTTTCACACTGTAATAGCATTTTTTTAACAGTAATTCTTTCACCTTTCTATCGAACATATCCTCAGAAGAGGATTGCTTGATGGATTGTGAAGACTGATCACATTATATGCTGGAGAGTTCTTATATTTTGCACATTTGTGTTTTGGAATCCGTAATAGGTTTCCATGTCGCGTATTGAAGTTATGTACATTTAAATTTTTTTCCAGCTCGTGTAAATTATTTCTGGCATATTTGATACATTTCAAAATATAGACCGAATGAGCTGTCAATAAATTTTCGCGTATAAATACTAATTTACAACTCTCCAGGCGATTCAAATTGAAAATGAGTCTTATGATTCGCTTCTGTGCCACAAAGACTCTTGAAAATTCACTAGAAGAACCCCATGCCATTATATTGAGAGATATATGGGATATACGCCATAGCAAAATAAATCTTCAGTAAACGTGATGTATCTCAACATGATTTCATTTGTTTAATAGCAAAAAATGCTTTGTTCAATTTTTGTCACACACTATTTATCTGCAGATTCCAGTCCAGACTTTGATCCAAGTGAGTTCCTAGAAACTTTACCTCACCGCTCATTTTGATATGATCGATAATCTGTAGACCATCCGGTATATTATTTTTCCTATTGTAAAAGTTGAAAATTATTGTCTTAGAGGAATTCAAAATCAATCTGTTCCTTTGGCACCATGAACTAAATCTATCAATAATGTTATTCACTCTAGTGATTCATTCTTCAATATCTTCACTCGCAACAGTAATGGTGGTGTCATCTGCAAACATTGTTATATGACAATTTGCAACATACTCCGACAATTCATTGGTATACAGTAAAAAAAGTAATGGCCCAAGCACTGACCCTTGGGGTACTCCGAGCCTAACGTCGCGTCCGAGAGGGTTGAAAGTACTTAGCCATCGATTGGTCGTTTTTATTTTCGTCCATACATATGTGCATAGATCTTATATATTACAGTAGATCCGATATCCAGGTTATTTGTTTTGTAGGACCGGGGGGTGCTATTGATTGGTCGTTTCAATTGTTGACCATACAAATGTGTTGTACCACGTGATCATAGTACCTACTTTCTTGCAGACCCTTCTAGACCAAGAAATTACTACAGGATGCCGAATCTAGCGTAAGCTATGAAGGCAAAAGCATTGAGTATTAATAACGAGCTAATTATCATGAATTCCATAAGAATAAATTTTGTTACCAACTGTGAGTGGTAACCTTTTGTCCCGTCCACAGCTTCTGCGGATGATAGTACACTTCTCACCGCCCTCTCCTCCAAAGCATATTAAAGAAGGAAACAGGTCAATACTCAGAATGAAGAGAATTTTCGACTATATATAATAATCTAGTGATGATCGATGCAAGTAACACTCAAGATTTTCTTAAAGACGGTCCGGAAATGACTATTTCCCGAAAGTTCCGAATATATATGGTCGATATTATCATCAGCGATACTCTACCATCGAAAGTGTACCATTCACAAAGCTGAGGACAGGAAATGGTGTTATAACAAAATATATGATTGGCAGACAAGAAAATGTATAAAGAATTTCTGTGAAAACATATGCTCTTTAAAACCTATATATATCTAGTTGAGCTTCGCACTAATGAGAAAAATAATGAGACAAACCTTGAGTTATTGCATCGCGAGAATTCATGTAACACGTATTTCAACACGACTTCAATCAGACTAACGAGCATTCTGGTTTCAGAATTTGGATGAGTTATACAATAAAACAGAATCCAAGGTATGGTTTTGAAGTTCTTCATTTGACTGTACGAAAGGAAAACCTATAATGTTCGTGGAGGAATATCGTGCGAGCCAGTAGAAGGATCTCGGTGGGCAAAAGGTGGGTAGGTATTGGATCTTCTCTCGAGAGTTTGAAATTGAAATATATCCAAAAAAATCTAGACATTTCGCCGTTTGATAAAAAAAAATAATTTGATGGAGTTTAATTCGGCCTGTCTCGAGCATGACAATGAAAGGGTGTCCAGCATGCGTCAGTCTGATCTGCCTGCCCGGAATCACTCTTGGTAGAATGATAGACGAACATTGGCTATGAAAATATCTGTAGAAAAGAGAGAGATCGCTCACTTTTCTGCGGTATTCTAGAAGGTCAATGAGTTCGTTATTGCATGATCACCAACCAGACGAACAAGTCTGCTTTGAATAGATTCGAGAAGCTTTAGCGTATGTTTGCGTGCGAAACATGTGAACAATACTTCATGAGAGATCAAATCTGTGTCTTGTAGAATTTCATATAATATGGAATTGTCTTTATTCCTAGACTCCCTCAATCTAGACTGTGAACTCTAGACGAAGAACATTCTTGAAATGTAGAGGACAATGATTCCAACAGAAGTGTTGATTCAATTAAATTGAACCATCACGATTAAAGGCGGATTTATGTATAACGCTTTTTCATTAATCTGTCATTTCTTGATCACTATCGTTTTCACTGCAGATGTTGAAATTAAGTATTTACTTCTTACCATTCATGCACAAAAATGTTCTTTTTTATTAAATATTTTTCGAATCGCATCAGGCGCGATTTTGTCAAACGTGTAATGTCTCATTGTTTTTCACCAAAAACTTGGGAAAATGATGTAGAAATACAAGTACCTGCTATATTTTTGTCGATATAAGAATATAAGAGTCGATTTAGAGAAAGAAAATATATATTTTTCATGACAAATCACAAAAGAACCACTGAATTCTATTCACACCAAGAATGACGGTCGTGTATAAATGTATCAAAATCCTTACAGAAGAATAAAGTCTAATGACATTGAAAGAAAGCAACAAATCAATAAAAGAGCGTTGTGCATAAATCCGTTTCATGTCTAGGTAAAAGAGCTCCCCTTCCTCGGAATTGGACAATTTCAAGCATGAGTGTAATCCATTCGAATATTTCATGAATGAAATTTTTTTTTCTGAAATATATCATTGAACTGACAATATATAATAATACATTATAAAATCAGTGACTGAAGTGAAACTCCACTATGCGAAAAGTAGCCTGGCCGTAAGAAAGGCTACAATTCGCTTAGGGATTCAATAACTCTAGTACCGTATTTCCACAATTAAGGACTCGAATCAAGGTGGTATAGAAAATTGAATGTGAGAAAATACGGCACATACTATGTTCAAAGAACGTCAATTAAAAAAAATATACCCTCCAACCATTCGCTTCTTCTTAGGCAAACTGTAGTGGACATAAATTTAACTAACTAAATATATCATTTGATATACGTGTTACTTGGGCTATTTCAATGAAATGAAATGTGAAAATGTGGATTTGGTCTTCAATTTTGATGAATATATGTACCTACTTCTAATCCCTCTGGAATCGAAATGAAGTTTCCCACAGGGATTGAAAGTGGTGATTCAGTTCCTCAGATGAGGGATTTCTATCAATTATCTGAAGTATCTGAATTAATGCCAGACACGCTTATAATCTATCGATTTTCAGTATTGTTTGTGGTGTGGTGGCAACAGGATGTGCAATTATCGTTCCGTAGAGCAAATATCGCTGTTATATCTTTCGATAATTGATAATTCAAAAACTTCAAACTTAAAGAAAATATGTCTTCAAATAAATTCTCAATCAACAATAGTTAGATGAAGTTCTCTAAAAATTGCTACTCATCTTATCAAGTTTCTTCCGCTAACGAATACTCCTGTATGTCAAATCATAAAGGGTGTTCTGAAATATTTGAGCAATCTTCAAAATTCATATGGATAGAACAACTTTCAACAAACACGACAATATTTTCGTCCTGGAATTTTTGTGTGAAAATATTCGAAAACCCTTCGTCTTATGCCAATACCCATTGACGAAAACTTGTTGTAGAGAAATAAGGACCAACATTGAGGCATTATGGAGGGTCCAGCTGTAGAGTTCGTATTGAAATTTCTTTTGATGAACATCTTCTTGTCAGTTATATATGAATTCTTATGTAGAGACTGACAAGAACTAAGAACTTCGTTAGAAAATCAAGCGTGCCGTCGAACATAAGGGTTTTTACTTTCATCAATCTTCGTTAAGTAATAAGGTATATATTTTCAGGAATCCATGACGAATTACTCAGCTTGAAATTCTGATCGGAGCTTCCTACTGAACTCAAACAAGAAATGAAACGACAATATAGCAGGATGCGCGAGGATTATTTACGGCCAACAGGCGAATCATAAAACTTGAATCGAGCACATGAGCAATATGTGCCAGGGTTAGCTGGGCATGTCTGAGACTACGTTTTTGATGTGTTATGTGAACGTATGTCTGAAATTATATATTTCAGCCACAGAACTAAGTGTTGGCCTCAGCCCACTCGTCAGCCTAAGTTTTGTTTACATTGTATTTTATTGCTCTTTGTTATCGAATCTTGTCCATTTCGATTTTTGGCAAGCTGTTTTCGGTTTCATATTGTGTTTTTGTGTTCTTGTTAAATTATCTGCTGTTTAAAAAGCTGTGTTATTGAGTTTGTCATCTTTGGTAGTGCCTTAACTGTGATTTTCATATCGGGGACTTGAAAAGACGTGTGTGACTAGTTGAAACCTTCTAAAAGACTCCTCTGGGCATCATGGGGAAACACTGAATGGTGTTATTTTGCAAAAATCGAGGAAATGTTGATGGAGTGGAGTATTTCTGGTAATTCTTTCTAGTAGATATTTTGCATATATTTCACTCATGAAATATTCATTATATGAATCTTGTGGTTACAGTTTATCATCCAAGCGTTATAGGCCATGGATGAGGGCTATTGGAAGAGATCCTAATCAGGAAAAACTCCATCAGAGTAATCAAATATGCAGTTCACATTTCACAGAAGACAGCTACAATTATATAAGAAGAAAACGATGTTTGAAACCAAGTGATATTCCTACTATCAATCTTGGTCCTAGAAAACTACTCACACAAACACCTAGGTTTGTACTATATGTTATTATATAAAATATATCCCTGAATTTTCATGTGAACATCAATTATCTGATAACAGTACATCCAGAGCACCTGAACATAATGCATCTCAAGAAATATTGGCACATGAGAAAATTTTCCCTAACAGGGATACTACTGACATTTCTCTTTCTCCTGAAGTTGCTTCACCATCGAAAAGGTAGGTACATTCATTAAGGAATTTCATGCATTTTTGAAAAATAACCTCTGTTAGATGTATTGAATTTTCTAGTAATTTAGCATTTCTCTGCATTTTAGTAGTGATATTTGTGATACAACATCAAGCAGTTTGACTGAAATTTCATCTACCTCACAAAATTTGTATGCTTGTGAAGAGTTATTTTACAATAATGAAGAGATTATTGATACTACTACGAGAGATGAGTCTGCTACTATTGAGTCACAGAATGTTGATTCATGTCCATTCAAGAAGGTGGAAAGGAGAAAAAATATTTGCTCATCCTCATCCACTCATCATCAATCAAGAAAACAGATAAAAATGTTCCATAATTATGGGTAAGTTAAAAGTTAATCGGTTGTTCATTCCATTCTTCCACAATTGATTTCTTTAGTGCTGTGCCTAAGAAATTAGCTATCAATTTGGAGGAGGTTGGGAAATCTAAGCAGGTGATTTCAAGAAAATTAAAGATCAACAAAGAAAGAATCAGTAGATCAAGCAGAAAGGTCACTCATTTCAAACAAATTGTTTGGGATTTGAGAGAGAGAAATCTTATATCAGATGAAGCATTAACAGTTTTAGAACAATCTATTACTGAGATACCACTGGCTCTGATGAGAAGATGTATTTAGAACTCTAGTAAATCCCAGAGGGGAAAGAAACAGGGAAGAGAAAAATATCCAGATAATTGAGAAGTTTTGCTTTGACTCTCCAGTTTCATTCAAGTAAAGCATATAACTATGTGAGACAAACCTTCAGTTCAGCAGCACAATCAGATCATGGATTGGAAATGTTGAATGTGAACCTGGTTTCACTCATGGTAGTTTTGTGTCTCTCCAAAAACTTGTCATTAAAAGCAGGGATAAAAACTCAGAAACAATTTGCTCCCTAATGCTTGATGAAATGGTCATAAAAAAGCAAGCCAATAGACCTTGGGGATATGTAGTTGTGGGCACAGGTATTCAAGATGATGGATTAGAATGTGCTACTCAAGCACTTGTTTTGTTGGTAGTCGGTGTCAATGGTCATTGAAAACTTTCCATTGGATATTTTTTAGTCCATATTGCTTAACTGGAGCAGAAAAAGCGAATATTGTTAGAGAAGCTTCAACAAGATTATCTAATATTGGAGTGAGAACTACTTCTGTCACATGTGATGGACCAAGTGCCCATTTCACAATGGCTACTGAATTGGGAGCTGAAGTGACAAATATACATTGTTTGAAGCCATATTTCCATCATCCAGTTGATGGGAGTAAAATATATATTATATTTGATGCCTGCCATATGATAGAGTTGATGAGGAATGATTGGTCTGCTTATAAAATATTTATAGATAATAAGGACAGAAAAATAGATTTTGGTTTGATAGACAGATTACATAAAATTCAAGAAGAAGAGTTTCGCAGATTAGGAAATAAGTTGAAACAGTCACATATTAATTGGCACCAACAAAAAATGAAAGTGAGTTATTATTTTTGTTCATGAGATTTAGAATAACTACCTATCAATACTTATTTTCAGGTTAATCTTGCTGCACAAACACTAAGTAATAGTGTAGCAGATGCCTTGGAATTCCTCAAATGGGATATAAAGCATCCAGAATTTCAAGAGGCAGATGGAACAATCAATTTTTTAAGACTATTCGATAGAGCATTTGATCTTTGTAATTCAAGGAATCCAATGGGAATAGGGTGTAAAGCCCCTCTTAGAAAGACAAATGACAACTACTGGAGGCCTATATTTAAACAAATCATGGAATACATAAAATCATTGAAAACTCAGGATGGACAACACGTTTATAACACAAAAATGAAAACACCATTCAAAGGATTCTGTATAACAATTACATCCTTGATAAAAATGTTTGATGATTTTGTCGATGGTGAGAATTCTCCATTAAAATATGTATTGGCTTACAAATTCAGTCAAGACCATATTGAATTGTTCTTCTGTTGTATAAGGTAAATGGATATTGTAAACATTTCTCAGCAAAGTACCATATTATTTTAGAAGTTAGTAGATGTCTATCTTTGAAATTGATTATTTCTGTAATTTTATCACATAATCAGTCAAATTCAACTGGATAATACTTCTATCCCTCTTTCTGCATTGTTTCTACTAATTATTGATGTTATATGTCAAAAAATGGCTGGAATAACAACCGTACAGCACACCAGTTTTATTTTACATATGGCTTTGAAACATGACATTAAAGATGTAGATGGAAATTGTCTCTTCGTTAATGATACCAACATCCTGACCACAACATCATCTGATCTACATAAGATTTCAGGAACAACAGTAGATGACATTTCATTGGTGAAAAAATATAACTTGGACATTTCTAACTTTGATATCACTGAAGGCAATATAGAATATGTGATTCAGTTCTTGCCATCATTAACAATGCTCACTGAAAATGTGGTTACTTACATAAGTGGTTTTGTTGTTACAAAAATCAAAAAAATCATCAGATGTTTTGAATGTTTGAGACACATTGAAACTCTGGATTCTGATACAGTTGATGGAGATAATTTCAAACTGTTGAATAGGAAAAATAAAGGTGGTCTTGTCAAACCCTCAACGGATATCATAAAAATTTGCAATTTTTGTGAACGTAAAATCAGGCATATTATGCAAGCTGATGATGATAAACTTCCAAAAGATTCGAATTTCATGAATATACTAGTGAATGAATCTGTGGAACGAATATTGATAAATGACAAATTATTGGAAATTTCAGATGACCACATGTTTGCTCAATCAGTTTTGGAGAATCACAGGCTGAAAATAATAAAAACTACTATGGAAATTCATTTCAGAATCAGATTTCATTATATAACAAAAAAGCAAACTGAGAATATCAGAGGAACTCTGATTCGAAAAAAAATCAGCAAACTAATACTGTTCTCAAATTAATAAATGTATATTCTGCAACTCAATTGTATTTTGATAATTTCAGAAGCCAAATTAAAAAAATTATCAAATACTTCATAAAATAACCTCTTAATTCGTCAAATGCACCTTTTCAGAAGTTCCCCTCGTAAACACAAGACCGGTCCTGTGCAAAAGGTTTCTGCGCATGATCCAGATTCAATTTTGCTATATGATCACATGGTATGCGCAATTTCAATTCAGCGTAAAACTGCTGAATTGCATTATCGTTCCATTTCTTGGTTGAGTTCAGTAGAGCTCCCTTGAAAATTCCATCTTTCTACCTTTCATCGCATAGGTGGAATATGTTATTTCTTATCTCTTCTTGACCGGTAGGTATGCCTTACTCACTCTATTGATTATTGAAAACTAGAATGGCGCTTATTGCTGAGTGAGATAATGTGAGTTCCTGTCAATAATGATCTTCCAAGCAAAAAGTTTGCTAGAGTGAGAGGATTCAAGTTGTTTGGATCGATGGTGAGAGGAGATAGGGATTAAAACTTTAACACATCCTTAATCGAAATGAGCACTGTATACATTTATTCAGAAGTTGAGATGACATCACCTATAACCGACTCAAAATGATACTTGTATGATTTCACTCTCGCTTTCAATAATCACCCATAATAATATTTTTCGAGTCGATCCCAATTCCACAGTTCAACATTTTATACCTTGTTCGAACCATTTTTTCATTTCTCTGAATATCTATTTTCCTGAGATCGATATATAAAAATAATCTTTGGAAATAAACATCCCACCCATCACCTAAAACATGAATTATTTCAATCATCCGTGAGTTGAAGCGGCAGAACAAGGCTTCGCCATGAAGGGCGTTCAAAATCACCATGTTGTATCAATTCTAGCAACCCTGGCGATCTCATCAGGTCCTGGATGAGTTTCAACTATGCGTTGAATTTTCCCACCCAAAGGAGACATTTTATGCCCCGGAGAATATGTAATAATGATACAAATGAAAAACGCAAATACCTATACAATAATGATATAAAGTATCAGAGCGGAGTTTAGATTACGTTCTATTCTTCCGTTTCCAAAAGATGAAAGCGTTTTCTGGTATTCCACTCAACCCTGTGCATTCATCTTATATTTTATTAAAAAAAAAACATTTTCAATTGTTCAAACAAAATTAAATTGTACTATAACAATCAAGTGAACCTGCATGTTATAAAAATATTAATGAAAAATAGAATTTAAGTACTTGTTCACATGTATTTATACATTGAACACACTCAACCATATACATCATCACACAGAGAAAAATAGAGATGAACCATCAGGAGGATTAGGGGAATATTTAAAGTTCAGTTCATTTCCGTAAAAAGATTATTGTTTTTTTCTTCCTCAAGTCTCGTGGTATATCGATTTTATGTCATCGGAAAGACCGTTTATAATATCTTCGCGAAGATGAAGATGTTTCGCACGATGATGTTATGAACGTGAGGCCTAAATATAATTTTGTCGTGGAGGTAAGAACGGCTCACCGGAAGTTGTACTAGCATGCTTCATGCAATTTCCTTCTTCCTTCCATATTCAACCAACCCATTTCATCAGGTTCATGAGAGATATTATGTTAATTTAACCGGATATCATGAATTAGCTGCAGGCAGACTTTCTGTGGAAGCTGTTTTTTTGAGTTTTTCTGTGGATTTTCAAAAAAATTTTATATACATCGATATTGAATATGGAGGGGATGATATAATCACACTGTGAAATTTTTATTTCCTAATATTATTGTACATGATTTTCAAGCGGTAGAATGCTTGCTGTATTCAGTTTGAAATATGACTTACGAATGTCAAACTGTCCTCGAAAATCACCCCCCCCCATGTTTTAACTATTATTTTTAATCGGTAAGGTTTCTCATTCAGCTCAGATTATTATTGGATCCGAAGAGCATAAGATCATTTCTTTGGGTTTGAGAGTAGAAAGTGAGATAAACATTTCATTTCTTTCAACTCATCGTTCATCATCAGATCACAGCTTTTTATTTCAAATCAGATTTATAAAAAGAGTTATAGATTTGCGTATCGTCCGCATGAAACTGAACCTTACATTTGAGAAAGATCTTGTTAAAATTTTAATTATAGATTGCATGACACAGAGGGCTTATAGAATAGATATCCGAGGAGTCTCTGTAGTTACATTTGGAAAGTTGAATTTTTCCCCAAAAAAGAAACCATACCAAAGTCATGGTGTGACTCAGGGTATCGAAGGCTTTGGAAAAATCTAGAACAATCAGAGCTATAATTTTCCTATCATCTTTCGCTCTTTTAATATGATCAGCCAAATAGAGTAACGCCGTTGAACAGCTATTTAGTTTTCTGAATTCCTACTGAGTAGCTGGTAATATTTTAGCTATTGCCATGTGAAATATAAGTGGAAGTGGAAGTACTATAGCGTGATTCTTTCTATTCAGCCGTGGGCCGGCCATGTGTCCACGGCGGCGGCGTGAGGTCAGCCTAATACAATTCCAGTATGAAGGAGCTCAGACTCTGAACTGGTTCAACCTCTGAGGTCATTACGCCATATTATGGTAGAGATATGTGGAAAAAAGCTCGAACGGTAACCCATAAAACGGGGCTGGAGGATTCCGGCTGACATGGGGAGCTGTGGCTTAGGACCAGTGCACGCGCGGGTCTTGGAACTTACCATGTGTTCAAGATGTTGGGAAGAAGATATCCTTGGATTATTCCAGTTCGACTGGTTGAACCTCTGAGGCCCTCATCCCAGATCATGGTAGAGGAACGAAGGAACGTGTAAAAGGCCTCGAACGTTTACCCATAAACGTGACCAGAGTATTCTGGTCGACATGGGGAGCAATGGCAAAAGCCTTGCGAACGGTGACCCATCAAACGTTACAAGAGGAATCTTGTTAACATGGGTACATCGGGGGTGAGGTAGCCTTACCAGTTGCTTTGCTCTGGTACCTCTCCATTGGTGTTGGACTCAAGGGGGCAAAGGTTGAAGCCGAGGTGCTTGGCAGAGTCGTTATGGAGTGTTCAAAGGTCTGGCTAACCGAAGAACATTCCTCTCGATTCGACGGGTGAGCAGCGTTAAACTGCTCGGGTACTGATACTGCTAAACCAGTAGTCTGATGGATATAGGACGACCCCACCATTAATGAATGGTAGCAGCTTGCCAGACTTGTCACGTAAGCTGCGCGATAGCACGGCGTATCCGTGCTCCATGACTCTAGGGGAGTCAGTCCTTCGAAACCGAAAGGTATGTGTTGTACTTAAAACCCATTTTCTTCTTCTTCTTTATGTTTCTATCGGATATATCGTATTTGCAATGCAAAAAATGATATTGTATGTTAAAAATGGAAAAAATAAATAGACAGCATATGATAATTGTTTCTAAAAATAAATAATCGATTCCTCTGGCATATAATCTGATACTCAGAATGATCATTCAAAACATTCGCTTCCGATACTTCTGCAGAATTTAATTCATTATTCAGTCCCTATTTTACATTAAGTACCTATGATTATGAAATTAAATTAGATCTTCGTCCACTCCTAACTGCGGATTGAAGGAGATGAAAAATGATTAATCTAATCAGGATTATTCAAGTGGGTGGAAATTTCAGTTTCACTTTCAAGTGTATGTGTAAAGATATTGCTAAGGTATAGTGCTAGGGTTTTGGATTGCCCGAGATTTTGTAACACATTAAGTCGTGTATGCACCCGCATTTATTTCAGGTGAGTTTTTTGGTTGAAACCCATGAACCATCAGCTGGTTAATGTTGAAATGTGTTTTTTAATAGAAGGTCAACATTTATTATAGAGATATCTAACACCTGATTAAACTTTTTAGTCCAACTCCGAATCTGGTGTTTCTCTCACTGATCCAAGTGACCCAAACTTATACATACCCACTGAGGGCCGGTTTATCAATGCAGGGTTATCCCGCGGGGTTGGCTGACCCGGGGTTAACTTTATCCTAGGGCTAATTCCCCGTTTGATTATGACAGCATTTAACCCCACCTCTAAGTGAATAAACATTTTATCCCAGAGTTAGCTGTTAACCTTGGGTTATATTAACCTTACCCTGCATTGATAGACCGGCCCTGAGCAATGTAATATTTATTCAATATCACAGCAGCCCATCAATGCAAGGTTGTAAGGTTTGTCGCTACCTTACTGCAAGATTTCAGCAACCGCTGAAATAGACCTTCCCTAATATAACAAATTCAATATTTCTTTATGACACATTCTAGCCAGGTTCCTGCAACATTACATATGAATTGAATGAAAGTTATTTTTTTCTATATTGTGAATGTATTGTTTCCAGTAAGGTTACTGCAATATAACATGTAAAGTATATGGAAACTAAATATTGAATATTATTCCTACTACCACCTTGTTGCAATATAGCAGTGACTACTTAATAGAAAAGTATGTGTGAAGCCTATTGAAATCTTGAAAATAAAAGCACAAATTTCAAACATAAAACATATAATTCACAAAATGAACGCAAAATACACCAAAAATAAAAGAATTAATGAATTAAAATTAACATCTACAAGAATATAGGTACTTCTTGAAGTGGCAGTCCAATATTCATTAGGAAAACTGAAACAGAAAATGACAGATGAAATATGGTGACAATAATAAAATCAGTAACTTGATCTAATCATGAATGAACTCTGACAAAACGAGTATACTACTTCACGTAAACATTTGATTGTAATCTGCGAAATCTTCTTACGATGATTCTGTTTCTGAAAACCTTACTTTCAATATCATAATAGAATAAAAAATTCACCTCACCTTAGAACTATCCTTATCAACAGCTTATTTTTTGATGAAAGTGCACTTTATCACTTACTCCAGTATGTCAGTTGAAAGGAAACCTGGTGCAATAGTCTTGTGAATTGCAAATATGTAATTCCGATTGCCGATACACGAAGAACAAAGAACCTGACGAAACAACAATGACTGACTGCCGTTTCGAGATCTCTGATGCAATGATCCTCCATCTCCAATGATCGAACCGATTCCACCCGATACAACACGAGTGAACATGCGATGAACTTTCAAGGTTTAGGCAATATTACAAATGAAATTGGAACAAAAATTGAATTCATCACTTGCTATGAAATTATTTATATATTGTTCATAGAATGTTGCGAATGTCATGAACTTTTATAGTTGAGACAATATTGCAATTGAAACTCGATCGAAAGTTATTTTTGTACTTTACAAATTATTTGCTAGTAGGTTTTTCTGTTATGATTTGGAATATAACATTACAAGAAACCTTATGCAATATTGTCATACCATATTACGGGAGCAAGCCGCACATAATATTGTAGCAATATTTTGTAACATTGCATGTTCAGTGGGTAAACGCCCTGAGAGTCTTTTTATACACTTTTCTCCTGTTGAATTGTATTGTCAACAGGTTCTTGTGATATTTCCAATGGACTGCATTTCTGGATTTTCGTATTGAGATCTGAGATGTCAGGTAGGTAACCGCATTTCTTGTACTTTTTATTTCCGCATCTATAGGTTTATGAGTATCAAATCTATTAGACTGACGATTTTTCCGTTATTCTGGTTGGGGTATCGATTATTTATTTTAGCCCCATCGAGTCGAGAAGAAATTTCATAACTTTTGTTCCTCTCAATTTTACTAGATTGTAGATTTCAGATTGTAGGGGGATTCGTTGAGGCTGTGCAGCCTCTCAAGTAACTCGACCTATGAGATATTTTGTGCATAACCCTTTATCTATTCGAGGCCTGGGATTCCGAGACTTCGTGCAAAGTTTATTAGTTTCCTGGGAGCAAGGTTCCTGATATCGGAGGGCTCTAAAAAGGCCCCTTCCAGGAACTTGAGCCTCTTGCAGAAGAGCGATGGGCAATCGCAAAGCAAATGTTCTGCAGTTTCACCGAAGTTCTCGCAGTAGCGGCAACTATCACTCTCTGTTTTGCCCATCTTTTTGAGGTGATACCTGAGAGGGCAGTGTCCAGTGAGAAGTCCCGTCACCAGTTTCAAGTCTTTCTTGTCCAACTCGCTGCTTAGCTTTCCTTGGCGATAGGCTCACTAGCCTTTCCGCTTGTCTTTGTCCTGGCACTTTATTCCAGTGAGATTTTATTTCATCCGCTTCCCAACGTTGAAACTCTTCTTTCAAGTGGGCCTTGGAGAGTCCACAGAAGGGTTCCGGGCCGGGAAATCGTATATTTGCCCCTTCTTTGGCAAGGCAGTCTGCTTCCTCGTTGCCTTTAACTCCCTTGTGACCTGGAACCCACATCAATGTGACCTGGTTGTGTGCAGCCAGTTGTCTCAGGGATTGTTTGCAGTCCCAAGTCAGCTTGGACTCACAAGTGTATGACTTCAGAGATTTTAGTGAGGCTTGGCTATCTGATAGGATATAAATTTCTGCCCTTCGAGTGTCCCTTTCTAGGCACTCCTGTGCACATATCTCTATAGCATGTACTTCAGCTTGAAATATGGTTGGGGTGTTACCTAGGGATTTTGAGAGCCTGAACTGTGGCCCTGTAACTCCCACTCCATCCCTTTTATCCATCTTGGATCCATCAGTATACCACACTGATGCATCCCTTTCCAGTTGAGGTCCGTTCTCTGTGCAAATTTGGTGGTTGTTTATGACCACTTCAAACTGTATTTCGAAGTCGTACCTAACTGGCATGATATCTGTAGGCTTGGACATGGATTCTAGGAAAATATTTTCCAAAATCTTCAAATGTCCAGTCCGATTTCCTAATTTGATGTTCATTGTCTGGCTCAGCCTGAAGGCACTGATTGATGCTTATTTCATTACACATAGGTGCAATGGTAGAAGATTTAGCATTACCTCTAAGGCTGCAGTAGGGCACGTGAATATTGCCCCTGTTATTCCCAGACAAGCTAGCCGCTGCACTTTCTGCAGCTTGACTTGCGCCGAAGTTTGTTGCATTTTTGGCCACCATATCAATGAAGCGTAGGTGACCATGGGTATGATGATCGTTTGGTATGACCAATAGATCATTTTTGGTTTCAGACCCCATGTCTTGCCAAAGACTCTGCGGCATGTCCAGCTTGCCGCTATAGCTCTGGAAAGAATGTGGTTGAGTTGGCTGTTCCATGTCAGTTTTTGGTCGATTATCACGCCCAGATATTTAACTTCTTTGAAAAAAGTGAGCTGGATTCCATTCAAAGTTGGGGCTTTAATTTCATACTTTCGCCTCTTGGTGAATGGAACCAGCACTGTTTTGATAGGATTTACATTGAGTCCTTTCTTTGCGCACCAGCTTTTGATTGTGTTTAGGGCCACTTGCATGCGATTGGAAATTATCCCGTCATGTTTGCCCCTAATGGTGACAACCAGGTCATCGGCGTAACCTTGAGTCGCAAAACCAGAATCATGAAGCTCAACTATCAGGTTGTCGACAACCAATGACCACAGCAAAGGCGATAGAACTCCCCCTTGGGGACAATCTTTTTCTACTGTCATCCTGACCGTCTCTTTTCCGAGAGTCGCCACCATGATTCTGCTTTTCAGCATTGCTTGAATCAATCTAATCAGTGAGGTGTTTACATTCCTTTCCTCTAGCGACCTAGTTATGGAAGCATGCGAGGTGTTATCAAAAGCTCCCTCTATGTCGATGAAGGCACAAAGAGCCATTTCTTTTTCGACGTATGTCTTTTCAATGCTTTCAACCAAACATTGTAGAGCATTTATCGTGGATTTACCTGCTTGATAAGCAAACTGTTTCTTGTGGAGAGGTCTTAGCTCAAGGAGCTCGCTTCTGATGTAACAGTCTATTATTGTCCCCATTGCTTTAAGGAGAAAAGAGGTGAGACTGATGGGGCGATAAGACTTTGGTTCGTCCATTGGACGTCTCCCAGTCTTTGGTATAAACGCCACAACGGCCTCTCTCCACGCTTGAGGTATATAACCGAAGATAAAGCTGGCTTTGAATAGCCTTTTCAAGGAAGGCTCTATTTTTTCAAGGCCATGTTGCAGTAAGGCGAGAAATATTCCGTTCTTTCCTGGCGACTTGAATGATTTGAAGTTTTTGATAGCCAATTTGATCCTTTGAGTTGTGAAGATCTTTCCAGCTAGGCTTCTGCTGGATCTCTTGGGGTTGTGGACAACCCCTTCCAGGTGAGCGCTTTGCTGTTTGGTCTTATTCCATCATCTGGCTTATTCGAGGTCTCATAACATCTGCAAGCCTCTATGGTTAGGTTTTGAGTTGGAAGAATCTTGTCATCATTGTAATACCTTGATCACATCATGATAAGTGATTTTGGGAGACTATCGAGTAGTTGCTGAGCTTTTGTAAATTGTTGGCTGCACCCATCCCTATAGTTGTCTGCTTCCCCCTGAATGGACCATACTCTGTATCTGTATCTTATCCTAGGGCATTGCTATAGATTATGTATAGCATGCTACTTAACACACAACATCTTATGGTTTAAATGTTCTAGCTGCTTCATGAGTATAATTACTTTGTTTGGCTGCTTTCATTCTTGCATGTTACTTCCTTTTTTTTACTTGTTACTAGCTCTTCAAACTAATGTCACTAACTAGGTATGGTTATTGTAAACCTATTATATATACCATGGGAGCTCCTACTGCTACCATACAAGTAATTTTCCAACGATTGCACTTATGATTATTCAAGTTCCCATCAGAGTCTTCCAACAGTTGCACATCTTCAAAATTTTCATCATATCTCCCAACAGATTCATTCATTCAAGTATTTATATCATTGAGAATTGGAGATCAGTTCTTCTTCTTCTTCTGTTTGGTTTATTGGATTTCTGGCTTCTCTCGGTGCCAATTTCTCCAGATCAGGTAAATAAAAATAATTATCCAATAGTAATTTTTCACTAGTAGTAATATTCTATAAAAAAGTTTTTAATTTCAAGAAGTACTTCAATGCAAGTATGGCCCTCTTATTATAACTCGTAAACAAAACAATCGGTTTGACAGACGTTACAGCAACCATTGACAATTCGAGTACGGAAACCAAAAGCAATGATAGCATTCGGTGCAATTTCTTACCGAATTGGTTGTTCTTCAACCCACACCTTCTTCATTGAGCCAGGGTTTGTTCAGGAGTAATTGGAATTTGTATTCATTTTCATTTATATAAAAAACGCAAATGACATATTCTATCAGGTTGATCGGTGCTGTGCAATATGCTAGTTATTCATTATCAACGAATAGTATCCTTATATCCTTGTATTTATTTCACAGCAATGGATGCTTGTTTCGAAGCGAATATTAGTTCAGTGTGTTTGAAAAGTATTTTTCACTGCCAACTTAGTTGCACAGCAACCTTCGTAAGTTCAGGACTTTTATGAGTTACGGACACGGGGACCTTAGCTTTTTGAAAGTGCCAGTTCAGTGAAACGGTACCCAATCTACTTATAATTATCATCACACGAAATGATTTTCAAATAGAAACTGGATATTTTGAAACCGTTCAAAAATAATACATCATCATCACACTCTTTCAATATCACAATGTTTCGTTCCTCATTATGTGACATTATCGTATAATTTAAGATTGAGACATAATTATATGAAATCTTCAATGATAATTATCAACATCATAAACGTACCAAAACCTTAGCTACTCACCTGATAAAATCGATAATATTCTAATGGATATAAACTCCTTCAAAAATATATTTCATTTGTCTGACAGAGTTATGGGAAACTTCTGAATCTATCAAACAAGTTCATATAAAAAACTTTCGTCTCATTGATTGCTATTTTAGAACCTCATTCAGAGGTAGTGGTGTAGGAATTTGGGTTAGAAATAATATCTACGTAAAATGTATTGACATCAAGAAATTCTGTTGTGAAAAAGACTTTGAAATATCAGCTCTCACATATAAAACTAAGACAAGTAACCCCCTTCCCATTTTCAATTGCTATAGATCTCCATCAGATGATCTGCAAATATTCTTAGATGAACTTGATGATGTACTGAATCACTGTTACGAACCAAATGTTCAGATTATGATCTGCGGCGACTTTAACATCGATGCAAAGACATCAAATAATGACTACCTGAAATAAATGAATATCTTAGCACCTTTTAAAATCGATAATAATTTAGTCAGATGGCCAACCAGAGTTAAAATCAACAGCTCAACTATTATAGACAATGTTTTCACGAATTTGAGTAACGACAGCATTACCTGCATACTTGACAATACCATATCAGACCATAGAAGCATCTTTGTGGACTTCAATATCGCAACTCCAAAACTGAGGCCTCAATCTCATTATAAAAGGAATTTCAATGATATTTCAATTGCCAATTTTTCAAGTGATTAAATGAAGATTGGTCTGATATCTACGCAAATATTGATGTGAATATGGCGTTCCAGTTTTTCATAGATATATTTTTATACTACTTCAATATTGATTTTCCATTAAGGAAAAAATATATAACAAATGATATAACTGACAAATGGGTAAACAATGAAGTACGACAATCCAGTGAAGATCTAAAAAGTCTTCATTTCCTTTCCCAAACTGTCGCTGGAATGGAACCACTCTATATTCAACAGAAAAAAATCCATACCAGTTTGGTGAAATCCACAAAAAAAAGTACTTTCAAGATAAAATCACCAACTCAGATAACCCCACTAAATCAGCATGGCATGTCATATCGGAACTCTCAAACAAACGATGAGTTGATAGAAGATCCAACTTCAATTGTAAATAGCTTTAATAATTTTTTCAAAAATTGTCCAGTGAATATAACAAAAAAATTGCAGAGTTCAGCGAACTTGTCCAATCCACTAGACAAATATCCTCCTATAATCAAGATGAATTATACCAGCTCCTATGGACAAAACTAAAAAATACTTACTCATCTGGATTTGATGAAGTTCCAGGGTTTCTATTGAGAAAAACATTTGGCCCTATAATCTCACCTTTGACATATCTGATAAATGTTTCATACTGTTCAGGAAATTTTTCGAATCTCATCAAAACGGGTAAATTCATTCCCATATATAAAAAAGGCGATCCGAATAATATGACAAATTTTCGTCCGATCACAGTGCCATCTGTTTTCTCTAAGATTTTTGAATATGCATATTTGAACAGACTAACATTTATTAGAACGAGAACAAAATCATATCTAACAACCAATATGGTTCTCAGAATTCAAAGTCAACTACCGATGCGATTCATTCTTTATATTCGAACGTCTTAGATTCAATAAGCGGTGGTGAATGCCCTATCGGGGTCTTCTGTGACCTCAGTAAAGCATTTGACTGTGTTGATCACGATAATCTTTATGAAAAACTTTATAGTATTGGCATACAAGGAGATGCACTGAATTGGCTGAAAACGTTCGTATCAACACGGAAGCAATATGTTAGTATCATTAATGTTAACAACAAAGTGAAGAAGTTATATACATCCAATTTTGTAGATATTAATGTTGGTGTTCCACAAGGCTCAGTGCTGGGACCTATACTTTTTTTGTTATATGTGAATAATATCGAATCTATCTCTACTGATGCTCATTTCACACTATATGCAGATGATACATCAATGGTTATATCAGATAAAATAGATCAAAATCTACAAACCAAAGGTAACTTAATCCTTCGAAATCTGAATACATGGTTCAAGGCAAATTCCCTATATTCAAATAATGAAAAAACGCACCTTATAAGATTTCATGCTAGACAAAAAGAAATAGCCAGTTTCAACTTGAAAATTGAAGATGAAGAAATTTCTCCATGCTCTACGGTGAAGTTTTGAGGTGTACACTTGGATGAATTTCTCAGCTGGAAAATCCATTGTGCAACAATTATATCAAAACTTAACTCCATGAATTATCTTCTCAGAAACCTCCGGCATATTCTAGACCAGAAACAGCTGATTATGCTGTATCATGCTCAAATCGAATCCCATCTTCGGTATGGTATTACTTTCTGGGGAGCTTCCTCCTCATGCAAAGATGTTTTTGTCGCCCAGAAAAAGATTATAAGATGTATAACAGGAGTCTCAAGAAATACAAGCTGTGAAAGTATTTTTAAAAATTATAAAATATTAACATTACCGTGCCTGTATATATTTGAATTATGTTTTTTTATTTATGAAAACCTTAACCGTTTCATGAGAAATGAAAATGTGCATTCTATTAATACTAGGTATTAATAGAATGGCTTCAAAGTTGCACTCAAATCTTACCTTCTAGTGAAAAACTACTTCTCCTATCAGGAAATGATTGAATAATAATAATAAAAAAAACAATAAATGTGTTACTCTTTGTAAACTGTATAATTATATAAGTTTTATGTTTATTTTTAAGCGTCTCTCCTTGTACTTCTATTTTTATTTTTATTCTTAAGCTTGTCCATGACTAATCCTATACAATGTAATTTTTGATTGTCTAACGGGATAATAAAATTATTAATATTATTATTATTATTGATACATTATTTACCATGATCAACATCAGTTACAATAGCATAATACGTTAGATACAAGTATAATACGTAAGATACCAAATAATATTTTTTTATTTATTTTCCGTTGTCAATTATACGATGAAGCTCTGAATGTAACTTAATTATAAGCGATTCAACACCTTCTCGGACAATACGATTGACTCGGCTGACGCCTCGTTACCTAGCAATGTCTTCGACTATTATAAATCGCATAATGATCTTGTTACATTAATAGCTATAATATTTTGTTTGGAGTTGACTCCATAGATCAATAATACTCATGATTGTCTTTGTCATTTATGATTGAAATTTTTTTATTGCATCAACCAAAATACATAGGTTCAACAACGGAATATTTGAAGAATTCGACTGAATAGCAGCTATTGTTGAGTTCACATTAGTTGAGTTACTCATGCATAATGCTGAAAGGTATTTCTTCAACTTATTTCAATTATTATTCATCATTAATTTTGATTTCATGATTCAATATCCATCAAAAACTGAATAATTTTTTTATAAAATCACCTTAATAATTCTCAGCTATTGGTTGTAACCAAAATAAGTAAGTACCTACGCGAAGAGAACTCTATAACCATTTCCTTAGATATTACCAGCATCAATCACAAGTTAATCAAAATGAATTACCTTCATTTAGTTCAGGAGTAATTATTCGAATACGCTTGAGAGGAAATTTTCTAGATTTCCAGGGTATTACACCGCCTTCTTTATCCTTCTGAATTCTCGAGACGTCCTGAAAGTATATTTCCTCTCATCTGCATGTATTTTTATGAGTCTTTCTTATTATAACGAACTCACTTCCGGAAATGAAGAGTTGTTCTTCCATAAAATTGGTGGGGTTTGTGGTAGCAGTTCAAATGGTGAAATTAGGCGGTAGGAAGAGTGTTCGTATTATAATTATTTCCACCTTCCAATATGATTTTCATGACTCTCAATGCCAGAACAGGCATACGTCAATGAAACTGTTGCCGTTGAGCACCTCATGGGTTACAAATTCTAATATATATACTTCAAACCTGGAACCAATCCCTCGAGAGTAGTAAAGAAATCGAAATCACTTCTGGAAGGAACTGAATTCCTCGTGGAATTGAAACAAACTACACATTCGATTGGAAATTCACGTTAACATGTGCTCCAGGAACCGAATACGCCTTGAAATATGTAGACACTATTAATTCATCAACATAGAGCGTTAGGTATAATGAGCAACAAGTGAACTATTATATTTCACCAAAAAAACCTATGGTCTCCAGATTTAGGAAAATTTCCTTCAACGAATGAAAAATAAAAATCAGAGTCGATGAAAACTGAAGTTTTCTGCAAATTCAATGAATTAGCTTATCGAACACCATCTTGATATTCAATATGGTATGATAAGAGGTGAATAATGAAGGAAGATCAATAATTGTGACGAATTCATAGTTGTCTGTGGAAAAATAAGTGATAAACCGATTTCTGAGACAACCTTATAGGAACCAGAGTAGCATATGATATATTTTCAATTTTCTCAGCTCCTATTTCTCCTTCAACCTGTTATCAATTCAGTGTGGAATCAAGCACTAATAGACTACCTAAGTCCTGACGTCACAAGTAGGCGGAGTTTAGCGAACCTTTCCATACAAATCGATGTTACATGTTAATCTGCTATAAGAGATACTTTATTTGATTTTATAAAAATTTCTAGTTGGAAATAAGAGCAAACAAGTACATATTCAATTACAGTGGGGTATCACTGATTTGTGACCGAATATATCACAAAGGTAAGTTTTCAAATAGCTGCTATTTTGAGAATATAAATATTTTGAGGTTATGTGTGACTACTTTGTTGTTATTAAAATGGATAACAAAATTGTTTTTTCTAGCTTTCCATAATAAAATGGTTTCAAAACACGTTCTCTGAAGATTTCTTCCATTATTGAGTTAATTGAAAATCTTCATTTGAAATCATTAAAAAGGGTGAAAATGCCTTATAACCTGGACATATGAAAGGCATGCAGTATGAAATTGAGTTGATGATAATCACAGGAGAAGTACATGCCAACAAGAAGGAAGAATATCATAATGTACAGAAGGTAAATATGTCATTTGCTTATTTGTGATGTTATCTACTGATTATACCATTTCTATCACAGATAACATTGAACAAAACTGAAGAATTTTCCACAGCAAATTATGCTTGTCCCAGAAGAATACCATCGTATTGCAGCATAGCTCTATTTGGGCATGACAATATATCTATAACTGATTAGGACTAGGAAAGTACCTGGAATGTGCCAAAATCGAATACATTTGTTAGTTGAACATTCCTAGAATATTATGAAGATATTAGTGTCAATATTATTGTAATCCACTTCTTAATTAGTTCTATGTTATGTTATGTTATGTTATGTTATGTTATGTTATGTTATGTTATGATAAAAGTTATTTGAATTGTCTATATTATATCAGAACTAAATTGAGTAAATCTCTTAGAAACATGAAATTTGTATCTCAGAAATCTCCATAAAATTATATGTATTGAAAAAATAGTTGAAATAAAATATAGTATGTATGTAGGGATGAGAAACAGAGGTTGTTCGAATGAACAAAAATGTCTTGCAATGTTCAAAGTTATATTCAATTTGTATAAGTCAGGTTCACAACTACATAAAGAATCAAATGAAAATACATGACCTATTAATTTTAATTACATGGTCTTCTGTAAGCACTTCTTGAACATGCAGGTATATCTATAGAGTATTCTCATTTCTTGATGTTCCTGGTCATTTGGGATGGTCCTGCTACATTTATACTTATATTAGTTGCACTCCTCAAGGCAGCAACTAGAGGGGCTTCAATGTTAGTTCATCTAAAAACAGAACACTATATAAACACAATTACCTTTTTATTTTCTCTAATGACATAGGTACCTTTTCTATGGGGAATCAAAATACAATTTAACATGGTTCATCTATATATTCTATCATTGTTGATGAAATGGCAACAAACCAAATATAATACTATTTGAAGGTTCCCTATCTTGTCTCCTGCAAAGTATTTCACATCAGAATGTTATTTCAATATGAATATTATAGGATTGTACCTTATGAAATTGATCCACTTTTTCCTCTCAGTAGGGTCAGCACTCTGCAGGGTAGGTGGTCTGTGCTCTGCACTGTACTGCAGGTGATGCAAAGAACTTGCATGCAACCTTCCCTGTAGTGTTCACACATAACCATATTTGTAGCTTCGAGAAACTAGAAGAAAATGTATATTATCAATAAAAACTGTAGTCACACTACATAAAACATATCCAGTTCAATAATATGAATAAAAAGATGCACAATAATGAATTTATCTTACGAAAACCTAACCTCAGAATACTTCAAACGCCCATAAGTCTAACGAATATTCACTTACCGTACTCAGATTTAGACAGAAAGGTAGTAGTTACAGCCAAGTTTATGAATATCCTCAAGAAAATGCTTATTTATCACTTAAAATTATTATATGATCATTTAAAAAAACTCTTATGGAAGATTCAATGTAACATTTCTTTGTTTGGAAAGGTTTGCTAAGCTCCGCCCATTCTTGACGTCACACTTAGGTAGTCTATTGCTTGAATTATTTATCAATCTCCAAAGTATCTAACAACTAGTTCTCCGCAAGAACATATTCAGCCGATACCGAACGAATATACACATGAAAGTGTGCGAAAACCTATTTGTACAGAGTGGAGGCATAATGTTCCAAATTCTATAATTTTTTTATGTTCTGTAGTCTTTGGAAACAGTCGTTCTGCAGGTCTCTAAAGTGACCACGAAGGGGTGTGAAAACTGGTTCTGACGAAAAGGGATATCCTGTAATGTACAGAGAACATCGTAAGAACCAAGGTAAAGAAGGTAGGAGTTGGTGTTCTCCTTAAATTTCTGGAGATAGTTTGCCTCGGGAAACTCCTCCCTAGGCAATGAGTTCTAAAGACTCGATGTTCGTTGGATGAACGAGTCTTTGGAAACAGTCGTTCTGCAGGTCTCTAAAGTGACCACGAAGGGGTGTGAAAACTGAACTTGACTGGTTGATCTCGAAGAGACTGCTAATGGAGGAACGATTATTGATATTTATCTATAAAACAGAGATAAATAGCCAACTTTTCTACGGTGTTCCAGAGAAGTGAGCGAGATTGTAAGCGAGGCATCACCGACGAGACGAATTGCACTTTTTTTTGACAGAATCCAATAGTTCCAGAATATGTTTAGGTGCTGCACTCCAAATATGGAAAAAGTATTTCATGACAGGTCGGATCTGTGCCTTATAGATCATAAGTAGTGAAATAGCTCTTGGCTCGAAACAGAAAACCGAGTTTTTGGGATGCACTTTTGGCAATGGACCTCACGTGATTTTTTCAAGAAAGGTTATTGCTGATAGTAACGCCAAGCATCGAAATGGATGACTTCAAGTGTATGGTTACTCCTGACTGAATTATGTTGGGCACAGTGAGATCGGCGTTTCTAGAGAAAATACATGCTTGTGTTTTGTTTGCAATAAGTCCATATTTATTTTGTTAACATTTTTTATCCTCGTTCATTTCTGGTTTAACGGGCCGATATAGGAGCCCTGGAAGAGGAAGCGGTATGGAGGGTACTATCATCCGCGAAACTGTGTATAGGACATGAAGTTGCTTCCTACAAATCGTTGATGTGAAGTAGAAATAGTGTTGGTGCTTAAATTGATACCTGCGGGACACCAGCATTTATGAGTAGAGTATCAAATAAAACTCCAACGACCACTACATGAAGAGACCTGTTTGAGAGAAAACTAGCAAGCAGAAAACACAGCTGAAGGGGAAAAGCATAAGATGGAAGCTTGGCGAGGAGTCCCTGGTGCCAAACTCGATCAAATTCCTTAGAAATATCTAATGCCACGGATCCGTCAGATCCACAGGCTTTGTTGATGTTGAGACCGAACAAAATCTTTCTGATAGTAGGTTGGCGAAAGGTGATCTTGGGCATTTTATGATTGTCAATGGGTGTTATGTTCGGGGGTTGTTTTCCCGATGAATCCAGAGTGGAATTTCCAGCAAATAGGTGCGCAAAGATATTGGCTTTTTTCTGGGAAGTCGTAGCTAGAGTTCCATCTTCCTTGGTTAGAGAGGGAAAAGAGCTGGAAGTGAAATTTCTTCCTACAGCTTTGCCGAAAGACCAAAAATGAAGGTATCCTTTAGGACATTCAACAAGTTTTGATCTTATGTTGGCATTGCGATGTGATGTTGAATATTGAATTTCACTTCACTCGCGTATTCATATGAGGTTCAATTATTTGTAATCAATCGTTTTTGTACCGAGAATAAAGTATCGTTTGATAAATTGTAGATAAACTATACTCTCGTACGCACACCAGGTTTGTATGTTCCAATATTTGTATCAATTCCGTTTGAACCATTATCTCGCTCATGATAGTTCTATTCATTGGTTGTAGAGGAAATAGTATTTTGTTCGGTATTTCTTTATGATTTTCCATTTAACCAACCTGATATATACTCATATTTTTTGTATTCATGATTGGCTTGATGTTCAATGAGCATATTATCAACTCCACTGTTTAATCGATAGAGCTAGTAGTTACCGTTCCCAATCTTGCCCATTGGTTTATGCAGTAGAAATTATTTACACAATGATAGCGTATAACCACTTCAATTATACATATTATTTTGGATGTTGAATGTGTGAGGAATCATTTGATATGATACCACCAAAGAAGATTAGGAACTTGATATTAAATTCCATTAGGATGAAACTGGGTCAAAAAATCCCAAATATGCGATTTGGAAGAGTTATAGGTGGCCAATGGCTCGACATGTTTATTCCTATCAGAGGTGACAGCTTGAAAGACGATAAACCAGGATTACATCCCCTTAATCATTATTATTATTTCATAATTTATCCTGAAACCTTGTTTGGATTTATCCTTTTCTAACATATATATCTGTATTGAAAAAATAGTAAATTTCTGGAGATCAATTTTGTATATGTACCTTTCCTCTTCGTTTCATCCCGTGCTTATCACATATTCCATCGATTGTCTATATGTATTCTTCGACCCAACTTGTATATTATTCTTTCATAACTCTTCTTATGTTTTCCTCTAATCTCTCCTGATATAGACATTCTTTAGATCCATTCTATTTAATATTTTAACGTAAACTACTCATGCGTGAATGTAAGGATCTTCCTCAGATAGAACGGTTCGCTCAATCCATCCCCTATTGGTTTCGTTTTCTTTCATCATTCATCTCATATGCGTATTTCTTCTTTATGTTTCATCTTGTATATATATTTGATTGTTTTCGTAAGCTAATTTGAGGAAATGATGCTGTACCTCAAAGATAGTGGATTACTTCATTTGTGACTAATATACCAATGTATCCTGTATTTATTTACTATGCCCGACAACTGACAAAGCCCTCATGCGACTCTTTACTCTTTCAAGGTTTATCACAAACGTGTTGGCACTTCAGACTTTCGAATAATTGAATCCATATAGATACATCTGCTTGTGATGAACAATGAAATTTATGAGGGACCCCGTGGTGGTGATTTTATTACATGGGCCATCTGCGGACAAAACCCTCGAATTTTTATCAGGAAGGCTGTGTCGGGAAATGTAACCCGAATGGTAGGATGTTGCTGAAGGTATGCGAAGGTCGGTCATTTTCCTTCAGTTGTTTCTCTGAACAAACATTTGATTATGTCGATATTCGGCTGTACCCTCGTTCTTTTTGACATTAGATGTCGTAGTTTATTATTCATTGTTGCGTCACACTACTAGTGTCCTTAATTTGGAGTATTGAAACAGAAGTAATGAACACCTGTCATTTTTTCTCATTCTCATAAGCATAATCTTTATGCATCACTAGAATAACAGCCCACACCCTCTGCAAATTGAGATAATGAATGCATCACCTCCAACAAAACCCTTCCTAACCAATAAGTTCCCGCTTCCGCCCCACTACGCCTGATGCCAAGCGCGCGCGTTTTCTCCACTCAAGCAATGTTCATTTTTGACCAGAATTAACAGCCATAAGAAAATATATGGAATTTTGGTCTAGAACCTGTATAGCCTATCTACTAAGATAATTACATGATCAGTTACTCGAGTAATAATCTTCAGAGACGAGTAATCATCTGATTTATGAAGTTGAGATTATTCGTATATACATAATTATTATTGTAAATATGAGTTCTACACATCCTGAAAAATACATAGTATTTTTGTGCATTTCTGATATCAATAGGCAGTGAATTCAAAATTATAGCGGCAACACTTCTTGAAAATCCTATAGTGGTATGTTTTTGACAGAAGGGGACAGCAAAATATTGATTAGACACTTGTCGAGTATTATTAGAATGGGATACAGAATATTGTGAGTTTCTGTTTTCAAACATAAATATGCAATTGCTGTGGAAGTACAGCATTCTGACGTTGAGAGTATTGCAATTTTATAAACGAGCTGTTGAGTAAAGACGTTCTTCCAAATATATTATCTTTAGTATAGATCTTTAGTAGATATCAATTCGTGAAATATTGTGGTGAACAGTCTGAAAGTTTCTTGGCACAGTCAGGGGTACCACAGGGGTCCAACCTGGGACCTCTACTATTCCTAATATTTATTAATGACATTACTGAAAGTTTATCTTCAGATTATCTTCTTTATGCCGATGATCTCAAAATATTTAGGTGTATACAAAATGAGCACGATCATAGTACATCACAAAGGGAATTTGGTGATATTTTCAATTGGTCAACAATCAACAAGTTGTCATTCAATATTTACAAATGTAAAGTGATGACATTTACAAAATCCAAAACTCCAATGATTCGCAATTACTCAATGAACAATAATATCTTAGAAAGATAGAAAATATCAAGGACTTAGGGATTTGGTTCACACCAGACTTGGGATTTGAGAAACATATTGATGATATGAATAAGAAGTCATACAAAATGCTAGGATTCATTTAACGTACCACATTTGAATTCAATAATATTGATGTTATAATACACGTTTCCAATTCTTTTGTTAGAAGTCGTTTGGAATTTGGATCCCTTATATGGAGTCCATCGAATAAGAATTCAAAACAAAATATTGAAACTGTCCAGAATGAGTTTTTGAAATATTTATATTTTAAGAAATATAGGCAAGGACCATGTTTTCGCAGTTTCCAATTTATACGAAATGAGTTCTCTATTTTAAAATAGGAGAGAAGAACATGATGTAATCATCTTATATAAATTGATACATAACGAAATTAACATACCATATTTGTTAACTGAACTTAATTTTCGAATTCCAAACTTTCGGCTTAGAGCATACTGATAGCATATTAGCATATAGCATATTAATACATCTCCAACAATAATAAATAGATTATGCATTCTCTATAATACTTATTCCAATAAGGGCATACATTTTGATATTTCGTCAACGAATATATTGGAACTCAGGAAGCAGATTCGGCATATTGCTTCCGATTGAAGACGAATGCTGAGAATGATTTAATCTAATAGGTGTGCCATTATAATATACGGTCTTTCTTGGTTTCGTTCCTACTTACCCTATTATCATGTTTTTTTTCTATTTGTGTCTCTCTCCGTATTTATTAATTTTTTGTTGGGTATTATAATAGGGATTAATCATTTGTATTTGTATATCAAAATGTGCATCCAAAGGATAATGCACACATCTACTCAGCAGTTCATTTCCTTGGGATAGATATGAATTTAGATTTATGTTTGTTTCTGAAATAAATAAATAAGTGAGTAATTTTTCGATGGATTGAGTAACGGTTACATAAAAGCCCATCAAGCCTTCTGTTAGCTTAACGTGCATAACATAACATAGAACTTGTACAGGGTCACTCACGGTCGATGGTAGGTTAGACGTTTCTGGAGAACAGGACGTTGGATTATTCTGATAATTTGGTTTTTTATGTAATCAGTTTTGTTCTATCGATTCAAAATATTTTCATCGTTGCGGCGTTGCCGCTGCTATCGAGAAGTAGCAACAACTTCGTTATTTCAATGGGAACACCCTGTATTTTGTTACATTCTCGAATTCTTCCTGAAGAGCTGATTTCGACAGTGCGTCATACTTGGGGTCTAGGGTGAATGATTACAGTGATATAGGATGTGAAAAATCGAGATTATTCAACTTCAGGAATTTTTATGCCGAAACAATCCATTATTGCTCAAAACGGCTCACATGTCCCTATCTCAGCTTTCCATTTACTATCGATTGATTTTTAATTGAAACAAGTACATGGTTCAGAATCTGTATTTGTTTCTATTGAATGTCAATAGATAGTTAATGGAAAGTTGAGGAATGGACATGCAAGCCGTTTTGAGCAAAAATGAATGGTTTTGACAGAAAAAATTCCCGAAAATAAATAATCTCAATTTTTAACACCATATATCTCTGTAATCACTCGCCCTTGAACCCTAGTATGATAAATCGACGAAATCAGCTTTTCAGAGAGAATTCGAGAATGTAACAAAATACAGGGTGTTTTATTTAAACTAACAAAGTTGTTGCTACTTTTCGGTAGAAGCGGCAACGCCGAAATGCTGAAAATATGGTAGATCGATAAAACAAAAATTATCACCCAAGAAACCAAATCTTCATAAGTCTACGTCCTGTTCTCCAGAAACGTCTAACCTACCATCGACCGTGAGTGACCCTGTATATAAAAGTCTCCTGATGAGTCTTTCCGTTAGATTTGTGACATGTCTGGCCCATTAGAGATTTTTGTCAATGATAATACCAAGATTTTTAGACGCCTCTGATTCTTTTATCTTTGAGTTTGTGTATTTGATATACAGAGAATTGAATTGTCGCTTATTGGGAAAGGAGGTAGGTATTAGAACTCTAATTGAAAGTTTTGAGTTTATGGGTATCAGGAAGAACTTTTCTATGATTTTTTTCTGTTTTTCAGAAAGTAGCTCATATCACCATGGTATTGTTTATTTGAAAGAAGAAAAGAACTAGTCTTGATATGAAAAATATCACAACGGTTGTCTGAATCGATAGAAATAATTAGGTATATTGTGAAGGTACTCACTGTCAATATAAGCGTTCTCAAATCAAATTCATATAATCTATTGAAATTTCTGTCTCGTTTCAAATTATACCGAGAATTCTTCATCTATTGATTTCAATGTGTCTGATACATAACCTCTGAATTCACTTTAAAACTGGAACCTATACTTTTTGCTGGAACTATTCCGATGTTGATGACAGCGGTTGAGATCATTCAAGAGTACGGCTACAACAGTTTCATGCGCGGCTTGCTGCTTGCATCAGTTTGATATCACAGTATCACCAAAGAGAAGATTCTTTGGTATCACAGATGCTTGCAAGGACTTGCGGAGTCCAGGACGCACTAACTCGAGTAGGAAATTCGTACACGCTTGCGAACTATACGTATCGTATGGTTCTATATTCTTGGTTGCGTGATTACTGGCGCTAGCAGGCGTATGGTGTCAAGGTTTTTTATGTACGCTGGTGTCAATATCAATAAAAATTGTTCAAACTAAACTAACTCAATCAATCAGTAATTCACATAATGAGGAATTGTCGGAGAAGTATTCAAATATCATCTTTAATATGGAAATAAACAGTACTTGATATCGAATCAAAACCACCTGAAATTATAGAGACCGCTCAAGTTAAAGTTTTGACAAGACTTCCCGCCAAATGAAAGTATTCGGAGTCGTATGAAAAATAGTGTACAAAACTCGTTGGAAAGTGTATTTCCTTCACTCGTTACGTTTTCGCACTCACCGCTACGCGGCTCGTGCTAAATGACTACTCGTGTGAAATATGTCACTTTCCACACTTGTTGTGTAATATACTATTGCAGTTTGATGAAAAATTCAATTGTGATGGTGCAGCTTGGCAAGTCTCGAGCTTGACAATGAAGGGGTGTCCAGTATGCGTTCGTCTGGACTGCTTGCTCGAAATAGCTTGTGATGTAAAACAAGAAGAGATCGCCGACTTTTCAGCGATTTTCTAGAGAATATCACTAACCAGACGAAACAGCTCATCTCTGAGAAGAATTCAGGAGCCTTAGCGTATGTTTGAGTGCTGAATTCCAGACATGTTACAATATTCAATGACAGGTGTGATAGATATTACCTGTAATTGAACTATTATCTGGATGAGAGGACCGAAATTATGTAAACTATTAGGTAAATCTTCAAATTGTTGTATTTGATGGACTGGTTTGACAAAATTGTTTTTTTTTTCAGCAACATGAATAAAACGATCGAAAAAACTTACATTCAAAGTGACTCGATAATTATACATATAATCAACTTCTTTACATTCTCCTTTACGTAATTGGAGTTATTGAACTTGATTACTCTTCTCTGTTTCCACATATAACACATAAATTCTGTTGACTGAACGTCGAAATGTTCCACTGATGGTCTTGACGTCTACTACTCTGACGATCCCATCCTTTATAGGGTAGACTGCCGTGAGTTTCCCACGAGACCAAGAATTTTGAGGTATGTCAGGATCAGCATCCAGCACCACATTGCAGGAAGGTATTCATGTAACCATCGTTTCCTAAAAAAAATTTATGATAATCGTTATGCGGCTCTTTATTTTGACAATGAATATAAATCTCTGTCATTTACTTTCATCGGAATAGTGGCCAAATAATCAAGACCCATAAAAAATTATTGGGTGTCAACGCTTCAGCATCTTCATGGTCTACTGATACATGTGTCAAAGTTCTACTATTAATTATGTTTCTCACTTCTGTCAGCAACGTCGTCAGAACCTACAGACCGGTTTCGGGCTTATTGGCCCTCATTATCTACCAGAAAAGTAGTTGTTTTCTGCTCGTAGTCTACCAGACATTCATTTCAAACTATGTTTGATATTTTGAATTGGATAGACTTTTTTTTTTCTCTTTCAAAAAAAATTTTTTTTGTCCAATTTATGGCTAATCCATTTTTGCATTTATTAAGCTTAGTCGAGCTCTTAGCCACTTCCAAGTTCTGTAAAACTTGGGAGATTTGTTTCTGGAGTGTTTCTTTCTTCTGCCGCATGATGTCGCCACTTCCAATTGTCTATTGGAACGCGGCTCTGTGCGGTCAAACAGACGCGACGAAAATGCATTGGGACAGGTAACGCTTCGAGTGGAGATCTAACAGTCTCTACTCGGATAACTACCCTGCACTGATGAGGGCCAATAAGCCCGAAACCGGTCTGTAGGTTGTTAGGCGTGCCTGTCTCGATGTGAATTTGTCACGTTTTAGGAAGAAAGAAACATTTGCGACCTGCATTCACAGTGTGAATCATTGCATGGACAACGAACAGATATAATTCAATGTTCTGCGTGGTATTTACCAGGAAAGTAGTTGTTTTCTGCTCGTAGTCATTTCAAACTATGTTTGATATTTTGAATTGGATAGACTTTTTTTTCTCTTTCAAAATTTTTTTATTTACTATCTATTGACATTCAATTTAAACAAGTACAGGTTGGTGCAGAACTCAAGATTGTGAACCACGAATCAAAAGTCAAGATAGGGATATATGCAAGCCTTTTGAGAAATATGGATTGTATCGATACAAGAAACTCCCCAATTAATAATACATCGATTTTTCTCACCTCATAATCTGTAATCATTATAGCTAGACCCCAAGTAACGATGGAATCAGCTATCCAGGAAGAATTGAAAAATGTACGTAAATGCTGGAGGCAGTCATCAAATATTGGAAAACGTACATGATATGAATAAAAATGCAAATATTTCTTTCTTCGAACATGCGTTTATGCTCCCAACGAGACAAACACGCCTGACAACCTGTAGACCGGTTTCGGGATTATTGACCCTCATCAGTACAGGGTAGTCAACCGAGTAGAGATCCTGAGATATTAGTTCAGTTTGAGGCACTACAAATTTTATATTTCATGCTATCTTTCGGTCGACCACTTGTTCCACATCTGCGATCAAACTGTTTTCTTAGACACATTTCAAAACAGCGCGGTGATGTTGCCGAAGTTATTTGGATTCATTAAATCAGTGCGAAAAAGTATTTCAAGAAAATGCTTGCACAGGTCAATTATTTATCAACCGCGCATCGTAAACACTACAATTGAAAGAAGTCAGGAGTACACCAATGTAAATGATGGCCTCACTGTATAATTGAATAACTGTAGGAAATTCAATCTGAAAAACATCATTATCTAAGTTATTTAAATGAAAAATTAATAAGCTACTCGTCTTGAAACACAGCTCGTGCTTATTTTATAACTGACTTCCATGGAAAAGACACAAAGAATTCGGATTGAAATTCATAAAAAGGGACATGATAGTAGTTACTTTGAAAATGGATAAATAGATTTTTTTCAATACATGGAACTTCATTATAAAAGGTCACTCAGGTAGCTTGTCAAAACATCAAATACAAATATTTGATATAAAAAAATCAAATGCAAACCCTCTAGATGAAAATTATTGTAATAAAACGAGAAATGAGGATATGAGGATATGAGGATATTTTTGATGAATCCTTCAAACAATTTGTTTCGTCATCAAATGCTGATCCTCAAGGGGTTTAATTCTACCCCTTTGGTTATTTTGCGAAAAATTATCCACATGAAAATAAGTCCGCAAACTCTTCATTTCGGATATAGAAGGTATTGGAATTTAACAAAAAAATAGTATATTATGATACAAGTTTTATAAGACGCCATTTTGTCGCACGCGTTGTTTGTAGTACGACGAGCGAAGCGAGGAGTGCTCCAAGTGAACAAGTGCGACAACGTGTCTTATAAAACGTGTGTCATATGCAATTTTTTCTATTTTGAATTGAATTGAAGAAAAAAATGGATTTAATATCGATAAATAACAGAAACATCTTCGATTGGTAACAATGATGACATTGAAATAATTAAAATCTTACGCACAAGCCCAGTTTACAGTTGAGCGATTTTGATTATTACAATACCAGCGGTGAAAAATTCAATGCTGTTATTGTTTTCATTGGTCAATTCAAATCAAATTACACTCTGAATTGAAATTCACCAATTGAAACATTGAGTTTTTCACTGGTAACATCACCAAATCCAAATCGCTCAGAAGTAAACTGGGCCTAACCCTTCTGACTTTCATTTGACAGTTCGATTGTACCAATCTCCGAATAATAAAAAATGCGTATCGAAAGAGAGGCTATGTCGACACGCATTGCACAATGACTTCATTATACAACCAAAATAGAAAAAATAATGTTTTTACTGTCTATCTCTGAAATCGTTTTTGTTTCTTTAATTTTCTCACATGCAAATCACGCATTAGAAATCTTTTTTCCACTATGGATTATTCCAAACTACGATGTATCAAAACATCTAACAATATTTCAAATCGTTATCATATGATGATTATTTCAGTGATTATATTCCAAACAAGGATTAATGATAGAAGAAGATGGTACAGATTCCTACGAAGGATTATATCTGTTGAGAATGCATCGATTTATTGTAAATTCAGATTCTAAGTTACACAAGAATGAAAATTTCAGCTGTGTAATAAAATCAGAATTTTTTACCAACTTTTGTTATTTTCTTCTCTCTTTTTTGTATTTCAATGTTCTCTCATGCTGCTCATTTGATAACTCATTCAATAATTTTTTATATAAGGTGTAATTTCGATTTATTAATTCCAAGACTTCGTGCAAAGTTTATTAGTTTCCTGGGAGCAAGGTTCCTGATATCGGAGGGCTCTAAAAAGGCCCCTTCCAGGAACTTGAGCCTCTTGCAGAAGAGCGCTGGGCATTCGCAAAGCAAATGTTCTGCAGTTTCAGCGAAGTTCTCGCAGTAGCGGCAACTATCACTCTTTGTTTTACTCATCTTTATGAGGTGATACCTCAGAGGACAGTGTCCAGTGAGGAGTCCCGTTATCAGTTTCAAGTCTCTCTTGTCCAACTCGAGAAGCTGTTTAGCTTTCCTTGGCGAGAAGCTCACTAGCCTTTTCGCTTGTCTTTGTCCTGGCACTTTATTCAAGTGAGATTTCATTTCATCCGCTTTCCAACGTCGAACCTCATCTCTCAAGTGGGCCTTGGAGAGTCCACAGGACGGTTCTGGGCCAAGAAATTGTGTATTCGTTTGATCTTTGGCAAAGCAGTCTGCTTTTTCATTGCCTTCATTTCCCTAATGACCTGGCACCCACATCAAAATGACTTGGTCATTTGCTGACAGTTGTCTCAGGGATTGTTTACAGTCCCAAGTCAGCTAAGATTCACAAGTGTATGATATTTAGTGCTGCTTGGCTATCGAGTCTCCCTTTCGAGGCACATATCTCTATAGCATGTACTTCTGATTGAAAGAAGTTTGGAATGTTACCAAGCGATTTTGAGAGTCTGAAATTTGGCCCTGTAACGCCCACTCCAGCCCTTTCATCAATCTTGGATCCCTCAGTATACCATACTGCAGTGGGGCACGTGAATATTGCCCTTGCGATTCCCAGACAAGCCGCTGTATTTCTGTAGCTTGACTTGTGCCGAAATTTGTTGCATTTTTGGCCACCATATCAATGAAGCGTAGGTGACCATGGGTTTGATGATCGTTTGGTATGGCCAATAGATCATTTTTGGTTTCAGACTCCATGTCTTGCCATTATAAATTCAGATTCTAAGTTACACAAGAATGAATATTTCAGCTGTGTAATAAAATCAGAAATGTTTACCAACTTTTGTTATTTTCTTCTCTCTATTTTGTATTTCAATGTTCGCTTATGCTGCTAATTTGATAACTCATTCAATAATTTCGTATATAAGGTGTAATTTCGATTTATCAATTCCGAGACTTCGTGCAAAGTTCATCAGTTTCCTAGAAACTAAGTTCCTGACATCGAAGTGCTCCAAGAAGGCCCCTTCCAGGAACTTGAACCTCTAGCAGAAGAATACTGGGCAATCGCAAAACAAATGTTCTGCAGTTTCAGCGAAGTTCTCGCAGTAGAGGCAACTTTGTTTAACTCATCTTTTTGAGGTGATACCTGAGAGGGCAGTGTCAAGTGAGGAGTCCCGTTACCAGTATCAAGTCTCTCTTGTCCAACTCGAGAAGCTGTTTAGCTTTCCTTAGCGAGAGGCTCACTACCTTTCTGCCTGCTTTCTCGTTGCCTCTTGTGACCAGGAACCCACATCAAAGTGACCTGGTGTATGACTTCAGAGCTTTTAGTGCTGCTTGGCTATCTAATATATAGATATAGAAAATATAGATGTTCGCCCTTCGAGTGTCCATTTCGAAGAACTCCTGGGCACATATCTCTATAGCGAGTATACTTCTGCTTGAAATATGGTTGGGGTGTTACCAAGTGGTTTTGAAAGCCTCAAATTTGGCCCTGTAAGTCCCTCTTCAGCTCTTTCATCCATCTTGGATCCATCAGTATACCACACTGATGCATTCCTTTCCAGTTATGGTCTGTTTTCTGTGCAAATTTGGTGGCTTCTTCAAACTGCATTTCGAAATCTTACCTAACTGGCATGATATCTGTCGGTTCAGACATGGATCCTATAAAAATATTTTAAAAATTCCAATCCGATTTCCTGATTTGAGATTTATTGTCTGGCTCAATCTGTAGGCACTGATTGCTGCTTCTATCATCACACACAGGTGCAGAGGTGGAAAGTTCCATTACCTTTAAGGCGGCCTTCCGACCATGGTAGAGGACAGGCGGCGTCCTCGAGGTTGGAAGTCAAGTGAATGTTGTGAACGTCTATACTGAAATGTGCAAATTGATGAAAATATAATCATAAATGATGAGCTAAGGTAATATTAGATAATGATATCAGGTTCCTTTGTGTCTACGTCGGTAACCAGGCCGGATGAAAACGGATTTGTCGGATACAGGGTCCAAAATTGTATCGAAAATCTGGCATCAAAAATACTATAAGCCAAGAAGAAGAAAAACAATGGATAGATATATAAACCAATACAGGGAGGAGGTGATAGATACGATTCCAGACGCATATTAGGTGCAGCTTCATCCCCATGAGAAGTACTTGGGTAAATAACCGAAACGGTTGAGCCCATATTAAAGTAGGAAGGAGGTACCTCTAAGGCTGCAGTGGGGCACGCGTATATTGCTGCTGTTATTTTTAGAGAAGCTAGCCGCTGCACTTTCTGCAGCTCGACTTCTGCCGAAATCGTTTGGTATGAACTAGAAAAATGGAAACTACAGGGTGAACATAACTGTCAGATACGTCAAAAACCGTCGGATCATAATAACACCGCTTTATGCACCGAAAGATCACGCGACGAGGAGAATTCCCCAAAACGCAAGTCTGGTCTGAAGATACAGAAACAAGAAGTTGAGAAATAACAACATCTAACTGACATCTCTGCAGATTTTCATAATAATATACTGTGTGTTTGTGAAACGATTGAGAAACTTTTGTATTCAGTAACTAAAATTATTCTTCACATGTTCTTGGACTCTTTGCTGTAAGATTCATGTACTTCTTCTAGAGCAAATAAGAAAAATAGATGATTTTTGATTTCAGAATTGTCAGAGTCTCTGCGGCATGTCCAGCTTGCCGCTATAGCTCTGGAAAGAATGTGGTTGAGTAAGCTGTTCCAAGTCAGTTCCTGATCGATTATCACTCACAAATGTTCAACTTAATTCCATTCAGAGTTAGTTCATACCTTCGCCTTTTGGTAAATGGAACCAGCAATGTTTGCTAGGATTGACATTGAGTCCTCCCTCTGCGCATCAGCTTCTGATTGCGTTTAGGGCTACTTGTATGCGATTGGAAATAATCTCGTCATGTTAGCCTCTGATAGTGACAACCAGGTCATCGGCGTAACCTTGAGTCTTGAAACCAGAATCATGTAGCTTGACTATCAGGTTGTCGATGACCAATGATAACAGCAAAGGCGATATAACTCCTGCTTGGGGATAACTTTCTTCTACTGTCATCTTGACCGTCTCCTGCCTAAGAGTCGCCACAATGATTCTGCTTCTCAGCATTGATTTTCTTCATCTGATCAGTGAGGCGTTTATATTCATTTCCTCTAGTGAACTAGTTCTGGAGGCATGCGAGGTGTTAGAGCTTCAATCATTATCAGAAATTTTTTCGATACCGCGAATTTTCTTTAAACTATTCGTGTTGAAGAAAAAATGTACAGTTGTTAATTGGAGCTAGAGTGGTATGCGGTATGAAAATTTCACATCGAAATATTGTTCGAGTCTCAGCGTTGGAGAGATAGGAAATGTTCGACCCACGCTTCTCATGAGTCTAGATGCTTGATTAGTTGACCGGACGGCTGTTTATAAACAGTAAAATAATAAACAAAGTTGTCGAGATTGACTATTTCACTAATATCTACTATATTTACCGTGAGTTCCGATAATCAAGATGTAAAATTTCGATAACCCTGGCAGTTTTTATAGTCAGCCGTTACCGGTCCACCAGCCACCAAATCCGTCTCTTGACAGTCTTGACCATTTTGAGCAGTGATGGTACCTGAATTGCAATGTTATTCGGACATACAGAACAGGATAAACAGGAAAACTCAAAATTCATTGTTAGTTAGAATCAGCAGCTGAGGTAAAGTTGGTTGAAATATATTTACACTGAGTGCGCACCAGTTTCACCAATGGAAATCGCTAATAGTATTTGAAGTTAGGTGACTGTGAATGTCATTAAACCTATAAACGTCATAAAATTTCCAGTGTAATACCATCCTCCTTCCCCAAAGGAAGAGAGAAAAATTTTCGGAAATCGTTTCAATTGCTATGGTAAAGATACAAAATATAGGCTTTTGATTGGTCGAAAATGTTAGGCTTGAAATTTTCAAGAGCACAATCCATGTCGATGAAGGCACTAAGAGCCAATTCTTTTTCTTTCATATGTATTTTCAATGCTTTCAACTAGACATCGTAAAGCATTTATCGTGGATTTATCAATAAGCAAACTGTTTCTTGTGAAGCGGTCTCAACTGAAGGAGCTCGCTTCTGATGTAACAGTCTATTATTTTCTCGATTGCTTTCAGGAGAAAAGAGGTGGGACTGATGGGACTGTTAGATTTTGGTTCTTCCATCGAACATCTTCCAGTCTATGGTATAAACGCCACAACGGCCTTTCTCCAAGCTTGCGGTATAAAACCGAAAATTGGGCTGGCCTTGAATAGCCTTTTCAAGGCAGGCTCCGATATGTCAAGGCCATGTTGCATTGAAGCGGTGAATATTCCGTTCTTTCCTGGCGACTCGAATGGTTTGAAGATTTTGATAGCTTATTTAATTCCTTGAGTTGTGAAGATTTTCCCAGCTAGGCTTCTGCTGGTTCTGTTGGGGTTGTGGACAACCCCTTCCAGGTTATCACTTTGCTGTTCGTTCTCCACAACTGTTTCGGAACAAGGAAAGTGTGTCTGCAGGAGAACATTCAAGCTCCCCTTAGGGTTATCAGTTCGGCTTTTTGATCAGACCGATGCCGTAGGAGTGTTCTTTTGAGAGAACTTTTTGAAGAGGTTGTGCTGGGGCTAATTCGGTGATCCCCTCACACATTTGTCTCTATGTTCTTCTTCTCGATTTTCTGAGTTCTGTATTATACTCAGAAAGAGCTGTTTCGTAGTTTTTCCACTTAGCTCTATTGAAAAGTTTCCTGAATTTTTTTCGAAGTTATGCTAACTTATTATTCCACCAAGGCACATATCTGGTAGAAGCCTTCTGTTTTTCAGGACAGCTAAGTTTATATGCCTTCATTATAACATTTTGTAGTTGTATCAGGGCTATGTTAAGTTCCTCTATTGATTCGATGGATGTCATATGGCTTATTTCGAGTAGAAACTAACGAATGTTACCATAATACCAGTATATTTTCAAAAGAAACATTTTTGATAAGCTTGATTATGTGATGAATAATGAAATATGACGTTCCTGACAGAATTTTCAATTTTCTAGCATAACGCCGGCCAATTAGAGTGAATTGAAATTGTTATCGCACACTCAGATGCGTTGAAAATTGAAAATAAAATTGAAATATATGTTCATTAAACAATTTCAATATTGAGAAATGTCTTCTCCTCAGTCAATAACCCTTTTAATATTTTTCATTATGTTTTGATTCAATGAAGAAGATTCATCATTATAATCTTCTTTAAGCTGATGAAGTACTGCTTCGAAAAACTGACTCACCCTGTATATGCATATTTCACTAATAGGTAGGTAGTGTGATTTTCATGAGATTTTGTTAGAGGGAATAAGTATTAGCAATTATCAAATAATATATAAAAAAAATTTCAGAATATCAGTACTTACTTATGTTAAATGATATCCCGAGAGTATGTATGAGACATATGAGAGATTATCAACTGGTATATTTTGATCACCCTTTTATTCTTATATTAGAGTAACCAATGCCTAATACTAAAGTTTACAGAATATACTCTATATAGTATATTCTGTAAACTTTGCTAATACATACTCTCATACTTTGTTTTCTATACTCAATGCCTGTGAATTTTTAGTGATTTTGAAAGCTTATAGAAATGTATGCAATACCTGATCCGAACCTTCAGAACCTGAAACCACATACTCCCTTAAATAGAATTATGAATTCTCACCAACACATTCCTTATAGGTTATTCTCAAGCTTGTGATTGTGTATGAATTGTGAATGAAATTGGGATAGATTATTGAATTGTATAGCCTTCTATAACAATACTACCTATCACAGGCCCTTATACTATGCATTTCACGAATTTTCACGAAATATCTTGTTACTCTATAACAAACTCTTTGTTATAAAACTGTATGTTTTTTGAAACAATAAAAATTGATTGATTGACTATGCATTTGAGCTTTATTATTGAAACACCATCGAGAACACCATTCACCGTGAATACTCATTATAATGATCAACTACGCAGTACAACCATCATAATGATTTTTTATTGCAACGTTAAAACTCTCGTGTCAGAACACACTGGAATAATGGAATTGAAAGATAAAACGAAACAAGCAGGCACAATTGAAAACATTCATTATTTCGTCTGCTAGTGTAGACTGTCAAATTTTGTTGAACCACAATCAATCTACCCAATTGTTATCAACAAAATATAATGATCGCAATACAAACTGAATTTTCCAATAGTAGATTTCTGTTCAATGAAACGACTGACAGACAAAATGAATACCTACATGGAATATTTATCATTTCTATTACGATAATAATGACTTTGTTCGAACACATGAAAATTCCATTCATAGAGACCAGGGTCGATGAATTTTCAAACGAACAAAAAATATAGTCGATTATAGATTGTAGGGAGGGTCGTTAAGGCTGTGCAGGCTCTCAAGCACCTCGATCTATTAGATCTTTTGTGCATAACCCTTAATCTATTCGAGGCCCGGGATTCCGAGACTTCGTGCAAAGTTTATCAGTTTCCTGGGAGCTATATTGTACTCAGAAAGACCTGTCTTGTAGTATTTTCAGTATCCCAGACTCCTAGCTCTATTGAAAAGTATTTTGACTTTTTTCTAAGTTTTGCTAATTCCTTATTCCACCAAGGGACTTCTCTGGTAGTAGCCTTTTATTTTTAAGGACAGCTAAGTTCATATGCTTTCATTATAGCATTTCGAAGTTTTCTTGAGGCTGTGTCAATTCCTCTATCGACTCGATGGACGTTAGTTGTCCTCTGTCTGCCTTTCGAGATGCTCTTTGAGAGCATCCCAGTTGGTTAACATTGGTACCCTGTATTCATCGAAGCGTGTCTCTGACGTCTCCAGGTCGAATGTTATATGCTGATGGTCGACATTGAAGAATCATCAGACATTCCAGTTGAGAATATAGTCTGTCATAAATGGATCCGCGAGAGTTAATCAAGGACTTCAATGATGTCGATATTGTTGGCCACCTAAGATTATAGAAGATACTAACCTCGTACTTTTGTGTCTGTGCTTTTTCATATCAGGTGGTGGGCGTTTGCATCGCAGCACAGAATAAAGTGCCTGTTACCTTCATTGCACCATTCGATGAGGCTTTGGACTTCTTCTGGTGGAGGGTGCATAGCGAAGTCCCCTGGGAAGTAGGCAAAGGCAATAACCACCTGCCTCTTGCCTACCTCAGTTGGCACTTCCACTATAGTGGTTTCCAAATCTCCAGTCTTTTTGACTATTCCTATACATTGTAACGAAACATAATTCGTTACTATCTGGTTAATGTTCAATATTTATATTTAATTAATCATTTACTGTTTATTGTTCAAAATATCAAGATTTCGAGTAAACATCTTTCGTAAATAACAACACAACACTACAATATCAGCAGAGTCATCTCTGAGAATTGTAAATCGCCTGTTGTGATATTCAGTGAATGATAGATGATTATAAAGAACGCTTCAATTACCATTTCTGCAAATATTCCGTATCGACCTCTATTGATGAATAGATATATTAAAGTAATAGATAACATAGACTCCTGTGTGGAGTCTAATTCGCGAAATGGTAATACGGGATATGTCCGTTAAACCGGTTGGACCAATGAAATTGAACAAAATCAGTCAGGTGACCAGCAGGAGCTTCTTCAGAGTTGAAGCAAGGAGGCTCGCTCTCTTCCTTACGAATTCTGATCGAGAGAGCCATTGTTTTCTAATAGAGGAATTTTCGTTCCCTTTTCTCCAGAAAAAAAAATTTTTAGAACATAAGTTTTCTTGGATAGGATGTGTGAGTGAGTAAAGGTAGGCACAATTTTGATTAGCGATTGCTATAATTTATTTGAATTAATGGATTAATTACAGCAGGATTTTGATTTTTGCAAATGGCGGTGATTTGACACCGACGGCTTTCGCGTGAAGAACCTTTTTACCTCTGATATCCTCAATAATATTGCTTAATTGTTTAATATATTATCTATGGATTTGGTTGATCATAGGAAATAGTCATATATTAGATGAATTTTTGTTGGTGATTATCTTTTTGAGCATGCTTTGACACCGGTTTTACAAACCACGTGTTGAACAGGAATCTGCTGTTCTTTTATTTTTTTAGCACGTAAGCAGCCAAAAGTTTTTGACTCTGGACTCTTTTCCTAACTCTTCCTAACCGATACGTAAAGAAAAGGAAGGTTGAAATTGTTCCGGTTTCCAGAAGGATCTTGTACAGGTGAGTGAGACATGTAAAATTTTTTTTACATAATAATTTTGTAGTACTTCCGATCACTCACCTATACAGACCTTCTTACTAAGATCAATTTCACAATTCCTAATTGAATTAAAAAAGTAATAGTAAAGGTATCAGAGGTATATAATGTCCTGTTAGTAAGGTAAAATTTCATATCCTCGCTATATTATGCCTACCTTATCTATATTTTACCTATCTTGAATTTCATTGAAATTTATATTTTCAAATTTTTTCTATATCAGATGATATAGTTTAAATTCATTATCTTTCAACTCCTTACAAGTGGCCAATTGTACGAAGTGGAATTACTTCATGCTCATGATATTCAGCATAACATAATACATAATTATATGAATTGTATGTTTATGGATTGCTTAGATTATTACTGATAAAATTGTATAATTGATGGATTTATATAGCCCTCAGCTGTAATTCAATTTTGGGACCTTCAGTCCAATTCAACCCTGATCACTGACTGATTCTCGTTTTCCACCTTTTATATGTCTTCGATCGAGTGATTGACATCCAACAAACACAGCTATACTGAGCGCCTGAACTTTGGGAAGTATTGGGAGATGTTGGAAAATCTGGGTTCCTGGCAGATGTTTCAGTGCTGAAACAGTTGCATCGACCTACCTCAGAGCTGAGCAGGTCATCTCTGCAATCCATCGAGACTATAGAGCTGCAGGCATCTTTAACAGGACACCTCTAAAAATCCTAGTGGTTGCCGCAAGTATAGAGCTGTAATAACGTATACGATCAAACTCGCGGAATAGAGATCAGTTAGTTTTTGTTAAAACCTCTATTCAAAATCCTTTTATTTATGTTTTGGTTTTGCAACACATGGGGGTGCAAAAAGGGGTCGCAGAGGTTTTGGAATTCCACGATGCCTAGTATATGATTCTCCTTGAACCCTTTTAGCTTTTTGGATATTTTTTCCATGCGCCGGTTTCTTTAACTTTCTCTTGGAAATTTACTTTTTCTTGATCTCTTCAGTCATCTGGTTTGAAAAGTATTTTTAAAGTGTTTTTGAAGTGTTTTCAACCGCCAACTTAGTTGCAAAACAACCCTCGAAGTCTCATTGAGACTTGTATGAGTAAGGAAGACCGGGACCTTAGCTTTTTGAGTGTCATCCGAAGCACTACTCGGCCGGTCATCGTTGAAAGTCCGAAGGAATGAGATCTGAGTAGCAATAATGTTCGGTTGGTCACCTATTTCCTCCTGCTAAACGATACAGAAATAAATAAATATTTCCAACCTTCTGCCGCGGGATTTGAACCCAAGACTATAAGCCAGCGATTCAACGCACTCGACCACCAGCCCAGTTGGAATGGTTATCTTTTTCGTCATCTGAATTTTCATCCGAAGTAATACTGTCTGTTTCTGAAGAGCTTGATGAGGGTTTATAGTTGTCAGATGATGAATCCTCCAATGGTTGAGTTCCGGTAATGGTTGGGAGAATTTCAGGATGCAAATTGTTGGTTTCGTGTTTGGTTTCCAAGTTATTAACAGCATTATTATCCGATGATTCTTTTGGTAATTGTGTCAAATAGCTCATTGTAGCTGAAACCAAAACCAAAAATGAAGAAAAACTCGTTGGAAAGTGCATTTCCTTCACTCGTTACGTTTTCGCAATCACCGCTACGCGACTACTCGTGTGAAATATATTACTTTCCACACTTGTTTTGTAATATACTATTTTCTATTTTGATTGTATAATGAAGTCATTGTGCAACGCAAATGCGTGTCGAAATAGCCTCTATTTCGATACGCATTTTTTATTATTCGGAAATTGGTACAATCGAACTGTCAAATGAAAGTCAGAAGAGTTAGGCCCAGTATATTTCTGAGCGATTTGGATTTGGTGATATTGGCAGTGAAAAAACTCGATGTTTTAATTGGTAAATTTCAATTCAGAGTGTAATTTGATTTAAATTGACCAATAAGAATGATAAGCTGAATGAAGGGATTCCTGTTAAAATGTTCAGAGCTTTCTCAGTTTGGATTAAATCAGAAATTGAAGACCAGTTTGTGATCACTTGAATCTCCTCATTGTGAAATTCCTTGTCATCATCAAAATGTTCAGTTTGAGTGCCAACATCAACAAATATTTTCGTGGAATGTGAAGTTTCATTTAAAGTGTCTTCATCCAATGGTAACTTCTGTTGTTGAAGCTCTAGTAGTACTTATGCTCCATCAAAGTCATCAAACAAGTTTGGTACTATTTCATCCTTGGAGGTGCAAGGGAATTGATCAACCTAAAATTTGAAATAACCAATGATGATAATCATAAGTAGTTATTTACTTTTGACTTCAACAAAAATAACCAAGAAGGGAATAACTTGCCTGTCTTCTTTCAATCAGTTTTTCATATCTTTTCTTTTTCTCATCTGTCTTCAGACTTTTTGACTTAGTTATTAGGTTTGACATAGGTAAGTTTCTACTTGGTACAGCAGTTCTTTTCTAGTAAGGTTTCTGATAGCCCCCTGAAACATTGATATGTAATTATTTTAACCTCAAAATATGGAAAAACAAAATACTTACAATCACTAGGAGTGATGAAATCTTCTTCAACAAATTGTTGAGAACAAACTCTCATGTTTTTGGTAACTCTCTTTCCTATTTTTAATTTGATCTCCCACAGTTTCTTTCTTTCAATCATAGTCGCTATTCCGGATTCTCCAATATGCTCAATTCGTTGACCCTCATTTGGAAAATGATGAAAAGTCAAGTTGGGATTTTTTTATATACAGAGTTACATCCACGTACACAACAATTTGCTCTGATGATCATTTCCACTTTCAACAAATTATTAGTCACTATAAAACAACTATAATCCCCACACAAATGCACGCTTCCAGGTAAATAAACACAAAGCAATCACACTTGCTGGTCACGTGACATTGATGCGAGTTTATACCGCCAGATAGCGTATTACTTAGCATTAAAACACAATTGCAAAAATCAAAATCGCTCAACAGTAAACTGGGCTTTACGATTGTGCGTCAGATTTTAATTATTTCAATGTCAACATTGTTACCAATCGAAGATGTTTCTCTATATTATCGATATTAAATCCATTTTTTTTCTTCAAATCAATTCAAAATAGAAAAAATTGCATATGACATACGTCTTATAAGACACGTTGTCGCACTTGTTCACTTGGAGCACTCCTCGCTTCGCTCGTCGTACTCCAAACAACGCGTGCGACAAAATAGCGTCTTATAAAACTTGTATCATAGTATACTATATATTATTGTATCAAGTGCGTGAAATGAGTGTTTTTTTTTTAATGGCACATGACAGTGATTATTTTTAGAATGTGCCATGAAATCACGAATTTCATACACGAAATACAAACAACATTTTTTGTGCAACTATGAATGTGAATTTACATCGTCTGAAATACATACATAGGAGACATTTCGAATAACAAAATTGAGATTTCTAACAAAATATCGAATTGTCCATCTTCCCCCAAACAAATCAAAATATTTAAAAAAATTCTGGAATCAACTCTTCAAGAAATATCTAACGGTTATGATAGGCAGCAACATGGAATGTTTTTGGGAATTTATGTTATAAGTAATTGTTCAAACTCTACTTTCAATTATTATTCCGATGAATGAAATAGTTTCATGATGGATATTCAATTATTAATTGATTCTGTTGAAAATATATCCTTCAAAAAGTAATATTTCATGTTAATTTTGTGAATTATCATAGCAGTGACGGTGAAAAAACGTAAAAATTTACGCATTAATAGAGATAGAGGAATATCAAGTTTTCTTGACAGTTCTACAGAAAAGTGTTATTTTTGACGGCTAAATATAAGAAATATACTGAACCTTCAAAATTCAGTGGCGTACAATAATTTGTACCATAAATATCAATTCGATTTTCCTCAGAGACGCCTCTAGGATTATAATTTATATTCTGATTGAATTGAAATAATCCTATTGGTATCGCCAATAAGCATGCCAAGTGTCATTAAAATCTGCGAAAACTTATTTGCAAGATTGAAAAAACGATTTTTTTCTATAGACTGTAAAATATAAGCATCTAACTCATGAAATGAAAGATAGGTTGATAATCAACGCGATATATATATTGATTATTTTTATTATTTGCAGGTTCATCGTGTTTGGTGGTTGCGTGATGGAGAGAGACTCCTCAGCAATACTACAGCCGGAGTTATAGTCAGTAACCAAACTTTGGTTCTCCAGGTAAATTCATATAATATTCATTCAACAAATGCATTCTTTCATACATCATACAATTCCAGAAATGTTAATATTGGAATTTTTTGTAATTTTTGGGAGTTTTTTCGGCGAGTTTTTGGTCGACGTTCATTGTGGTAACATTTTCCGTCCATGAGAAAGTTATTCAGCACTTGAATTCATTATCTGAAAGCTGAACTAGCATAAAATTACTAGGCTTCTCCAACGTAGACATACGATAGCTATAAATGAAACGAGATTATTATGTGATTTATAATAGTCGAGGAAATTGCTAGGTGACGAGGCGATCGCAGAGGCACCCTCAATGTCCGAAAGGGTGTTTAATCGCTAATAATTGAGTTACAATCATCAAAGCTTCATCTTATCATGACAACGGCGATGTGAAAATAAATAAAAAAGATATCAATGTAACGAGATTATTATGCGATTTATAATAGACGAGGACATTGCTTGAATAAAATTACCATCACTGTGTATTATTGCTGGTCACTGAACTAGCAGGGATAGCGGGGGGTGAAATTCTATTCATTCTTATCGGTTCAAACAAAAACAAATAGATGTATAGAAAAAAAATCCTAGGAAAATCTTGCATCAATCAGACTAGACGGCTCACGCTCATTTGAGGACTCAAGTGATCAATTATCAAATCTAAAACAGTGCCTGCCTCGAGTTGAAAAAGACAATCGCGAGTAATTTAGGAGTTCTCAATATTATGAAATGCATCCACATATTTTCAAAACAAACATAGTATTTATTACAAATGGTGACGTCGGTGATGGATACCTCAAAACACCGTGGGTAGATATTATATCGGGTTTTCTTCTCTTGATTCTTGATCTTGTTGTGGTTGTATCTCTATTCTATTCACCCATTCTTGAAAATCTGTTGACTTTTAAAAGGGTGACTTAACTCTTAATACGCTCGGATGAAGGTTTCTCGTAGATTTGATACTTTCACACTCTGTATTCTCGTTAATTTCTTATTGATGGAATTCGTGCTCTATTTGAAGTAAACGTGATTGATTGTCTAGTTCCAATTTCTTCATTTCAATTTCTTGTTTTGCTTTTTCCATATAGAACGCTAACTGTCGCCTTCTTGTTATTGAATTGGTTGTATTATTTCTTGAATGCTTGGATTTTTGGGATAGGGTTTCAATCACATACAGATTTTCTGGGTTCTGTACTTCATTTGTGTCCCCTGGTTCTTGTAATGGTACATTTACCATTGTCTGAATTCTCGGTTCTGACACGCATGTTATCTGATTCGATCTATCATTAGTAGTGTTGTCTACCTCAAAATGATCAGGCCAAATAAAATCTCTATCCAAATGGTGGCTGGTACGTGCGCCTGGTCGTCTCAGGTTGTATCCTCATGAACTCATTTGGGCAGTGATTTCAAAGTCTGGTTCTGTCAGCTCGAAGGACCAAATGTAGTTTTTTTTTGAAAGGATAATAGACTTTTCCACAAATATTGAAAATCACCAAATTATTTAACTCCATATCTAGGCAACTCTACATATCAAAAGTGGATAGTATCTGCCAAATAATGTCGAATATTTTACAGGCATCCTTTCATAATGATATATTCTCCGAGCTAGGATCCTATAAAAAGAGTATTATTATGCGACCCTGATGCAATTGGCAATTGACAGTAGACTTACCCACTTCATATCAATGAAACTCAGAAACTTTGCAACTCGTAATTTGTTTGGGCAACGGATAAGCACGATCAAGTTTCTGATACTAAAAAAACTGGCCTCGATCAAGCAAAAATAGAAGGCCTTATTAAGTCTAGATACAATATTCAACAGTTTCATCGATGTTTCTTTGAATCGCTAGTGATATCTGTTCTTTGTTCAATTCTGTTCAATTCTGACTTGTTGCTGAGACCAACCAGTGTTTTTCTTACTTGCTTTTCTCTTGATGGAATTTTTTTGTTAGGGGCATTGTAACCTCTGATAGTGAATTAATTTTTTTTTCTTTCAATATGCTCCTCTCGGAATGTTATTGCCATTGGTATCAATAGTATAAACAAATTAGGATACACTCATTGCCAACCAAAATACAACACCTGAAATGATGGAATGATTTGATACAAAATTTCTCGAAATTGAAGTTTATGTTTTGAATTGACAGGTACTGTAATCGAACCTAGCACACGAAAATTTTGATGACTGGCGACTACCTCTAATACCCATAATTTCAAAAATGGATCATCTAATTCAGCTTTCAAGCGTATTTTTGCACCACCGAAATTTATACCGCTATCTAATAGCGCCTCGAACTCCAGTTCATATATTCCTACTGAGAAATATGATAGGCTGTCTCCTTGAAAATGAGAAATTTGTTAGATATTGGTCGACCAACACTTTACTAGAAAAGCACGTCATGAGATCGTCTAACAGCTGCTTTGCAAGTTTTCCGAACAGTTGGGATAATTTCTCACAGTAACTTCAGGCCTACTATAGCCAATGCAGTTTCTGAAGTTTCTGCTATGAACATGGCCTAGTTGACTACAATTCCAACAAATTAGATTACTAGAAGGATGTCTGATAGATGTTTGCGTTTAATCAACTGGCACAGTTCCAACATGAACTTGATATTCTTGAACTGTGAAACTCCAATTTTGGGAACTATGTTGAGTCGAAGCCATCACCGAAGACGAACGACAAGGGTTAAATGCTCAAGGCCGAGCAGAGTTGACTACAATATTATCATCGAATGGATCAGCTTCATGAAACTGAAAAAAAAGCATTCAATTTGTCCGCGAAACAAGTTGTGAATTTGAGAAAGTGAAAATCTCAATGGCCGAAACACGAGTGTTTTGGCTAGTTGGCAACCGAATATCTAGGGGCTATACTGAAGGACCTATATATTCTTGCGCGTTTTCATGATTCGCTTTCTCAATTTCACGATTTTTTGTGATCAGTAACTGTAATAAATAATTTGCCGTTTCAGCAGAAGCCTTCTGTAGATACGGTAACATATTTTCCCTTGATTGAAGTAACTCTATAATCTTTTCAAGGTTCTGAATTTGATGTATCAAACAAATTCCCCATTGAATAAATCTCCAAACATTATTTCGTAATTACGAGGAAAAAAGATATGGCGCAATGCATCAGTAGAGTCATCATAGATTCGGATATTATTCTGAGAAAAACGTAACCAAACGAAAGCATTCACTTCCGATATACATCCATTAAATTATATTACTGTTTCTATAAAATAACACAAGAAACACGCATTTCCTCCAACTTTTCAAAAAGTCAGTAACGTTAAAAGTGCCAAGTATATATCTAATTTCAACGAATCTGTGATCGACACTAAAGTCACATTTTGTATTTGGAATATAACGGGAAATCGATTTGATTAATCGGACTTTTTCTTGTGCTAGCGGTATCGCAATGACTATCAGGTGGAATAATAATGAATGAATTCAGGAATATATTTCATGTTATGGTGAGTCGACTGAAGAAACATTTATATCGCGCATCATTTCCGAAACTCTGTCAAAATGGAAACATCAATATATTTCTGTGTAGTAGATATGATTTTGCAAATTAGCCCCAGACTGGTTTGTAACTTAATTCGAGGTTACAGTACATGAGAAGTTATCAAATCACAAATTATTGATATCAAGTAATTTAATTTTATTTCGAAATGTTGCAAAACAAATTACATTCAATATAATAATAATAATCCACCACCATTCAATAATTGGCTGAATGGGGAGCAGCAAATTCCGGAGTCGATCATTGAAGGGTGAACCGTGCTTCTCCCCAAGAAAGGAGATTTGTCCAATCCGAAAAATTACAGACCAATAACCTGTTTAAACGCATCTTGTACATGACCATACTCCTATAGTGGTGGACCTGGTTTACCAACGGATATATGAGCAATACGTGGGTCGAAGAGAGGTGTCGCTGGCTGCAAGGAGAACCTGTTGATAGATAACGTATGACTCCGTGCAGTACAAGCGGAACCTCTCCATGGCCTTGATCGATTATCGAAAGGCATTTGATACAACGTCTCACGACTTACTCGTGTATTCGCTCGTGTCTTTCGATATCCGATCCGATAGTGAAATAAATAGAACTGATGCTGCTCTGGAAGACTCGCTTTACTATAAAATTGGGTAATGCGAAAGTCCAGACAGAGCCGGTCATCAACAAGAGAGGGGTTATGCAGAGAGACTCCCTGGGCCCTCTATTATTTTGCATCTCACTATTGCCTTCATCCGTTGAACTCATAAAAATCAAGGACTACTACTGTGGACCACCCGGTAAACGAAGGCATACGGTCACCCACTTATTCTGCGTCGATGACATTAAACTCTATGCTGCCAGTGAGAGGGACTTCGACCAATCACTCAGGGTGGTAATGGAGTATACACAGGTTATTGGGATGGAATTCAATATGGACAAATCTTAAGAGAGGACGATGCGAGGACTACAAAAAAGGACGGAACCATCCTACATAATTTGGATGCCAGAGAGACGTACACCTACCTGGGTGTGGAGGAAAGCCACATCCAGGAAACCCGAATGGTGAAAGACGCTCTCCGTAGCAAATATCGGCAGCGTATTCGACAGATCTGGTCTTCAGAACTGTCAGGAAAGAATGAAGTTGCTGGTACTAACATGTTGCTGTTCCGATCCTACTATACTCCTTTGTGGGATTCAAGTGGAGACTAGCTGAGCTGCGCCTACTTGACTACTCGCAAGATGATGCAACTTTATCCAACTTCGTCTGTTCAACGCTTATATCTCCCAAGAGATTAGGGAGGTCGTGGACTCTTAAGCTTCGAGTATGGCTCTGGATGGTGCCTGCAAAGTCATCAAGTGTTCGGATCCCCTCCTGCAATTGGTCAAGTGACATGACATGAAGCACTCAATATAAACAAAGAAACTATAATACAATGATTTATAACGAGAACCTTTGAAGTATTTCAATTATTTCGTGTACTACTCAGACATCCTACTGAACCAATTATTTCTTGTACTACCGTGATTTCTTCGAAATAATCGCAATTCTTCTTTTAAAATACGGTTTGATCGGGCTACCTACATTTCATTCTGGTTCTGTGACACCTAGTGAGAAAATCAGTTATCAATTCGTCGTTGAATTCACAAAGGGGCGTATATGGATTTGAACAATTTCTTAAGGTTCACTAGTATTTCATGTTGTCACTATCGAAAAAAAAAATGGATCCATTTTCTTAAAGATCAGGAATTGATATACTTACTCCACTTTGAGAGCAAATGAATCAGCTTCTGCTCAAGTTGTTATCCGAGAAAGAAACTACGCCATTTTTTATATACGCCCCTTTGCACATTCAACGACGAATCATTTCACCCTCGACTCACTATCCTGAGAGAGAAGCCATCATAATAATGGTCCTGTATCGACACATATCCTCAGCCTGGACAACACTTGTTTCGAGTACGCATATTGTCATATTACTTGTTAAGTGGCCAATCACGCACACCTGTGCCAAGGGCAATCTGGGGTGTAATAGTAGGGATGATCCTTAATTGCCTCCTTGACTGTAATATGTGTTGGTGAACAGGCAATTTCCTAGATTGTCTTCTTGGCATAGCCGCAGGGGCAAGTGGACCTTCCTAGCTCCCTAGATCGGCTACTGCCACGACTCATGTGTGTAACGTGATGAGAGCAATTTCAACTCAGTCCTCTAACTAGCGACTACGTCTAGGATCAACGCTATCGCGCTATATCATTTTATGAGACTGGCCGAACCTAACAAACGTATGAATCAGTGAGTGTCTTTATCACTATTTTCGGTGAAATCTTCAGAAAGAAATGATTTATACAACAAATGAAAAATGTAACCCTAAAATACACAGAATATTTGCCATCTTCAGTCAGTTGCCGAAATACGTATTTGGTTTTCCTCAAATATTTCGTGGTTTCTGTATTATATTTTCTATCTCTACTCGAAGAAACACTTGATCGATAATTAGAATCAACGCGCCATCGCGTTATGTTCTTTGATGCTGCCCGAATCAAACAAACTAATCTATTCGTGACGGCTCGGACTGATTGATGATTGAATAAAATAAAAAATAACTATATTTGCGGTAGTTTCATCGAAAGAGTTAAGGCTATGCTGATCTGCAGCTTTGAAAGTGTTGGCGCCATTTCCAGAAAATACGAGGTGTTTCAGAGTTGAAGTGGAAAAATTCTAGGAGAAATTTCGCTCAGCGAAACATGAAAAAAAGCTTACAAGAAGATGGGTCCAAAAATGCTTCGTTTCCGAGTTACACGGTGATCCATCAATATTGCTAGTACGCTTTATCCGATTTTGTTGAAATTTCCAAGATGATTTTTAAACAATACCCACTCAGACATCATACTGAACCAATTAGATTTGATTCAGAATTTCTAGGAGCGTACCCAGAGAGCAAGTTGACCAAAAAAAATATCGGTCTGAAGTTTTTTGTGGTCTCTATCGATTCTTCAGATGAACCTGAAAATATAAATGTTGTCCCTTGACTTTTTTCAGTATATCGCTTCGTTATCAAGAAAGAAATACAATAATATTCCTCGGCATATCTCTGAATTCTTATTATCAAAAAATTCATTGCATTCATTTGTTAATCATAACAAAAAATAAGTTCGTATGTTTTCAATGAAGAACTCAAACACGTCTGTCGCAAGGTACAATCACTCTCACGTTGAATAGCAGGCATTCAGGCACGTGTCTAGAAAAGTCTACTCAGATTGCCCCGTCCAACCTGCCTCTAGATTGCCCCTGCCACAGGTGTGTGGGTGGCCGTTTTCATTCATCCCTTGTTGTGCTTCGTCCCCCATATCAGTTAGATCCAAGATGGATACAAGAAATAGCTTTTTATTAGGAAGCAATAGATGAAAATAGACTTTTGCTGCGAAACACTTAGAAGTAGAGAGTGATTAAGGTATATAGAATTATTGTTTATCGCAGCTTCGCGACGATTTCATTTGAAACAAATTCTGGAGGATCATGATGAAAGTATTCAGACATTGCACAAGACGGTAAATCTTGTAGCTTTTCACGACGGGCACCAAACTTTGCTGAACTTTGGGAAGCAGGGGTGAAATCGATTGAATACCACTTAAAAAGAATTGTTGGTGATACTTCCGATACTACTGATAAACTTACATGTATGCGTGTCTGAGCAGTAGACCCCAGCATTATCCCATATTATCAGCCAATAAAATGAGACTTTGAGGCTACCGTTCTCCTGAAGTACTTGAGTGTATTGTAACGTTTTTATCCCATAAAATAACCCTACTGAGTTGAACATTGACTCCATATTTTCCATCATGAATAAATAATTCGATAAGAGATAAGAATCTTTCAAGAATTCTGCAAGAAAACAAATGGCACTGTCTTTTATATTCAAATATGGTTAACTTTATAATTCTGATAACTTCCAATGAGATCAAATCATCAAGCATCTCAGTTACCGCAATTATATTATCTTCACTGAACATTCATACTTCATAGTGGCTTGAATTCCACTACGTGCTATAGGGCCTGCTTTTCCTCGGTCCGCTCAAGTTTGAAATTGTTTCTCAAATTTGAAATAGCCACACACAATATGTCATTCCCAACATAAATTTCGAGTTATTCATCATGTCACCGCTATTTCATCAATTTATTAACATACCCACCCTATTTTTTCTTCAGACAGTCGACTTTTAGGTAGGTCACATAAATTAAAGAAAACATGCAGCAAACTCCATGCATCTGGATAGGATTTCCACGTATTTTTGGGAAAAGCGAGATCAAAAGGTCGGGTATTTTCAGGGGTAAACACACGGGAAATAGAGGAAGGTTGAATTTTCCAACTGGATGAATATCAAAAGAAGGGAATGGTTTGATGTGGGTATCGCGTGTTTGAGATGTTGAATTCAACTACCATGCATATTATACAGTGATTCCGTGAATTAATTCATTTTTAGCAAAACTATCGATTTCTGAGAAATCTCAATAATATACATATGGTTACAGTGCTTTCGTCAAATTCAGTGGTCTCCAAAATTCTGATGACGCCATTTCTCCTATACGAATCACTCTGTATATATTGATTGAATTTGAGAGAATACCTAATGAAAACGATATTTCATGGCTTCGAGCATTCTTTCCAGAAATTATTCGTTCAATAATTTAACAACGTATATACTATTAGAAATGTGGCAAATTCGCCTGTTCAAGTGATTCTTCAGAAATGGGTGAAAACTGTAATTTTTCATTTACTGTGATAGTTCTGCTCGGGGGTCATTCATGATTTCATCAGTATCACCAAGAGTCCCGTCAATTTCTGCTTCACAAATAAGACCACATTGATAATATTGTTACGATATTTCTACTTGAGTTCGTAAATTCAAAACACTCAGTACAAAACTGAACAATATATTTCACCAAACACTCGAAATACAACTCATTAAACACTTAGTTGAATCACAACGATATTCGCTTTACAAATCTCAATGGTCACAATACTAGCCTTCTTTCGAAACTCAACTCTTTCCAAACTATAACTGAGTGTTCGTGTCGATCCGTTCCTAAGTTACAAGTTATTCATTCTCGTAAAATCACCCAATCTCCAGAAATAACAGGAAGTAACTAGAACTACAGCGATGAATCATCCGCTAATTATTGGTACGCCGCGCCGTGTCGGCGAGTGATGTTATCGCGAGGCCATAAATAATCGACCAGACGCGATCTGCCGAGATAATGACTTCTGGTCTTTTTGAAAGCACAGCACGTATCATAACCCCCTCACAGATCGGATCGTCCCGATCAAATACACCTTTCTTTCTACGTGGATTATACAGCCATACTCGATCTCCTTCCTTGAATCCCTCAGAATTTGCTCTGAGGTCGTAGCGAGCCTTCATGTTATTACTTGCCAATCTCAATCTTCTCCTAGCAGTTTCATGGATTCTAATCAAGCCATCCTGTAACTCATCTACATCATCTTGAACTTCTTTCTCTTCAGCACTTGTTGACCCGAACACCAATCACAAGGCAAACGAAGTTCTCTTCCGAAGACTATGCTGGCTGGTGTGAGTCATGAACAGAGTCATGAACAGCTGCTTTATAGGCCATCAAGAATAGTGGAAATTTCCGATTCCAGTATTTCTGATGCTCCTCTACTACTTTGGAAAGATGTTCTTCCATAGTCCGATTGAACCTTTTTACCATATCATCTGACTGTGGATGTAGAGGAGTAGTCCTAGTCTTGTTAATTCCCATCAATTCACAATCTTTCTTGAATAAGTTTGATTCAAAGTTTCTTCCTTGATCCATTGGTACTCCGAATCGCGAGAACATGTTGTTCACCAAGGCCCTCGCAACTGTGGATGCTTCTTGATTTGGCATGGCATAATCCTCAACCCATTTACTGAAGTGGTCGTCATTGGAAATGGTCCAGCTACGTCAATGGCAATTCCTTCAAAAAGAGTACCTACATTGTACTGTTTAATTTCACCTCTAGATCTTGTTTTAGGGCCTTCGCTCTCTTCACAAACTGTGCGTCGCCTACACCAACTTTCTACAATATCGCGACATCGGACCCAATACAACCTCTGTCTAACTTTATCCATGGTCTTATTATTTACCAGATGACCACCTAATTTTCCTCCATGAATCTCGTCCAACACTTCATTAATCCTTATTCTGGGCACAACTAGTTGGGAAGATGTTTTCTTGCCATCAGCTGTTGTTGGTGCCCGATCGGAGATATCTTTCCACTTTCTTTCCAGCGTAGAAAGTGTTCAATATTATATCAGTCTCACTTGTACAATATCGGCCATCCTTTCGTGACGTTCGATGCTTGCAGTTATCTGCACAATTTGACAATTTATTTCCTCTAGAAATTACAAAAGCTGAAGGCTTAAAATTTAGCTGAAGGCTTTACAAACTACTGGAAAAGCTGAAGGCTTTAACTTGCAACTGATAGTTAAGAAATGAACCTGAAGGCTCACAATGACTAGAAATGAAAGTAACTATTTTCAAAAGAACATTCCACTTTACATGTTACTGATTTCTCAACTGAAGAGCTTGGTATTCCGGTTTGATGGTACCTGAGATGACTGGGTTGTAGGGTGGTTCCTTTCCGATATATGTGGACTCAGCCTCAATTACTTCTCAACCTGGGGTAGCTCCGTGTAGTTGAGACCCTTTGCTCAGCTTCTACCGGTACCTACTCTCACAACGTAGAGAGTGGAGTGTAGAGACGAGGGGTGCTGGAAAGTTGTCGGTCCCAGGAATGCAGAATCAGAGGTGGTATGATGCCGGCTCCAGTCCAATGATCATATGATGGATAACCCTCCTTGTCACCAGTCAATCCTCAGTGATGCTCGAAAAGATGTGAATAGGAAATACCAAGCAAAATCAGGAAAAGTAGACAAACGTTGGCAGGGCGAACCGCAATATAGTTTAATTTTCTGGGTACTCAAAGTTAGGTCAGATGAAAAATGATTGAAAAATTTCAGAAAAGACTTTTACTTCAGAGGTACTGAAATTGAGAATCAATTCCACGGAAAATAAATCTCAACAAATATATTGAAGATGAAGATGAGATAATTCTATAAGAACTTTTTGGAATATCCTTTATGTTCAATAATCGTCAAATTTCCGAACTTGATAATTTTAATTGACTCAAGTCAAAGGAAAATCAAATGAGGATATTTCAATTCATCCCAGAACTAATCTCAATTCAAAGAACTTTATAAATTGAATCATAAGAAGATAAGATAAAACAATAGATATATTAAATAGGTGGAAAAAAATTAAAGAGACTTAGGGTGGCAAAAGCTAATGCCAGATAATTCTTCTTAGGTTACTCCGAGATGAAAAAGTGAATAGACATCTGGTAGACATTATATAGCTAGGCAATCTCTGACAAGTGGTTGATTTAAATTTGATTTAACGCAAAATTAACAGTGCCTCGAACTCAAAAGAGACAATCAGGCTAACATAACCATATCTCAGGAAGCATTTATTTCCCAGAGGGAAAATGAATTTTCACACGTGAAATACGTATGAGTATAGAAATAAATGCTTACCTGAGATATAGTCCGGCTGATAAATCCCCCGAATGTCTCCTCGACCTCAAGCTCTGCAATCAGGTACATATTAGGTACTGTTCAAACCTCCTGTACTTCAATTCCTGGGAGATGTAACGTCTCCTTACAAGAAGGTACGGCAATCGGTATTTCAATATTTGAAAAATATTTTCAGCGAGTAGATACTGATAAAGGAAAGAAAATCTAGAAAATCAGATCATCAATGCAAAAAAAAGGGATAGCAACACAATGGCCACAAACTACAAAGCTGCAGTTAGGAAAGCAATCAGCGATACTTCATTCTTATACTTAACCTGAACATCTTTTAACTTGATGTGATCTGAATTTTAGAAAAAATCTATATGGAAAGGAATCCACGTGACCCCATGGGTCAGATATTTCAAACAGTAATCTCTCTCGAAATCGAAATAAATCTGTAAAATATCTTAATTACCTGATAATTAAATCTTCAAAAAATCATTTAAACCACCCAAATGTCATCGATCCCCAACTATTTCCGAAAAAATTTCAGATTCAAATAGGGAAAAGGTCAGACCTACCAGATATCAAATTCACCTGTTCACCTCGGAAGCTCGAACCAGAAGAGAGAAATCAAAAACCTATCCATCCTCATCAAATACCCATCTTCCATCTCTCTCGCTGTCACCTAAGTTTTTTGTCAACATCATGCGTGACCACTGGATTCGAATTCAGCAGTGTCTATTAATACGATACAGCGGAGATATGAAAAAAGTGTATACAAGTTCTTTGAATTAAAAACAATTCCGTAGATGGAACGAAATGTTCGTTACAGGGTCTTCTGGACAAAGCATCCGCGTTGCTGTGCAATCGTCCTAGTCGATGTTTGATCTTAAAGTAGTACTGGTTCAATTTCTCGATTCACCTGGCTACTTGACCTTCGGGGTTCTTCATTTCCAGTAGCCACTTCAAAGCTGCATCTCTCCCGTAGAGATATTTGGGCAAGTGATCTAGAGCTCTGATGATCGCTAGCAGCTCTTTCCTGGTGACGCAGGAATTCCTCTCAGGTGTCTGATACGAACATGCCTCTTTGTTGTGGAAAGTCAAAGATTGGACTAGAACATAAAGCAGCTTTCAGTTCCTTGAATGCTCTTTCACATTCATTAGACTAGATGTAGTTGACGCGTTCTTCTGTCAACTTGTACAAGGGTACAGCAATATCAGCTAATCCTTCCATAAAACGCTGGTCATAGGTACACAGGTCCAAGAAGCTCCTCACTTCATTTTATCCTTTGGTCTCGGCCAGCCTCGAATCGCATCGATCTTCTTCTCATCTGTTAGGATGCCTGCCGACGATTCGGCTCAGAAAATTCACTTCTTTCTGGAACAAGAAACATTTCTTCAGGTTCAGTTTCAGGTTGGAATTTCTGAACCTTCAGAAAATAAATTTTCCGGATATTCCTTGGAAGTCCTGTCCATAACCAGAACGTCATCAAGATATACCAGGCAAGTTTTCCACGTGAGCCCACGCAGTACTAGTCCCATTAGCCTTTGGAAGGTTGCAGGGGCATTACATAATCTAAAGGGCATCACATTGAACTGGTAAAGTCCATTTCCTGTCGAAAACACAGTCTTCTCTTTATCTTCTCCATGTATGCCCACTTGCCAATACCCGCTCTTCAGATCTAGTATTGAGAACCAACGTGAACCTGCTAATGTTGTCAGAGTGTCATCGATCCTGGGTAATGGTATCTTTCTTCGTGACATCATTCAATTTTCTGTAATCCACACAAAATCTTGTGGAACCATCCTTCTTGAAAACCAACACAACTGGTGCAGACCAAGGGCTTGCTGCTTCTTCAATCACTCCATCTCTCATCATCTTGTCAACAAGCTTTTCCATCTCTTGTTGTTTCACAAATGGCAGGCGTCTTGGTGGCTGTCGAATGGGATGAGCTTGGCCAGTATCAATCCTGTGTTGGACCAAGTTGGTTCGTCCTGGTGTTGCTGAATCGAATATGTCACTTTCAGATGTGATGAATTTTCCTGCAGCGTTATATTCTTCTGACGATAGATGTCTCAATGATTTCTCTAGATTTTCCAGTACGCTGTCGGAGTCCCCTCTTCGATCTTGATAATCACTTACATCACATCTTGCTACCCAAGTCACAGGGTTACGGGTTCCAATGATGTCACATTCTTTAAGTGTTGTTTCTTCAGGATATACATTGACAATTCGTATAGGAATAGCTTGTTTCGTCTTAACTAAGGCTCGTGCAAGAAGTAAATCATTGGGGGATTCAAGGCATGGCTGAACTACTACTCCAACGCAGCACCCAAGGACCTTTTCAAATGCACAGACTATCTTCTCGGAAAGTCCTGGAATTCTAATAGTCTTCGCCATCCGCAGCTTCACAGGCTCCATTCTCCCAGCTGGTGTCGTCAAGACTAATTCTTCTTCTCCAAAACTCATGGTTCTTTGTTCGCCGTCGGAAGAGAAGCCATATTCGCTGATCAAATCCATTCCGAGAATGAATTAATTTCCTATATCTGTGACATACACTGTATCCACAATGTTAAGTCGTCTAAGAGTCAGTGTGACTTTAGCCTCTCCTCTTGTTGGTGCATTTTCTCCAGTAACTGTACGAAAAACAAAGTTGGAAGAGGTAGGTTTCACACATTCTGGTCGAGGAATGTCGCTGCGTACCAGGGAAACTAATGCACCGGTGGCTATGGTGCGAACAACGTATTTTCGGTTCACTTTCCCTTTGATGGTGGGACTATACATCGTTATTCTTATCCTGTTGACATCGATGACCTTGGGGGCTTCGTTATTGCTTGCCAGCATGCGCGTCGATATACTGACTAATTTTAGTTTTCCTGGTATCTGTCTGAGGACTCACTAGATGACCTGTTCCTCGTAGGTGAGTGGGAACGTTATTGGGTCCTTACAGATGAGTTTGCTCGTGGTGGTACTCTCACCCTGCAATCCTTGATGAAATGTCCCGTTTTTCCGCAACGGCTTATTCCGGTTGCCCAACCCACTATTTATCATGGACTTGATCTCTTCTAGGACCTTTTCAAATGATCCAGTTTGTGTATCGCTCTGTTGGGCAGGTGCTTCAGACAGCCCGAACATTCGATCTCGAAGTATTGAAGGCCGCCTCCACCTCCAGAGATCGCACCAATGCTTCACCGCTTCAAATGGAGTTTGTTAATCCTCTGAATCTCAGAATCTCTGAGTCCATCGATGAATATTTGAACAGCCAGTTTCTCCCTGATGTAGTCTTCTGGTGCCTGTGGGTAGGCTAACTGCATCAGTTTTTTCAAATCTGCCTCGAATTATTGCAAGGTCTCACCAGATTTCTGCACCCGCGTTTTCATTTGCGACCGGTATAGCTGCTCTCGATATTGATCGCCATACCTTAACTCAAGTGCAGCCACCAGATCTCCATATTTGTTCTGTTGATCGACAAGTATTATCTGCAACATCCCCAAAGCCTGTCCTCTCGAGGCCACTATAAGTGCAGTAGCATTTTCTTCATCGTTCCACCCGTTGGCCGAGGTAGCAGCTTCAAACTGCCTGCGATAAATGTATCAAGATGACTGTCCTTCAAAATTTGGTGGATTTACCGAAATTCCCGATGTGAAAACCCTGTTACGATGATCATTAATCTAGAGCGAGGCGATTTGGCTTTGTACGTCTTGTTTGATTGTGTCCACTTCTTGTTTGAGCTTCAGATCAATCTCATTCTTAATGTCTTTCACTTCCATTCGTACAACATTCAACTCGCCGTCTATCTTCTTGACATCTTCCTTCAATTCCACAATTTGTTCTCCTGTTTTCTGTGGTACCTGTTCTAAAAGTTTTTTCTAATCTTCTCTCCCTTTCTTCTGTTCTTCCTTCTCTTATTTTCTTTCTCCTTGTCGTATTTTTTCCTCTTCCAAATGGCGTTTCTCTTCCTCAAATTTCTCTTTTTGTTGCCGTTTTCCAACTCCGCAAACTGGTCTTGCATGAATTTTATAACGTCCTCCATCGCGTCGTATGCTGTACTTCCAGTATTCACCATAAATCCCAAGTCACGAAAATCTAACTTCTGACACCACTGTTACGATATTTCTAGTTGAGTTCGTGAATTCAAAACACTCAGTACAAAACTGAACGATTTATTTCACCAAACATTCGAAATACAACTCAATTAACACTTAATTAAATCACAACGATATTCGCTTTACAATTCACAAATCTCAATGTTCACAATGCTAGCTTTTTTCCTAAACTCAACTCTTTCCAAACTATAACTGACTATCTGTGCAGATCCGTTCCTTTTATATAGGCACAAGTTATTCATTCTCGTAAAATCACCCAATCTCCAGATATAACAGGAAGTAACTAGAACTACAGCGATGAATCATCCGCTAATTATTGGAACGCCGTGTCGGCGAGTGAGGTTATCGCGAGGCTATAATTCATTGGCTAGACACGATCTTCCGAGATAATGACTTCCGGTCTTCTTGGAAGCACAGCGCGTAACAATATATTGTCACGTCATGGGGTTGTTACTTCGTTTTCGGACCCTAGTTGAGACGGTTATGCTTGTCAGAAAGAGGTCAACTTAAAGAGACATAATAATATTGACAGTTCATTGAAGAGAATATGAAAGAGTGAATAACCTGATAAGAGAACGTGAATAGTGAATACATGCAGTGAATAAAAACTGACAATGTCACACACACTACATTGCTATATACCAAATTATGTCAATGTGGCTGTTGCCCCAATAATGTATCGTTATATTTTTCATTTTATCTGCAATTTTTTCGCATAAATCTATTTCAGAAGCTGAATAAGACTCCAAGTCATCTGAACAACATTAAATCAATAATATTTCAGGAACATGTTTCGGAGGTACGTCTATCGTCAGCCCAAATAAACAATTCAGAATGACATGATGACAAGAATCGATATATAGTACATTATACCCATCAGCAAACTGTGAATATCTGGCCGTGTTCTAGCCAACGCATAATTGATAAGAAGTTTATCATTCAACCAACATCATCCAAATGATGTAGCAATATATAGGCAAGAATAAATTGCATCGTCAAATTATATATCAGTTTGGGACATTTATGTCAAACTAGTGCTCGAAGCACCTTCGTGTTCAAGAAATATAAACCATAAACTACCCAGTTGAAATTCGCCATTACTCCTAGAGGTGGTTCGGATTCCAGTATAAGCTCCTAATCTCGCTTTTTCCCATCACTCCGGGTGCAGCTCACAAATTCGAAGTCGCCATGTATAGAAAACCACATCATCACTTATCCAATGACCAGACAAAAATATTCCGTGTCAATTTGTGTGATGCAGGATATGTCAAATTGATATCGAAGAATCCTATTGGTCCAGTTATATAAATCATTGTTGTCCAAATCGCATTGCAAATTCGGTTTATTTTACATATCATCAAACAGGCACTGGTGGGTGGTGTATAGTTTTTCGAAAACGTAAAAAAAGGTATCAATAGTATATGCGCTCCACGTGTCTTTGCCAACAGAGAAATATCAATCTGCCGGTTTGCTTGGTGGGGGTGACCGTACGAGGAGGTTTAAAATGAAAAATAAGAAGATATTCAGAAGGGATGTTGGGGAAACTCTGAAGGACCTCTCATTCAGAAGACTGACGATTTGAACGCGACCGAAACTCATGATTTTTGAAAATGCAAGAAAAATCGTGACATTGAAATACTCGAGCGCGTCGCGTCATATGAATATACAGAAGGTTCAGTTTGATGTTCTCGTTGTGCTGACCCATAATGTGACAATTATGTGGAGGAGTTTTCTCAATCTGAAAGTTTGGGAAGAAAAGATAGGCGCGGAGTGAGCCAATTTTAACAATTTCGTCTTGTGGAAATCGGCAGATTATATTCTTCCCGTGATCGTCGAATGATTTCCTCAAGAATAAAAACAATACTACCCTCTAAAATGTCGATGTGCAACTTTGTAATCCTCCTATTTTTTTAGTGTTGAAAAGTGTTTCAAAAGTGTTTTTAATCGCCGACTTAGTTGCGAAGCACTACTCTGCTGGTAATCGTTGAGGGTCCAAGGATTGAAATATAGATCACCAGCCACGTTTATGTCACTTGCAAATCTTCAGATTTCTTGAATGCACACTTTTCTGCATGTTATTGATTCACCTCATCGCTTAATCTGACGCGAGTATTGAGCCAGCCAAAATTATTTGCTGGATGGTTTGAATGGATTTATCATGTTATAACAAAGAATTTTTATGCTGGAATTTTCAACAGGTCATTAGAAGGGCCCTATGCCCCAATAATTAGTTAATCAGAACGTGAACTTGGTGTACAAAAATATCGAAAGAATAAACAGGACGCCTGAATGGTATCTTCAGCGCTACTCACGGCAGAAGGAGTAATTAGGTCTGACTATCTGATGCAATCCCCTACGATTGCGCCAAGGGGAAACAGACATTTATGTCACAACTCCAAAGAATGTAAGATAAACTGGAAACTCAGTAGAGATTTAGGAAGGTATTGTGGATAAAATGTGTGTATCGATTGACAACTAGCACAGTGAAACTGCTGAGGCTTGGCAAGCCGAAACAGAGTGTCTTGCATAGGTTGCCAATAATTTCAACACAGTTTTCTAGATGATTAAACAGCATATCGAAGGAATTGAAATGTAAAACAGTGGGAATAGACAATGGACTTGATGATACTTGACAGTTTGTAATATGTGTGACTATTTCAAGGTACGATTGCACATATCAAATTCCTATATGATGATAATACTTTCCAAATGAGCTACTACTGATATGAAACTAGTTCACCGGATATTTTCAACCTAATCATTACTTCTTTGATAACGGAGTCGGCATATACTCAATTGAGGACAGGATCTATAGCAAGTGGCCAGAAAATCCTATCATCCCATTATTATGTTTCAGTCAATCAATTATAATTAGGGGAGAGTGAGCAAGTTGACGACCATAAGGACACAATGTTGTAAAAAAACTACGAATGATTTATTTCGATATTATCATCATAAACTAAAATCAGTTGATTTTATTCAATATTATTATTGAGTATAATTAAGCATAATTATCTACTTCTTTGTTGCTAGAGCTTGAGATGAAAAACTGATGTTGTGTTGCAAGACAGAACCAGCTGATCTCCGGCTTTTTTCCTCATATGTATTTTCCTCATATGTACTATTGGAAAATAAAGACATATTATTATTACATATTATTATTATTTTATCTTTTTGATGAAAACGAGTGATCAAAACTGAGAAACGACATTCCGATGATAGAAAATATGACTTTTTGCATAAAATTGTATTTCTGTCATCCACACATAGGGTGAGATGACGAACCTATTGGGGTAAGATGGCTATAATTGACATATGCCGTAAATGAATAATTGACCCTGGTCATAATTTGAACAAGCTTCGTGCCACCATGCATTGCGCACAACGAACATTGTATCCAGTCTTTCATTATGCCTTCCTTAGAAGAAGTACAAGGTACAGGCGAATTAGAACGAGATCGAGGAAGGTCTAAAGAGGACGATGGGGTTGAAAGTCAACTTTGGGAAACAGCCAGAATATTCTCAGTAGAATATTTATGGGATATATGGAATGATTGATAAAAATATCACATTTGGAAGCTGTCGAAGTGGAATTGGATGTTTCTCAGTTTCTTTGTGTGTATAGTTTTTGGGCATCTGCAACACAGATTTCACAGCATAATCATAATTATTGCACAAATGCAATCTGATACATTCATGTTCGATCAATATATTCCGCTCAATCAAAAGATGAAAAATTAGTTCATTTTCACCTTCATTTCTTCGTAAATTCACTTTTTCGTGAGCACAAGTTCTTATAAGCAAACGAATGAAAAACATAAATACGTTACTTACTACTTAGTTTTATGAACTGGCGCCACCCAACTTGTAGGTTTTCAATTATACGTAGAGTGCTACCTCATGAAACAGTTGTATCACAGAAATCTGTTTTTGGAGTTGCCACAGGAAGCATATTCGTCATCTTACTCACCTCGTCAACTTACCTCACTCTCCCCTATGTCCAATTGGTCCTAACCAAATCACAAAAAATGGCGAATACTAAATCGTTTCTGTCAGATATATCCTTTGAAGATGAAGAATAACGTTTTGTTATGTATTCAACCACATAAACGATAACAACCACTTTCTAATCTGAACCATACCCCAATTAGGCATGACATTCCAGATATGCGATGAAATGAATCTTCACTTAATTCTATTGAGCTTCCCAACTAATGTTTGAGTAGGGGAAAGAGTCACGGCCATGATATGTGATTTCAGCTGCTGCTCCAATCCAATCGAAATGTCTTATTTCGTACACCTACGCTAAGGAATGTGTAAACATCTGAAGTAATTTTCCGGCCGGATATTTCTCTCGTGTGCATACTCAGATATATATCAATGTTTGTATCGTAGTTCAGTATTTATTCAATACTGAATATATTTCGAGGTACTATATTAGATCAGTATTTTTTTACTTATCACGATACTAAGCTGAATCCATTCCAGTTACTTACCTAGAAAATATACCCACCGAGTAACCCGGAAACAATAAATTTTCCCCTCTGCTATTTCGTTGTCATTTTTTTATGTTGATATTGATTCCTGAAATAGGCCTTCGACGATATTTTCTGTGGTAATATCACCATAAATTATGAATATCATTCGACAGGTTAAAGCAAACATAGAAACAGGAGCCCGAAGGGCTCGAGTAGCTATTACCTAATTTAATGACAACAAGTCTTAGAGAAGGTCTGGAAAATTATTATCTGATTCATAGAACTCTCATCGTGAGTCTCATATGATATTCGATATATTATTTTCTATTATTGCAATCGCTCAAACGTTTGGGATTGATTTTTCGCAAATTAATGACAGCCGCGTCTGTTTGTGCTTGAATGAGATATAATACCGGCTGTCCAGACAAAGAAAAATCTCACCTGATGATGGTGATCCTGAGGATTCTGTTAAACTCAAGTTCCTTTGTTGCCCAGGCCTGCCTCTATTCGTTGTAACGCATCATTACCAGACCAGGTAATCAGGCAGGGAATGGACTGTATTGATATGGATCACTCGCGCCTATTCACAATACACAATTAGAATTTGAAAATTTTAGGTTTTGAGGATCGTGAGAGAGTTCTTGTATTTTGCTAAACTGACACGAATATTTTGATGAAGTAGTTATGAATTGTATTTGATGCGATTATTTTTTACGTACAGGCTTTAGAATAACTCACTCGTCTATCACTTCTAATGATGAAGCACTGAATCGACATATTTTCAAACGTCGATATTTCACGATGCGCTTTATGAATTTCTGATTGATGGAGTAACTGTATAATTACGTATTTTCGGAATAATCAGGTAACTCAATTCGATTGGTTGTGTTGATTGATGGATAATCATGCGAAAAAAATAATCGTTGGAGGTAGATCAATCCCAGATTGGCTAGAATATTTATATCAATAACTATCAGTATTGAGAAACGTCAAAAGAGAATCAATCACTTGAAAAGCATTGTGGATATGCCAATTTACAGTGACATGAGTAAAACAAATTTTGTTTTGTTCTGCTTTGTGAAGGTTTTTCATAATTTCATATATTTCAGGAATTCATCGACTTTTCAGAAAATATCGGAAATCACGTTTTCAGTAGGTATATTAACTCCTTCGTTCTGTCATATTCGCAACAGAAATATTTGAAAATTTCATAAATTCATTTTCAACCAATTAGAAGGCTCCTTTTTGTATACGTTGCTCATAGCAGCGGGCGATTACCGTGATGATTTTGTTAGTTCATATTGACGGAATTCATAAGTGATAAGTTTTCTGTCAAATATAAAGCGCCTAATATCTATTGACGAACGTCACTCAGAATAAAATCTGGGTAGACATGTGATATTAGATGTTATGTTTGAAAACGGATTACTGTTTTGAATGTTCCTGAAATATTAGTAACAAACATCAGTTACTATCTACAGTATATACGCAGAATAGGTCGTACAGGGTTCATCTTCTCATCATATTAACAGCAACTCCAATTCATGAAATTTTCTTACCGAATCTCCCACGCAGCAGAATTAATTCCCTATAATTTTTTTCTCGGTTTTCCTCATGTTTTTGTTGATAGAGAATAAAAAAACAATCGTAACCTTGAAAAAAATTATCGGTAATAATTCTGCTGCTAGGGAGATTACAAGTGAATATTTGATGTCAAGGTATCAATTTGAAAAAAATAAAAACAGAAATTCGATAAAATGCTGAAATCCTCTCAACACTTTCGGTTTCGTTCCTAATACGAATCAAGCCCTTATTGATTAATTCAATTCTCAGAAACTTGAATGAAGAAAAGATTTCGAGATATAACATAACGCCATGTAGTCTGGCATAGAAAACTGTTGAGGTAATTGCTGATAAATTGGGTGAAAAGCCTGATGGATGAAATTAAAAGGGTGACACGATTTTTCTCCAATTCAAATCGATATATTTTCTTCCTGGATATAATTCGTGGTATGATTATTAACCTATATTTTTTGGAATATCAATTCAATGGCAATCCCGATGCAAGAAAATACAATTCGTCCTGCGGACTCGTTGCTTTGAGATTGCAATTCATCAATGTTTCAAAATATCATCGGTAATAATAATACCACTTATTATAGTACTCCTGATAATATTTCAACGAAGTGATAATCAGAAACTCTCAAATATACCTAAATCTAATTCCTCACTTATTACCCTTGAAAATATATGTAATTTCAGGGTGTGAGCCGTATGAGCTCTGGCCGTTATTCTTGTGAGGCCACCAACAAGGAGGGTACGTCAAGGAGTGTTCCTTTTCACCTACGAGTGAAATTTGAACCGGTGTGTGGCGATGGGGTGCTCAGGCGAGTGATAGGGGCTGCCAAGGACGAGCCACTCAAGGTCGAGTGCAATGTAAGTACAATATCAATCAAAATCTAAAAAGACATTTTTGTATTTTGGTTGATTATATTATGGCAGTTTTGAAGTATTTGATGCAGGATGTTCCGAAGCTGTTGTTTCAAATTGAAAGGAAAGATTTTCCTCGAAAAATACATACTTAATACTTTTCTTGCATCTTTTTTCTCAAATATCGCTCGTTGTAGAGATACATGATGTTGATGATCACAATTTTTATTTTCATTCATTACTTCCAGTTTTGAAAATGTTTGGAATGAATTCCAAGAAATGTTTTTGTTCAACAAGAGCTTCGTCTGAAAAAATGATACAATAAAAATCAGGACTGATCGAAATACTGAGATGCGCACCTACCCGCTTGATGGTGTTGGCCTAAGTTACATACACTGTCCGTCATTCCCGGTAGAACTATCAATGTTTTTGGTAATAAGAAGCAAAATACTAAATAATCCGAATTTGTCCCACTTTTTATGGCTTTTTTTGGGGTTATCTTTCTTCGAAAATAATGGAATATAAGATGGGGCTTTCACGAAAAGTGAAGCAAATCTGAATTCAATATTGATGAAAAATCAGTCGTGGTTTCGAAAGCACTATTCCTGTGAATCAGCATTGCAACTCACTTTATGCTACATTAAAACTCATCTAGATTACAGTAAATGTGTTGTTTCTGTATTTTTTGACCTCAAGAGGGCTTTTGAAACAACTTACAGGAGAATATTGTTATCTAAACAAAGACAGTACGGTATTGGTGGTAGAGTGTTGGATTGGTTGAATGACTACGTTGAACACCGTAAGCAACGAGTACTTTTTAAGGATCAAACATCTTCAGATTTGAATAATGATGTAGGTATTCCACAGGGTCCCTTATTTTATTATATTTTAATGATATTGAGCTCTTTGTGGAATGTGAATTCGTTAATCTGTTTGCTGATGAAACCATGATTGCATGTAGTGATGCTAATATCAAAACAGCTATTGAACAAATGAAAACTGACAGAAATAAATGAATATCTGAGTATAAATAAACTCAAAACGAATGTCTCCAAAACAGAAGCAATGATCTTCACAAAAAAGACAAGTACAAAAACATTGATTTCAGTGATAGTATTTTAAAAATCAATAATGAAAATATACAATTTGTTCCAAATGTTGAATATCCGGGATTTTTTCTAGATAATTTTCAAAATTCTAGAAGCCACTCTTAAAAAATTTTCTAAATATATCAAAAACACATTTCTTCACCAGAATATCTCAACACTTATCCAGCCAGAATAAAATCACCGTGTATAACTAAATAATCCAGCCACACTTTGATTACTGTTCATCCATAGTGTACTTATTCAATCTGAATGAATTTAATATGCTTCAAAGATTACGAAATCGTTGTATTAGAGTAATTTTGAATGCGAATCGCCTAACTCCAGTAAGATCGATGTTGATGACACTTGGTTGGTTTTCAGTGGGAAACAGACTGCATTATCATACCATGATTTTCATTAACAAGATAAAAAATAATATGGCTTCAGAATACTTTCAACAGTTCATAAAATACAATGAAGATAAACATAATCATAACACACGAAGCAAAATAGTTATTTATGTATCAAGGCAATTATAAGGGCTTTAATTACCTATGACGAAGATTGCGTGCCAAGGACCTCTGGCCCAAGGGACATCAATTGCCTGAGGTTATTAAGGCTCTCATTAATTCCCGTGGTGAGTAGGTAGTTACATTGATTATTTTATTTCTGACCGATTTTAACGGAATAAATGTTTCAATTTATCATATTCCCAGTATATTCGAATCAGAAATTTGGTTGTTGCTAAATTATTGCTGTGATACTCGTTTGTAGAGGGAATTATAGCATATCTAACCCTCTTTATTGATATCGTAACTATATCAGATTATAAGCTTGTAATATGCCGGTCACGAATAAATAACATTTATGTACCCAAGACTTCCTACCATAGTACCATCAACTCACTATTTTTAGGGGTTTTGTGAATTTCAATAAACAATCGGATTCTGTTAGAACATCTACCTACCTCTTTGATCGAGTTTGAAAGTAAATTGAAGGAATACTCCCAACATAAATACACAGACTAATAGTGGATGTTACACCTTTGATTAATTTTTTTTATGTGAAAATATGTCTTCCCCAAACGACCTCAATAATTTATTCATTTCTGCCCAACTGGAATTCATCAAATAACGATGTTCCAAATTTTTTCCACAAGTGAAATTAATGAATACGAATTATTATTGGGTATTAAAACTAATGCTGTAGGTGTTGATATGATCAATATAAGAATGATTTCACACTGTTGTCCCCCAAAATGACGAGAGATAACTTTTGTCTACTGAATAAATCATTTTCCTCACCCATACCCAGAAAACCATCTCCAGAAGTGTTTGGGAATATTCGACCATAAGGTATTTTGTGTACATGTTTAAAGGGTCTGAAAAAATTATACATACAAATTAGGAAATAGGTACTGCTCTAGTTCTAATAACATTTTTCCAATCCACCAATCTGGGTTTCAGCATGACCTCAGTTGCACCACAGCCTTGATCAAAAAGACAGACATCATTTATTATGATAAAGTATGCATTCTTGTCCTCATTGTATTTGGTGGGACCATGTGACCTGATTGAAACTTCAGGCTGTGATGTTAAAGAAAACTTCCCGAATTTTGTTGATGTAGTGTTTGCTTCTCTTATATTCGCAGATACTGGTGATAAATACTTGAAGTAAATTTTTTTAGTTGGTTGATTCTTGCTCAATCACTATTAATCAATGTTTGACATCTCTATCCGTAGTTCTTGCACTACGCACTTCAAGTTTGATGCATTACCGCCAATGATCATTTTCGGTTGTCTTTTTCGTGAGGCTGATATTGTAGAGTGAGTGTTTGGAGTATCAGCTACTTATTTATGAATCGCAGTTATTGACAAAGAAGTTAATGGTACTATGTACTGTTTTTCATTTACACGTCCAATTGTCACCATACCAACATATGCGAAGGGTCTTTGTGTTTTGTTCAATCTAAATTTCGGAAGTTGTTCCATCTCAGAAATGTTTGGGTTAAACTTCTTCATTCTACAATAATAACATGCACGTCCTACTCCAGTCACATCTTTCCGTTCTTGAATTACCCAATATCGCTGTCTGCATCCATTCAGTATCATTTATTTTCCTTTATGTACCATAATTTGATTATAATATCATTTTATTAGCAATTTCAGGACGGGATGTTTTCTATATGAATTGATCGGCTTCTCCACGTCTTTATTGAGTTCTGACAAATTATTTGTTCTTCCCCTAATTTTATCATCGTCAAATTCGGGAGAGAGTTGATAAAGTCGAGTTTGTGAATATATTTCTTTCGTGGAATAGTCATGTTGACATCTTATACTAACACTGTTTTTCTGCTGTCCTGAGTTCTTCAATGTTAAATTCACTTTTACCTACTTTTTTTCGCATTTTAGTATGCCGTACTACTTAAAACATTATATGTCCATTTAGAGATTTAATTTTTCTTCAAATATATAGAATATTTCCTGATTTGAGTTGACAATAACGTTAGGCATTGCTGTATCGGTAGGAACATTGTCGCGTATCTGGAGGAAACGAACATTTGCATTTTAAAAGAAAGTGTTTGAATTCATTGTGTGAACCAGTGCATAGTCAGTATTCTGCGTGATATTTGCAAGAAGAGTAGGTAAGGGTTTACTGCTCATTGTCTTCCTGTTACCCAAACTGTGTTGACGTGAAAAGTCCTAATTTTATATTTTTGATACTATCCAATTCATGATGGCTAGCATGATAGTATGAGTATGGGTATGAGTATTATCCTCGACACAGCCTCTATGTATCGATTGTATTTTCTTTTCCACATTACCTTCAAGGGACTGATTATTATCTTTTTACATTGAATACCATCATAACTTTTTTGAAAAAATCAAGAACTAGGTTATTTTGAGTGCTGTATACAAAAGCCTGTCTAGCACATTCACCTGCAGTGGAATTGGATTTGGTCAAACAATCAAAAGTCAATAAGGTGGACATGCCAACAGCAAATTGGACAGAAGACCCTGTAGTGCTATAATTTCAGGAATATCAGCAATAAAGGTGATGAGAATAGAAGGGCACACCCCGCACCACATCACGGTATTCAGAAATATACTTGGCACCCCCAGACTTGAGTATCACCTGTTTTGACTGTCCAGTCAAATGAGATGATAGCCAACCCAACAACCAGGTGTCCTTCTGGCACCATAATGTAGGACACAGTAAAAAAACAGTCCCACCAGGCAACTTCCGACATCCAAACTTTGTACATCCTTCAAAAGGAATGAGATTATAGCATCTGTGGTATTCGACACGGAATCCCAGCATACATAAACTGGACACTGAAAATAGGATGCATTTTATAAGTGTAAAAATAAATAAGAAAACTCAGTCATTATTCAATAATACATATATATATATATGTGTTTGAAAAAGGTAGACAACGATCATAAAACAACGAATTCCCTGGCTAATACTTATGAAGGACATTGTATTATATCTACTCGCAGTGTGTGCAATGATTCAGAAAGTGAGGACAGTATTCGAATGTTATATGTCTTTCTATCACGCGAGGATGCTCACATAGAAACAGGCAGGCCTAACCACCTACAGGCTGGTCATATTGGCCTTTATCAGTGCAGGGTAGTCACCAAGTACAGATCTTGAGATCTCCACCCGAAGCGATGCATATCCCAATGAAAGCTAGCAACGTATTTGTGATGAAGATCGCCATGTGTGAACCCTTTATTTTATAATCAAATGGTTTTTTGAAAAACATTGTGTTGCTGTGGTAATACATTATATTGTTCTTGTCAACTCATCTAACTGATAATGAGTTCACTTTTCGTCCATATAAAACTGAAATACAAATCAAACAACAAAAGGTTATGGGCCTACAATTATGTTTGTTCTGTATTTTAGGAATTTCTGGTGATTTTCTACTGTGTTGATTTTGTAAAGCTAACTTTTATTTTGTGAAAAAAAGCTATCGAAGTTTGCTTTCGATAAACTCGAAGGGCAGTCTAACTGGGTGGTTTGAAAATTCCAGATCAGAACTCTCCTATCATGAACTAATGGAAGCATCAGAAAATAGTTTAGTTTATCCTAATGAGTTACCAGATGATGCGGCGGAGACTCGAAGAGCAGAATATGCAAAAAGTTCGGCACAGAACTTTATAGTTTCAAGTTTGAGTTACCAGGCTCGGAAACTGAACAATATGTGTACTTCGAAGGGATTATGTACAGTTGAACTCAGATTGCAGGAATGGAACGTGGAATTACTGTGAAAACTGAAATGAATATTGAATATTGCGAAGACTGCATGTATGGGAAACAAAAGAGGTTGAGTTTTGGAGAGAAATTCTTTCGAGATTTCTCGATCTCGAAAAAATATATGTGTTGCAATAACTCTCTAATAGATATGTCAGAAAAGAGAAAATGAGAACTATGCTAAGAAATAATTTTTCTCCATTTTGAACATGAGAACATAATAATCAAGAAAAATAATAAAGATAACAAAACAAATAAAAAGGACATTGGTAAAAATAAATTTTTCCATATTCTTAAAGAACTTAAACGTCTCAAACTATCAAAAACACACGAAAATTGATTAATGATTATCATATATTTTCATTAGATTTGAATAATAATTTTGAAGTCTTGTACAATGCTATTTATATTCCTTCATTACAATAATTGAAAGATAATTATTATTACTTCAAAAATCAATCGATAGGACACTATTCGGCTAATCTGGGCTTTCAGGGTAAGGAAATGCCATAAATTGAAAGGAAAATGAATTCAACTTTATTTCAATTGTCTTTTTTGAAAATGTTAGTACAAGCTTATTACTATATTACTTATGGATATTCTTATAGCAGACTCATGGCACCATTGTTGCATATATTTCAATATTCAGTACTGATACATTCGAATCTAGGTAAATTTCAAATGCATGGATAAAAAATATTAAATTAAAACATCCGGGATTCGTTCAGTTTAATTTATTTGGAAAAATATTCTTTATTTTTGTGCTGATAATCAGCAGTTTTTTTATTACGAGCCTTTTAGTTCATAGCATACAGCCTCATCTGCATTTTAACGTATTATACGTTATAATCTATACATAGCATTTATTAATAACATCAGTATTACATCCAACGTACAGACGTGCAAGCTGTCAGGACAAAGGAGTGCAGCAATATTTTTAGACATCAATGAAGCCTTTGATAGTGTCTGGCATACAGGCCTGCTTTACAAATTATTCAGGCCAAACTGTCCAAAATTTTTTATTCATCTGGTAGAAAACTACGTGGCAGAGCGCCAAATGAAAGTAAAAGTAGGTAATAATCATTCACAACCTTTCACACCAGAACAAGGAGTTCCTGAGGGATCGCAGCTGTATCTGCTGTTATATAATATATACTGCTATGATATCTACAACGATGATCAAAATCAGCAAGAAATCAACAAAAATAATTATATGCTGCAATATGCAGATGATACAGCGCTAGTGCAATTTTAACCACCACACTAAGACTATTAAAAAAATGTATACAAAGAGCAAACAATAATAGATATTTATTATTATTTGTAAAATCATATCATATAAGATACATAAACATGATGAATAGATATCAGATGCATCGATACGTGTATACCACACTTGTTTCGGAATGAAAGTAAAAAACTCAATTTGGGAATATAAAAGATCAAATTGGAAATATAAGACAATCACTTGATAATAAAATAGTAATAGATAATGTGGAAAGAACAGCTAATTGAAATGAAGAAGTATTGACACACAAATAGATACATATAGACATAGACTTAAGAAGACATTTAAGAAAGTGGAAAATTTCAGAATAGAGGCTTTTGAAATTCAAAGTAACAATTGAAATCATATTATCAGATTGGAATTTTTCCCCTGGGTTGACTGTGAATGAAAATCTTCAACTCTTCCTTATATCGTATCAAATTAATGATTTTTTGTATATTGTCACGAAAGGCCACTTTCCAAATTCTTGTTTCATTTATTATTACTATTATCTTCATTTACATTGATCTATTTTAGAAGTGGATATATTTTTATTTCATAATTAAACTGTCCTCGCTCGTGAATAAACATTTTTATAAAACAAACAGAGACTTCGTTCGAATTCCACGTACCAAGTGGGACTTGGTTTTTGGTCCTCTAAGTGGACGGTTGCGTAGGCAACATGGGATGTCCCAATTGGGACATCCCAATGATAAAGTGTATAATATGTGATAATTGCTTGTAAGTACTTTCTTATTTTTTATTCATTCCAAAAAACCCAAATGCCTCTTCAAGGATTATCTAAATTGTATTTATCATATTGAATAAATTTGTATTAGTTTCATGTTTCCTAATTGAGTCATTTTAATTGAATAGAAACCCTCAGCAGAATCCCAACAAACCAATGAAAAAAGTCACATACGTGACATATGGTGGAGGCGCCTTGGCTCGTTCCCGAGGTTGGTTCTTCATAACCAACCTCAATATATTTTCGATTCGTATTTTTTTGTTGAAGAATTAGTCCAAGCGATAATCTGTTTAAAAAAGAGGGGTGAAATTAGGGTTCCTGTATGGGGTACTGGCCAGAATAAGCTCACAGTTCGGCATGCTAAAACCGAACTGCTTCTACATGGAAAATATTTTCATGTAAGGTCTTATCTGGTAGTGCAACAGTTTGGCATGCTAAAACCAGCTGTACCCATACAGAGATTCAAAAGAATTCAAATTTCCAGATTTTTGGTATCAGTAATATCAATTTTGTTCATGTAAAGGAGTGAAATTGGAATTTTCATATGAGGCACTGGCCAGAATGAGCTCACAGTTCGGCATGCTAAAACCGAACTGCTTCTACATGGAAAATATTTCCATGTAAGGTCTTATCTGGTAGTGCGTTACAGTTTGGCATGCTAAAACCAGCTGTACTCATATGGAAGTAATTCAGATATTTTTTAGTGAATCCTGAGGTTTCTTTCAAGTTTGGTACTTCATTCAACAAGTTTTGCATGATAAAAAAAAAATCATTTTACTTATATAGTATTCATACGATTATAACATTACGCTGTTGGAATTTCTGCTGACGAGGATTTTTTATGAAACTTGAAGAGCGCACTAGATAGGTAGCAATAATGATTCATAAAGTAGGTCAAGTTCATGTTTCACATTTTCCATGTTAAATCAGGTTTCATTATATTTTCTAATTACGTTTTATCATCGGAAATACCTATTAAACAAAAAAAATCAATCAATATTGCTACCTGGGTTTATAAGTTTAGATATGTATTTTACATTTTAGGTTGAATTTGTATGGTTTTGTACAGGGTACAAGGTTGGATTACTATTAAATAAAAAAGAATAGTATGGTTTGAAGGCATTGTCTAGGCATATATAATATTTTTTGGCTGCAAGAGCTGAGATACAATGGAGTTTCTACAGTTTTGTTGGTCCATGGCTGATTTAATTCATTATAGGGATTTGAGCTATTGTGGATAATATTAAATATGTTTCAGGTTGTAGATGGCTGAGCTTGAAAGCTGCTATTAAAGAATATGCTGGTGAAAATATATTCATGAATTACCTATTGAGCAAGAGAATAAATGATATAAGTGGTTGTTTTTGAAGAAAATCGAATTTCAGAACCAGATCAGGATAATCTGGGTGATCGCAAATTATATCGATGAAGAAGTATATAGTAGTAGGTATCTAATACCAATGATAGTTGCCATTGGTTGGGTGACATGGCATTGTGAAAGTTAGTATATAGGGGCACTGATGATTTTCAACTGATATTTTGGATGTGTTCCATGTATTCGAATGTGGACAGTAAACAATTGCTGTAATAGAAGTGAATGCTGATTTCTGATAAAAAGAGAAAGAATTATGCAGGTGAAATTACACTATAGTTTTTGAATATGACGAATATAAATTTTTATGTGTTTTACCATGGAGATAATTTTAATGAATTGAATATTGATGATTTGTATTGATTTGAATATGACTTGAATAATATTAATTGGGAATCGAAGTTTTTGAAGAGCTCCAAAAACTTCAAGCTATTTTTTGAACTTGATTTGTTATATTGTTATTTCAAATCGTAAATTGAATATGATGATATAGCATTTCATTAGTATATTGAATAGCTTAAATGAGGAAAATTATGTTCATATTAAGAGGGTAAAAGTATTTATATAGATTATTATATACAAGGAAACATTGGGAAATAGTATAGCATATGAACCTATCTATACAGAGGCTATCGAAATATTATGAATTGTTTCCATACACTGCATTCCATTCGAAAAAAATAGAAAAAAATTGTTTCAAATATGTATTGCTTTTGTTTTAGAAATGAATTGACACTGAAGGCAGGTGGAGTTGAATGTTGTTTAATGTCTTTAGTCTACCAAGCCGTAATCTCAGAAGCATCGTTAGTCTTGGACATCCTCATCCTTAAGGCCACAGCATGATGCCGAATATATTGAGCCTTGCTAAGAAGTTGTTCGAGAGAAGATTGATTTGCTGATTGAGCCAAGTTGTTGTCTATGGAAGAACATGAATTGTATTCCGCTAAACTTGATGACTCGAATAGAATTATTTGGAGAATATGTGCTCCAAGATAATGGGAAATGGTCTAGCTAGGAAGCTAGGATAATTGTGTTTTTGTGAAGACAAAGTCACTGACAACGTGCGAGTAGCGGTTCCTGGCGAGAATATATGTGGCAAGGGATCATGGATGAAGAAGCTGATGCTCTGAGAATGAAAGCTGTGAAGGAGACGTTTATGGTGGAGACCTGGATATAAGTATTTGTAAACCTGTCTTCAGTTACGTAATTCTACCTCTTGGTATGTGGATGATATCTTTTCAAAATTTTCAATCATTCGGGGCGAATGATTTTTGGAGGGGGGAGTAATGTCACGAAAGGCCACTTTCCAAATTCTTGTTTCATTTATTATTACTATTATCTTTATTTACATTGATCTATTTTAGAAGTGGATATATTTTTATTTCATAATTAAACTGTCCTCGCTCGTGAATAAACATTTTTATAAAACAAACAGAGACTTCGTTCGAATTCCACGTACCAAGTGGGACTTGGTTTTTGGTCCTCTAAGTGGACGGTTGCGTAGGCAACATGGGATGTCCCAATTGGGACATCCCAATGATAAAGTGTATAATATGTGATAATTGCTTGTAAGTACTTTCTTATTTTTTATTCATTCCAAAAAACCCAAATGCCTCTTCAAGGATTATCTAAATTGTATTTATCATATTGAATAAATTTGTATTAGTTTCATGTTTCCTAATTGAGTCATTTTAATTGAATAGAAACCCTCAGCAGAATCCCAACAAACCAATGAAAAAAGTCACATACGTGACAATATGGAGAGGTATAGAGTTGAATGTGAAATGACAGTAAATAATGCCAAGCCGTAAGAGCATTACTCACGTGGAGATGTTTTCAACTTGTGGAATTCACATTGTCAGTGTATAATAATTATGAACCGACGACATCCCGTTATGAAATAATAATGCTGAACCATTCCGATTATATTGATCCATGTGGACAAAGAAATTGTTCCACGTTCCCCATTTACCTATAGTCGGATCACTCATATTGTGCTCTGATTGGCACTCTGGATAATCCCAAATTCATTACCGTATTAGATTCTCCATTTCCCACCACCAGCTTTGAGAGTGGAAGCAGAACAATTTGGCAGAACTGCCTATTGTGATTATAGCTGTAGCGCCAATTATTGATTACCTTATTGGTACCTACGTACTGGATACTGGTCGCCCTTATTACAACTTGATTCTGATGATTCATTCACAGGATACACTTCACATTCCTAGTTTTAAGATCTCATGTCATCAATTGTATTTTGGTCATAGAACAGCCAACTTATAATAACGGAAGAAATGTCATATTTTCAAATATGTGATTGAAAGAGCAATTTAAAAATTATCCTTCAGTGAATATAAAAAACGGAGGAAAATGTTACATCACACAGTGCGTGGATAGTCCCACCCCTAATATATTTTAAACGGACCAGTATTTTCCAAATAAATTACCGGACCACCGGACAATGTTTACTGCTTTTCACGATACTTGCCTCTATTATACGACTTAATTCGTATAACCGTGACGTCATTTGGGCTAATGAAATACTGTGCGAGGTGAGGGCGTAAGAAAGAGAGAGAGAGAGAGACGTCAGGTCGAGCGGGTTCGGGAAATTCACACTGAAAAAATTTTTTCAACGTCACAGCAGATTTTTCCGCTGCTATAGCCAAAATTTTTGACTACATATATAAGGGACAGGAAATATCTTTACTACTGCAGAAGACAATACTCAACTGCCAACGTCTACCTGTAATAGCACAGCTACTTTAGAAAGTAACTCTGTTGTCGTAATAAAGATACTCTTCTGTTATGGAAACGTGACAATGCTATAGTAGAAAAGAGGTTTCATTCCATCATTTTGTTGTTGAAAAGTAGAATACTAATACAGGATAAATATTTGTTGTTGTTATTATGAATGCTAACTGATTCAGAAAAGTGTATTTACTAGAAAAACTAAGTCCTTGCCAAGAGCAGCATGAGTGTTTTTACAGTCAGTGGAAGTTAATTATCTCACAATAGCAGAGATATTTGCTGGAAATATCCTTGAAAGTAGTACCATTGAGCGCATTCAACAAAACTAGGATAATCAAAGTATAACCAAACCTCTGGATGTTCATCAATCGATATTCAAATTATTGCCAGCACTTTTTGAAAATATAGAGATCCAATCAAAGTTCGTGTATGCTAGTTTTATTGATGCACGCACTATGGTTCCACTTTCGAAGAGATTTCCCGCAAACATAATGCTATTGTAAGATAATTAACTTCCACTTGCTGATAAGTTCCTCTTAGACTCTCCCAGCATAATTTACACATACCAATCGTATAGGTATCATTAAAATTCACACCGAACATTCGTCAAGGGTTTCACTAAAACCATGGAAGTATTTGAATGAAAAGTGAACAAAACACTAAGAACTAAGTAGGCATTACATAGAAGAAGAACACGAATATTTCGGTAATACGTTGAAATATCTACTGTTACTCCGTGAGAACAGAAAATCACCGGAATAGTGGACGGGACGAACGACGGACGACAGACGAGATGAACTGTTACAAGTCTGGCGATAAAATGAAAACAATACCAACCCAACTGAACTGCGATTGTGTTATGTCCGAATCGCTTTCAGAAATCTATTTTTTCTGTAAGAGAGAAGCAAAATAACTAGGTTTGTTACTTTTTTGGCTACAACAGGTGAAAAAACTCAGCAAAGATCTTTTTTCTGGGACTTTTCTCAGTGCACACTGTATTTCATTTGAAAAGTGTTTGAAAAGTGTTTTTAACCGCCAACTTAGTTGCGAAGCAACCCTCGAAGTCGCATTGAGACTTGTATGAGTAAGGAAGACGGAGACCTTAGCTTTTTAAGTGTCATCCGAAGCACTACTCGGTTGGTTACCGTCCGAAGGATTGGAATCTAGGTACCAAGAATGTTCGGTTGGTCACCTCTCTCCTCCCGCTAAACGATCAAATAGAAATAAATAAATATTTTCAATAGCCGCCGGTATTTGAACTGCGGACCCTCAGGCCCATAGACCAGCGCCTTTGCGCACTCGGCCACCAACCCAGTTTGAAATCAAAATCTTGGTATTGATCACTGTTACTCGACAAAACCCTGCATAGAATATTTTAGTTCGATAAAATAGCAATCGATGTGTTCTGAAACACCCCCCGTTTATTTATTATATTAATTCTGTAATGATGCCCAATTTTGTCAATATATTTTATCGTCCATAAAAACTAATGAATGAATCGTAACGAGTTCGATATCAGGTACCAACAAATATTCGTTTAAGTGACCACCTCTTTTTAATATTTATATGAGTCGCTAGGTCGTCTCGGCTCGAAATATAAACAAATTTGATTTTCTCCGGCCGATATTTCCTTTAAGTACCAAGCTATGTTCATACTCCAGGAAAGTTTCATTTTATAGAATAATGTATGAATTAGATGCATTTGGAATGGCAATTTCGTCTACGAGGGTTTTGATGATCATTAGGAACAAGCTTTAGGTATATTATTATCACGAGAATTGAATATGATATAAAGATTCATTAATTATAGACATTTCATAAATACGAGGCACAATACGATGACTATAGGATGGATAGCGTCACTCGAAGTCATTGAAGGGAGGATCATCCGAGAAGAGGAAATTGGGGAACCAATGGGAACGTTAGTCCTGTTTACATTTCAAGTTAGCTCGTGTATAATTTATGGGCATAAATTCTGCAGCCGTAAAAATCAATTATCTCAGTAACCTTCAACCAACTTATATTTATATCAACTTAATCGAAGAGTAATGGAAAAAGCGCAAAAATTTAATATTTATATCTGAAATAGTTTACATTGAATGCTCTGAACATGACCATACTTTTAGAATAATTAACATTTGGCAAAATCGACATTAACCACCAATTAGAGTAATTAGCGGGGATGAGAGGATCCTACAATTTTCTCGTGAAAAGTCCCTATAAATTCTCCAAAACTAGAATCAGAATTCAGAGCAGTTCCAAGATCCAACAGTTAAGTTCTCATCTCCGGACAATGTTCTTCAGTTCGTAATCTCAGTGCTACCCTCGTAAAGTGTGTTACAAGTGAACGTGAATTTGCAGATCAGTGAAAGATGGATTACCATCAGACAGTTCGGTTTTCGTCCGGTAAATAATAGTCATCTTGTTGTGCCGGTATTCAGTTCAATTCACGTAAGTTCTATAGTTCAGGAAAACATCTCGAAAGTAACTATGATTGTGATCAATCACCAAACATGTAAGAAATCTATTTATATTTGCACAACTCTGCCTGTCTAATTGATTCGAATGCTAAATAGATATTTGTACTCTGAGTTAAGTGTATTTATGTCAACACCCACTATCACTGAGTTATATTTTACCTACACTGTATATAGGCCAACTTAAATAAAGCAGGGTGTCATAACAATTCCATTTGGCTCTACTTTCCTGCTCTCTTCTCTGATCCTATACACCACTTTCAACTTCTGGTTATGGCGTTATTTGAACGATAACGCTTAGCAAACCATTCCAATTGTCGCGAAATTCCTCCAATTTTTTTTGAGTATGCTGCTGATGGAAGATACAATTTTTCATTTTCATCAAGTTGATGGATTATTCGAACAATTACTATGAGATGTTTTCGTGAATTTTTATAATTTTATCTTGGTTACTGCTTACGGCGTTTTTCATAACACAATCTGTATATATCTTGAATTTCATTGATTCCTGAATCTGAAGAGGAATTATCTAGAATTACGTTCAGGTCGTTCCGATAACCCCATCGTGGTACGATACTTGATGATGAACTAGTCAAATTTGAAGCATGGACGATAATCCAAGACGAATAAATGTTGTCATATCATATGTATAATAAATTGAGAATCAACGTGATGAAAAATTTATCTCCCAGTAGATTTTCGGTTGTAGGTACTCTCCCAATATTTCGACATAAGTTTCGATAACTGAATGAGCGGCAACACTCACCCTAAAAAACCGTTTTATAGCGATCAACATATATCTTATGATGAATTCACAAAACTTATATTATGGTGAACCATCTTTCTATTTGCCGAAAGTTTGCAGTTTATAATCATTCTGATCCGTCTCATGAATATTCATATATATAGTTGATTCAGTTGAGGAACTTGAATTTCACTTAGCATCTACGTCAACTTCATACCTTGACTAATACTGTAAGTTGTTATCGGTCCGGAAAAACTCCACCAGAGTTAATGGCTTCTTCGTGAAATTTTTCACAAAATAAACCGCCTCCACAGCTCTGAGAGAGATACCTACTAGAGATATTGGATTTGTTTCGGGAGGAAAAATCGATCAGGATTTCAAAGCCAAGGGCATACAGAGATGGGATGAGAAAATGAGTAAATATTTGTAAAATAAATATTCTTCAGAAATGAAATTCCAATATCAATATCTTTATATCCGGCAGTGAATTTATGGAATGAGCAAGGAAAACCATTAAATTTCAATGATAGAATATGATTGTCCAGCTTTCAAATTGGGATACAATCTTCTGTTTCTCACTCCAGATCCATTAAAAAATATCTACTATATTCTTCCTAACAACAAATCGAAAGTATAAGAAAATAAAAAACTCAGGTACATCACTAGATGCTTATCAAAACTTGAAGTCGAAATGGTCATTATCATTTATTTTGATATTTTCTCCTGCAGTATCCAGCAAGCACAGTACGTTTGCGCAAAGTTATATACACTGAATCATTTTTCAAACAATATATAGTATTTTCAAATTCGCGTGAGCTAATATTATGGTATTTCAAAATGACCTTTATACTCGAATATAATCAGGTGAGTTCCTGAAAAAGGCGAAACACTTTCTTCAAATATCATCAGCCTAATCATGCGTATTCGTAAAGTTGAGAAGCTTCGACTCTAGACATCTTGTGAAGATTCCAGTCCATATTTTGATCTGATTTTGTCTGTGGAAAGATGCATATTTCATCTAGGTCGGATACTATTCAAAATTTGATCATTTGATGAGGCAATATTTCATCATTAGCCAAATTGTTTACAAATTGGCTATGTTCAGTTATATTTTCGAACCTTGTTAGGACGTTTTGGGGACGCACATGCGTAGAGTTTTCGAACATGATATATTATATTTCTAAATTCGCACTGTGATAAAAGACATATATTAGCTTAGGCTCAGAATGTCAGGAATTCTGAAGAATGAAATATAAACGACCAGAGTTATTCAATACGAACTCTTATAATCAGGCAAACTTCAGTAACATTAGCAATATATCTTCAAGTGTAAATATCCTTAATTTGATCTAATTTCCTTGCTTCATCAACATTTTGATTTCGATGCAATATTCAATACATATGTGTCATGGAGTTTTGAAAAAAGATAATGAATTAATAGTTTTTATTAGGCACTCATTATATCTTGAAAATAGAATTGAATCCGTGAACTATTTGATGAAACATTATGTCACTTTTTTACATCACCTACCAATACTGTGAACCATTTCAAGTGGGGGAACTCTTCCTCTTCTATTAGTATTCTCATGGTCATGCACCACGAGCTATGCCGAGCAAGAAGATACATTTATTCATCAAAATTCGTTCTTTTATCGGACGACAAGATTTTAAAACTCATTACCTATTGGGTGTTTATAATCTCGCAATTAAGTTTTGAAATTTGTTAAATTGAGAGTATGTATTATACATACTGGAATACATTTTGTCATCAACTTACATTGAGTGAACTATCCTCTTGATTATTTCTATCACTGTATTGCCGGGTCTTGTCTTGTCGCTGATTGAATATATTATCGATAGCCACCATGATGGCAGTTGCATTTCCCATCGTATCCTTAACACCTATGCTATCTCTGGATGCACAATATATCGTTTTCCTTATGAATTATTGACAATTTACGGAAATGAATCGCTTCGTTTTGGTTTCATGATACCACACCATCATGAATATATCACATGCTGTTTGGATTGAGCTACTGATAACTGAATATATTATACAGGGTCACTCACGGTCGATGATGGTACCTTGGACGTTTACGGAGAACGGGACGTAGGATTATTCTGAAAATTTGTTTCATTGGGTAATCAGTTTTGTTCTATCGATCTAAAATATTTTCAGCGTTGCGGCGTTGCCGCTTCTATCAAAAAGTAGCAACAACTTTGTTATTTCAAATGAAACACCCTGTATTTTATTTTATTTTTAGATTCTTCCTGAAGAGCTGATTTTGTCGATCTGGGTATAGCGAGAAAGATTACAGAGATATAGGGTGTGAAAAATCGAGATTTTTCAAATTTAGGAATTTTTTGTGCCGAAACTATCCATTCTTGCTCAAAACGGCTTACATGTCCCTATCTCAACTTTTCATTTACTATCTACTGACATTTAATAGAAACAAATAGAGGGTGATGCAAAACTCAAAATTTTGAACCACCCGTATTTGTTTCAATTAAGTATCAATCGATAGTAAATGGAAAGTAAGCCGTTTTGAGCAAGAATGGATAGTTTCGGCACAAAAAATTCCTAAAGTTGAAAAATCTCGATTTTTCATACCCTATATCTCTGTAATCTTTCTCGCTATACCACAAGTATGATAAATCGACGAAATCAGCTCTTCAAGAAGAATCTAAAAATGAAATAAAATACAGGGTGTTCCATTTGAAATAACAAAGTTGTTGCTACTTTTTTATGAAAGCGGCAATGCCACAACGCTGAAAGTATCTTAGATCGATAGAACAAAACTGATTACCCAATAAACCAAATTTTCAGAATAATCCTACGTCCCGTTTGTTGTTATTATGGGTTATTTTAATAATAGTGTTTAATAATTTCTGGTTTTATTATAGAAAACGATAAAACACTTTTATAATATTTATTTTATATTCGAAGCTACATGGAATACAACAACAACCATGTGTCATGTGTAACAACTGACATGACAATCTGTCAAGTGTCAAATATACATACAGTGTTGCCAAGTCAAAATTATGTAGTTACCTTGTTACATTACACCCAAACTTATTAGTTTCAACCATGTTTCAACACACTCCCTTAACAATATAATTTTGACAATAAACAGAATAAGCAATAATATTCAGCACTTTGAATTAAAAAAAATAAACACTCCCTGAAACAAAACAGATTATTTTGTATAAAAATGACAAATGATTCAAGCTATCATCAATCTCTCCTTCAATTTTAAGAATGTATGATTGAGTAAAGGTTTTGTAAGAATGTCAGCTAGTTGTTCATCTGACTTACACCATTTGATTTTGAACCAACCTTTACTCAGTTCATCACTAATGAAATGATACTTCACATCAATATATTTACTTTTTCTAGTTGTTTGTCCAGATTTTATCATTTTTATTGCACTCTGATTATCAATGTGAAGTGTCATTTCCAATGGCTTGTTCAGAAGTTCTTGAAATAGATTCTTGATGAACTTCATCTCTTGACAGCAGTGGGCAGCTGCAACATACTCAGCTTCAGTTGTGGATTGTGCAACAATGGACTGTTTTCTTGAGCACCAGGCTATAGGTCCACCTGCATACATGATGATGAACCCAGTAGTACTCTTGCGATTTGTTAAATCACCTGCATAGTCAGCATCACAATATGCTTCTATATGTAAATCTTCTTCATTTGTTGAATATTTTATCCCTGAGTTTTGGGTTCCATTTAAATATCTAAGAGTTCTTTTTATATTGATAATGTCCAGTTCAGATGGATGTGTCATGGATCTGCTCTCATAGTTTACAGCAAATGTCATATCTATTCTGGTTTTTGTTGTTAAATACAGTAAACTCCCAATTGTTTCATTATAGGGATATTTTGTATTTTTTGGACAGTCATTTACTGTTTCATATCTTGTTATGGGAGTCTTCACTGGTTTTGATTCTTGCATATTATACCTTTGAACAACTTGAGCACTGTACTTTGCTTGATTTATCAAAATTCCATCTTGTTGTCTCATTATTTGAAGTCCAAGATAGCTGTTAGGATCTTCAATCACAGTTACATCAAAATTGTTCTTTAGACATTTCAATAGTTTGTTCATTTCTTGAATATCTTCTCCAATTAGTAATCCATCATCAACATGAATAGCAAGGTACATTTTCTTGTCAGATATCTTTGATTTAAATACACACTGATCAGATTTTAGTTGAAAAAAATTTTCCCCTTTTAGGAAATCTGTCAGTCGTTTATTCCACTGTAATGGTGCTTGTACTAGACCATACAGGGCTTTTTGGAGTAGACATACCTTTCCAGGTGCATCATATCCTTCTGGTACTTTCATGTATATCTCTTCATTCAGTTTTCCATTTAGGAATGCTGTTTTTACATCAAATGTGATAATTTTGAGGTTATACTGTGCAGCTAGAGCAAAAAGAACCCTCAAAGAAGTTGTTTGTACAACAGAGCTGAATATATCTTTAAAATCTAAACCTTCCTTTTTTTGTTGACAACCTCTTGCCACCAGTCTTGCTTTCAGCTTTCCATCTCCTTTAATTTTGAAAATCCATCTTCCTGTTATTATTTCTTTGCCTTTTGCACAGTCTTCATTTACAAATCTCCATACATTGTTCTTCTTGAGTGATTCTTTTTCTTCATTTATGGCTTCAATCCACTTCTCTTTGTTCTCACTTTTCATACAATCATTGTATGTAGCAGGTATTTCTTCTTCTGTCAGTAGAACATAATCATCAAATTTATGAGGTAATATGTTTTGTCGTTGTGGTCTCAAATTTGGGATTGAATATTCATCTTCTGTATCACTTTCTTCAACTTCTTTGTTTCTTTCTTCATCTTCTGTGTTTCTTTCTTCATTTTCATATCTTATTTCTTGATTCACACCCTGTCTTTCATATTCATTTTGGCCATGATTTTCATTTTGTTCTTGATCTTTATTTTCTTCTTGATCTTCTAAATCTATATAGTGCTGTAGACTTTCCACAGTAATTGATACCCCATAATCTTCTGTTGAGTTCCGTTCTTCAAACTGGTTAATGAACTTGATATCTCTTGCTAAATAAACTTTTCTTGTGGTAGGATTCCAGACTCTGTAGCCAGTGTTTGCATAACCAACAAAAATGCCTTTCTGACTTCGATTTTCTAGTTTTTTTAGTTTACCTAGATTTTTGGTGTAAACTATAGATCCAAATTCTTGAAGATATTTTATATTTGGTTTTTCCCCATACCATTTTTCTGCTGGAGTTGTTTCAATTGACTTTGATGGACTGCGATTGAATAGATATGCTGCAGTTAAAACAGCAAACCCCCACATCTGGTTATTTAACTTGGCTTTATGCAGCATAGCACGAACTCTATATTCATCAAGGTGAGATTTACTCTCTCAGCAGCACCATTTAGTTGTGGAGTGTCTGGAATAGTGTAGTCAAGAACTATTCCTTTTTCTTTACACCAATTTTTAAATACTTCACTGCGATACTCCCCTCCATTGTCACACCTTATTTTTTCTGTATTCATATTGAAGTGTGCTTCACCTTCTGTTATAAATTCTTTTAAATAGTCTTCAGTTTCATCTTTGGTGTGCAATAGATACACTTTGAGGAAATGAGTGTAGTCATCCATACATGTCAAAAAATATTCTTCTTTGTCATATGTAGATGGTGATATTTTGCCACATACATCAGTATGAATAATCTGTAGTGGCCTAGTTGCTCTATGTCTTTGTGAATTAAATGGTTTTCTTACTAGCTTTCCTATAACACATGATTCACAGAATGTGTTAGGATCACATTTAGTTAAAATTTCACTTGTACCATCACACAATTTTGGTATTTTTCTGAGATCACTGAAATTAAGGTGACCTAATTTGTTGTGCCATTCTAGAGCACTACATTTTTGTGTTAAAAGTGCCTCTGATTTAACACCTAGATTAACAATATACAGTCCAGTACTGTTTTTCTTTCCTTTAAGTACAACATTTTCTTCTTCAAAAGTGACTCCTCCCATGACTATTTTTACTTTTTCATTGTCAAATACAGCAACTGCACCTTTATCTGTAACTGCATTAATGGAGAGTAGATTTTTGGTCAAATTTGGAACATATGACACATTTGTTAGAATGACATCTTCTGTTTCTACATCTCCAATCATATTGGAAACTAAGCTTGTTCCTCTTTTAGCACATCCTATATAATTTTCTTCAGTATCTTGTATATTTTTAATAATTTCTTTTTCATATACTAGATGTCCTGTACACCCACTGTCACATACAAATTCAGTGTCTATTTCTTTGTTTTCATTCTTAGCAGAGAGGTGAGTTTCGGCCAGAAAAGACACCCTGTTGTTGATGTTTTTCTTTCCACCAGTAGCACCTTCATGGTCAGCTTTGTAGTGACATTTTTCATCAGGATGATTTAGTTTTTTGCAGTATTTACAGGGAGGGAAAGTTTTTCCTGTATAGCAATCTTCAGTATTATGATTTATTTTTTTACATTTTTGACAGTACTTTGAAAGTGATTGTTTTTGCTGTGTGTATATATTTGATCTGCAATTGTTTTTGTAGTGTCCAGGTTTTCCACAATTATAGCAGGTTACTTTGGTACTTGTTTTGTTTTTGAAAAATGTTTTATAAGCCACTTTGTGATCTTCTTTTGTGTTTTTGACCTTTTCTTCTTCTCTAGCTAATCTTGCCCTCAAATTTTCTATTGTTCTCTCACTTGTTGAAGTTGAATCCCAGGCAGTACTAAAATGTTTGAATTGCTCTGGCAGACTTAGCAATATTTTAGTTATCAGCATATCATCGGTGATTTTCATGTTGAGATTATCCAGTCTAAAGCACAGATTTTGTATATGTGCAATGTTTGTCATGATATCTGATGACTTGTCAAACTTGAAGTTGAAGAATTCAGCAATGAGTTGATTCTTCATTTGATCAGTATCCTTCTTATATACTTTTGATAAGACATCAAACATATCCTTTGAAGTGTTGCAATTCAGGATATGTGACTTCACAATGGAATCGATGGTCCTAAGAATAGTGTATTCGGCACATGCATCTTTGGTGTTCCACTCATTTTGTTTTCTTGCATCACCACCACAGGATTCATAGGTATAAGTGCCATCCACTATGTTCATGAGTTGTTTAGCTGTGAATAATATTTTTATTTCAAATTCCCACAATGAAAACGACGCAGTATCTATTAGTTTCGGTACGGATTCTATTTCTTCTTTGGAGGCCATCTTGTTATATATATTGTCGAGAATTAACAGATATTTTTCTTGTTGATATTTTTGTAATCTTTTGGACTTTTGTTCACCAGTAGCTTCTAGTTTGCCTCTGGGCCCATAACCTGTTGTTATTATGGGTTATTTTAATAATAGTGTTTAATAATTTCTGGTTTTATTATAGAAAACGATAAAACACTTTTATAATATTTATTTTATATTCGAAGCTACATGGAATACAACAACAACCATGTGTCATGTGTAACAACTGACATGACAATCTGTCAAGTGTCAAATATACATACAGTGTTGCCAAGTCAAAATTATGTAGTTACCTTGTTACATTACACCCAAACTTATTAGTTTCAACCATGTTTCAACACCGTTCTCCGTAAACGTCTAAGGTACCATCGACCGTGAGTGACCCTGTATATACTCAGGTAAATAATATACCGTACGTGTATAAATTACGATTATGAATTCATTATGAATATTTTTTAATCTATTGTTCAGTTCGAAAATGTATATAAAAAGATTTCTTATGCCTATAAAATGCTATTAATACTGGGTAAATTCAGCCGCAAGTTTTTTGGAAAAGTACAGTATACTGGGACTAAAAACTAAGAAAGCTATAAAGAAAAAAATAAGGAAATAACAAGGAAGTAACGCAGAAATGAAAGAATTTTCGAGAAAGAGACATTTGTTTATAGGCATTTTAATCATATTCTTGAGACGCTTCATCACCCATATAGGTGCGTCCCAAATATTATGATACACCATGTATAAGCAATGAAACCATAGTTTATTTCATCTACATTTAGATTTTAAAGAATATCGTAACTGTGTGGGTTCATTTCCCAAATAATCCATTCAATGAAAATTCAGAATGCTGTGAACCAACTATAACGTTATTAAAAGTTGCATCATTTGATATCAAAAAAAGTGTTTGATTATAATTATAATATCAATCATTCATTTCACATGAATTAAAATATAGTAAGTACAACAAACTCCACGAGATATACAATTATATGAAATATAGATATTTCAAAACTACGAATTGCGTTATTTTACTAATTTCGTACTTATTGGGTCGTCTAAATCAACTTATGATGAAAACAGTCTTCTACATAATCAACATTCATAGAAATTATATTTATGTTGATATCACCTATCAATTGATTGTCAATAATATGAATCTAACACATTTGTTAATGTAGAATCCATTAAAGATCTTCCGGACCGTGAGTGAGAGAACATAGAGGTCGGGAATTGAGGTAGGCTTCAACCTGATGAGGAACAAAAGTATTGATCTGCTCAAAGATTGGAATTTTGTTCTGAATTTTCTCGATATTCTATTCTGCAGAATTTATAACAGACCCCCAAAGTATCTCAGGTTGAGGTGGCCTAGATAAGAAAGAAAATATATCAAAAATTTACCAAAAATAAATTATTAAAAATTACTTGGTTATAGGTTTTTCTCTGATGAATTTAAGTTAAGATTAAATTTCTTTTCTGGCCATAAATCTGAAGATTCAGCTAACCATGATGGACTGTACCACTAAAGGTAATTTCTTATGATCCTCGTTAGAATCCATGTACTTTTTCCACGAATCAGTATTATCCAGTTTATATATAATATTGTCTGAAAAGCGACTAAATTTACTTCACATTCGTAAATGCGAAATTATTGGTCTCTCGAGAAAAATGAAAATGGTTAGTTTGCTATTGGTCGCTTGCCTCAATAGAATGTGTCTACAGTCGTGGTGTGATAGAATTCCCTTTATTTATAAATAAATTACCCTTACGGAATTGATGTAAAAATCAATAGTCGTGGTGAAAGTATCTTTGAACTTCTGCTACTCTGTTGGCAACAACAATTCGTTATTGATTAGTATCACCAGCTATCTATGATGAAACAATGATAGAATCACGTCACAAGTGAATCCTGTTTTCAACTTGGATTGAAGTCGATATGATTCAAATTTAATACTCCAGGCTACTTAAGTTTCGCTGTTCTTACAGTTTTCCTAGATTCAGGGCGCAATAATCTTATATTGATATAGTAATGATTGCCCTTTGAGTCAACCGATTTCAGATATATAGTGTGTCCAAGATTCGCTTCTTTATACAATAATCTCAGCTCCTATTTTTTCTACATCAATAGTTGAGAAGTTTTTCCAAGGAGGCCATGATTTAACTGTCAGAAAGTAACATGATGAGTAACGCATAGAAACACATAAACACATCGAATTTTCAATAAAACATAAACGTGAATAACGACTTCTCAACTGGTCAGATGTTTTGGACAAATAGCTACCCAAGTTGAGTGTGTTGAAAAAAATGAGTAAGAAAAATCATCTTCATTTGAACGATGGCTTTTGAATGATGGTGATATATATCGCTGGAAGAAGCTGAGAAATGGGCACTCTCTAATATGTGACGTAGAAGCGACATGAATCAGATGTGATGGTTTTCACTGGGCATGAATGAGATCAAACCAATTAAAATTTGAGTGACCACTCCCCACGCCGTGAGGTAAGTGATCACTGAAAACATATCGTGTGCCCGGAGTAGACGCAATTATCCCAGAATGACAGCTTTCTGCATTGCCTCAGCTAAAACGTGTGCCTTTTGTCAGCAAGCTGGTATCTTCTGGAGTTATGAGACCAGCGTCTGTCGTGAACCACCGAAGGAGCCTATTTTCAGAATGACCATTTCAACAGAATGATTTGGATATAGTATGCGGAGTTCGAAGAAAAGATCTATATTTTAATCCGTTTTCCCTTCATTCAAAATGTTGTTCGATTGTGCAGTTGCCAAGAATTCAATCACGAACTTCGTTTTGGTCGAGGAGGTCCACGTCAGGCTTATTGGCTTGTATTTTCCTGACGGTGAGAAATAAAAAGTTCTAATGAATTCGACACCTCTTATTCTCCACAACTGACTCAATATCCCCCGGAGCATAAGGCAGCACTGGTGTTTCGTCGATACCGTACAAGTCCCTCAGATCGTAATACTATCCAATGTTGCATTATATCTATGGATATAGGCCGAAACTGCATACACCAAGCATGCTGGAAACAGGTGCATCAGTGTTTTCGGCGTTCTACGGCAGGCCCTGTATATCACATCAGGGACCTCTATACCCATGATTCGACTTCGGTAATTCAACGTATCAAACAATCCATCCTGGCATGCCATGATGAACCACTCTGTTTCCAATTTGAGCCTGCCTGACTTTAGAAATACAAAGGTCAGCTTTTTGGATAAACCCCTGTCATTAATGTTGTTGAAGAAGATACAATGTAGGGGCTTATCCATGTGGAGCTCTTGAGTTTCATCAACTTCTGCAGCTTTGATGTGGGCTTTCCTCGAAACGGGAAATGTGTTGTCTCGCCGACAAGATATTTGCTTCCATTTTTCAAAGCGTCCTATTTCATTGCGGTCGTTATCGTGCTGTCCATCCTGTTGAGCCCCACCACCTTGCATTTGATCTCCGTTCCGAATGAGATCGGTTGTGGGGGCCCTGTCCTATTTCTCTAGGAACCAGAGTATTGGGGCTCTTCAGGTGGTTAGCTTGGGTTAGCCTTCAGAGCCTACGGCTGACATATAAGGAGATCAAGTGATTCCCTCCCGAGTGCGCTTTTGCTCCCGGTCCAATTTTGTACCCTCGGCAGTCGGCTCGGTAAGGTGCTATTGCTACTCACAATGAGCACAGATAATACTTCTCCTCTTGCCTTATCATCATAATTTTCTTTTATTTGGTGATACGAAATATCGGATGTTTAGATAAATTTCCATAACGTTAATTCAGAATGTTTCACATACTTACATTCAGGGCAACGTTTTATACACATCACGAATTTACTAGGAGGAATATGTATGGCAATATCGATATCATTAGGACGGCTTCTCCATATTTGCGAAAAACACACAAACAGTGAGTATATCGAATTCACTACGACCTAAAATAACTAACAGGAAAGATTACTTCTAACCACAATTCGATTCGCTACTTACTGAGCAGCCATTGTCGAGCTAAAGGCTGATGAACTATTTCAAAAGACTTCACCAGATTTTGAAGTACTCTATCCACTACTTGATTTCGAAATTCTCTTTCCACTTAATCCTGAACAGATTCTTGATGATGTCATATTTATATAAGAATCAATGAAATAGCGTGAGTATTTTTATACATCATATTGGATATCTTCCGATTGATGACATTTTGAAAGTTAATATTCAGTTAGAGTACAGCTCAATATAAAAGCTAGGAAACTTTGAAATACCATATTCTGTGACAACGAAATTTTCAATGTTCACATTATTTCATCACCAACAGCTTCCTTCATCTAACGAGTTTCATTCCCAAACGTTGCGTTTACCTGAATGCAAGTATTGTTTTTCTTAAAATATCCTTGTCTTTGGTATTGGATTCACCTTTTGTATCCCGATTTCGAACAAAGGTGTGTATACGGGTTCTTGTGAAACTACCCTCCCAGTTGGAATTTATGTATGTGTCCAAAATCCTGTCTCAGGGTTACTATGGTCGTAGGAGCATCAACTCCATACATCTCATTTTATGTGTGAACTCAGAGGTATAAATCCAAGGGGATCTATCTGCGAAAAATCAAAATTAAAAAAATCTCGAAATCTAACTAAGAAAAACAATATGTCGGCAATTGGAAAAATAAAAGTTCAGGCGGGTTGCTGGATAACTGAAGACGATTGAGTCAGATACGCTTATTAAGCCCAGTTTATTGCAGGCGAATTTTGGCTTTGGCGATAATAGCGAGGAAAAATGCAGTGTTGTTATTGGTCGATTTTAATCGGATCACAATTCATTTTAAAATTGACCAATAACAACATTGTATTTATCACGCTGAAGCCAAAATCGCTTAGCAATAAATTGGACCCGAGTCTCAATGAATTTTCCTTATTATGTCACATTTTGACAGCTAGTGAATAACAAAATGTGTCATTTTAGTTTTTTTGCTGATATTTCCGAAACTAATGAACGCTTCAGGGCTTTCCGCCAGGATTAATCAGGAATTCTTGTTTTCCTTGCTGCCTTTCGCAATTGTAAGTGTGATGTATACGTAACTGTGTGATTATCAATATGTGTGAATCATATATGAATCAGGTGAATAAAGAATCCATGCGCTTGATTCATTCGTGCCGAGTCAGCAGTGACAAGAGGTATAGTCGGAGTTGAGTGCTGGTACAAAATATTATAAACGTTTGTTTTCTTTATAAAACAAATACATATACCACAATTGGCGACGAGGATTAATAAAAGAAATGTAAGTACTATAATATACGAGTATATTAACAAGCCCAATTTCCAAAATGGAAGGGTAGAGGTATTCAATTCAAATACCTGTTCGAGAAAAGATAAACTAGCCCAATTTCCAAAATGGAAGGGTAGAGGTATTCAATTCAAATACCTGTTCGAGAAAAGATAAACTAGCCCAATTTCCAAAATGGAAGGGTAGAGGTATTCAATTCAAATACCTGTTCGAGAAAAGATAAACTAGCCCAATTTCCAAAATGGAAGGGTAGAGGTATTCAATTCAAATACCTGTTCGAGAAAAGATAAACTAGCCCAATTTCCATTTTGGAAGGGTAGAGGTATTCAATTCTAATACCTGTTCAACAAAAGATGAAAAAGCCTGATTGGAAAAAAATAATATAAAAGTGAGGTAAACTTAGAGTAGATGAAATAATTTCATCAATTTTCAGGTACATGTCCAATATACCTAGTCTGGAACATTTTGACTGTGAGGGAGAAGCCAGTTCAGTAGGATTACAGTGGCAAAAGTGGAAAAGGGCTCTACAGATATATTTGGACGCTGCTAGTATCACTGAACCACAAAAGAAAAGAGCAACCCTTTTACATTTCGGAGGGTTAGCCTTGCAAGAGATATTTTATAACCTACCTGGTGCAAATGTTGACGTATCAGATAGTGATGAACGCAATGTGTATGATATCGCCGTAACAAAATTAGATGAATTCTTTGCACCTAAGCAAAGCAAAGTGTATGAACGACATCTGTTCAGATTGTTGAGGCAAGATAATGGTGAAAAATTTGAAAAGTTTCTTGTGAGACTCAGACACCAAGCCGAGAAATGCCAATCCAAGGATGTGGAGGAACAACTGATTGATCAAATAACAGAAAAATGTTCATCCGTGGAACTGAGGAAGAAAATACTCGTTACGGGTGATGCAATAAATTTGAATGCGATTATCGCGGAAGCGAATTCTTTGGAAACAGTAGAAAGACAATTATCAGGATTCAACGAGAAACCTACCACTAGCGGAATGAACACTGTGAATGCAGTGAATTCACAGAAAATACAGAGGAGGCAGTTTCCATCGAAGAAATGTAGACGCTGTGGATCGCAGGACAATAATAGCAGTCACAGATGTCCAGCAAGAGATGTCACCTGTGGAAAATGTAATTTCACGGGTCATTTCGCGAAATGCTGTTTATCAAAACGAAAGTTCCAGTCCGGAAAAACATATTTTCGATCGAATAAAAAATCCAAATCAAGAAAACCAGAAGCAGAAGACTTAGATTTTGTTTCGGAATCTGAAGAAGCAGAGTACGTGTTCCATATTGATAATGATGATATGATCAAATGTGAAGTAGGTGGAATTGATGTTGATATGTTAATCGATTCAGGGAGTAAATCCAATATTATTACTTATAGAACTTGGGAATTTTTGAAGAAATCAGGGGTTTCAGTGACAAATCAGATAAAAAACCCTATTAAAATTCTTTTTGCCTATGGCTCGAAAGACCCCTTATGTATTATGAGTTCTTTTGAAGCGAATATCAAAATAGGTCCAAAACAAGAGCAGTGTACTTTTTATGTAATAAAATATGGCAAAAGAAATTTATTAGGTAAGAACACTGCTATTTCTTTGGGAGTACTCAAAATTGGGTTGAATATTAATATTAATAATATTGAGCACGAACCATTTCTTAAATTCAGAGGCATAGTAGTTCATAATCCAATAGACACAACTGTGAAACCCGTGAGTCAGCCGTACAGACGAGTACCCATTCCGTTGGAGCACAAAATCAATAAAAAACTTGAAGAACTCACCACATTGGATATAATCGAAGAAGTTCGGGGACCATCGAAATGGGTATCTCCGATGGTACCAATTTTGAAAGAAAATGGGGACATAAGAACATGTATTGATATGCGTAAGGCCAATACGGCAATACTTAGAGAAACTTATCCTCTTCCAACAATGGATTCGTTATTACCTAATTTTCGTAAAGCTCAATATTTTTCTAGAGTAGATATAAAGAATGCCTTTCATCAAATCGAGATATCTGAGAAATCAAGGCATATTACAACATTCATTAGTAGCAAAGGACTATATAGGTACAAAAGACTTCTTTTTGGAATGAATGCGGCTCCAGAAATATTTCAAAAAATTCTAGAAAAAATGTTACTGCCATGTGAAGGCACAATAAATTTCATTGACGATATTCTTATTTTTGGTAGTAGTGAAGAAGAACACGATAAAAGAGTCAAATTCACAATTAAATTTCTGTCTGAGAACGACGTACTACTCAACAAAGATAAATGCATTTTCAAAATGAGAATCGTGCAATTTTTGGGCCACACGTTATCTCCAACAGGAGTGAGGCCTTTAGAAAGCTATGTAAAAGTTGTCAAATCATTTAGACTTCCAGTAACTATTGATGAAGTCCATAGCTTTTTGGGGTTAGTAAATTTTATCGGAAAGTGTATTCCAAATCTTGCCACGATAACAGAACCATTACGAAAGCTTTTGCGGCTGAAATTAAGTAAGCATGTTAATATCTCGAAATATTGGAGTAGCGAACAAGAAGATGCATTCAAGAAGCTAAAGGATTCTCTAGCAAATATCACCACATTGGGATATTACGATCCAAATGATAAAACTCAAGTTGTTGCAGACGCAAGCCCAGTCGGACTAGGAGCGGTTTTAATACAGTTTGATAAGAAGGACCCAAGGATAATTGCATACGGTAATAAGAGTCTCACCGATACGGAGAAACGTTATTGTCAAACAGAAAAAGAAGCCCTTGCTCTCGTCTGGGCTGTAGAACATTTTAAGATCTACCTATATGGCAAAGAGTTTGACCTGATTACAGACCACAAACCTTTGGAAGTTATTTTTGGACCAAAATCAAGACCATGTGCACGTATAGAACGATGGGTTTTGCGTTTGCAGTCGTTCAATTATAAAGTTTTGTATCGTCCTGGTGAAAGCAACATCGCAGATCCTTTATCCCGTTTATGCCAAGTGAAATCATCTACTTCATTCGAAGGTGATGATTTCATTCAACATATAATAGAATACTCTCGTCCAACTGCGGTAAAATTAGAAGAAATACGAGAGTTGTCAGAAAGGGACGAAGAAATTTTGCAAATAAAAAAGGGTATTGAACAAAATATTTGGCATGATGCAGTGAAGAATTGTCAAGTTTTTCAGACAGAATTTTGTATTTATGAGGGAATTTTGTTGAGGGGAAATAAAATAGTAATACCGATAAACCTAAGACAACAAGTGTTAGATGCTGCACACGAGGGTCATCCTGGCATTGTTGCTATGAAAAGCAGACTACGCACTAAGGTATGGTGGCCTAAAATCGAGGAACATGCAGAAAAAATTGTCAAATCATGCAAAGGGTGTACTCTTGTATCGACGCCAATAGCTCCTAACCCTATGAAAAGACGACAAATTCCTAATGGACCCTGGATAGATGTAGCCATTGATTTCATGGGACCGCTACCAAACGGTGAGTATATTTTCGTGATAATCGATTATTTCAGTAGGTACAAAGAGATCAAAATAATGAAGTCAATATCTTCGACCAATACAATTAATGTGCTCGAAGAAATTTTTTCTAGACTTGGTTTTCCAATATCAATAACATGCGATAATGGAAAACAATTCACAAGCAATGGAATGAAAACATTCTGCAATGAAAACGGTATTAAAATATATAATACCATACCATACCATACCATGAATGGAGAAGTCGAGAGGCAAAACAGAAATATCTTAAAAAGACTCAAAATCAGTCAAGCATTGAGAAAAAATTGGCATCGAGAACTTCTAGACTACCAAATGATGTACAATAGTACTCCTCAAACAACGACGGGAAAAACACCTAGTGAACTATTTTTCCGGCGCCAGTTCAGAGATAAACTGCCGAGTTCAAACGATACTGAACAGAATATAATAGATGAAGAGATGACAGATAGAGATCGAATCCGAAAAGAAAGAGGTAAAGAGCAGGAAGACCGAAAGAGAAAAGCTACGGAAGATAGAGAAGTATCAGTAGGAGAAAAAGTATATCGAAGAAATTTGATAAAACTAAATAAAACCACACCCAACTATGATCCCACACCTCATACTGTCATAGAGAAAAAAGGCAGTGATACTGTTATCAGGGACGATAATTCGGGACAAGAATATAGACGTAATATAGTACATCTTAAAAAGGTAGAGGGAGAATGGAAAGTATGCAATGAAGAACCTTCCGAAAACGGCGAAAACAATAATGAATGAAAGTGTATGTATAAATGGAATATAGAAACTAATATGCTATAATATATAATTCAGTCTTTGATTTCAATTTGTATTTCTAAGTGTAAGGTTTACATTTTGTTGATATTATGTTGTTAGAATAGATCGCAAGAAATTGTATTTTGGGTTATAATGTCTGGGCTTTATAAGATTTATTATGTGTGGGTTAAAATAATATAATGTACATTAGTATACCGAAAAAGAAGAAGAGATGTGATGTATACGTAACTGTGTGATTATCAATATGTGTGAATCATATATGAATCAGGTGAATAAAGAATCCATGCGCTTGATTCATTCGTGCCGAGTCAGCAGTGACAAGAGGTATAGTCGGAGTTGAGTGCTGGTACAAAATATTATAAACGTTTGTTTTCTTTATAAAACAAATACATATACCACAGTAAGATGCCACCTGTGCTATCGATGATACAACTGATCGTGAATCAGGATGTATCACGTGGTTTTTCTTGGGGAGATAACGGTAAAACGATTGAGAATAAAGGGTGGTTAGTTGAGTTTTGGTATTTTTCGAGGTGACAACGGAAGAACAAAGAACTGTGTGAATCTTTGCGTTGTCCTCAATAATAATAAAGCTGTTTGAGTTTTCGTTGTGTTGAATTATTCTATCAAGGTAATGGAATATGCTTTGTATTATGTTTGTTTTTCTTTCTGATTATGTACCTATTAATGAGGCATATAAACTGGCTATAGTGCTTGATGGTACGTTTCCACCTTATTCACATTATAGGTACCGATTTATCCTGATTTATATTCTATATGATTTCATCGATATGTTCGATAAGCTATAAGCCATTTTCTATATGTTCAATGAGCTATGTGCCATTTCCGATATATTCGTTGAGCTGTGTGCTATTTTCGATATGTTCGATGAGCTGTGTGCCACTTTTGATATATTCGATAAGCTGTGTGCCATTTTCGATATATTCGTTGAGCTGTGTGCTATTTTCGATATGTTCGATGAGCTGTGTGCCATTTTTGATATAGTCGATGAGCTGTGTGTCATTACATACGATTTCTAAAGGCATTATTGTCTATAGATAGCGATGTGTTCATTTCATTGTTTTTGTAACATTTCTATTGTATACGCCATCGTTGATATGTTCGATAAAGTGTATTGCATCTTATATATTGCATTATTGTCTGAATAGGAATGTGTTTCATTTCATTGTTTTTGTAACATTGCTATTGTATGTAGGGACGAGTTTCATGAATGAGACTACTGGCTGAAGGCTGCGGATATTGGTCGATGAATGTGTTTATTGTACTTTTGTCATATTCTTGTAAATAGACATGATTCTGTTTCTACCAAGTTTCACTTTAGTTTGTTACCTTTATCCAAAAAAAATATAGCTAACACAATTGAGGACTCATTACTAGTCTGTCTTATTACTTTCAAATCATCAGCTCCATCAAGTACTCGTGGTGTAGCCGTCTTTTTGTTCACCAAAGAATCTGTTTGTTCAATTTTATCACCAACATTTGTATGTTTGATTTAATTAATTTCAATTTGTTTTATAGACAAGTGATGTATTGAAATGCATAAATTATACAGCATTAGATAATAAATATATTGTATAAATATGTATAACATATTATTCATAGACAAGTTACAACAGAGAATGAAATATTCGACGTAGTTCCTGTGACAAAGGCATCTACGTCTCGCTAGTCTATACAAAAGCGCTCCTGTAGAACTAATTTATCCCCTCGTCATAAAGGAGGAGAAAGATATGGTACCTAGGATTAATCTTTCAATCAGATACACTCATTACAGGAAATATGATTGTTTTTATATAAGCGAAAAGGATACTTCATATAATATACAGCTGGTGTTAGGTAAAATACTTTGAAATCTGTTGCCTATGCTGTGTTGTGTTGAGTGAAACATAGAAACATATCACAGAATTGATCTTCTGCAAAACACCAAGAAGATGAAACGATGGCATCAGATGAAGAGATAACATTGTAGCATAGGAAATGAGCAATACAGTCATACTAGAACCCACTGAACTCAAACAAGAAATGGAACGACAATATAGCAGGATGCGCGAGGATTATTTACGGCCAACAGGCGAATCATAAACCTTGAATCGAGCACATGCGCAATATGTGCCAGGGTTAGCTGGGCACGTCTGAGATTACGTTTTTGATGTGTTATGTGAACGTATGTCTGAAATTACATATTTCAGCCACAGAACCAAGAGTTGGCGTCAGCCCACTCGTCAGCCTATAAGGTTTGTTTACATTGTATTTGATTGCTCTTTGTTCTCGAATCTTGTCCATTTCGATTTACAGCAAGCTGTTTTCGGCTTCATATTGTGTTTTTGTGTTATTGTTGAATTATCTGTTGTTTGAAAAGCTGTGTTATTGAGTTTCTCATCTTTGGTAGTGCCGGTCCTGTGCCGGTCCTACGCATGTTCCACATTCAATTTTGCTATATGATCACGTGGTATGCGCGAATTCAATTTAGCGTAAAACTGCTGAATTGCATTATCGTTCCATTTCTTGTTTGAGTTCAGTGCTAGAACCACTGTTATATAACCTTGACGAAAAAGAGGAGCTAGTTACAAGTTGGTTTTCGTGAAGAAGCTTTTTAAAAAACGAAAAATCTTTCACAGGGTCTTTATTTATCTCATGATCGAGATGAACAACAGGCAAAGACTGCATCGGAAAGTGTATCACTTAAACAAGTAGACTCATTTATGATGATGCTGCAAAGTATACAATTTCATATGAATAAGCTAGATAGTTCTTGTAACTCCTCCGGCACTAGTTGAGAACTATGGGGTTGATCCAAAGTTCGAAGTTAATCTGACATCGGGGGTTGGTTTGACTTGTTCAAGTCCAAGCGCCTCGTCCAGGGTTGGGTTTCTTGAGAGCTTCTTCTTCAAGTAGAAATGCCGTATCATATAAGCTATAGCAACACCAATTATTAAATACAAAAATATAGTATACAAGCTTATATTGTCAAAATGTATCGTTGAATCGTCTAGATTGGTTAGTTGTTGCTTTTGGTCCTCGAGAATGTTGTAGATGCCATCCATGTCATCTAAATTGATGTGTTCTAATTGTAGAGGCTGAAAATTAATTTCACTTTGTACATTAGAGTCCGAAAAAGTCTTTATATTTGGCAGTTCAATGTTTTTATAACTGGGATCACTTTTTTTGTATGTCTTTAACACGATGTCTTTGATATGAACTTCACAGAGATTGTTCAGTTCTATAATAAACGTTCCATTAAGTGGAATATTATCTTTATTTTTCCCGCACTTTTGAACGGCCACTATATTTTCTGGGGTGATGACGATCCATTGGTTTTTCTCTAATTTCTGTATTTTAGTCCTCTTGATTTCAGCTGGTATCTGTCTGCAACTCGTGTTCGTAGAGTATTTTAATAATTGAATTTCACAAGGAATGTGGTCTTCAATTTTGGTGGTTTGTACGTCTTGGCACAGGAATTCTTCAGGAATGACTTCTTGACATTTGATGTCCGTGAAAGCGTAATCGTGCTCATTCAATAGGAGATATTTTGAATGGGGTATTATAGTTTTGAAGGAATTATCTATAGGAGTTGGTAGAGGATACAAATGATAGTAATTATAATCATCTGCTTCCACTATTGGAATTTCTATGATGAAAATTATTTCATTTCCTTTACTATAACTTTTAATCTCCATTGTTTTCTCAAATAAAATCAGATTTTTCATGATTGGATCAAATGGAAATTTATTATTTTTCAAATGCTTGCTAATTGCAGTGATCTCAGACAACAATTCAGATGGTTCAATAATTGCATTATGAAATGTGTTTAATTTTGCAAAAGTGATTGCTACTTCAATTTTTTCTAAGATATCATACATTATTTGGAAAGTATTGATGAACTGTGAAATAACTGTTTGCAATAGAAAATAATGATAATTTTCTACGTTGTCTATGTGAATAGTTTTGATGATTTCTTGCAATTCCTTAATCCGAGAATTCATTATTTCTTGATTATGAGCTAGCATTTCGGTATCGTTTTTGAATTTTTGTATGGATGTTTGTAGTAAAGTTATTTGATTACCAATAATCGTTTTGAGCTTGTTCTGATTATTTGATAATGATAAAATAGCTTTATCATATTTTTCGGCATCACTATGGTCAAGATTACCTGTAATTGCTTTGACAATTGATCCGAGTCCATCTATGAGTGCTCGTTTTCGTCTAACATCCCATTGTGGATTCAATTGTTTTATTTGTGTTAATATTTTATTCTCGAGTATAGTCAATACATGGTGAGAATTATGAAATTCTTTGTCATAGTTTGGTCCATGTGTAGAATTTTCAAATGCGTTTTTTATTCGTGAATACGAAGTTCGTAACGTCATAAATTCTTCGATTATATTTGAAATGTCATAAATTTGTATGAATGTCCATGAGTCAACTTTGTTTTGTGTGTTTCCAAGTTTCAGGGTTAGGATTCCAGGATTCGTATTAAGATTATGGAATTTGATTGGTTCTAGTCTTCCGTAGATGAAACAGAAGGTGAATCTGTAACAACAGAAGGTTTTTTCAATTCTTCAATATGGAGGATTTCTTTTTTATTTCTATTCGCTTTGAGTGTAATTTCAACTCGGTTTCTCTCTAACATTTTAGTAATTTCATACGGGCCTATGAATTTCTTATCTTTTTTATTTCGAGATTTGGGATTCTTTTTATAAACTGTTTGACCTAAACGAAATTCAGAACTTGTGTCGCCTAGTGTATTATGTTTCGAAATTGTTTTACGCTTTTTATCTTCCAATTTAGATTTCACCACTTCGTAGACGTGTTTCAATTTTTCTTTGTGTTTCTCAGCATATTCTGTATAAAAAATGTTAGGAATAAATATTTCGTTTGGATTTCTCGAGTCTGTATGACCGAATGTGAGTTCGAAAGGGGAAAACTCGGTTGAACTATGAATATAACTGTTGTAACCTAATATGGCATAATCCATAAGGTCATCGTTTTCGTCCGGATATATTTCTCGTAGAATTCGCAAGTGTTCTATTATTGTCGAGTGAAAACGTTCAACTGGAGAATTTGATTCATGATGTGTGGGTGTAGTGAAATGCACATTGATCTTATGAACCTTCAGAATTTCTTTTACTGTTTCGTTATTAAATTCCGTTCCATTGTCAACTACCAATGATTGGGGTACGCCGAATGCAGTGAAGTATTTCAATAAAGCTTTACTTATGTGAATTGCAGTTTTTCCATGAATGAACATCGCTTGAGCAAATTTTGTGAATGCGTCGACCAGAGTTAAATAATTTTTTCCATCAAAAATAAAAACATCTATATGAACTATTTGAAATGGTCGGGAAGCTGTTTCAGTTAGCATTAGCGGTACATAAGGGGTTTTCCTGGCGTATTTCGATCTTTGACATATTTCGCAAGAATTTATATAGGTAGTTATGGTTTGTTTCATGTTTTTCCAGTAATAATTCTTTTTCAAACGTTCGAGAGTTTCGTTAATTCCTTGATGATTAGTTTTTCCTTCATGATGGTTTTTAATCAACATGAGTTGTTCATCTTTGTCAATTATGGTGTTTAGTCTTTTCATACATCTAATTGATTTCGGTCCTTTCTCTGAGAAATGTTTTAGATATACTTTACAAAATGATTTATACAGATTTTCAGAATGGAAATATAATGAATAGGTGTTCTTTGACTCTGTGTTTTCAATTAAAAATTGTAATATTAATTTCTCATTGTTGACTTCAGGGATTTTCAAATGCACGATTTTATAGTTCTCATAATTTTCACGGGTTATATCCACTTTATGATAGGTATTAGGAAATACTAAGATTTGATTGAATTTATTGTTAATAATTTCGTCATAAATTTTTATACCTTCGTTTGTGGTTTCATTCGCGTCAGAATGTTGTGTTGATATATTATCAGCTGGTTTAATTTGTACGTCGAATAAAATTTGTACTTGTTGGTTTTGATCTAACATTTGCAGTTCTTCCAAATTTTGTTCTAGGGTCTCTAAAAATTTTGAAATGTCTTGATCTACTACGTCAATTGGGTCAGATGTACTTGGTCCTGCTTCCAATGATTGAATATAATCTGTAATATCTTTATCAATATCACCTGGGTTATTAGCAACGGAAATTTCGTCAGTTTCGATTACATTGATTGGTATTCGCGAGAGACAATCAGCATTTGTGTTATTTTTTCCTTTTTTATAAACTATGTCGTAATCAAACTCTTCTAATTTTAATCTCCATCTTAATAATTTCGAATTTGGCTCTTTGAGTTTGAATAACCAAGTGAGTGGTTTGTGATCTGTATAGATCGTGAATTTTCGTCCATAAAGGTAAGGCCTAAAATGTTTACACGACCATATGATAGCAAGAAGCTCTTTCTCAATTGTTGAGTATCTGGTTTCACTATCATTTAATGTTCTAGAAGCATAAGCGACTGGCCTATCGTTCGGTATTTCTCCTTGCGAGAGTACAGCGCCAATTGAAAAATTACTAGCATCGGTTGTTAGTACAAATTTCTTCGAGAAGTCGGGAAATTGTAAAATTGGGTCATTAGTCAATAGTTTTTTACACGTGTTGAAAGAATCGATGAAGTCTTTATCGTGTATTACTTTCGAATCCTTTTTAAGACATTTAGTCATAGGTTTAGTGATCTTTGCGAAGTCACGAATGAATCTTCGATAATAGCCTAGTAAACCAAGGAAACTTTTGATTTCTTTCGGATTACGGGGAATCGGAAATTTAGTTATTGCTGATATTTTATCAGGGTTTGGTTTTACGCCGTCAGGTGTAATTACATGACCAAGATATTGAACTGATTTTTGAAGAAATTCGGATTTGTCAAGTTGAATCTTTAAATTGTTTTGCCTCAATCTATCGAATATTGTTTTCAGTCTGTCTATGTGTTCTTGAAGAGAAGTACTATAAATTAAAATATCGTCAAGGTAAACAACACATATTTCGTTTTGTAGACCTCTTAGGACGTTATCCATAACCCTCTGGAAGGTGGAGGGGGCATTTTTCAAGCCAAAGGGCATCCTCCTAAATTCAAAGTGTCCTCCTTCAGTACTAAACGCAGTTTTTGATACGTCTTCTTTATCGACTTCAATTTGATGAAAACCACTGGCGAGATCCAGGGTTGTAAAATAATTTGCTTTTCCTAATTTGTCCAATATATCTGTGATGTTTGGCAAAGGGTATTTATCGTCTATTGTTCGTTCATTCAGTTTTCTATAGTCTATGACTAACCGCCATTTTTTATGTCCGGAAGCGTCCATCTTTTTAGGAACAATCCAGATTGGGCTTGACCATGGGGAAATACTATTTTGAATGATTCCTTGATCTAGCATTTTTTCAATCTGTGATTTCACTTCTTGTTTATGCACATCTGGGAAACGATACGATTTCGTGTAAATGGGTGAATCATTGTTTAGTCTGATTTTGTGAGTGATTGCATTGGTAAAGCTCAAAGGAATATTTTCGCAGTAAAATATGTCTCGATAGTTGTAACAAAGATTTCTCAAAGATTCTTTTTCTTCTTTATTGCAATGTTCCAATCTTATATTTTTCAGATTTTGTTTCAACAATGTATCATGTGATTGATCTATGAAATTATTGGATTCAATTTTATTCATGAAATTTATATCAATGAGGTTCAATGTTTCGATTTCGAATGGTTCTAAAATATCCAGTTTTACAGGTTTTTCACTGATATTAGTTATGGTAGTAAAGGCAAAGTAATTTGATACATTCACTATTGCTTTGGGCATTTCTAAACCATTGTCAAAATTTTGATAATTTAAAATTCCAATACCGTCTTTTTGTTGTACAGGTATTTTCACTACTTGTTGTACACGTGGAGCAACAATGATTTGGTGATTTGAAATATTACTGGTTTTCTTCTGTGTCTCGTCTTGTTCGAATCTAATTGAAATGTTAGCAAAGGGTGTTGAGAGAATTTTCAAGTTCACGTTTACATTCGCATTCAATTGTTTGAGTAGGTCTACGCCTATTATTCCATCGAATTTGTCGCTAAATTTGAAAAGATAAAATTTATGTGATCCATCTACTTTAAATATCTGAAAAATCGGAATTTCGGCCACTTCGTCATGATATGAAATGTCATGAGCTGTTTCAATATTAAATGGTTCTTTGTAAATAAAATTTTGATAAAATTTATAAGCTAATTCTGGATCCATGAGACTTTTAGAACTCCCTGTATCTATCAAAAGGTTGGCATTTATTTGCGGTATGAAAATATAAGGAAGGTTTGCTTTGAGAGTGTTTACATGTATTATGTTACTTTGGTAGTAGTTGCTGCCTCCTGAAAATTTTCATTCGGAGAATTTTCACGAGCGCTATCTGATGTTTCTACTGGTTTAATTTCTGTGGATACATCATAATAAGTATTATATTCTTCGTTCGGGGAATTATAATAATGATAACTAGTTGAATTGTAGTAGACGTCATCTGAAAGCGGATAATTTTGATATTCATCGTATGAATTATGGTCATAATATTCGAATGGGTTTTCGAATTGTTCATCAATATTTTGAACATATAAATGATTAGATACGAATTTCGAAGGTGCTTTAATACGAGAATTGCCAGATATTTCCATCGGTTCAGGTTTAAAATTGGCGTTTTGATTAGGTCGAATAAATTGTCTTGTTTGTTGGGACGGATTTTGACGTTGTCCGAAAAATGGTTGTCTCTGAAAATTATTAAATTGTGGTCTTGGTTGATATTGTTGTTGCTGTGGTATAAAAGGTGTGTAAGTTTGATTGGGTGGTTGATAAAATGGTGATTGATACTGAGGATTAAATGAAGTGTTAGGTTGACTAGGTGATCGATTCATTTGAAACGGGGGAAATTGTTGTTGTGGTCTATTATTAGAAAAAATCATTTGAGGTCTGAATGGATATGAATTATTTTGATTTGGTTGGTTAGGTCGAGATGGAGTCATTCTTTGTACAGGTCTGAATGTCGTTTGTGAATTCAAAGTGTTTGATCGTTGAGTCGAATAAAAGAAATTTTCTTCTTCGATTACGAGACTCATAGCTTTTTCAAGACTATCAGGATTTCTTAAACGCACATTATTTTGTAACGGACTGGGTAGTCCACGAATGAATGTTTTCATTGCCATGTCATTATAGTTTTTGAGCCAAATGGTTTTTTCATCTGCTGTTAAAGTCAGAGTATTTAATTTGGAAATAATCAAACTTCTAGCATCCTGGCAACGCATACCGAAATTGTAAGGATTCTCATTTCGTGATGGTCTCAAAGAAATAAGGTCTTGCAATAAACAATCAATATTACGTTGATCTCCAAAACTCAATAACAAGGATTGTTTGATTTCTATCCAAGTTTGCAGTTCTGTTCGAGAACCTATTAAAGTTAAAGCTCTACCTGTGAGTTTACCCAAAATAGATCTAAGTAGAAAATTATTAAATGGGTCATCGTTTGATGTTCTAGCAAATACGTTTATGAGATTTTCACAGTTCCCAATAAAAATGTTGAGAGTGTGTGGATTACCTTCATAAGATGGAATCGAGTCTAAGTACAGTCTCAATAGTTGGTAATTAATTGCTGTTTGTTCTGTAGCCATGTTGATTGTTTCGGAACTTAATTGAATATTTTCCAATAACTTAGCTAGTGATTCTAAATCAGAATCAGTCATAGAAATAATAACAGATATGATTATAAACTATCGTTTGGGGTTTAAATATGGAAAAGTAAATGGAAATTGAATTGCACTTACAGTACTATGAATATTTTAATTCTTCTTCTTCTTGTTTGTTGTTTCTTATCCTACGTTTCTTATCCTAGCTGCCTATAGGTTTGGAAAGCGATTTTCTTCTCCCAGGACTTGTTTTTTCTGTTTTCTGCGTCGATTGATCGTTCTCCTTCTACACTGTTCACTTGTGTGTTCAGCGGTGAAACGTCCCAGCTTTGGATCCGATATGCCCTCGAATCTAACTAGTCTTTTTACACTACCGAACTTTTTTTTCGTATCCCGATAAATCGTTGAGACGAAAAACTGTCTGTGCGATACAAACAATTTTCGGGATCCTACCGACTGCGCCAGTTACAAGTTGGTTTTCGTGAAGAAGCTTTTTAAAAAACGAAAAATCTTTCACAGGGTCTTTATTCATCTCATGATCGAGATGAACAACAGGCAAAGACTGCATCGGAAAGTGTATCACTTAAACAAGTAGACTCATTTATGATGATGCTGCAAAGTATACAATTTCATATGAATAAGCTAGATAGTTCTTGTAACTAGCTGAAGGCCTGAATCAACGAAGTCAATCTTTGTCATAATAATACACGATTTTGCTTCCTGTTAATGGGTTATCATCAAAAAATAATATTGACAAAAAGGTTATTTGGTTATATATATTCAACACAATCATTAACAAAATCATTTATAGCAACCCAGAATTTGTTTTTTTTTTTCAAATAACGGAAATATCATCCAATATAATTTTAGTATGAAAAAGAAGAAGCAGAAGAATTTCCAATTCATCTGCAGTGAACCTCATCTGGCAGTTATAATTGAAAAACTGATTAACGTCCCTAATTTCACTACTAGATTGAGCGTCTCCCGACTTCATTCAATTATATATCATTCCGTTAATGATGCTTCGTACATTTATGGAGAATGAGTATCAGTTAAAAAAAAAAATTGAATCAAATTTAATTCATTCTGTATGAAACTCCATACATAATTTAATTAATCAGTGTAACCCTGGGAGTGACCCTTTCAGCTGCTGATGTGAATTATTCTAATTCTGCTCATTTATTAAGACACAGGAAGTATTGAGCATTTCTTGGACACTAATAGGTACTTATATGTTCGTATCCCGATAGAACAACTTTCTCAAGGAAGATTGAAGAACAAAGAATGGACCAATCTATTGATGAAGGCAAGATCTAAGTTCACTCAAGCTTATACAGGGTGTCCCATTGGAAAACGGAAAAACTTCAACAGTGGATAGAGGTCACCGAGGCGATTCCAAATATACCATATTTGTTGGGTCTTACGAGTTTCATAATCGAGATATAGAGTATTTTATCAATATTGCTCATTTCTTTGTGGGGTCATAACTAACGAACCACTTGGTATATTTTTTTGATATTTAGTACATACATTCTCCTACTTCTACCCAAGCGACTTGCCTATCAGTCATATGGAAAATCCAGGTCCGTAATAACAAAAATTCAACATTATTTGGGGTCCCTCAAAAAGCGACCTGAGATTTTGAATTTACAAAATCCGCTTACATATTTGAAAAGGGCACAAAAAACTGAATCGAACTGTGTACTTTTCATTTTCCCGCAGATCGTTGATTTCGTTGAACTTGATTTCTGAATTTGAATTCGAAGTTTTATGCAATTGGATAGTGGAAATTGGAATATTTAGAATTTTACCAATCAAGCTATACAGGTTTCGCATTGTTCTTCATCATCCTATTGAAAATTCATTATTTATACATTCCTGAACCTGAAAAATACGCCAGTGTTTTTTCACTGGACCGTTCTTTAACTTATTTTAAATAATTTCAAACGCTCACTTATTGCAATATCATCTATTATTGCGTGACTGATAATATTTTAACATAAGTTGACTTGAAAATATCAATCGATATAATAATGAATTTATTTTCCGAAATAAACAAAAAATTAACCAACTCAACTCAGAACATAAAGATTATAACAATTGCTCGAGGTGGCCTCCATTTTGATCGATACATTTTCTTGCTCTTTTCAAAATATTTCTAACCGATTTACGAATCATACCCTGATTGTTTTTCATTCCTCTGCATGCTTTGTAAGGCTCTTTTCTCGGTAAAGAGCCCTACAAAGGGCCTCAGGGCTTAGTTCTCTATTTACGTTAGAGCGGTTGCCTCGAGCGCCAGTTTTTTTTGAAGTGGTATGCTCCACTTTCTTCCAGAACTAGGAGTTCTTTGGAAGGCCCTAGGGTAGCTACAGTGAAGAAGGGACGCAGAGTAAATCCATACAATGCACCCCCTTGTGTAAACCAGAGGTCAGCTAGTTAGACCAGGATAACAATAAACTTCTAAGAAAATGTAGTCTTTAGTTACACCTCCTTAGACTAGACTGGAATACAAGCTACGTTAAAGAGAATTGATGTTATTTTATTTTAAACTAAGTTTCGGTTTCAACAGGATTTATTGAAATTCACTAAATAGATAATAATCTACAGGCAAAATCAAATCAGAAATTCACTCAATAAAAAATTCGGGGTCGGTTTTATATTATTTATTACATAAACTTCAACTTTCCACACTTTGTCAGATTTTCAGGAAAATATGAAATAATATCAAACAGCCTTAAAACAGTAAAAAGAAACAACACAGATAATACAGGAAATCCACCACTGAAGCAAAGGCAATGACAAATCGTTCGTTCTGCTTTGATTCTATCGCGGATTTTATTATACAGGGCGGTTCGTGAGATCTGGGTCTTGACAAATCGGGAAAATAATTTATTAGATTTCAGGCGATATGCAATTTGAAACGGATGTCAGGTTAAGTGCAATTCTGGTTTCTGGTTCAATGAAATTATTTTCTGGGTTGTTATAGTGATTCTCGGGCAGGATTTTCTGAACTGAATTTAAATACGACAGTGAAAAATCTCAGGAATTTTTATACTTTCACTATAACTCACGATTCTGGCTTACAGGGTTTCCGGGTGGTACGCAGCAAAATATACCACCGGTTCAGCTAATCCTTATTTTCAGGAACACTCTCACGATACAGGGTGTTTTACAGGCAACACTCTGCGGCACACAATTAATCGGAAACCCGGAAACAAAATCGAACACGGCTTCAAAAGTTTTTAATCACGGCTCACGTCTTGGCAATCACTTGATTCTCACGCACCCAGGTTCTAACTGACTCTCGTCCTCCAACTCACAAAACCTCATGCACTATTCGGTTTTCCAAAAAATCATCATAAAAACGGTACAGGTTGTCCTTGCTTGACATTGTTTGACATTGTTTGACCTCTAAAACGGAGCAAGAAATGAACCAAAATACACTCAGTTAAAAACAGGTAGCAGAGTGTTGGAAAGAATATAAAAAAAATACCAGGAATAACATTTCTTCTGAATAGGATATATATGAATACTTATAATGAGGAATGTACCAATATCTCCGATTTTCTGGAAAATTATATATCGAATCATTGCCCATGCTTTTATACAATTTAAACATAAGAATCTCGAAAACAGGAACGAAATATCAGATATAATATTTTACAACAGGTTAACCTAGCAAAATACTAATTATTCGAATAATATACCGAGGGTTTTATGTATCCGACCTGTAGTAATGAAGGTCGCTGAAAAACACTTCATTACACACCCCTCCTACTTGCAAAAAAAATTATTGCTTCAGCTGTAATTTTTCTACTAAAAACCCTGGTAATAAAAATGACCAAAAAAAAAACAATGTGTACATATTCAAAAAGTGAAAATCAGTGAAACAAAATATATATTCTGGGTTACCAACTATACTGGTGTTATCGGCGAAAGCCGGTCCTGGGCTTTTCGCATGTGCACACCCGTTCCTACGGGCACACCTCGCACGGCGTGGACCTGGGCGGCTACGGTGACGGTGCAGGGCCGGCTCCGTTGATTGTTCTGGTCGTTGGAGAGTCGTCGGCGAACTGGCTGCGGTCGTTCGGATACCAATACCGGGTGTCCTTGTAGCGTGGGTCGGCTGGGAGGGCAGGAACAGTCACACGACTTCATCCCTACGAGACCACACCTGGAACAGAAAATCCGGCTCCGGGCTTGGCACTGGGATCGGTGGTGGCCGGGTTGACCACATCTCCAGCACAAATGTCGCGTCACCGGCAGGTACACGACACTGGATGTCCTTCGTGGCTTCTGGTCAAAGGCACCTTGGTACTGGCTTCTCGGCGGTGGGGGTGTCGCGGAACTTTCAGCAGCTTCACGGTCCGGAGTCGTTGTCAAACGGGTAGTATTTCGACTCGGCGTGGAGTCCTTGACCTGGTCAGTTATTTCTGGATCTCGTTTTTCTGGAGACTTTCGGTTCTCTACTGTCGGCCTTTCAGGTTTATTTTCCATTTTCCGGGTATATCTCCCACCTGGTATTTTTCCGGTTCCTTGCCATTCTGGATTCTCAGTGGTGGCTTGGATATATGCTGCTGGCTCTGGGAATATATCTGTCTTTCTAGGGGAACCAAGAACGGAGACGTTCTTCTGATTCCTATACACAGTGGCTGTTCGCAAATCTATGCTGAAACCCTGTGTGCGAAGGATATCCATGCCCAACACAATATCGGCCATTAAACTGGGAATAATCAGCAATTCACTACTGAAATACTCGGTACCGATCGTCATACAGGGTTTAATAATTCCGGTTACCCTGATGAGCAAACCATCGGCTTGGTGGGACTGAGCTGCGGTATTCAGGTATTCTCGTGATCCCTGTCGTTTGCAACAATCGGCTACTTTGGTACTGGCAAACGACTTTGTAGCTCCAGTATCGATCAATGCAGAAAATTGCGTGTCTCCAATGATAACAGGTATGAACGGTCGGTTATCGTCAGGTCGGCTTGTCTGGTGATCTTCTGGAACATGTTGGGGTTTGAGACGGGCTCCTGGTGAGTTTTCTGGCATGTCACAAGCACAATCTTTGGACATAACCCCACTACGTCCACATCGTGAGCAGAAAAGTCGGAAGGCATTACGACAACTTGTTCGTCTATGTCCAGTCTGTCCACATTTCCAGCAGACATTTTCTCGGGTGTATACCGGTTGTCCTGAAGGTTTTGGAGCCGGAATAACAGGGGCTGGTGGCGGGATTGTTTGTGAGGGTGACCTGGTCAGGGGTTGAACAACTGGAGGCGGTTGAGCGACTGGTGGTGAATCGGAGTACAATGTCCATAAAGAAGGAGCAGGTTTCGAGTTCCGGTAGTACATACGGTGGATCTCGTTACGTAACTGCTGGAATTCCAAGATTGACGAAATCAGGGACGGTACATCTTGGAAGTCGGTCGTTCTTATATACTGTCGGTAATCCGGAAGGAGGTTTCGGTATATCCACTTCAATTCCTGGGCAGGCTCAATATTCCCATGACGCCTGATGAGGGTTTGCAAGTCCACCACATAATCTATGGCAGGCTCACTGTCCCTCTGAAGCCTTTGGCTTATTTCCAGTTCCAAACTCTCCTGGTATCTAACAGGAAAATAAGCTTTCTGAAATATTGTTTTGAACGATGACCAAGAATTCCAGTATACTTTATTGCATCGGTACCACAAGAGTGCACGTCCTTGTAATAATGCCGGTAAAACATCCAACAATTGTTCCGGTAGAGCTTTTTCGGCATCTCCAATCTCCTCGAGTCGTTCCAGGAACGCCACTGGATCCGAGGTTCCGTCAAAGTGAAGATTCCAGCGGTACGGCTTCAACTCAGGCAATGAAATCGGTACGGGGACTGGCGACGGTGGCCACTGCGGGATTCTGTGCCTATCAGCTGTGATGTTGACATGTGGAATATTAACATCAGGATCAGGATTATGACTATGAGGCACTCCGGGTTGTATTCCAGAAAATCCAGGAGGTACATTTGTGTTGGTAGTTTCTTGTGCCATGATTGTATATCCAGGTAAAATCTAATTATCAGATCTCAACACCTTTATTGTGCAATCTCGCTTTCAGGACCTGTCTGGTTTCAGGGGGAGAAACTCGGAATAACTGATCAACTGGTAGTTAATATGCAGGTTTATACAATAAATCAAAAATGGAATTTTCAGGTGAAATAAAACACTAGACCTCAAAATTTTATTAATCAGCCTCACTTTCAGCACCCTATCTATTCAGGACGAAGATCGCTGGACAATACAGTAGTCACTGTATTGTAACTGCTCAGGACAGGATTTCAACTTGTAGCAGGATAGCAAGAATGAAAAAGAAAATTGTCAGGAAATTCAACAAGCAATTCGAATAATCAGGCTCACAATCCGGCAACTGAGTAAAAACAGGCAAAATGAAACTGGAAATGGACTGGAAATTGATTTAACAGTGAAGTTAACAGGAGAGTGATTCGATTGTCAATTGTTTTCAGTGTGCAAAATTTTCTCTGAATGTAAAGTGATTTCTGTGAATTAAAAAAAATGAAAAATGAATTAAAAATTTATGAAGTTGAATGATTGTTATTAAGAAACAGGTGCAATCAGATTTTCCCAAAATCTAGGTGAGTCTTTATAATAACCAGGTACTTATAAGTAGCAGGAATCCTTGAAAGTCAGGTATTCTCAACTGATAAGAAAAACTCACTCCAGTATTCAAACTTCAGTGGAAATTATCAAAAAAAACAAGTTTCACAAATTCAATCGTCAGGTTATTGAACTGCAGTAGGTATTTGATGTTCTGGTATTTATCAGGTTTATTAATTGTATCCAGGTATTCAAGAAAACAATTTTTTTTCCGGTAAATTAAGTATTTGGAAAAATCAGGAAATTCACAGTCAACTTATCACTATCAAGATTTCTATCTGCGATGTTTCTAAGTCCAAGATATTATTACAAAAATTTTCTCAACTCAGGTTTTCAATCAGGCTTTTTTAATTCAGATTTTCCAGGCAATGAAAATTTCAGGGAAATTCGGAAAATTAGACTCCAACTGTAGAATAAGTGATTACTAGACAGTAATGTTATATTCAGGTTGTATATTCAGATTCTGATTAAAAGTCGCCTTTTTACTTTGGTGGACTCTGAAGGTCGGTGAATGTGGAAAGCTCGGTGGAAAGCAATAGTAAAATTTATTTCAGAAGTGATTTGATTTTACCTAGTAGTGAAAAGAATATGATTGATCTTATTTTCAGGAATAAACTAGAGAATTATCAGGAAATTCGTAAAACAGGTCTGACTACAGTATTTCAAACTCGGTTTTTCACAGGTTTTCCTCGGGTTTTCTTTCAGGTTTTCCTAACTCAGGTCCCTGCTCGGGCGCCAATTTGTAAGGCTCTTTTCTCGGTAAAGAGCCCTACAAAGGGCCTCAGGGCTTAGTTCTCTATTTACGTTAGAGCGGTTGCCTCGAGCGCCAGTTTTTTTTTGAAGTGGTATGCTCCACTTTCTTCCAGAACTAGGAGTTCTTTGGAAGGCCCTAGGGTAGCTACAGTGAAGAAGGGACGCAGAGTAAATCCATACAATGCACCCCCTTGTGTAAACCAGAGGTCAGCTAGTTAGACCAGGATAACAATAAACTTCTAAGAAAATGTAGTCTTTAGTTACACCTCCTTAGACTAGACTGGAATACAAGCTACGTTAAAGAGAATTGATGTTATTTTATTTTAAACTAAGTTTCGGTTTCAACAGGATTTATTGAAATTCACTAAATAGATAATAATCTACAGGCAAAATCAAATCAGAAATTCACTCAATAAAAAATTCGGGGTCGGTTTTATATTATTTATTACATAAACTTCAACTTTCCACACTTTGTCAGATTTTCAGGAAAATATGAAATAATATCAAACAGCCTTAAAACAGTAAAAAGAAACAACACAGATAATACAGGAAATCCACCACTGAAGCAAAGGCAATGACAAATCGTTCGTTCTGCTTTGATTCTATCGCGGATTTTATTATACAGGGCGGTTCGTGAGATCTGGGTCTTGACAAATCGGGAAAATAATTTATTAGATTTCAGGCGATATGCAATTTGAAACGGATGTCAGGTTAAGTGCAATTCTGGTTTCTGGTTCAATGAAATTATTTTCTGGGTTGTTATAGTGATTCTCGGGCAGGATTTTCTGAACTGAATTTAAATACGACAGTGAAAAATCTCAGGAATTTTTATACTTTCACTATAACTCACGATTCTGGCTTACAGGGTTTCCGGGTGGTACGCAGCAAAATATACCACCGGTTCAGCTAATCCTTATTTTCAGGAACACTCTCACGATACAGGGTGTTTTACAGGCAACACTCTGCGGCACACAATTAATCGGAAACCCGGAAACAAAATCGAACACGGCTTCAAAAGTTTTTAATCACGGCTCACGTCTTGGCAATCACTTGATTCTCACGCACCCAGGTTCTAACTGACTCTCGTCCTCCAACTCACAAAACCTCATGCACTATTCGGTTTTCCAAAAAATCATCATAAAAACGGTACAGGTTGTCCTTGCTTGACATTGTTTGACATTGTTTGACCTCTAAAACGGAGCAAGAAATGAACCAAAATACACTCAGTTAAAAACAGGTAGCAGAGTGTTGGAAAGAATATAAAAAAAATACCAGGAATAACATTTCTTCTGAATAGGATATATATGAATACTTATAATGAGGAATGTACCAATATCTCCGATTTTCTGGAAAATTATATATCGAATCATTGCCCATGCTTTTATACAATTTAAACATAAGAATCTCGAAAACAGGAACGAAATATCAGATATAATATTTTACAACAGGTTAACCTAGCAAAATACTAATTATTCGAATAATATACCGAGGGTTTTATGTATCCGACCTGTAGTAATGAAGGTCGCTGAAAAACACTTCATTACAGCTTCTTCGATTCTCTGAAGTAGCTCCTCCCTGGTATGAATTTCGGTAGAATACACTTTCGATTTGAGATAACCCCAAAGGTGATAGTCTACAGGATTCAAATCTGGTGATCTTGAGGGCCAGTTATTCGGCCCGCCACGTCAAATCCTTGTATCGGGAAAATTCTCATTTAAAAAGTGTCGGACAATAAGCCTATAATGCGGCAGAGCACCGTCGTGCTGAAAGTACATTCCTGCAACATCAATATCCTCGTCATCCAGTAAAACTGGCAAAATATTTTTCAAAAAGTCCAAGTATACTTCTCCAGTAAGGCGTGAAGGTGAAATGTAAGGCCCAATTAATTTATCATCAAACATTCCGCAACAGACATTGACTGAAAACTTGTGCTGTGAATGAGACTGTCTTGAAGCGAAAGGAATTTCTTCTGCCCAGATATGACTATTCCTCAAATTGTAAATACCGTCACGTGTGAATTGAGCTTCATCCGTAAAAAGACATCTGTTCAATATTCTTTCATTCTGTATTATCCATCTACTGAAAACGATTCTAGGAATGTTATCCCCAATCTCCAACCTCTGTACTTCTTGTATGTGGAATGGATATAGATTATTTTTTTTCAACCTTTGCCAAACAGTGTTTTTCGGTATATTCAGGGAATCACTAATCCTTCTAGTGCTAATTTCTGGATTGTTATTAATCCTATTCAAAATATTGTGTTCCATACCTATATGTCTCCTTTCATGGTGTTCGTTCAACTTCACTATTGGGTAATCGTCGACCAGGATACCGCCTATTATACTCTCTTCTTGCAGCCATTCCATTTCCATCACAAAAACCATATATATACGTCATATCAGCATATTCTTCATTAGAAAATTGACGAGGCATTCTTTGAAAATGTTGAATAAATTAATGATAAAGAGAAAGAGTAATAATCCAAAATGATGTTGAATGTCAGTATCAGAGCTACCTAGATTCAAGGGTATAGTGAATGGAAATGAATAGTACCACAAAGACACTTTTAATGTTTATCCATAGTTTGTATAAAATGCCAATTAAGAAAAATACCATTCTCCTGTTGCCAATTTCAGATATAATTTCTCGTTCGAGCTCTTTTCAAATATGTTAAAATAAGTAAAAGAACGGTCCAGCGTATTTTTCAGGTTCAGGAATGTATAAATAATGAATGTTCAATAGGATGATGAAGAACAATGCGAAACCGGTATAGCTTGATTGGGAACATTCTAAATATTCCAATTTCCACTATCCAATTGCATAAAACTTCGAATTCAAACTCAGAAATCAAGTTGTTAAACGATCTGCGGGAAAATGAAAAGTACACAGTTCGATTCAGTTTTTTGTGCCCTTTTCAAATATGTAAGCGGCTTTTGTAAATTCAAAATCACAGGGTGTTTTTTGAGGGACCCCAAATAATATTGAATTTTTGTTATTACGGACCTGGATTTTCCATATGACTGATAGGCAAGTCGCTTGGGTAGAAGTAGGAGAACGTATGTACTAAATATCAAAAAAATATACCAAGTGGTTCGTTAGTTATGACCCCACAAAGAAATGAGCAATATTGATAAAACACTCTATATCTCGATTATGAAACTCGTAAGACCCAACAAATATGGTATATTCGGAATCGCCTCGGTGACCTCTATCCACTGTTGAAGTATTTCCGTTTCCCAATGGGACACCCTGTATAAGTAAAGAAAAAACCTCTTTGCACGATTGATCATTTTTGACTGTTTACAGTGACAGATTTTACGTCAGTAGGTGACATTTACTAGCAACTCGACGGTAAGTAATCCAACTCGACGGTAATACTCCAACTCGACGGTAAGTAATTCACTTACCGTCGAGTTAAAAAATCTCTTGATTTTAATTTATTTTCTATAATTTGTAATGGTATCAATCGTGCAAAAAACGTTATAAGCATGTCGAACGTTAAGAGTAACCGATCTCAGACAATAATTGGAGTCGTCGCTCCGATCCTCCTCCAAACAATTGTCTTCGATCGGTATAAAACCCATACCGTTCTCCATACTTAATATACTATTGATGATAATGCAGAATATATATCTGATGAGTTGAATAAAGATCTGGATGAAAATCGAAGCGACAGTGAAAATATAACTATCACAGCAGATATAAACAACATTATTCAGAAAATCAGTTTAGAAATCAAGCAAGACCAATGTGTCCTTATAAAAAATTAAACTGAAGAGAGCAAAGGGCAAAAATTTGATGACTCATCTGAAACAGAAGAAAATGAGAAGAGGAAACCCACAACTAATAAAAATAACTCATCAGTCTGTGTACTCATTTATTCACTTTTCTCAATTGTGTCATTGTTTATATTTTCAAATAAATGCCACCATGCATAAGTTGGAGCAAATATCAATAGCTCGTTATTTACAGGATTTGCGAATTTGAAACGAATGATATTCGAAAATAACTTCAACATAATTTGTGTTACTGAAACGTGGTTGTCACCCGAAATGTTCACAAATGTTGTTGCCTTGCATGGTTATAGTTCACTAAAATATGTCAGGATTGGTCGTGGCGGTAAAGTGAAAATCTATTCACGTGATTCGATTGAGTATACTATTTCAAAGTTAGGTATCGAATTGGGTGTTATCTCTGAGTAAAGTACTCCTGAAGAATAAATGTATCGCCATAGGGGTAGTATATATAGACCACCTAATGCTAATGTACAATAGTCTGTCGAACAGATTGTTTCAGTTCTTTCGTTTATATTTCCCACTGTTGAAAAGATGATATGTACTGAAGATGTGAAAATCAACTTATTCCTTATTGACAATCCACTTTCTCGTTGTTTCAATGCATATGGTTTCACTCAAATTATTACTAATGCAACAAAAATTACGCATTACTTGTTTTGAATAGCGGTGTAAGCGGTGTACTAGATGCTAGCTCAATTTCAGATTATGATTCAGGATTTTGTAAGCTGAAATTTCATATTCAGAAAATTGGGCCGAAGTTCATTACTTTTCGAGACTACTTGAAATTTGATATACGAATATTTCATGCCGACTTGTAGCGAGTACCTTGGTATAATATAATATTGAAAAGGAATATCAATCGAAAAGTTGTGATTTTCACCAATTATCTTTTGTATTTTCGATAGGCATGCTCCGGTGAGAATGATCAGGGTAACTAATCCCAAAATGCCATGGTACACTGACAATATACGCACGTTAGTGAAATAAAGAGATGATGCTATGAAGAAATTCTAGAAGTCAAAAAACAAAGAATACTGGGAAATTATAAACATTTAAGGAATTATGTTGTTTCCTCTATAAGGAACGAAAAAGTTGCGTACATCAATTTTATTACCGATAATACAAATGCTCGGAGCACTTGGAATGCATTGATCTGAGCATAAAAACAATAAAATCTCACAATAGGTACACCAAATAATGTTGATAATATGTAGAATATTAGAACACATATCATAATCCGAACATACATTTTTCGTTTTCTCTGACATCTTTGGACGAGATTAGGGAGATTATTATCGACCTGAAATAGAAAGCATAAATGCAAGAAAAAGCATAAAATCTTACAAAGATTTCAGATTTTCGGCCATTGAGTATATTATCAGTACTGTTCAAGATAACGAAGAAAATAATGCATAAGCAGATAATCGGATACTTGGATAATAACAATATTTTGCCAGTCAAGCAGTCAGGTTTCAGGAAAGCTCATGGTAGTGTATCAGCCCTCGCGAAAGTGATGAATAGAATGAAAAAATGGGATGAGAAAAAAGTTGCGGCTCTTTTACTTTTGTGTTACTCCATGGCGTTCGACACCCTGAAACTTAATAAGCTTTTGAGTAAAATTTGAGAAATATCATGGGTTTCCGGGTGCAGGAATCTATTCATTCTTGTGAGAATATCTTTATAAATATAAAATGTTGATGGTAGCCTGTAGATGAAACGTCGGTCTACATATTTGATAACGACATTTTTCAGCGAGAAATAAATAGTAATGATGAACTGACGTTCGTTTCAAAATCTCTTTTAGTAGAGTCAAGAAAAAATTCAAACGATTCCATTGAATTTTATTCAAACGATTCCATTGAATTTCAGTTCTTTCCGTTATCTAAAGGAATGATAGACACTTCTCCAATGTTGAGACGGCATTTCATTGAGCACAAAAATCTGCAACTTTGCTACAATCTGACCGAACCTGTTTCTCTTACTGTTTACGAGATCACCATGTCATTATGATTCGCTTAATAATTATTAATAATAAGCAAATTGTCGATCGATCTCGAATTATGACACTTTATCTTCTGTTTCAGCTTGATGCAGAACCAGTGGCTACTTCGTTTTACTGGAGTTTCAACAGCACTCCAGGTATCGCCAAAGATCTCACAGAATTTACAGAGGAGGTCGGAGATATCAGCATACTCACCTACATACCAAGAGTTGCGGCTGATTACGGCACCATACAGGTTTGTGTTCCATTGAGATCGAATGCTCATCGAATGATTATGCTCATCGAAGAAAGTATACCTGGAATATAACTCTCAATCGACTGAAATATCATAGTCGTTTGAGAATGATCTATATATTCATTTGCATACGATCAAACTATGAGCACAGTCCCGCTACATACCAAAACGTTATTTTTGTCACCTCGGCACGTGTTTCGCTAAATGTGTATTCATCTTTGGGACAATATCAAAACAATTTTCTCATCTCACCTAAGCATGTCAATTATTTCTTTACGAAATTATTCATCGGCAATATCCTCTCTTCGTGCTATTTGATGTATGAAACATCATAATAGTAGTTTTTACAACAAGAATGGATATAAGGAGATCGATGGACAATTTACTGGAGTCGTGGATACATACTTTTCCACTAACCAAATCACAGAATGAACTGTGATAACTAATCAATTCTGGATGAGAAAGATATATTTTTTTGCGATTGAAATAAATAAACAATTGAAAATTTGATAGAAGCTCCGACACGGCATCAATATTTTTCATGATGATGAAATATGTAATTCATGTTTTTCAGTGTTGGGGTCGAAACGCCATCGGACCCCAAATGATACCATGTACCTTCCATATTGTACCTGCTGGAAAACCAGATCCTCCACATGGCTGCATTGTCGCGAACGTTTCCCATAATTCTGCATTCGTAACTTGCAAAAAAGGATTCGATGGAGGTAAGATTTCAATATTGGACTCGTGGCCTTCACTTTCATGAATAGAATACAATAATAATCACAAAATTTTAATTTCGATTTTGACACTTTATATAATAAAAATACAGAGGCATTGTTCCATACCTATCAGGTCAAAAAACAAAGATTGTTATGTCCTCCAAACACCAGTTCACGAATCATACAGATCCACTAATCAAAATTCGAATTTTTTTGCATTGCATTCGAAGAGTGGACATTGATTTCATCAGCGTCGAAACAAATAGAATATAGAGAGGTTCGGGGGATGTGAGGAGTACAATACATATCACCGAATAACAAAACGCCGAAAACTTGAACAGAACGCCTTAACGGCCCTTTGGACAAAACGCCGAAAGTGACCAAATAATCGAACGAACTTCAATTTCAAAGTTTTGTCCTAAGATTCGTTGCGGAAATATGTTCCGGTAATAAGTTTTCGGCATAATAGTAATTTCCATTCGGCGGTAAATATGCGAACCCCCAGCCTGATGGTGAGCAGAACTCGAATAGCAGACTATTATGAAAATGAAAATTGAAATTGTTTGTGATATCAGATGAACATAAATGCGACAATCTGTACATAGATATGAACGAAACAAATTATTAATAATATTTTTGTGTGGTGATGAATGCACTGCGACCTTGATAGATCTTTCGTGCACCAACTTCTCCTCTTTGTCCAGCAGCTCCTCTAGTTCCACTTCTCTCAGAGATTCGAAAATTTTGAGCGGATCTATGTGTGTAGCACAGTAACGTTCGTGCTAAAAAGGGGTGTAGCCTCTAAAAATTGCTCGAGAGCTGGAAATCGTTTTACTTCCTTTTGGAGGTCCTGAATAACGGGTATCTGAGTTTGCGACGGTTTCAAGGTTGTGTTTCAGATTTGAGTGCCCAAAAACCGCGAAATTCGCGCAATATACTCGAAAAGTACACATGCTACAGAAGATTTCAATCAATCCATTTTTTAATAACATTAAATTTCGCGTCGTTTAGCGTTGAAACCATCTAAATCGGTCCCGCTGTTCAGCCGCAATCGCCCGTCAAAAATGGGGAATTTTTACCAACTTAGAGTGAAACTTGACAACCCTCAACTTCTAACGCCTGTAGGTCAAAAATGACTGCACCGATTGAAAAATGTTATGTTACCAAACTTATAGGAAATTTAATTTTCAATCGGATGCTTTTTAAAATTTGGAATTCATTCACTCCAGTGCTGAGATATAAATTTTGAACAGAAGAAGGTGGTAGCGACTTATCTCCGCTAACGCAGGAAAATTTGTCGGAACTCGAAACTTCTCACTTTCTTGCATTTTTTCAAACAAAAGTAAAATTAATCAAGTCAGTTTAAACTCGAATAATTTTATAATTCAGAAAAATTTCATAACTTCATTTCACACATTTAGGTTTATTACTCTATAAAAAGAAAGTCATTGTTCTACGACCCACCCTCTAGCGATACTCACCAACAACATAGAAGCATCTAAGCTCAACGGAAACAAAACAGCAGTAATTTTCTTAGACATTAACAAAGCTTTCGATAGTGTTTGGACAAAAGGTTTTATATACAAGTTGGACTACCTTGGTTGTCCCAAATACCTGATCCATGTGATAGCCAACTTACTGAATGAAAGAAAACTGAGAGTTGAAGGGCAGGACAACACTTCTCACGAATTAACCCCATAGTAAGGTGTACCTCAGGGATCTCCCTATATCACCCCTACTATATAACATATACTGTTCAGATATATACCACGCAGACCCAGAATACTTGGATTTGGATAACTATATACTACAATATGCAGATGATACTGCTTTGGTTTCTCACTGCAGGAGTATAAATACCACCATTGAAAGATTACAACAGTTAGCAGACAGAACAACAGACAGAATCATGGTTCAATAAATGGCGACTGAAACCCAATCCAAGGAAATCGCATTTGCTAATATTTTACCATTCTCCATCACCTACATCACCGTCAATAAGGTTTTATGACCATGAACTCTAAGCTAAACTTCAACTCGCACACACAAAATATAAAAAAGAAAACCATATCAAGAGCAAAGCACTTCAAATCTATATCTAAAAAAGAACATGGAATAAACTTAAACACAAAAACTAAAATCTACAAAATGATATGTAGACCACCAATTGAATATGGACATATAATATTCCAGAACCTAAGCAATCCTGCCCTGAAGAATCTCCAGGTAGCCGAAAGAACTGCCGTGCGCATTATCAAGTAAATTAGACATCCGAGTAATCCTATCCATAATCCACCCAACCAACTTCTTTATGAAGTTACTGGAGTGCAACCCATCGAAGAGAGACTATCACAGTTATCCTCCAAATTTTCCAGAAGAAATAACAGAAGAGCACACTACAAAAACCCAGAACAAATTTTATGGGATAAACTATGGTTTTAACCGTTGTTTTTTCTTATGATAATAATTGTTTTTTTTTTCTTATATCAATCTGAAACTGAAAAATCTTAAGAATATTGTAATTTACACAATAACTCATACCACTGTGGCTGAAGGACCTCGGTCTCTCTCTCTCTCTCTCTCTCCTGCCCTATCCAGTAGCGCTGTTTGATGAGAATGAAATGATGCGGAAAATCAAAAAACCAGATCTCTACAAACTTTTTCATCCAATCAAAGTTGAATTCTTGAAAGATTCGGATTTTGTTGTGGATGGCGGTTTCTTGTTGCACCGTGTTGTGTGGAACACTGGGGAAACATTTTCAGCTATCATCAAAAAGTACTTAAACTACGTTCAAAGTAATTTTGGATCAAATTGCTGTAGTTGATAGGTATCATGAGACTACCGAGTCCAATTTGGTTGTAGGAGAGCGAAAAATAATCTTTGGGTACACTGTTCAGACACACTTTCTTTTTATAAAGTAATAAACCTAAATATGTGACACGTTGTGATCAATTGAGTACTCCCAAAAAATCATAAACTTAGTAAATGAAGTTATGAAATGTTCCTGAATCATAAAATTATTCGAGTTCGAACTGAGTTGATTGATTCGACTTTTGTTTGAAAAAATGAAAGAAGGTGAGAAGTTTCGAGTTCAGACGAATTTTCCAGCGTTAGACTGCCTTAGCGGGGATTAGGCGCTACGACCTTTTTCTGTTTAAAATTTATATCTCAGCACTGGAGTGAACGAATTCCAAATTTCGGAAAGCATCCGATTGAAAATTAAATTACCTATAATTTCGGTAATATAACAATTTTCAATCGATGCAGTCCTTTTCGACCTACAGGCGTTAGAAGTTGAGTGTTGTCAAGTTTTAAGCCAAGTTGGTGAAAATCGCCCATCTTTTACGGGTGATTGCGGCTGAACAGCTGAACCGATTTCGCCAATCGACGCGAAATTCAATTTTATTATAAAAAGTATTTTCAAAATTTTCTGTAGGGTTTGTAGTTTTCGAGTTATAAGCAAAACACTAAAATAAGTGCGAAAATTTCGCGGTTTTCAGGCTCTCAAATTTGAAGCACAACCTAGAAATCGTCGCAAACTCAGATACCCGTTATTCAGGACCCCCAAAATGGGTTGAAACGATTTCCAGCTCTCGAGCAATTTTTAGGAGCTAGAGCACTCATTTGCCTAGGCTAGTGGTATTATTTTCACCTTCAGCTACTAGTGTGCTGAGTACGGAAATAATGTATCATGATTGTAAAAAGTTATCAAAGATCAAATGTCAAATACAGATGAGCTAACCACGTTATGACAAGAATTACTGTAGGCGGCCTATATGAAGTCATAAACGGATGAATCTCAAAGTCGCTGGAAATATAAATTACTGGTCAACTTCTTTTATCAACTAGAATGATAAAGCCAATAATTCATAAACAAATGAACCAAGAAGGCGCCGACGAAAAGAAATTAAAGGCATATTACTGTTATGAATGAGAAAAACAAAACCATTAATTTGAAGCTCGGTTACACAATATTGTGCACGCGTTCTTTCGCCAGATTGCCGCTTTGAGGAAGATAAAGGGTTAGATTTTGATATAAAAATGATGACTAAACGTCAATCAGAAACAGCCACAAACATGACTCGAGAGATTTAAGTTCAGTAATATCGTGGTCACCACGGTTTGTTTTGAAGCTAACGGACTTTTAAGCAGATTCTTCGTCGACAGACATCAGAACATACTTGGTCCATTTTTGCAAGTTGTCAATAGACATTGCAATAGTTAGTCGTCAAGCTGAAAGTGAAGCTCAACAGTGATTGTGAAAGTACCTTGTTCAGTTGAAAGTATTTTCAGTTCACACCAGTCAGTTTACAAGTGTCGCGAATTTCAAGTATTGCATACGAAGTGATAAGTGAACCAGATACAAAATGCGTAAGTTGCCCAAACCTGTCTATAAATGCCCGTAGAGAAATATTTTAGATCATTGACCCAAAACTAATTCAAAAGACACATGGTGGGGGAATATATCGTTCATAACAGAGGGTGTCGTTTGTCGGATAGAAGCCAAGGTTGTATTTAAAAATATCAAAGTATTTGACGTAGGTTTTTCTGATTACAAAAGGTGACTAATAAAATAGCTTTGTGTATTGAACTTGATGGAATAATTACCTGTATGATTGTGAACCCGATTTTGTTTTCTTTTATGTAAATTGATATGGTTCTTTCAGAAGTAAATATAAATCTTGATAATATTCCTGTATGTCAGTATAGATCACCATAGTTATTTGTTGAATAAATACTTCATATTTACATGTTGTTTTTCATCCGCCTGTAAGACCTTACCCTTAGAACATCTGTAGCTTACCATCTCACATATAGGACAAATCCGCTCGGCCTATTCTAAAAAGAATTCAACAACTTATCAACTACGGAGGTGTGAAGCACACATGGTTGCCAGTTTTTCACTCCTTTTGCTGCACTGCGTCCGAATATATCGGGGCATTTCTGGTTCTTCTCCACAGAATCTGCAGATACTGTTTTTCTTTGGTCTCCTCGGGTGTTCATAAGCCGTATGAGATCCATTCGATGACTGACAGATATATTCGCTGAGATTGATCAATTTCTTGAATGTTTTTATTATCAAACTACCTATTTGCCATGATATAGATACTTCTCAGTGCTCCTGCTTTAGTTCATTATCTGGAAGTGTTTTACAACAATGTTTACAATGTTCTCCAGATCGGAGTGAGAATGTTTGAATAGAATTCACAAATTTGATGGAAGCTTTGTCTGAGTGGTTTCTGATCTGACCAATCGGAGACAATGCTTCAACATTTAGCACCATGGGCGTAACAATGGGACTGGCTGAAAGTAACGGGATAAAAAACTTCCCATTACATATTAGAATATTCGATACATCGAATAACGATATTTCGGCGAAAAAATACCTACGATATACCGGATATATCGATACATCGAATATTCCATATATCGATAAATCGAATATTCGATATATCGAATATTCGATATATCGATGAATTTATATATCGAATTTTCAAATGAACAGGTTGGCTGGAATTCGAGTCTCATCATTGGGATCTCGTAAACCGTAAGAGATACAGGGTCGGTTGAATTATGAAAAAGTTGCGCATTTTGAAGCCTAACAAAATGCTGTTCTTAAACTTGAAAAATTCGGAATATCGAAATTTCATAAATCCGTTTTCATTGTTTTCTGGCGTCATTTGAAGAAACTAATCGATGTAAAGAAAAAAATAAAGGAAATGTAAATTTTTGTGATCCTCATATTTGCAAAATCAAAATTTGTGCTTATAGTTTTTGGGCAATACGAAGATAACAAGAAATAAAATGAATATTCCAGGTCCTCATTTTTAAAAAAATAAGTTGATTCAAAGAAAACGTGGTTATGATGGGGTGTCATTCATATCGACTAATTTCTTGAAATAACGCCAGACAAAATAAAAATGATTTTATGAAATTTCGAGTTTCAGAACGGCATTTGTATCTTTTTATTTTCGTATCTTTTACGGTTTACGAGATCCCAATGGTGAGGCTCGAATTCCAGCCACCCTGTACTTAACAATATATCGGATATGCGATGCATCCATTCATCAAACAATCGAATATTCAATATATATCGAGTTATCTAATAATAGATATTTTTGATATTATTTGAATTGGTGTAGCGAAAATAGTTATTCGAAAAAAACTGAATTCCATTCAAGATATCGAATATATTCCATTATATTTGATATATCGAATATTCGATATATGAAATACCTATTCGATATATCATGACGTATTCAATGTTTCGAATATTTGAACATTATAATATACGATCTATCGGGTATTTGATATTCGATATACCGGGTCTTCGATACCTATATTGAATATTCGAATATACGAATATTCGATACCTATTGGATGTATTGATATTCGATACATCCAATAGTTTTCAATATCGCGCAGCTCTTGTTGAAGCCCTATTGAAAAATAAAATTTCGTGAATCTTTGTCTTGTAAGTTCCCAAATTTCAGCTCTTCGGATATAAAATAAATCAGCACTTGATAAGATTTATATACTTCTCAAGATGGAAACGTATTTTCGAATGGATTTATCTATTGGTAGATATATATGAGAGGTATCCATAAGAAGAAACTCGTTTGGGATGATATTCTCACCATTCACTATTCGAATACAAATTTCGAACTGAAGGTTTGAATATAGGAATAACTGATTTCACTAGTTTATTTCTCGTTAATTCCTGGTATGATCTATTTCAGAATTCACTAAGATCAATTGCAGTAAATAGGTATGGTCCAACTTCTACTGTCTAAGACCTATCACAAAAATCAAATACCAACAAAACTGAATAGGATTGCAGAATCATCATCCAGAACTGAGTGAAAATAAAATTCAATGAATGATGTGAACATCTGAGTACAGTCATCAACTCATTGAAAAACCTGATACAACAATGCACTTGTAATGTTCAATTTGCTGCAGCATAATTTCCATCGAATTATTGGAAATCGAATATTTCCTATCCCAGTCACCTCCTTCATAATACATGTTGAATATTCAAGTCCTCGCTCAAACATAGTTTCCGCTACAATATGTTCACGCTATGTATGCGCCGATATGGACACAACGTGCAATAATATAACTAGTGGTGTACCTACTTGCGATGACTATATGCGCTGTGAGCCCTAGAAGTGCAATTTCCACCTCGATACCGGATATATTAGGGTAATTCAGTATAGTTGTAATTCAATTCCAAATAATGTACAATTAGTCACAAAAGAAACATTGCCGTACTCAGAAGTCACACTTGCATGAAATAATATGAAATAGCGCGTGTTTTCTAATCATTGCGAATGGCTAGGATTGAAACATCGTCGTCTCGACTGGTGTGTTCAGAAATCAAGAGAAGTGATATTGTATAACAATTCTTATGTATTCCTGGCATGATAATCGAATACATCATACACTATCACAGTCGCTCAAGGTCACTCATCTTCATAAGGTTTTATAAGGAATGAATTAGTGATCGAATGTCTAACAGAAGCAAAATAAATGAACTATTCGGTTGCCCAGGATTCTGTTGTCACAAACAATAAGAGATGAATGCCTCTTTTCATGTTTTATATTTTTTGGGTCATTTGAATCAACTGGTATATCGCAACGAGATTTTGAGGTGTTGAGTGAGATATAGAAATCTAATTCCTCATAAAAGAATGTGAGCTTATAATTTCGAAAAGCGGTAAAGAGCCATCTTGAATTATTTTTTCATACTGAATAACCCGAATATCATTCCATTTTCGAAATTAAATTGACATTCATTGATACCGGTATGAAAAGAAACGATAATAAATGAATGGTTTATTTTAGGTCTTCGGCAGAAGTTCATCCTAACTATCAGCTCTCCTGAGTCGGTAATCGCCAACTTGTCATCATTAACTACACCGGAATTCAACATATCAAGCCTGGATCCTTCACAGGACTATTCAGCAACGATCTTTTCGATTAATTCGAAAGGAACTTCTAAGAATTCGCTACCCTTGTCATTTCGGACACAGCCTGTATCAGGTAAATTTTTTCATTCGCTACAGTTATCGACTATTCTCCTGATAATTCAATCAACATAGCTATCTGTTTCGAATTTGTCATTTATTGAGTCTCCTATTGTGATACAAAATAATAATTTTTGGCTCTTTTGTAAATTCAAATAATATTATATCACATTCAAGATACTGCACTTTTTGTTAGCTGAACGAATTCATTGTTCAAGTGATTTTGTGTCTTTGTATCTCTTTCATTTATTGATTCATTAATTTCCAAACAAAAACATTCTTTGAGTTAGATGAGTCGGTCTGTTCACCAAGACCTCTTCATAAATTTTTGTTACACTAAATATTTCCGAAGAAACTGTGGTTTCGGCAAGCCATTCATTCAAATTACCACCAGAATATTTCGACAGCATTTTAATGCAAATTGATGTTATCATTTTGGAAGTGTTCGAAAGTATTTTCAATCGCTATCTTGGATGTCTTATCAAACCTCAGAAGTTCAACAGAAGCATGTACTAGTTGGATAGCAGTGGCCCTCACCTGTCATTGGGGTATCCAAAACTTATTGATGGGGCATTGGAAATATGTCTGACTTCGTCGCCAACTAGTAGAAAGCTGTTAGAAGACTGATGCTTTTACTGACTAGTCATCAGGCCCTGGTTCTTAGTTATGCATTACTTCGGTTGGCTTCTGCTATATCTAATACTATATCAGAGGTAGCGGAAAAACTGTTGGAACTAGTCACTTACCTAGTTCTGGTTATAAAATTGTATGATCATTTGCTCAAAAATAGGATGAATACCAGACAATTTTTAGATAACTCAAAGGTACCTACGTACTTACCTAAGTCATTGTTGAATAATAATTCTAATTCTTAAGTGAATGCCTATATCACCAAGATTTCAAACTCTACAGTCACGACTAAGAGCTCTGATTCACAAAATATACCTTTTGTGAGACATTCTATCGAAAAGAATCTAATTATGTTATACATCATCTCTTTAAGCTGAATCGACTTTGAGATGTTGCATTACAATTTGGGGAGGCGCTTTCACAACAACATTGCAAAAACTCAGAACACTTTACTGAAAATATTATTTTATAAGAAAAATCTTCTCCACAAAAATGCTGAACAAAACATAGGTTTTTTCTAAGTGAGACAAATCCATATCTACCAATGTATCCTCTACGAATGCATGATAAACACAGACATTTTTCAAATAAGCCCCTCAATACGAGAGCAGCAGCAAACCTGGATATCGAAGTAAGTCATGTCAAAAAATCAGTCATACAAAAAAATCATTATTCGATTTTGAACCGACACTTTTCAATTCCATCCAAGCTGACATTGAAATAATTGACATCGAAAAAATTTTCAATACAAAATAAAAAATCTGATACTCAACAATGCCGCAGAATTTTATATGTTCTTATTTCAAAGCACCTCATCAAAACATCTCTGACCAATCTCCCCTCCCAACTCATTAGTTTTATTTGATATTACAAGCTTATCTTGTAATTACCAACCTTCATGCTTCTTTTCATCCATACATTATAATTCTCCTGTATTGATCATTAATTTCAAAGAGGACAACGACACAAAAGGCAATTGTACCTAGGTCGTCCCTTTTGAACAAATACGATATGATATCTATGAATTATAATATTATGCCGCATCGTAGAAATATATTTGATTTGATATATTATTAAAGATCGCGCACACTATACCTGCACGAACCGACACGAACAAGCACGATGCGGACCTGGATCCTGCACTACTACGCACCAGGGACCCGGACCGGAACCGTTATGAACCGAAAACCGAAACGGAACCTATATTATTTAGTGAACCGGAACCGCAACCGAACCCATATTCAAACTTTTATTATTCAATGGTACGGAATCGGAACCCCTAAAAATCAAAACGGTTTTTAGGTTAATTTCGGTTCTATCGGGATATCCCTCTTTATGTTCTGTCAAAAAACTTTTTGTACCTACTTTCTTGCAGACCCCTTTAAACCAAAAAATTATTACAGGATGCCGGATCTAGCGTAAGCAATAAGATCTATGACTTATACCAAAGAATAGAGGTTAACCCCTCCTCTTTGCTTATACCACAGAATATCAATAACTTACCACACACAACTTAAATTGTAATACTTCATCTAAAGATCATGTTAAATTCCTTATTTTTTCTGCTTATAAATATATATACAACGTACCGAAAAGTACCCTAACTGAACCGGAACCGAAATAATATTCTGAGAACCGTAACTGAACCGAAACCGAAATTTTATATTTTGTTTGGACCCGAACCAAAACCGAAATCATTCTTTCCTTTTGGACCGGAACCCGAACCGGAACCGATATCTCGTATGGGTCCGGGTCTCTGCTACGCACACTTGTGCAGCACGGACCATCAACTTCCAGTGCAGTTTTCGTGTTTGACAGACAGTTTATAGGTTGCAACATGGAAGGGTGTAGTTCGGTGGAAGAAATTCTAATTTCAACTATGTTTTGTGAAGAAGACGAGGAGGAAGAAGCCAGGAGAAAGAGAAGGTTCTGGATTCACCCTATCAACGAAAAGAGGAAGCGATGTAGAGAATTTCATCACTTATTTCCTGATTTAGAAGGTCAACAAAAAGTCTTTCAATATTTTCGGATGTCTCAACACAAATTCTTTGAGCTCTTGTACAGTTTAATGCTTCTTGGATATCATTCGTTTCAGTGGGGCGAGCGAACTTTGCCGAGAGTTCAACGAAGTTGCACGATACATTTTTTTGCAGGTGCGCAAATTATGCCGGTCCAGCACAGCAAGACATGAAAATTGCTGGTCAGAATTCGCGAAAATCACGAAGTGGGCGGCCTCTGGTGAGGAATTCTCGAAGCCTTCCGAGGGTGATTAACATAGCAATTTAGCATTGTATTTGCTAGGCTTTCGTATTATTTTCGATGAATTTGAATTATTGTGAATAATTTTCGGACTCATTTTGTGCTTATCAGCTGGTTACTGATATCATTGAAACATTCAGCATGTTCACATGGTCGTAAAGAAAAGAAATCGAGAAAGATTTCTTCAGTACTTCAGCGTTCTTCCTACCGTACATCGTTCCCTTGGCACAAAATCCTAAATTTCAACTTCAGGATTGTGTAGAAAATGAAATATCATGTTGAAAATAGGGGAACCTATTTCTACAAACATTTACTTCTGTAGTAAGCACTTTCTAGAAGTGGATTTTTGATGTAAATACCAAATTGAAGGTATACCTTGGATATCGTTTCAGGTTGAATCAAACAAATAAGATCTGATGGTTTATCTGTAGTTGTGTCTCTTTTATTGATTGTGATGAAAACCTCGATTTCACTTCAGGACCATCAAGAAGAAGAATTAAATCACGAGATAGGCACAAAAAGAATATGATTACTTCAATGAACATCTCAGTCATCACATGGAAGCTTCAAGAATTACCTACCACAATATAGGCTTCATGAAATCAAATCTTTATTCAAAATTAATGAGCCATTAACCTCTATCTTCCTAAGTTATTCTTGGTACATACTATATATAAAATAATTATTATTATGACTATAATTATGTTGTGACTTTGAAAATAATAACTTGTGTTGCAATATAAGCAGATGCACCACTACACTCACTTTTCTCAGAGAATAAAGTTAATGGACAATTTTTTGTTTTTATTTCTCTAATCATCTATTTTTTTGGGTTAAAATAAAATTATTACAGCTCAATACAGATATATTCACACTTCCACTGCTAACTTTTCCATACAATTATTTTAATTTCATGCGAGGACTGCCCTAGAGCTGAAGTTTGTGAACAGGAGTTTATTTATCTGTATTCCACATCTATCCCACAAAGTTTGATGTGACCAGCTTTGATTAATTCTTCTCGCTCTTTTAATGGTTTCTTTTCATTTCTAATATACTTCAGATACACATCTCAATATTGGGAAATCTGGAAATATAACTATATTAAAGATAAATCATTGAAATACAAATACCTTAGTGACCCCATTGATTTTGCAGAGGTGGTTTGAAAAGCCTATAAAAACATAATAAGCCCATAAAACTCACATGAAATACCTGTTTTGTGTTCTATAAATGATAACCAAACGATAGCACCCTTTCAAATATTTTGGATTGGTTATTTCTTTCCTAAAATGTGAATTAAAAATTGACAAATTATCATTGAAAACATTTACGAAATGTTTGTTGATCACCTTCATGTCAAATTTTTGACATTTCTGCAGCGCCATTTATTGGTTCGTGATTTTCGCGAATAGGGTTGTACACTTTTTTTCAAAAATTATATATGTGAAACGCGGGCCTCCAGAGATTACGTCGATATTTTTTTGAAATTTTTATTTTCAAGGGTTTTTCCAAAATCGGCATTCAAAAATCGAAAATTCTCCATCCTTCTCTAAAAATGTGACGTCACCTGGTAGATTGGTTCAGATTCTGTTCCATTAATCGAATTGGAAGAAGAATTGACAATCTCTGTCATCTTTGACAGATGGCGGTAAAAAATTACTGGGCGATTTTAATTCTTCCTGCGAAAATATATTCGGATGATTCAAGGTAAGTTACTATTGAGTTTTATTTCATTTTTCAGCGTTCATTATACTCTTCACTGACCACTATGTTCAGAAAATTTAAGCATTCAAAGACTTGTGCTTCATATGTAGCAACACGAATGTGGATTCTCGAAAGACATATTTGTTCCTACTCCAAGTGTTAATATGAGATATGAGACAAACTGTGAAGATAATTTTGATCTAAGTTATAATTCTTATCCTTATTATTTGAATCTTTGTACATGAACATCATGAGAACCTGAAGTGTGAGCACAAAGTATTTTAGTAATAGGTATGAGCTAACAAACCAAATCTTTATTGTCATGAATATAAGAATTCTTATTAAAAAAACACTTCTGTAAATAATAAATGCATTTTCCTAAATCCTCAGTTATTCTTAGTAGGTACGTACTATAATAATAATAATAATAATATTTATTTGATCCCAAGAAAATTACATATTAATAAATTCAAATCACATAAGTTTTTGATGCATATATATGAATATTAGTATTTATATTTACATATACAGATACCTATTTTACCTTCTTAAAGAATACATTGCATATAGCATTGCGTAAGTAAATGCGGAACATTGAAATAATGCATAGTAAGTAAACGAACTACATAAGCCAAGGGTGGCTTGTTAGTATATGGTGATATGTATAATTAAATGAATCAACGAAATAAATCAATACAACCAGGGTGTGTGAGGCTAATAAGACTAATCTCGTGCTAGCCTAACGCACTCTGTACTCGTATATAATGGGTCGACGGTATACTCGATTAGGTATTACTATTCGCTCTTGCTGTTATTTTAATATGAATTTTTTCTGAAAATGATATGATGTAGTTGTGAAAGCAGAGTAAATAATATGCATTAAAAAGTAAAGTGGAAGAATATGTTTAGTAAAAATAGCTATATATTATATATTTTATGACTAATGTATTTTTTGATATTGACCGATACATAATATGTACAATCAATTTTTCAAATAGTTTTTTATATAGTATATAGTGTATAGGAGGAGCATTACACAATTTAGTATAAACCAGGAAAAATATTCGATATTTGGTAAAAAACAAAATACTAATACAAATGAAACTCACAACAGCTCGAATATCACGTAGGCACTAGGGCAAACATGAATTTATGAAATGGGGATTCGCCTGTATCCATTTTTTTGTATGTTTTTTATACATTTCACTTGAGTTTATTTTACGGAGTTCCATAGGGATTCTGTTGAATAGTCTTGGTCCGAGAGAGACATGGCTTCTCAAAGTAAGTGTTTTGTTCACTTGCGGGATGAAAACTGCGAGAGGTTTATTTCTTGTCTGATATTTACTTTTCGATGGAGTTTTGATTTCTTTATGCTTTTCTCTGATGAGTAGACAATGAAAGTAAAGCTCTTTCACGCCAAGAACTCGCGATATGTTGTAGAGTTCAGTTGTAGGAAAGTTCCTGGTTTTCCCGTACATAATCTTCAAAATCCATTTTTGGAGAATTGTAATTGGTGATTGGTAATGATTATATGCACCACCCCATGCTATTAAGCCATATCTGATTTGCGATTCTACTAATGCGAAATAGATTTTCTTCAGGTCATCAATACTCACCATCTTTTTGTAATATCTGAATAGAAAGAGTAAACTCCTTAACTTTTTTGTCAATTTTGTAATGTGATCGCCCCATTTGAGGTTGTAGTCGATAGTTAACCCCAAATAGTTCACTGTGGTGGCTGGGGAAATAGTGAAGGTATTTATTGATGGTGTTGTCAGTGAAAATGTCGGAAAGTTATTGATATCAATCTTCTGAATGCTGAAGGGAAGATAGTATGTCTTCCCGAAGTTAACTGTCAACAGTCTGGAATCGAACCATTCTTTTATTTTTGTAAAATCTGTCTGTGCCTTTCTGAAGAGATCTGACCAATTAGTTGATTCATAAAAGACAGCTGTATCGTCTGCAAAACTTACTATCTGCCCTTCGATGTTTAGGAAAAACAAGTTATTCAAGTATATATTGAAGAGACACGGACCGAGTACCGTGCCTTGAGGCACACCGTACTTGACGGTTTTAAATTCACTCACTTCCCCTTGAATTTCAACGCATTGGCTTCTTCCTGATAAATAGCTTTTAAAAAATTCTAAACATGTTCCTCTAATACCTATTTCCTCTAAAGATCTCAAAAGTTTTTCATGGCTCACGGTATCAAAAGCTTTAGCCAAATCCACAAAGATGCAAAGCGATGTATTTCCTTCATCAAGAGAGCTATATATTTTTGAGGTTAGGGTAGCTATTGCATCTTGTGTGGATCTAGCCTCTCTGAAACCGTATTGCAGTGGGGAAAGAATATCGTATTTTTCTAAGTATTTACACAAGCGATTTTTCATCACAGTTTCTATTATTTTCGTAAGGCAAGATATCAAGGATATAGGCCTGTAGTTCAAGCACTCCAATTTGTCCCCTTTTTTATATATAGGTTTGACTTTAGTTTTTTTTTCCTCATAGTTTATGGGTTCAGTTATTTGATGAGCTAGATCTTCTCCTAAATTAGTGTACTTGTCAACAAAATGATTTGCTATTTTCGAAGGGATATTGGTGATTGTATTATTTGATAAACGAATTTCTTTTATGTCGGATTTCTTAATATCTCGATTCGTTGATGCCCTCAAAGTTTCCCATAATTTTTTGGAATTGTTTTTATTTTTTTCTATTTCTTTTCTGAAGAATGTTGCTTATTATAGTATTGAGTTTATTCCTATAGGCTCTATAATGAGCTTGAAGTTCTACATTATCCCAGTCATAATGCCTTCTTCTATTCAATTCATTCCTTTTATGGATGGAAGTTATTATTCCCTTAGTGATCCAATTTTTTTTTTTATTTAGAGGTTTCATTGCAGTTATCGACTTTTGGATACATATTTGTATTTTGCGAGTTAATTCTTCAGCTAAAATATTGGCATCTTCATTTTGATAATAGTAATTCCAGGATTCTGCACTAATAAGCGTCTTCAGCTTTCTGTAATTTATACTACTATTTTTCATAGAATTGACATCTGATTTTATATTGATACATTGATACTTGAATTTGAGTATGGTGGTGAAGTGATCACTATAAGAGCTCTTCAACGTAATTGGCACAATTTCACTGTTTACATTTTTAGTAAATACATGGTCTAGACAAGATCTTGAGTTTCCTTGAACTCTTGTATACGTGTTTATTTGTGAGATGAATTGGTGTTCGTTTAGTATATTGAGGTATTCATTTGAATACGTTTCAGAGAGGATATCAATGTTGATATCTCCAGCGAGTATAATTTGATTATTATTATCACTCAAGTGTTCTTCAATGAAATGCTCAAGGCACTCGTTGAACGTTGGTGTGTATAGCGATGGTGATCTGTAAATGCCCACAATAACTAAGTAATTTTTTTCAAGCTCAACCGTGAGTTTGATTGCTGTAGTTTCATGAATTTTTATAATGTTTTCAGAATAGTTGTAGCAGTTTTTGATATACGTAGAAGGTTTAAGCCGATTCCAGGTCTCCCCCCAAGGTCGACCCCCCCAAGGCCACCCCCCAAGGCCACCCCCCAAGGTCGCATCACATATTATGCTTGCATTACGCCACTGGTGACCTTGGGGGGAGTGGTCTTGGAGGGTGTCCTTGGGGGGTAACCTTCGATTGGGAGCGATTTTGCGTTTGGATGACCTTGGGAAGATGTGAAAGAGTTCCTCTGACTCAGAGAGTATGTGACCTTGATGGCTCGCTCGACATCCTACACTCTCCCATTGCTCTCGATTGTCACACACTCCTTTTTCATTCTCGAAAGTGTACTTTCCATTCGCTTAATCGAAATGTTGTTCTGCAATGCTTGTGCCCAATCCTTTACACGAAGTGATAACCTGCGGCGCCATCAGAAATTGTCGTGTATAGGGAGTGTTGGTCCATCTGCGGCAAAGAAGTCACGATTAGATGATGCATCATCAACATCAGCGATTGGAAATGTGCAAACATGCACTGTATGTGATAAAACAGTTCCTGCAGACAGAATGGCGGCACATAAGAGGTCATTGGAGCATCGTACGAATGCTTGTATTAATCAAGGAAATGGCATATCCGTGATTGAGAGCGCATTCAGATGCCGCATCATCAGTTACAGAGTGGAATGTAGAACTGGAGTATTAGATTATAATACATTTTTTGATGAGAATAGAGCGACTATCATATCATTATTAAACAATATGGTCTCGATTCACCACACCATCAAAGTGAACATGGAAATGTTTGGGAGATATGTGATTGAATCTAAGGATATTCGTGATAATAAATCTTTCATTACACCCAATCATATCATCGATTCTTCCCTCGATCTAGGAGCTTGCATAGATACATTCAAGGAGATGATTGTGAATCTTTCAACGGAATTCGAAGAACGTGATTCTGGTGAGTTCAATTGTGACATTTTAGCTATTTATGCGAACCCATTGAAGAATATTGTCACCTCAATATTTTCTATTGTTACAGGGTGGGCTCTCGAGAAGATATTATTTCTCGAGATAAACATCAATAAATATAGCCCGCTGCGAGGATGTTCCTACTTGAAACTCCCCAGATTCATCGAGAACAAGACGGCGGTGGTGAATGTGATTAATCAGGACGAATGCTGTTTCGCATGGGCTGTGACATCTGCACTATATCCAGCATACAGCAAGCCGTGTGAAATGTCTTCGTACCCGCATTTTTCAACAGTCCTGAATCTGGTGGGTATAGAGTTTCCTGTCAAGGTATCAAGTATACCTAAATTTGAGGTCCTAAACGACTGTTCCATAAATGTTTATGGTTTAGAAAGCGTCTTTGAAAATCAGCAAGTTGAGTATCAAGTGGTTGGCCCACTTCATTATGCTAGAAAGAGAATGAGTAAACATGTTAACTTACTATTGATGACAGATGATTCTGGTAATAGTCACTATTGCTGGATAAAGAACTTGTCTAGATTGGTTTCAAGTCAAATATCTTCGAGAGGTCATAAGAAATATTTCTGTGATGGATGTTTGTTATATTTCTCTGACGAGTCTAAGTTGTTGCGCCATCAACAGACTGATTGTAATCATACTTTTACAACAACACCGTCTACAAAACTAAAAATTGATAAATTTGGTAATGATACACAAGAAAATCTTTTGAAATTTGAGAATTTCGAGAAACAGATGAAGGTACCCTTCGTTATATATGCAGATTTTGAGTCAGTATTGAAGCCGATACATACTTGTGAACCAGATTCGAAGAAATCGTTTACTAATCGAACATTCATTCATGAACCACATTCATTTGCATATGTGATAAAATGCTCATACGATGATTCCATCACGAAATTTGTTTCTTTTCGTGGCAAAGGTGTATCGAAGAAATTTGTTTCAAGTTTAGTGAATGATTCAAAAAATATATACAATACATATTTGAAGCATATAGTTCCGATGGAGAAATTGACTCGAGCAGAAGAGCTTGATTTTAACAGAGCAACCGAGTGCGGTATTTGTGATAAACCCTTCGAATATGGTGATGTTGAAGTGAGAGATCACTGTCATTTAACTGGTAGGAAGAGATTTGGAGCAGCACACTCAATTTGCAATTTGAATTATAAAATTCCAAATTTCATTCCTATATTCTTTCATAATATGAGCGGTTATGATAGCCATCTTTTTATCAAAGAATTATTTGATCAGAATGAACAAGTAGATTGCGTGGCTCAAACAAAGGAGAAATATATTTCATTCACCAAGCACATCTTGGTTGACAAATATCTGGGAAAAGATGGCCACAATCATGACATATTTCTCAAACTCCGCTTTTTAGATAGCTACAAGTCACAATCCCTTGAAACGTTAGCTGGAAATTTGAAATCGAATCAATTAATTGAAACTATGAAGCATTTCCGAGACCCAATACAATTTGAAGTCATGACTAAAAAAGGTATTTTCCCATATAGCTTCATTACTTCAATGGATAAATTGGACGTTCAAGTTTTACCTTCAAAAAATGATTTTTATGATAACCTTTCCAACCAACACATTTCGGATGGAGATTATCGGAGAGCTGAGCTTGTCTGGAACCTATTCAAGTGTAAATCTCTCGGAGATTACTCAGACATTTACTTGAAATCGGATGTTCTATTACTATGCGATGTTTTCGAAAACTTTCGGAAGGTTTGTTTGAGAACATATAAGTTAGATCCTAGCCAATACTTCACAGCACCCGGTTTATCATGGGATGCTATGTTGAGATATACCAAAGTTGAATTGGAATTACTAACCGACATAGACATGATACATTTCTTCAAGAAAGGAATAAGGGGCGGCATTAGCCAGTGCAGCCTCAGATCCCATGAAGCAAATAATAGTTTTCTTCCGAATTTCAATCCAAATGAACCAACATCATTTATTATGTATCTTGATGCAACTAATTTATATGGGCATAGCATGTCGCAACCGCTACCTACTTCTGGTTTCGAGTGGTTATCTTCTGAAGACATTGAAGAATTGGATGTAATGAATGTGGCGGACGATGGTCCATGCGGGTATATCTTTGAAGTGGATGTACACTATCCCGAAGGATTACATGACGCTCATTCGGATCTTCCATTTCTCGTAGAGTCAATGTCGCCTCCTGGTTCGATATCGAAATTATTGAAATTGATTCCAAATTTGTTCAACAAATCTTAATATATCGTGCATCAAAGAAACCTCAAACAAGCTTTGATGAATGGGCTGGTATTGGTGAAAACTCATAGAGTTCTCAAATTCAATCAATCCCCGTGGCTGAAGAAGTATGTAGACCTCAATACTGAAATGCGTAACAAGAGTACCAATAAGGCGGATAAAGATCTGTTTAAAAATATGGTTAACTCAGTTTATGGCAAGACAATGGAGAATGTAGATAAAAGAACTGATATCAAACTGGTTACTCATTGGGATAGTGTCAAAAGAAGGATGGGTGCCAATGCATTGATCGCGCAACCGAATTATAAAACCTGTAAAATATTTCATGAGAATTTTGTAGCGATCCACATGGGTAAAGTAAGGGTGCACTATGACAAACCACTTTATTTGGGTTTTTGTATATTAGATGTGTCGAAAGTCGTCATATATAATTTTCTTTATGAATGTATCAAGAAACAGTTTGCTAGCAAATCACAATTATTATATACTGATACAGACTCCTTGATCCTGAAAATAGAGACAGAAAACTTTTACAATTTCATGAAGGAAAACATAGCGTATTTCGACACATCCAATTACCCCGTGAACAATAAAATGGGTATGCCGATTACGAAATCAGTCGTGGGAAATATGAAGGATGAATTTCCAGATGATCCTATTGTGAGTTTCTATGGAACTGGGGCCAAAGCATATTGTGTTCGATCTTTAGGTAGTGAATTGAAGAAAGCAAAGGGCATTTCAAGATCTGTGGTTAGAACCCAATTAACACTGGATGATTACAAAAATATTGTACAGAAAGGCGGCTTTATCTTCAGAAAAATGAATTGTTTCCGTAGTGATCATCATGATATTTATACGGAAATGAAAAACAAAGTTGCCCTTTCATATCATGACGATAAACGTTTCATTATACCTAACACACCAAAAACTCTACCGTGGGGGCATAATGACATCGAATTCTATAAAGTGAGTCCCGAACAAAATGTGCTTTGGCTACAGCAAGCAATTACTCATGCGGAATCGGACCGAAACAAAAATTCAAACGATAGCGGGTTAGATGGGCTGATAAGACTATTGGAAATGGAACAAACAGGACTTCAATAGATAACTCTATACCCACGAAATAGTGATTAATTTATTTTATGTTTTCCCGGAATGATATTCAATATACCTATGTGTACATATAATTTTTATTTCATGATATTCTATATATGACGTAGATCTCGAATTTCGAATATTTTGAATCATCCTATACAAAGAAGAAGAAAGTGATGTATTATTTATCATATTATATCCGTTTCGAATTGTATCTTGTGAATTTGAAATGTATAATTATTGAATGTATTCTATGATTACTCTATTCCTTTCAACATATGAAGATGGAGATGAATATGTGTATGCAAATCTATTCTAGAATAAAACATTTTCGAGCAACAATGCCTATTATTTCTGTGGAACAAAAATATTCAATAACTTGATAGAGATGGAGTTGAATGGGATATATGTATAAATATATTTCTTGGAAGTGGAGGTGGGGTGGGAAGGAGAGATGCATTCGTACACAGTTCGATATTCAAGTAATATATAGTTAGTTCACGTCGAGCTGTTGTGGTTGAAGGATGTATAACACTATCGATAAATTTGGTCGAAAGAAGAAAAAATCGATAAGTTTTTCACAAGGGCGCCCAGGAATCGGATTCAAATTCGACAACAGTGGAAATTATGATATGCAGGGTAAACGGCTAGTGAATATTGGCTATCCAATAAATGATGGGGATGGTATACCACTGAAATTCCACAACCTACAAATGTCTGAGATGCAAGAAGCAGTAAACGGGTTGAAGAAGTTCGTCAAAGATTATCCACAATTCTGCCAGAAGGTTCTCACGATGTCACCCGAATTGAATGATTCAATTGTAGCGGTGAATCTCACATCTAAAAGAATAGATGAAACGATATCGAGCTACGACATCAAATTGAAGGAATGTGTTGATAGAATATCTCAATTAGAACGCATGATGAGATTTGTTACTTCCCAACTAAATTAGTAGGTCTCTATCTTAACGTGATTTTATTGTACATTGTAGCAAATAAAAATTATAAATTTTATAATTTGATTTTCATTGAATAAAACAATTCCCTATGATCGAAGTTCTTCCCTACCGCGCTGGTTAGGTATTTTTTAAGTTTTTCGGCCCGTGGGGGTGGAGGGCCGAAAAAATCCAAAAAAATTCCGAAAAATTCGAAAAAAAAATTCGAAAAAGAAAGTGAGAAAAAAAATGAAAAATTCAAAAAAAAATCGGAAAAAAAAAACAAAAAAAAAAAATTTTTCGCCCCGGGTGCGGCGAAACCGCCTCCAAAAAAAATTTAAACACATGTGTGGTGCCCCACACCTGCGTCAAAAAGTTTTTTTTCCGGCGGTTTCTATGCCGCACCCGGGTCGAAAAATTTTTTTTTTGTTTTTTTTTCCGATTTTTTTTTGAATTTTTCATTTTTTTTCTCACTTTTTTTTTCGAATTTTTTTTTCGAATTTTTCGGAATTTTTTTGGATTTTTTCTGTTTTTTTTTGCATATTTTTCCAATTCTGCAATTTTTTTTACTAAATCATCTCAATTTTTCGGAACCACTCATATACATTCTATGGCGACCTTGGGCCACTCTGCAACAAGGTCGATTTGCATCAAGTCAAGGTGAATGCTGGAGTAGGGGGTTGTGAATAGGAGGGGGAAGGGTTGAGAGTGGGGAGTGAGTTGACAAAACCGGTGACGCGCACACCAAATCTTCATTCTGTTAGCAGACGCCGTCTACCACCAGAATATTCCTCCTCTTTCGTCAATCGTTATTCCACACTACAGCAGCAAACATGATGAGTGAGTACCTATTTTCATGATTGGCTATTGCCTCATTTGACTTCTTTTTATGTATAAAAAATTGGTATCGAATGTGATTTTTATTGTTTCAGATATGTCCGATGATAGTATATTCAACGATGCCTTCTTCGGGGAAGATGCAGAACAAGCTCTACCCATCTTCAGTGAGTTTATTGTCCTAAAACTGTTCGCTTCAACAATTTTTCATTTTATACTTTGACTATTGCAGATATGGAGAAGAGCTTCAGCGATCTACCAATGGATCCAAAGGACCAGACCGAGTCCCAGCGAGAGTGGCTCAGTGGACAAATACGAGAGTATTTGGAAGGGGATGAAGCATTCACTGACCCATCAGAACAACCTCTCACACTTCCTTCATTGGTTGTTGAGGATATACCCCTTCTCTGCCCTAAAGGACCATCTGAAGCCGGCAATAGCGACTCCGGGAGTGGAAAGAAGAGATCTTCCAAAGGTTTCAAGAGACCTCCGCCATCGCCGATGCCATCAACATCTAAGGGAGTTGGTGGTGATTATGCTCATGATGACGATGGTGATTTCCAATCACCTAAGAAGGGTAGGAAACTACACCTTTCTAAAAAAAGGAAATCAGCATCATCACCGCTGCTGCCACTATCGTCGTCGTCGTCGCCATCTGCGAAGGAGAAAGCGGGATCTTCATCAGTCCTTCAAAAATTCCTCAAACACACGAGCAAGGCAAGCCCCATAAGAAAGTTGCTGCTCCCTCAACGGCTATAGAACGCACGAATCCATCGAGGCCTGAAATAAATGTGATTCGTGTTGATGTTGTACGCCCGGCCAATGAGAATGTACAGCCTGTTGATGATAGCGTGGCAGATACAGCCGACCATAATGCTCGCATTCCCACATCTATTCCACTGCCGCCAAAACAGCTGATCGACTACGTAAAACGGTATGATGCTGATTTGAAGCAATGGAATTCTGGTGTGGATGCTAAGATTGCTGCGAGTAGAAAGAAATGTGAATCTATCTTGCAGCAAAGAGACGCACTGCTTCGACAGTTGGAAGCTGAAGAAAAATTTCAGCGAGACTGTGAAGAAGGCAGAACCCTCTTTGAGCGTTATGCTCGGCTGAATACGGAATTTTTGAAGGATATGTAGTTGTATTTATATTTGAGGCCCATGTATTTAGTTAGGTTTAAGTGATGTATAATAATATTAGGTGTATATGATATGATTTATTTTGTTTATATACTATACTAAGATATTTTGTAGACATTCTTGAATAAATAATATGTGCTAGACAAATTCAGTATCTTCTTCCGCCCGTCTCATGTTCCTTTCGACTTATCTATCCCCACCACTGTTTCAGCATAGCCACTCCTCTTTTTATCGTATATAAATGCACCCGCTCCTCTGAAATCATTCAGTTGAATTTCAACATGAGTTCTCCAAGTGTCATCATTGTACAAGAAGCTGACACCACCACCACTAGGGACGGGAATGAGATGTCATTCACCCGTCGCTTAGCACCACCAGGACCGTGCGATTCGACGACAGCGACGACTGACTTCTCCCTCAACGGACTCATCGAAGAGGTACAGAATAGACGGGGCGCAGAGGGCGTCATCGGAGAGCACCGAGCAGTAGCCGATATGTTCGATGATATGGAGGAAGACATCGATAACTTCTTCAGGGATTTGGAAGTTGGTGTGGCTGAACTTGACGAGGCGTCAAGAAAACGACGTCGACGGCAGGAACAAAGGGCTGTACTTCAGAGAGAAGAAGGTCGGCGACAAGAACTGAGAGCAGAAATGCAGAGGCAAGAAGATCGACAACAGAGGCGTCGCCTCCGCCACCAGCGGAGGAATGTATATTATGGAATAGACGACTTCATGCGGCAAGATATGGAGCTTGACAGCGATGACGAAAGAGGGCTGCATGAATTCGTCGAAGATTTTATAAGAGATTGAATATGTATTCAAGTTTTAATAAAATTATTATTCAGTTGAAATGGTGTATTATTTTTCATAATCTGAACTAGTCTTTACATGATGTTTTCGTAATAAACCCTATCCAACTTTGAATTAATACACAATTTTTCCCCAGACATTTTCCTATGTCAGGCGCACAAAATGTTTAGGAGGGGAGGATTCAAGCATTTAAAAGCGGAGGATGTCAGTATTTTCGATCATAGTGTTTCTACCTTCCACAAAATAGTCTTCAAGAGGAAGTTAAGTTTTATTCACTCTGAAAATATGTCCTACCCCAAATCCTGGGATTCGAAACCAGTGGTAGCTGTGAACCCGGTGAGAGTTAATGATTTCATCATATGCCACAATTGCGACGTTGGTTGGAGAGCCATTGAAATGAACCCCTGCACCGGGGTGTGCCAACACTGCACGTTGGAGAATAGAAGACTACGAGGCCCTCAAGACCCTTCTAGAAATGTGCATCATGAAAATGGGATCGGACCAAAATGCATTAAGTGTTCGAAGTTGCTGCGGAACACGAATATGGGAATATGCAGGAATACTTGCAGAGAATGCAGCATGGTGGATCGGCTGTACTTTCGTCGATGTTTCAGCTGTAGCACATACCGCAACGATTGTTGGAATGGGGTGTGTGCTGGATGTTCAAGTGTCAGCTACTTCTGCGAGAATGTTGGCTACATATATAGATCTGCTGGCCACCATTTCAGCACATGTTGGTGTTTGCCTTATGAGAGGCGCATGTTTCGGCGAAGTCTGAATCAACCTCCACCAGAATCATACTTTGTGCCGGAAGCAGAAACCTCCGACGAAGATTAGTTCCGAAATGTATTTGTTTTCATTTTATACTTAATAAAAATATCATTCAATAAGCAAATATGACTTTTTCTTGTCGGGTTAGGGGTGATGTATATATAAATATTCGAACAATTGATCTGAAAATATTTATTGAATTAAAGTAGGTAATATTAAATATTAACACTACAAATAATTGCGGACTTATCAATCCAAGAGTTGTGTTTGTTGGAAAATCCGAGCCATTTGACATATATTCTCCCGTTTTTCTTCCTCAAGACTTTCTCTACCAAATATGCTTCAGGATTGTCAGTCTTTAATAATTCCATTTCATAAAAAGATCCTTCGATTGGTTCACCTTCCATACCCTCAAGTTTGTACGTTCTAGGGTTCGTCATATTTACCTTGACTATTTTGAATAGTTCTGTGGAGAAATTGGCAGTATATCCTTTTTCAAATATGCCTTTATATTTACTTATACGAACGACATCACCAGTACAATATTTTGCCTTTGGTGCTATTTTAATGTGGCTATAAGCATGTAGTATTGTAGTAGGTGTCACGTCAGAGGGTTTCATACCAATTGTTCTATGTACTCTGTCATTATACATTTCGGTTAGGTGTGAAAGAAAGTCGCACCACTTATATTCACCTCTCACAGAAAATTCTTTATAAATCCAATTTTTCAATGTTCTTATGACCCTTTCAACGATCGCAGCCTTCATAGTACTATACGTTGAATAATGATTGATTCCATATTTTGCCATCAGAGAAGTGAAGGATTTATTATAGAACTCTTTTCCAAGATCGCTTTGGATATTCTTCGGCGAATATTCAGACTTTTCCAATACCCTTTCCATGGCACGTGTCACTTCTGGACCAGTTTTGTTTTTTATTGGCTCAGTCCATAGATATTTGGAATAACAATCGATGATAAATAATATGTATCGATAACCGCTATTTTCTTTCGAATATGTTTGCATTTCAGCTAAATCTATTTGCCACAGGTCTGCGAAACCTTTTATTATAGTTCTTCTTCTCTCGAAGTTGCGTCTTGCAGGTTTATGCAATTCATTGGCGATTTGCCTCTTTGTCGCACTCATCCCCACGCCAGTAATATGCCAATGCAAAATGCATGTGACCTCTTTGAATAACGTTTATATACTAGTATGATAGCTCCTACGATATGGATATTATATATTTGAAAAATTGTGTATGTGAGATTCAGCACAACTCAATACACGATACCTTCTTCACGCATTTCCTCAATTATAGACATTATCTCATTATCATGTCCAGTGTGGCCAGCCATTTTCGAACTCCACAGTAGTCGAAGCCGGTCAACTAATTCTGTAGCCACATTCCAATATACATAATCCTTAGGGCACTTACTTACAAGCTTTTCAAAAGGTATCGGTTGCATTATTCTCCCCCCACCTATACCCTTACGTTGCTTACTCCTCATGTCATGGGGTGAACCAATTAATGGTTTGATGATCTGCTGAAACTTTTTTCTCGATTTTGTGCTTGTATTCAATCCTTTCCGTATATTGTATTCCTTATATGGTGCTCTGGTAATTTCCAATATCAATGCATACACCTGCCCATCTCTATCACTCACCGATGTCGGAACATGTTTAATGAATATCAGATTATATAGCTCGGGAGTAGCTGGAAAAAACTTGCTCCTCTTATTATTGCGCCATAATTCGATTTGTCCTGGGGGAAAACGAATCTCCATATTTCCCATCATCATACCCCCTGTGGAAGAATCGATACGGACACCGTATGTGGTATCATAATTGGGGTCGCCAGAATTCAGATTTTCTAAATGTTTTTCCAACTGTTGACTCAATTCGCTCGTGATTGTGCTATTAATTGGTGAAATGGCATCGGTGGAGATGTGCGAGTTTGATGATATTGGCGGTGTATTCAACATTTTCAGATAATTGGGGGCTACTTCGTCTTCATCACCATCCAATGATGCAAAATCGTCGGCAGAACTGTCCGTTTTCATGAGTTTCCTAGATGATTTCATAACACTCGACTCTCTTCCCGACATCGGTGTGGAATAATGCATAGGTTGTGTAATCATAGACTTGACTGGTTTCTCATCGATATTCTTCATCATAGATGATGTAGTTGCAATATTATCACCTACAGAAGTTGCAGCTGAAATAGCATTCAATGGTTTTGTTATAGGTTCATACATCTTCTCGAGTACCATTTGAGTATCCATACGATCACTCTTGAGGCTTCTGAACTTTTTCCTCACTGCATCGGTTGCTTCTATGAGTTCACGTTTTAGGATGATTTCAGATTCCGTCCCGAAACTGTTTTCATTAGATGTAGCCATTGTCGCATCTGAAGATCGAATGGATCAAATTCTACTGACATGTCATGGATATATGAAATTATCGAATCCTTTTCTATAGCGTCCCTCATGAATCTCACTATCTTTATCGATAACGAGAAACCCATATTTACTTGTCCAACTTTGTGCGCACATATCCTGGAATTGTTTGAAAGTCACATCTGGAGACACGTGATCGGAAAAAATGTGATGTAGATTCATGTCATCTTGTTTGAACATCACTATGAAGTTTGAATTGTCACGGATCAGCTGCTTGGGAACTCTGGAATATGTTTGTGCCAGATAGAAGCAATCCACATTCTTATGTCGCCCCATAGAGAAATAAGATCTGATAACATCCTGTTTTTCACAAATAACATCATCAAATATAAAAATGCTATCAGATTTTGCATCGCTCGGTTCTACTATGTCTACATTATTATCGAAAGTGTGGAATCCCAACCCCCTGATCGGCTCCAACACCTTCCGCAGATACTCATACTTTGGTTGATATAGTGATTTTGAGTAGAGGTAAACATTGGCAAATCGTAAACCATTCACGTTGGTGAGAAGTGATATCATAACATTTGTTTTGCCGCAATTAGATGGACCAATTATGAGGCTGCGCAATAAACTATTACGATAGCTATGGCGATTTACCCCCACCACAGGAGTTGCTGGAATATTGGGAGAGGGGTTTGAAAACTCCAAATACCATCAAAATCACATATAACTACGAGCGCCATCAAGATTACAACACAGTCTGGTGTGGTCATTTGTGCTTGAGATTTCTCTCGACGAACAAAAAAATCAAAAACAGTCGCAGTGAAAATGGATAGAGAAAGCATCAAACAAATGGGTCACTCATTATTGGCTTACTCAAGAATGCGTTCCTTGCTGAAGATGAGTAGAAAACAGCTTGCAGACATGCCAAAAGAAGTTCTCATCGGGTGTGCTTCACATGAAATTGCTCTAGTGTGGGATATGCTGCCTGAAAAGTTACAGAGTGATCCAGATATTTCAAAATATCGATTTTGTGAGGAACATCACGGTGAAGAGGGTGGCAGACCACACAATGGTGACGTCAATGATGGGCCAGCGCCAAGAAGAATATTTTGCTGTTATTGTCAAATCAATGATGTGAATGTGGCAACTGATAATAAATTTGATATTAATACTTCATCTTCCGGAAATAGCGGCATTCTTCATTGTTGCAAGCAACAATAAGGTTGTTGTTGCATATATTGACGTTTGCCACCGTTTGCCGCCGTCGTTTTTTTTCTTCGTGATACCATGTCACAAACGTTCACCATATCTGGAGATCGCAGTGTTATCAGTGTCGACTTTTACCCGCCCATTGAACTTGATACAAAAAAAACCTACGGTTTGGGGTTGCATGGTTTCTATTCATACAACTCTATACTCAATATAAATGAGAAGAATAATCGTTTGGATATTTGGGTGAAATCAGGAGCTACGGTTACCCATCGAGTACTCTTTATACCACCCGGTGTCTATGAAATAGATTAAATCAATAAAGCTCTACAGAAAGGTTTCGCAAGATTAGAAACACTAGATGATCGAAACATTGACGAAATATTTTATCTCCATGCTAATAATAATACTCTCAAATGTGAAATGAAATGCATGCATGAGGTGGATTTGACATTCGAGAATTCTATTGCAAGTGTGTTGGGATTTGAGGCGAAAAAATACTCACCGAACGTGTTGCATGAATCCACAGAGCCTGTAAATATAATAAAAGTGCGCCTCATAAGAGTGGATTGTAATATTACCACAGGAGCATTCCTGAATGGTGAGGAGGTGCATACACTATATGAGTTCGATGTTGATGTGGAGCCTGGATATAAACTGTCAAAGGAGCCACAAAATATTATATATCTACCCATCAGCCCCGCTGGACGTCAGTTCATCGACAACATTACACTGCGGATATTGGACGATAATAGCTTTCCAGTTGATTTTCGAGGAGAAAAAATCATCGTGAAGCTTGAATTGAAACATATTGCTTAGAAATCGGATATTTTGAAAGGAACATGGGATTTTGTTTCGGGAACCAATCAAAACGTACTTTGCTAACTAATACCAACACTCACCGTCAGAAAACCAATAAGAAGGGTGGAACAACTGGTAAAGGATTCATTCGAGCTGAGCTACCCGGACGAGTTAGACATATATTGTCTGCAAACGATAAACATTTCTTGAAGTCAATTGGTCTCAAGCTGCGGCGATAAACAGCGAGAAAATGGTTGCTACAAACTCAATCAATCCGCAATTGGAAGTATTCGATGAACCAATTTTGGATCATTCGCTCATAAGCCTACATGAGCACACATACAAACCATATGGTTCACCATCATTCAAGAATTCAGATGAAGTAAGGATTGCAATCAATTTCCAAGATCTAATTCTCGACGTTTCTGAGAGTTATATCTACATCGAGGGGAAATTCACACCCAATGATCTCACTAAAACCTGCTATTTGTCGAATAATGCTTTGGCATTTCTATTCGACGAGATACGATATGAAATGGGTGGTGAACAAGTATGTATGGTTCGAAAACCAGGTATAACCACTACTATGAAAAGTATGGTGTCATATGGTGAGGCGAATGCGAAATTCCTAGAAACAGTCGGATGGGGCCTCGATAATAAAAAACAGGGAATTCTGGATGAAACTAGTCACGTTTTCAGCGGTAAATTACCGCTCAAGTATCTGATGGGGTTTGCTGAAGATTATGATAAGAGTATTCTGAATATTAAGCAGGAGCTCATACTCATCATAGCTCATTCATTCAAGAACTCCTATATGGGAGAGGTTGATGCGAAAGTGGAGATAAACAAAATTGAGTGGAAGATAAGGCATGTTATTCCATCAGATAAGCAGAGATTGAAGCTGCTGAATCGTTTGAATAAAAGTGCTACGGCGAAAGTGAAAGTTGCATACAGAATGTGGGATTTGTACGAATTACCAATAATTCGGGAAACGGCTTCCGACATTTGGTCTGTCAAAACGACTAATAGTCTTGAACGACCTCGATACATCATCATAGGCTTCCAAAACTCTAATAATACAGACGATAGATCTAAGGATGTAACAGAATTCATCCATGCAGGAGTGAACAATATTCGCCTGTATCTAAATTCGGAAGTTTATCCGTACGAGCGATGGAATTTGGATTTTGATAAGAAATTGGATGCAGTAGCCTATTATGCATATGAAAATTTTCAACGCAGTTACTATGGTAAAGATATGAGTGAACCAATGATGAGTATCGGGGAATTCCGTAAAAATCCCCTATTCATCATTGACTGCAACCATCAGCCAGATGCTATGAAATCCTCAACTGTCGACATCAAGTTGGAGTTTGAAACACGTAAATCAAAGTTTCCATCCCATACCAAGGTCTACGCACTGATTCTTCATGACGCATATTTGACGTATAGTGCATTGGATGGTTCCATACAGATGGGTGCCGTATGAATATCAAATTCCTACAACTATTGTTATCATAACTAGAATAACATATATGATTGATTATTGTAGACGTGGTTCGAATGTTATACTGAATAAAACGAAAAAATATATATATATAGCATTGTTTTATTTTTACACCAATATGTTTTATTTAGATATATATACAGATTCACGCATCATATAAGGATCTGATACAGGATCATAGACAATTTTCTTCAGCATCAGATGACGTTGGAGTTATACCAATGTTGTATTTTCGAACAAGGTAATTGGGTAGGAAATCGGAAATTTCATAAAGGTATTGTACCAAGTCACCTTCGAACATTGCTTCAACGAATTGCTCCAGATTGATGTTACTATATTCGAATCGGGAACAAAGTAGGAAGCCATTTTTGTATTGTTCAGCCTGTTTGAAGAGACGTTGAACATGGTCTTGATCAAAGCACAAGCTCACGTCATAATTAACTGCATGTAGAATATCACGCTCCAAATCAGCGAATTGGCATTTCATCCTCCTCACACCTGACATGATATCTTCCACTATCGGCCATGACTGACTAGAATAATGCATCCACATTTTATATATCTATAGAGGCTGATCGGTGTATTCTGCAAAAAATAAAAAATAATTAGATTCGAAAAAAATTGGTGAATCATGATTTCAATCAATTATTGTATGTACTACCTCTGTTGCACTTACCAAATAATTTCACCGTCATTATTGGTGCGCAATAATAATGATTATGTTATATGTGAGGATAATTATTATCATAACAAATTCGAACCCCTTTTCACTATATAAATCAGCTTAACATATCTATGAACTCTGATTATATTAATATTTTTTTCATATTCTTTTGGTGTCGACTCTGATAAGCGTTCTTGTCTTCGCACCAATAAAGGTAGGCTCACTCTGACCCAAATACGTCAAAGTATAATGACCGTTAGAAGAATTCATCTCATCAATATCACTTTCCATCAATCGATCGACAACTCTTTTTGGCAACCAACATCTCAAATTTATTTCAGTCTCTTCATCATAGAGTATTACTGTCCCACATCTACCATATCTAGTCCCACACAATGAAATTTTCTTGATTGTGTGGCTTTTATTGAGAGGTAGTGATGATATCAAGGTTTGTTTGATTATTTCATTATCCTCATTGATTTTTTCATTGATCGCAACTAAATCAATTTTTGAATCAGCCATTATTATTTCCTGAGTGAAAGGGGAACGAAAAAATATAATAATAAGTGTACTTACATAAAACACGTCAGAACTATAAGCGCACAATAACTTTTCAACTTGCGTCGGTGGATTATAAGCGCAATGTTATGGAAAGAGAGAACTATGATCCTGTGCGTGGCGGATCCCGTATTCATATGTGATTACAACCCCTACTACCGTGAACGATATATGGTGATGGTATGCCAACATGCCATCAAGGTCACATACTCTCTGAGTCAGAGGAACTCTTCCACATCTTCCCAAGGTCGCGAAAAGAGCGCATATATCATCAATCGCCAAGGTCGTCTCTCAAAAGAGTGCACGTATACTCCCAAGGCCACTCCACCCCGAGATCACTGTATTCTCCCAAGGTCATCCAAACGCAAAATCGCTCCCAATCGAAGGTTACCCCCCAAGGACACCCTCCAAGACCACTCCCCCCAAGGTCACCAGTGGCGTACTGCAAGCATAATATGTGATGCGACCTTGGGGGGTGGCCTTGGGGGGTGGCCTTGGGGGGGTCGACCTTGGGGGGAGACCTGGAATCGGCTTAAACCTTCTACTGATATAAATTACTACACCATCATTTTGGTTAAGATCGCCCTTGCTATATATTACGTCATACCCCTCCAGTCTATACAAATCTATATTTTCTATGATTCTGGTTTCGGTCAATATCAAACAATCGAATTTTTCTTGCAGCTGTTGTATATCAATTTGAACATCTTCGAAGTGTTTAGAAATGCTACAGACATTTTGACAATACACTGAGAATCCCGCTAGAGAATTGAGTTTATTTTTACATTCATTATAGGATTCATAGACCAGTGTCTCAACAATATTACAATCGAATTCTCTGATGAAAGGGTCCATATTGAATTAGTGTTTCACCTACCTATTTATCTATAATGTCCAGATTGCCTTTTTTCCACTCACTCTTTTTTCTTTAAGCTTCTGGTGTTTTTCGGACTGTACGAGTTTTTATTGTATCTTTTCCTTTTTGTCTGATGGCTAGAGACTTCTTTCAACAGTGGTTGTTTCTGCTCCTGTGTTGTAGTATTGAACTGGGAATTGTTTCGAGTCAAAAAACCTTGTGAGTAACTTTCTTCCTCTGATTCACTGCTGTATTCTTCTTCGTGGCTAGTCTCTTTGTTGTTTACTTCCAGCTTCTCAAGTTCTTCAACAGTGTAGCCCTTATCGTTAATAAATAGTTTGAACCCTTTTATTTTGGCATCGAAATTTTGGGCTCGTGCATTCTTCAAATGGTATCGCAGCACTTTTTGTGTTTTTTTATCCTTGTCTGAATAATCATCAGATATTGAAAACCCCTTTTCCCGAAATTGCACGAGTTTCTCTTTATTCTCAAATAATGTGCTTTTCTTCAGATACGAAATGAATTCGACTAATACCGGACACTTGTCGGATTTTCCTATTTTGTAGATGTTATTGATATCTTCTAATTTAATTTCTGATTCAAAGTTATCATTCAACAATGAGATTGTTTGGTTTATCAAATTTTCCTTACTCTATCTATGATGTGAGTTTATACGAGATTTCTTCTTTACATTATATTGCGAATATGTAATAATAATATCAACTTGTGTTGTTTATTAAATATATTATCAGATGCAGCACTACTCTTACCTACTTTTCCCAGACAATAAAGTTATTAATTGAATTAATTCATCATTTTTATGTCTATTTTATAGTGTCTTTCACTCGTCTATTCAATCGTCTCATTGACTTCGCAGAGGTGGTATAGAAAATCCTATAGGAATATTATTAACTCATATAAAATACCTGATTTGCGTTATATAGATGATAAACAATCAATTAATGCGCTCTTTTGAATATTTTGAATTAGTTTCGTAATCGAAATAAATTTGAATTAAAAATTGACATATTGTCATCTGACTTATCTGCCATCACTTAGTCAAAAAATTCTTCTTCCCTATTATTTTCGATATTTTTACGATACCATCCCGATCTACCAGGTGATGTCAGCAGAAATATGGTGCTGTCAAATAATTATTTTTGATTTCGATTTTCTCGAGCATAAAAGAATATTCCGATTTAATTTTGATGCCATATCAGTAGTAGTTTAGTAAGGTATCGGAAAAAGGCAATCAATTCTGCTAAAGCTTTAGAGGTTTATGACCCTATTGTACCCTGAGCGACACGACATGCTCTGACGGTCTTTATTGGTGACGGTACGTGCTGGTGCTCGTCTGCTTTGCGCTTAACATATTATATACCGGCTAGGGGCCCACGGAGGCATAGTCGATGTTGAACGCACCAAGAAAAAAACGCTCCATTCGATTTCATTCGTGACATTCTCGATTATTAAGATCCGGTAATATCACCATAGAAAAAATGATGGATGCGGGGACAGATAACATCGTTTGGATTGATTTTTAATAATATGGTACAATCAACTTTTCCGAATGTAATGATAGCATTGCAAATATATAGAAGTCTGATGATATCAAACGCCAAAGGTGAACGAAATTTTTCAAAATAAAATTAATAAAAAAATGTCACCGTTTAAATTCATTTATTGTCGATAATGGCGATTGGAAATAATGTGTTGAAAAAGGTCAACTTCCAAGATGATTTTAACGATTTTTTATCTGAAAAGTTACAACAATGGCTATTTAAACTTATATTGTACTTACTTCACAAAAATATTTTCTTTGGTTGTGAAAATATTTTTGTGATCAAAATCATTTCATTCAATGAAAGCAAAAAGCAGGAGTCGATCTGATCGACTCGACTTTAGTAATAGATAAAATATATTTCGAAAAGTAAGAAAACGGTAAAGGAAAGGGGCTCCGAGAATTGCATTGCCTAGGTGCCCCGATAGGGTTTTTGTTTCATTTTATATACATGTTTATTTAGATGGAAGTGATGTTTTTGTTCTTAAGATATCTATATTTCCCTGAGTGCTGTTATAGGACTTTAGGCGTCCTTTTCCACACTTGAATGATCTTAATTTTTAGTGGTTAAAAAAAGTTGTATATAATGCAATTTGGAATGATTTGAGCTTTTTTGGAAGTGGAAACAGTCTGCGGACTTGGTGTTTTCCTATTTTAAATCACTGCCCATTTGGCGAGGACCACGGGAAACCGCAGAAAAACCGTGGACGCAGCGATATGTACAATTGTGCCTCAAGTATTTTGTGGATTATTGGATTGTTTGGCTTCTACTTCTTTTTTCTGGCTTGAGGCTTCTTGGATGTGTGTGGCTTTCCCACCAGTTGGCGGGAGGGGGAGGTGCTTCCGTCCAATGGTCTGACGAAAGCGGGTGGTGGTTGCGCGGCACGCTAAGTGGGGGTGGTGGTGAGTGAGGGGGGGCTCTTGGCGCTCCCCCCGAGGAGCAGGATTCGTCTGAATGTTGGGGCGCCTTGGCACCGTGGTTCTTTTTTCCGCTATCTTACAGATAGCGGAGTGTTGTCCAGCGCTTCCTCCAGCTCCTCGGGGAGGTCGTTGCAGAGTTTTAGGAGGCGGTAGTTGGGCATGGCAAATTTCAATTTTCGGCGTCTGCGAAGTGGGCGTCCGTCGCTCCACGTGGTTCTCAAGGTCGCGTTTGCGGCCTCGTTGTTTCCACGTAGAGTTCTGGTTGCGTACCCCGCCTGGAGGGTCTTAAGGCGGTCTGGTATCGGCTTGACGTCCGTGTTGATATGCACCTGGAGGGAAGGTATTGGCATTTTCGGAGAATTTTTCGTTCGGTGGCTTGAAGAGCGTGGATATGTTTGGGTTTGAGTTGGCAGTAGATGATGGCTTTATACTCGGCTATTGGCCTAATGAACGTTTTGTATGTGTGGAGGAGGGTGTTAGGGTGGCAACGACCAAATCTTCCACTCAGAGCACCCAGGAGAGAGGCTCTTTTTCTCATTTTATTGAGAGTTTGCTGCAAGTCTGGCTCCCAGTTGAGGGTTCTAGTAAATAGGACCCCCAGGTAGGTGGCCTTCTCCTGCAGCTGAAGCCTCTGCCCTGCGAGCTCCAAGCGGATGTGATTTGGGTCTTGAGTTGAGAATGGTTTGCGTCTTCAGCGGGTTGAGGGTGATCCTCCATTTGTTGCACCAGCCCGAGAGCTGGTTCAGCATCTGTTGGCCCTTTCTGTTGAGTGCGCTGGATGTTGTAGCTGAAACATACAATGCCGTGTCGTCGGCATATAGTAGAGTATTTCTGATGTTGGGCATGTCATGGATGTAGAGGAAGTATAGTAGGGGGGCAAGAATGGAGCCCTGGGGGACTCCGCTCCGTGGGGTAAATGGGTCAGAAATGGACTGTCCCACTTTTATTCTGATTTCTCTTCCTAAAAGGTAGGACAGTATTGTTCTGACGAAATGGGGAGTAAGGTTGATTTTGAGGAGTTTGTGTATGAGGCCTGCGTGCCACACCTTATCGAATGCCTTCTGCACGTCTATGAATATTGCAAGTGTCTAATTGTTGATGTTCTAAAAGTGCATTTTGTGTTTCATGTTGGGGCTGGAAGCCGTGTTGTTGTGGTTGAATTATGTTGTGAATTTGAGCAAAATTTAGTAGTCTGTTTTTTAGGATAAACTCGAGGAGTTTTTCTAAGCAGTTGATAAGTGAAATGGGCCTGTAAGAGTCCGGATCAGTCAGATCTTTTCCGGGTTGGTATTAGAATTGTGTTGGCTTGTTTCTAAGACTTCAGGAAGTAGGCGTGCGAAAGGCATGCGTTAATTATGGCTTGCAGGTGGGGGTGGACAACTTCTGGGAGTTGTCTGAGGGTGGACCGGTTCATTGAGTCCGGTCCGGGGGCGGTGTTTTTGCCAGAATGAATGACTTCTAGGATGTCGGGGATTGAGACGGGTTCAAGGAGGGGGTTGTTGGGGTCTAGCGAAATGGAACCCGGGTGTTGAGTTTGAAAAGTTCTAATTTGGTTATTTATTCTATTTCCTAGGTTGTTGTCAAAGTTTCCATGAATGGGTACTTGGAAAGTGTGTTCTAAATGGTTTTTGAAAAGTGAGGCTTTTTGGTCAGTTGTTGCATGAATTTGGTTGTTTGCTATTAGGTGAGATTTTGTGATTGATTTTTGTCTAGTTAGGACTTTGAATTTGTCCCAGAACTGTTTACAGTTTCGGTAGTCTAGGTTTGGAGTGGTTTGAATCCACTGCGACTGTTTGAATTGGTTAGTTCTGAGACGGACTAGAGAGTTCAGTCGGTTCCATGCCGTTTTGACATTCGGGTCGTGGGTGCGGGTATATTGTCGATAAAGGCGACGTTTCTGGGAGATGAGCCTGAGGATAAAAGGGGGGAGAGTTTGGTGGTTGGTGTTAATGGTGGTGAGGGGGACTGAGATGTCGATGGCATCAGTTATCGTTGAATAAACGTTACTGATGGCAAGGTCTATTTGGGGAGTATTGTTGAGTTGTGGGATTTCTGGGAAATTGTTGTTGATATGGTTTTTGAATGTGGCCCAGTCGGCTTTATTGAAATCCCGGAAAGTGATGCTTTCTGGGGGTTTTGGTATTGGGTTCAGAAGTTGTGTGTCTAGTAATAGCGGAAAATGATCTGATGTTATGGATTCTCCCAGGAAGCATCCACCACCGAGGACCTCAACGCAGCTTTCGGTGCAGAGAATGTGGTCGATTATGGATGATCCCAGATGGGAGAAGAAGGTTTGTGAGTCTGTTGCCGTTGTGGTTGCAAATGCGATCCCCGAATTGGGAGTGCCTGGCGTTGAAATCTCCCAGAAGGATGGCTCGTGGTAGGGAGTTTATGTTTGTGAAAAGGGCGCGGGGGAGGGTCTGGTTTGGGTGGTTGTAATAGGAGATGATGGTTGTGGTGACATTCTGTGGGGAGTGGATATCGATTGCGGTGCAATTTAGGTCAAGGAGATAGGGGGGAATTGGGTGGGGAGTGAAAGGGATGCCGTGTCGTACGAGGAGACCATTTCCTCTTGATTCGGCGCTTTTGGGGAGGTGGGTGGTGGAAGCAGGGGGTATTTTTAACCAGGGTGTCTGTGAGAGACAGGATTTGGATGTTTGAGGAGTTGAGGAGGTTTTTGAGTAAATGTCTCTTTCGGGTGAGGCCCTGGCAATTTAGCGTACCAATAATGAAGTTGTCGTTCATTATTGGTCGGTTTTTTGAATTGGGCTACGGATAAAATGGTTTTTGTTTTGTTGAAAAAGAAATTTACCACTCCTCCCGTGCAGGTACAAAGGCAGGAATGGCCGAAAATTATTTGCATATTTGTGTTGAGATTTGAAAGGATGAACTTCCTCCTCTCGGGCATGACGTTAATTAGGGTGATTACGTTAAGCATTACTATAGATTTAATACAGTCATTTAGCTCAAAAGTCTGTGGGGGAGGGGAGACTGTAACAGGGGCAACTTCGGAGGGGGTAGTGGGGGGTTCTTGCCTTTTCGGGCATTTGGGGGAGGAAGCGGGGTGGTCTCCACCGCAGTTTTTACATTTAGGCCTTCTTGCAAGCCTGCGGTTTGTGGTTTTCACCGCAGTGTGGGCATGCTAAACGGTATTGGGTTGGGGTTTGAGGGTTCGGCCAGGTATATGAGACCGAACAGTGGGATACCTGTGTTTAGGATTTGGGAATAATGGGTTTCCGAGTCGGAAATGACTCGTATGAGAGTGGTAGGTAGGTTGGTTTGTGGTGGGGAAGTCGGCGTCTTTGAACGCGTCCGTGAGGTCGTCGTCAGTGGAGTCCTTAGGAACGCGTTTGAGAACGAAGGAAAAGGTTCGTTTTTTGGATTGTTGGGGGAAAGGGGTGGTACTAGGGGCTTTTTTGTTGAGTGAGATGACTGTGACGGATTCTTCTTCATTATTTGCCTGAGCTTACGCTCAAGCGACTCCCCGGTGATTTTTGAGGAGGTTTTGAGGAGGGCGGTTTGAGTGAGGTTAGCTTTTAAGAAGCTAATCTCGTTTCTGATGAGTTCGTATGTATTGAGGAGGTTGTAAAGCTCCTTCTGGGGTTTGTAGGTGGCGGGGAGGTTTCGGAGGTTGAAGGTTTGGAGTAAGGGGGGTGTTTGGGGTGGTGGGGGTGTTGGACGAGGTTTGGGAGAAGGTTTGGGGGGCAGCTTGGGATGTGGATTGTGGGGCAGATTGGGATGTAGGTCGGTTGGTTTTGTTTGTTTTGGTAGAGGTAGGTGATGTGGTGGGTTTTTTGGCTTTCGCCGGGGTGGAGGTTTTCAGGATATCTGAAAAGGAGTTTTTCAGTTTCCTGAGGATGATTGTGTTATCCTCGTTTTCGGAATATTCCGAGTCGGAGGTTGGGGAAGGAGAGAGGGGGGGAGGGTTTGAGTTGGCGGACGTGGCCCGCGTGTGACATCTTTCGCCCATTTCCGGGCAGGTTGGGGGAAAAGGGAAGTAAAAATTTGGGGCTGCGATAGTTGGAGAAACTCGATACTCTCACCCTTCACTTGAAGATCTGGAAGATAATCCAAATGGTTCGTTTAAGTATCCCGTCTTCTTGGTAGCACAGTAATCCTCGAATATTCACTATCACTTTCACTGTATTTTCCGGTTTGGATCGCTCCGCTGCCGTCGCACTATGATATAGTATGATATCAGGGACTATACACTGTCGACAGCTCTGCTTCGCTCGTACCGAAGAACTGTGTGTGCCGATAGGGTTAATCCGCCCCTGATTATATACCTTCACAAGCAGGCTTTTCCGGTCCGTGCAGGTATATAGTGTGTGCGATCTTTTATACGATCATGCAGCAGGTGTTCATCATCGAAAATGTCTTCAAAAATGGTGGAAACGTTGGAGATTATATATGGTGTATATAAAAATTGGTGATGGTTTTAGAAAACCAAAAAGTTCTGATTGAAATACGTCCGAAATCACGTATTCGTTATGAACAATGGATTCAAGAATGTCTCCATTAATACGAAATTATATATTTCTCCAGATGCTCAATAGAGTAGCCTTTGACATTTTCAAATCCTAACATAATTTTAACTTTGAACCACCTACCAGAGAAATCCAGGAAAAATTTAAATTATTATATGATATATTCCTGACATGCTGCCAATCGAATCAGGTGAAGCAGGAAAATAGGATATTTATTGGAGAAGATGAATTCCTCATACTCTATCTATGGTGCCTAACTAGTTTGAGGAGAACAATATGTTTCTTGGGTCCGTAGGTTACGTATTATATGTATGATAGACATGAATGAATTTGTATTGGAACTGCGTCTGTAGAAAAAAACTTGTGTGCGGCAATCACTTCGAGATCTAAATACACAAAAAGTTATTTTATCCACAGGGCTCAAGGAGCAGCGTCGCTCAACAGAACCAACCGACATCTTGAAGCCGGGTACAGGTCCATGGTTGTACATCCTGTTGGCTGCAGGATCAACACTGATCGTCGCAGCGGCTGTCGGAGCCATCATTCTCGCTGTTCGGAAATTCAGGGTGAGCATCAACGATATTTAAATGAACGAACCAAGGTCTGGTATGTATGCCTTCAGATTTCTTCATCTTCTTGTATTTATCTCGTGCGCCACAGGTAAACATCAGTTTTATCGTATGAATACGAGTCACTACTCACATCAGAAGTGGAACTTTCATATTCATGCCAAAGGATACGTAGGTTAGATCAAGAGCTGGAATTTCAGAGCATCAGAATCATGCCATAGATTTACTCACAACAGATAACTGAGATGAACAGTAGCAACAACTACAGAATTATAAGATGGTGATTGAAAATATTATATACATAGAACTTTCGTTTGTACCAAAGGTAGAGGAAGAGATTCGTTTTTTATTAATATAAATATGTTGAAATTTTTTATGGATGGCTTTCCATAAATTCATACAAAATATGCTCGCTATTAAATGTATTAACTTCAATCCATTAAATCAAAACGGAACCTGTATTAGTTTTTAGTAGTATTAGTAATATCACAGCTACATATATTGATTCGTGAAATGAAATATAGGTAAAAAAAAACTCGTGGTTCCAATGGGTTTTTGTCCATTTTTTCTTTCTATAAATATTATTATATCTATGAAAGTTTTTGTTATTGAAATATTGATAATTTCATTGGTAATAATGCTGATTTTTCGGTATATTTTTCATTCTTGCTACTTTTATTGCATTTCCTTTTTGTGTCTTATAATGAATAATGTTGGGGAAACTATGGTGCGCCATCAAAACAAATTATATCTTCATTTTCACTACATGTCTAAAAGAATTGAAGATATATATTGAGTGCTTAAAAACCCCGCTACCCCATGAAAAATTCCTAATTCCACTATAATACCACTATGAAATCTTCACTTCACTGATCAGTAATTCTACATTCGTAGAGCAATGAAATAGCCTGTTTTTTCAAATAAAAACTTCCATTATTGCTTCGACTTCAAGGTCGTGTAGAGTGAAGTGATGAAAAATAACAGCACGTTTGTAGCATTGATTACGACTCGAATGTTTCGATGTTTAATGATGTAAACTCAAGAAAACTAAACATTCAAAAGACTTCGACTCCTTTTATCATGATATTGTTACAAACATCAACATTTCCTGAATGTTCAGCATTTCGAAATCTGTGTCACTCACCTTGTTCTCATGACACGATCGTGGTGATGCTGCCTCGTCGCTCTCTGCCTATCCACTATCTGACATTTGGATTCAATTCATTCATCGTTTGAACAACTCATAAACCATTTTTCAGGTTTGACAAAACATCCAGTGACACAATTTTTTTCAAAGCCCATCGTTGGCAGGTGTCCCAGTAGTACCTGACTTGCTGACTGTAGTATATTCATCTACACACTCAGTATGAGCTTATGTCAGATTTTAAACCTTTCCAAAATTCTTGCAATAGACTTACAAGTACATGGATTCAAAGTTTTCAGTGCTGCTTGGATATGGATTTCTGCCTCTTTGAACCATCATCATCCCTTTCTAGTTGAAGTCGGTTATCATCAGAAGTTTGGTTGATCACATCTTGATTGAACCATCTGGCTCAGTCTAAAGGCACTTATTGCTTCTTTCATCACACAAAGGTGCCATGACAAAAAATTCAGCATTACCTCTAAAGCTGCAGTAGGACTCCTGTTATTGCCAGAAAAGCTAGACGCCGCAGTTTCTGATACATTCGTATTCAGAACCATATTCTCGAATTTTCAAATAAGTGAGGTATGTCGAATGAACTACGTGATTCGTTTCAGATCCATTTAAATCATTTTGTTTATAAAACAACCAATTTTCAGCAATATGTGGATTACAAATCCTATATAATAATTTTGTATGAGGATTTGTGACAGATTCAATCATAAATGAAAAAATGAACAAAATATTTCAGGAGATGAAGTATTCATGAAGAATCAACTTCCTTGACAAAGATAAAGGTTTAGCATGAAGGCTTTCTTGAAATTTAGATGGTTTGCCGTTATACTTGTGTCCTTTACGAATAAGCTTTCATTTTTGAATAGGTCGTTGATGATCGTTCAAGCTGTGTTCTCATCTAGAGCGCCCGATACATGATGGGATGATCATGTAAGGTCTATTGCTGGAACTGCTTCACGCAAGCTCGGTTTTTTGTTCCTTGCCAAGAGCTATTCATATGATCTACAAGAAACAGCTTCAACTTGTGATGGAATATTGTTTACATGTTCGTAGTTCAACACGGATAACGCTCCTGTATTATAGTCATAGGAGAGCTGTTTATCTGGTTGGTGATTCTGCACTAACGAACTCATTGACATTTCTAGAACATCGCAGAAAAGTAGGCGATCTTTCCCTCTTCTATAGATATTTTTATGGTCGGAAATCACAAAACTCATTTCTCCACGAGCGATTCTGCTGCTTGAATTGCGCCCTTCCATTGTATAGTTTAGGTCCGAAATAAAATATATACCTTTGTGCACGACTTTTTCTGAATTTGGTTATTCTGATAGATATAGATTTTTAGCAGATGTATATTTTTGGCCAGATTTTTTTCATAGTCTTGTTTTTTTTTTAACATCCACTGAAAACATTGATAGGAATATAGACCCTTGACATTCAAGATCTCAATATCTTCATATATAGTTGGTGTGTTGAGAATGACCTAGGTTTCTTCAATAATTTTTTTTTATTATACATTCCACCAAAAGCAGTTATACAATATCTCAGGACAGATTCCGCTAGAGACTTATATAATAAAAAAAGATTTATTTTTCAAAGATGATTGATTGTCTTTTCACTACGTAATCAGAGTGAGCGTCCCATCTCAGATGCTGATCCACCATAATACCTAGGTATTTCATATTCATCAACCATTCTATCAAGGGATAAGAGCAACTTTGTTTTTCACACCCTGTTTGATGTGGTATACTCAAAGTATTTTTTCCGGTTGATCATTTTATAGTAAAGTAGAAGTTAGAAATTTTGTTTTATTAATATTGAGACTCAGAGGGTTATAATTCAACCATATCCTTACATCCTCTGTAATAACAATGGCAGTTTCATCTTCATATAATATGAGATGACCTTTGAAGTTTTGTATTGTATTGTATTTTTGATCTAAGTTCTTCACTGGCTCACCATTTATGTGTTTTATTCGAATATTGGAGATGGATTGCTTCGATATCTTTCTATTTGTTACGTCTTTGATGAGTTTCCAGATTTTTTTGCAGTTTCCATTCAAAGAATCGAGTTTTTCTCAGAAGAAGTCATTTCCGAATGGAAGTTATCAGTCCTGATTTAATCCTAGGTTTTATTCTGTGATATCTTTTTAAAGGTTTGTTATAATTATAGGAGGCCAATTCAGTAGAAGATTCGAGTTAAGAAGTGAACCTGTCATAAGCTTCCTGGGTATCTGAACACATGATGATATCATCCCAGTTTTCGCCTTCAAGATATTTATTGAGTTCTACATAGTCGACTTAAGCCGAGAGGCCTTTTGTATCTTTCTTGGGCCATCGGAAAAATTCCGCCGTCGGTGAGAATCGAACTCACGACGGGCAGGGCAGAGATTGAGAGATTGACGCTCTAACCACTACGCTACCTGGCCCCCATAGTCGACTTTTTTTTATTGACCTATTGATTGTGGTTCTTGTGGGTATATTTTCTTGAAATAATTCTAGGTAGGTTGTGTAATGATTAGTAAGATTTGTTTGAAATATAACAGGAGTTAATCGTTATTAAACTTTCCACATCCTTTTATTTTTTCTTAAGAATATATGATCAAGAATACGTAATTCGTGAGTCATTAGTAACAGGGGTGGGCTTGTTGATGAGGAAAAAATAACCATATGGCATGAGAATATGTTCATATTCATCAACATACGTTGAAGATCTATCCATCAGATTCAGATTTATATCACCCATGAAAATATATTTTTTCTATTTTGGTTGTATAATGAAATCATTGTGCAACGCAAATGCGTGTCGAAATAGCCTCTTTTTCGATTCGCATTTTTTATTATTCGGAGATTGGTACAATCGAACTGTCAAATAAAAGTCAGAAGAGTTAGGCCCAGCTCACTTTTGAGCGATTTGGATTTGGTGATATAAGCAGTGAAAAACTCAATGTTTTAATTGATAAATTTCAATTCAGAGTGTAATTTGATAAAAATTGACCAATAAAAACAACAAAAATACCGAATTTTTCACCGCTGGTATTACATAAATCAAAATCGCTTATTGTTATCAATCGAAGATGTTTCTGTAATTTATCGATATAAAATCCATTTTTTTCTTCAAATTAATTCAAAATTGACAAAAATTACACATGACACACGTTTTATAATACACTTTGTCGCACTTGTTCACTTGGAGCGTGCGACAAAATAGCGTCTTATAAAACTTGTATCATATAATATACTATTATATTCCTTTTTTCAAGTTAAGATTCATCTATGTAGACTTGTGAGTCAATATTGACGGTAATCTATATAATGCTGTTATTTCTATACACAGGTTGTCTACAGACATTTATATTGATTTAAAATGTGTTTCTGTAAATTCAACAATCGTAGTTTTTGAGTTTATACCCTGTTTCACGTATAGAATAACACCATCATTTCGTTTTTTTTTTGAGTCATTATAACATATTATATATCCTGGTATTTCATAGTCACCTCAACATTCCATGTTTTAGACAGAACTAGGACATCAGTATATTCGTTTAATTCTTGTAAATATACCAATAGCTCATCAAAATTTTCATTCATGCTTCTCATATTGAAATGTGCACACTCCTTCCCCCGCCCTTCCTCACATCTCCTTAAAAATAGTCGTGGATGTTGTTGTATTCTAAGTTTTCTATTTCCCTATTCTAATCTAATCAATCAAGAAATTCTAACATTGCGAGCACACGATATAGTGGGGCAGAAACAATGTCAACTGAGTAAATATTACAAGAGGCACACTCCCATGCGGTATCTAATTATTATGTAATGAAGCAGTTTTTAATACGCACTTCGAAGTATGTGAAATATATGTACGTATAAACACATATGTACATCGCTAATTTCAAGTAATATCATGATAATCAAGCTGGTATTGAAATTTCGAATATACAAGAAAAGAAAAAAATTCATAAATGGAGTATTTCAACTCAATAGAACATAACAATATCATTCAGGAAAGCAAGAGTATGTTGTAATCTTCATGCGATTTGCTGATCGAGATTTTTCAATTTAAGTTGACATAGATTTTTCCCGAGTCAGTCCAAGTGTTTCTCAGAGATTTTTTTCTATAACTTTGTCGAGGATTCCAACTCTCGTGCTGGTTAGGTCTTCACGGATAACAACTCCCGTACCTGTTAGCAATCTTTTCTTTGTATAAATCATGTGCTTCATGAAATAATCACTGAGATTCAGGAATATTCCTCGAGGTTTATCTTCAGATTCCATTTTCTCTATTCTGTAGTAGATAATTAAGTCTTTATCCTTCAAATAGATAGACAATTTTGAATTAAGGAACTTGATCAATTCTTCTTTGAGATTTTCCTTCGGTTTCTCTTGATAGTTAAATAAACGTAAATTATTTCTCTTCATTTCCTATTCTACATTGTCGTATTTTCTTTTCATAGTTTGTTTTTCAGAGTTCATGTTTTCCATAACAGTAGTTTGTTTACTTTTCCATTGGCAGTCTTTCTAAACTCGTTTTTCAGTTCATAAACTTTTTATTCTATCTCCTTTATTTTTTGCCCCACAGAATTTGCGACTGCTTCGGCGACGCTATCTGTTTTTTATAAATGTCTTATTCTTGAGGAGATTCAGCATTGCATGGTTTGATTTTATTTCATCTTTTTTGGTAGTGATAAGTTTACATCCATCGACCACTGAAACCTGAGAGATTCTCGCCATACATCTCGCCGGGGCGAAGTTTGGGTGGGGGGATTACCGATCTGTTAAAAAAAAGTTAGCAAAATTTTTCGTAAGTTTACGACTGATAGTAGTGGGAAAGCAAAGATTTCAGGCAAATAATCCGACGCTCGCTGATTGTCAGTCGTCTACATCGGGGCGTTCACCTGCTGCAGCCCTCGAACTGTGTGAGAAAAAAACAACAACAGAAAACATTCAATCGCAGGAAGTGGACATCTCAAAATGGAGTCATTGCTGCTTTGAGAAAACATTCAGTTTACAACTGAAAATGTGGGGGATCTTACCATTAGCATTTCAATAATACAAATTTCGCAGGCCAGCCTTTTTCGATGGGGCAGGAGGGCGCTGGGCCCACCTGTTTCGGGAGAATGTCCAAGTATTTTTTTATGATAAGTTTACGACTGATTCCACCACAATTATGTTCAATTCTATCTGTCCAATTGAAAAATGCAATTAACAGTCATCAAACATGTGTCGCAAATATTGCCAGTCCTAAAAACAAGTTCGTGGACTGGGGCTCCATAACGCACGGCTATATTTTTTCATGAAGATCAGTCAATCAATCAATCAATCAAAGTTGCTTTATTGTCGAAAAGAGGTGTTTATGACTGAAAATCGAACAATCAGGTACAACGTAAGCACGTGAAGATGAAAACACCTTTCTCAGCTGTTTATAGTATGGATAATGCTCAGTTGGTCGCTAAACTAGCAAGTTTCATGTATTTGCGAGATGCAGGTATGATATGACTATTATCAAAACATCGACCCAAAATATCTCAATACTGTAATTAGACGACTGACACTTCAAAACATACCCTGAAGTGGACTTTCTTGATCGATGAATTCATGTGCCAGTCATCTCATGTGTTGGTGGAATGTTGTCAGTCAACAGATGCATCTGTATATTCAGAGATTACTTGCAACTTCCGAATGTATGTACCCTTTAATGAAATGTTTATGACTGACAATCATAACTGTAGTTACAACGTGAGCATGTGGATGTGAAAATACATCTCTCAGTTGTTTTTAGTATGAATGAAGCCCTAAACATCGTATTCAAACGAACATGGAATTATAATCATTTATTCCTAATGTCCAAAAATTACAACAAACTTGATTTTCTAGAAGATTAACATATTGATGAGGAGTTGCTCAACAATGATTAACTCACAAATAAATCTGAACAGATCTTACATTCCTTTACACGGAAGATTGAAATAACCATAAAGGATTTTTAATTATGAGAAAAATTTCCCAATGATGAATTGTCAATACTCCACATAACAAAACTTATATTTCTAGCTGCTTCACTCTCATAATCACTTATCTATGGACGATTGAACAATCAACAGGTAAAATTCGTTGACAAGTTTCAAATTTTAAATTTTCAAAATTTTGACGGGTTTATCCCAATGTTGAGAAAACCAAACATATTTTATTAATGTAAAAAGTTGGTATGCCAGATGTATGTGTTTTTTTAAATTCATGGAAATCTTCATATATATATATATGCACTTTCATATATATAGAAAGAAAAATGTTATCAAAATATTTTATCTTCACCCACATTGATAAGAATGTTTTCTTATTTTACGAAATCATACTTACTTATTTCAGGTATGCACTGATGATGACCCAACAGTCGAAAGCGCTTTGCTAAAAATTTTGAAATATAATTTGCATGGAATACAAATCTGTTTTTTTATTATTACATCGATTCATGCACACAGCCTTGAAAATCTTTCACTTGTATCACATTAGTTCTGTCAAATAACTGAAGGATAATATGATGATACAGCTTTTCCATTTTCCTCTTGAACTGCCGTTAACAGCAACAAATCATAGGTAAGGTACACATCTTCGACAGATGATGCAGCTCTTACCTTCTTGCACCCCTTTACGGAAAGCATCAGGGACGCAGGATACGAAACGCTCGAATTCACTGAAATACACGGTGTTCCTTAAGTTATTGTAAAAGTAAAAATGGTAGATTCCTCACTTCAGAATATTCCGATTTGACCCAACTCGCTGAGATGAAATGTTGATGATGAGGAAGATAAAGGTTAAATTTTGAGATTTTTTCAATAACTTCAACGTTTTTGTGTATGACTAATAAAAATTTGGGACCTACTCCAATGCAATTTGTGGAAGGCTCCACATATATATACATATAATCATACCAATTATTAAATGCTTTTAGCGCATTCTTGAATGACGTCGTTTTCAATTTTTTGGGGGGCTTTGCCACACTTTACATGATTATAAATGAAAAATTCCCGATTAAGGTGGTACAACTAACGTTGTATGAATTTTTTGAGTACAAACTTATAATATTGAAGAATACTTGAATATTTTTTTACCTTTCCAAAGGCCCAGTATATTTTTGGCACTTGGTACGTGACTGACGGTAATAGATTCTCGATATACGCATTATAGATAACTTGTCCCTGAAGTTTGAAATATAAGACAAATAAAATACTTAGACATTCTCCCGAAACAGGTGGGCCCAGCGCCCTTCCGCCCTATCGAAAAAGGCTGGCCTTCGAAATTTGTATTATTGAAATGCCAATGGTAAGATCCCCCCATTGTCAGTTGTGAACCGAATGTTTTCCGTTGTTTTTTTTTTTGTCACATAGTTCGAGGGTTATAGCGGGTGAACGCCCCGATGTAGACGACTGACAATCAGCGAGCGTCGGATTATTTTCCTGAATTCTTTGCTTTCCCACTACTAACAGTCGTAAAGTTACGAAAAATTTTGCTAACTTCAACAGATCGGTAAGCCCCCTACCCAAACTTCGCCCCGGAAATCAAATATGGCGAGAATCTCTGTAGCATCGTCGACATCGATAATACAAGTTTCAGTGGTCGATGGGCGTAAACTTATCACTACCAAAAAAGGTGACACGGGCTCTTGGTCTATTTAGCACTTCACCAACTACTGTTTTTTGATAATTTTATGGAAGCGACACAATTGTACGTCTACTCACGGCACATTCGCTCATTTCAGTATAGCAATATATTTTTCTGATCAGCCAAAGCAAAAGAATTGTAAAAGAAGTAATAGTATGGATATTGTTCTTCATGCCATAGTCATTCTCCTTGCTGGAATTCAAACTTTCATAACCATTCACAAAGGCCATTGTTTGGATAAAAATTAATAGGCGAGTATCTGGATTAATTCTGCCGCAAAAAATGTCGAGACCTCAATGAACAGTGTGGTCGAGTCCAGGGAATTCCAGGGTGAAAAAGCCCAAGTCAATAATGTGTAAATCAATTTCGATATGTTTGGCTATTCCCTTTGATTCAATATTTTTGTAACTTATTTGAACCTAAAATTCCGGATTCTTCTGATAATGGCACAGCAGTTTCCAGTAACGCTTCAGATGCCTCTGAAATCAGTATTTCAAATATATCCAGAAGCAATATTCCCAGAATACTTTTCATGATGTCAAAAACGTCATAAGATAGTTTATTAGAGTGTCAATTTTTATTAAACTAATGAATATACTCTCATGTTCCTTCAATCCGTCGAAGAATTTCTATTCGACAGTAAAAATATTGATACTTGGTATCGATCACTGATTTGTGCATTCAAGAATTATCAATTCACATGATCAATTATCAAGTATTGAAAATGTGGTTTTTATGCACCTAACCTTAATAATCATGAAGGAAAAGTAATTATGTGATCAACATACTTTTCCTTGGATTATTATTACTTTCAATAGTATTTTTCTTTCTGGAATCAAAATATAACTATTTTTCTATAATTCACGATATTTAGTGAAATGGTAAAGGCTAATAAGGTCAATTTTCTTCATTTTGGAGACGATTCGTCAAATCAATAATTAGGTGCAGACAAGAAAAAGGGGTGTTTGATATTCTCATAAAATAGAGGGTCTTCCAACACCATGTAGCGTACTTTTCATATACCTACGAGGAAGTCCCCTCAACCAAAATGGCATCATCAATTTAAGGCGAAATGAACGAAATAACGAAAAATATATAATGAAAAGGTCAATTCCACCATTGGACTGACCAATCCGCGGTAATAGAAGAAAATCGTGTTCAATTAATTTAGAAAGATAAAAGTTGTTACTTGTTAATTGATAAATGTTACTGTTCCGCATGAATGCAATCATAGTAGATCAAGAAGTTCAACTTATACTTACTAATTGTTAATTGATAATTTATAATCGATAATTGTTACTTGGTGCTGCATAAATCCACACTTAGGTATGATCCTGACTTTGACATTGCTATTTGATGCTCAACCGAGGTTTCAGAGCACAGAATAATGTTTTTAACAAACAAATCTCAGAATATATTCACCAAATTTCACTATTTCAGCGCATTTTTCAATTACAGTCACCTTATGTTCATCACATGATAATTGGCATTACAACCACCCCAAAGAATTACCAATGATTATATCACTTTGTGAAGGTATACCCAATACTCTTATTGAACTGACACAAGGAACTCATTCATGGCACAGATGGAAGAGGAATAACCAGAGAATTCTATCACAATATCTCGTTGAGATACGATAGAATTATGGTCGACCACCAATCCCATTTTTGGTTGCGCACGTTGCCGCAATGTTAATTTGCTACATGGGTATCTACGAAAACTGGACCAACTGTTGAATTTGAATACCTCCCTATCTCCTTCTCATATATCAGAGGACTCAAATATTGATTGATTTCAGTAACATCGTAACATCAAATGCATTCTCCAGATTTTATGCAGGATGTCAGAAAAACATGTTCATATAGACGATGAGGAAAAACGGTAATTTTCAGCAATTAGTCGAAACTTTGCACCTCAATGTTTCTCCAACTATTGAAGTTTTTTATTCAGTGCGACCGATATTAATCAATTTCAAGTAATATGTCAACCACATGGGTTAGAATTTCGATAACAAATTTTGTTGCTGTTTGATTCTAGGTTCTCTCTATTTCCTCTTGTTGGGACAGGTATTTGGGTACCGCTGTAGTGTTTCGATAACTAGGTAAATATTTTACGAATGAAGATCTCATCTATACACTGGAAAATATTACCCTTCTTAGAATACTGACTTTGATCGAAGAAAACATATCAATCCCATGAATGATTTTCGTAAAATTCATCTTATCCAGTAAAGACTTAAGTTCCAAATTTCTATATTCTATGCAATAAACATACATTTCCATACAACGAATTTTTTTATATCTTGGTTTAATTCAACAATAGTATATTGTACAACATGCATGGAATGACATACATTTCATACTAGTAGTAAATGGTCATTCCGTGCGAGTTCCATACTATAATTTTTCTACGACTGTTATAATATACAGTGTAATTGAAAAACAACAAAATGACAATAATATATTTTCTATTTTGGTGGTTGTATAATGAAGTCATTGTGCAACGCAAATGCGTGTCGAAATATTATGATACGCATTTTTTATTATTCGGAGATTGGTACAATCGAGAACTGTCAAATGAAAGTCAGAAGAGTTAGGCCCAGTTTACTTCTGAGCGATTTGGATTTGGTGATATTAGCAGTGAAAAAATCAATGTTTCAATCGGTAAATTTCAATTCAGAGTGTAATTTGATTTGAATTGACCAATAAAAACATTGAATTTTTCACCGCTGGGTATTGCATTCATCAAAATCGCTCAACTGTAAACTGGGCTTTACGCTTGTGCGTCAGATTTTAATTATTTCAATGTCATCATTGTTACCAATCGAAGATGTTTCTGTTATTTATCGATATTAAATCCATTTTTTTCTTCAAATCAATTCAAAATAGAAAAAATTGCATATGACACACGTTTTATAAGACACGTTGTCGCACTTGTTCACTTGGAGCACTCCTCGCTTCGCTCGTCGTACTCTAAATAACGCGTGCGACAAAATAGCGTCTTATAAAACTTGTATCATAATATACTATTATTACCGTTCTGTCACAGAAATATTGAATTGTCACTTATATTATCTGTATGGTTACGGCAATGTTACCTGCTTACGGCGATTTACCCGTGCGTTTTTCAAACATTGTGCACTAGTTCAACTAGTTGCCCAGCAACTAGTGCACAATGAAAATGAGTATTACAATGTACTACATTTAGAAATCAGCATTGAATGTATTTCGTCACAGTCGTAGAAAAAATATAACATCGGTTTTATTCTTCATTGCACCCCCTTGGTAGATTATATATCTACCCTACTGAAGGCGTTATCTCTGGCTATGAACGCTTTTTTCATTTGTGTTTGCGATTCTGCGAGAACAAATCGTTCTCTTAATTGAAGAAGAACTCGAGTGGAATTATTCAGATTTTGTAATCTCGTCATGAGTTGATTAGATTGAACGAACAGATTCATGAACACTTTCATTGCATATTTATTGTCCTCTCAAACTCGTCGGTAAAAAATAATGGGTTACTTAAAATGTCCTTCCATGTGAATAAATTAGTCAATTAAAATTAATTAAAACTTCTTCAGATTGTGGCATTCTCAGTCATTTCTATGGTTCATCACATATTGAAATCGACGTTATCTTCAGTACCGAATCGTACAGCTGTGGACTGGGAAGACCAAATTATGTTTGAACAGTAGCGTAACAATAATGCGTTTTCTGAAATGTTCACGTTACAGTACTTTTTTCCAATTATCCGTGATATCTGAAAATGATCATTTTTTGTTTTGAATGAATAATTTAAATTTATTTCCATATCTATCATGTTTTATTCGATTGTGATTCACTCACGATATTTTTCATATACAGTGTCCGTCAAGAAGTTGGCTACACATGGGAAAAATATTGCTATTGATATTTCTGAAAAAATTTGATGGTGGTTCGTTTCTGCATGTCTGACAACTACAGAATCCGTTACGACTTATGTCAAGTGACCTCAGATTTGGCGGGAATTTGAAAAAGTTGTCAGTGATGTCAAAAAATTGGTCAAATTGATAAGATATCCAAAAATTTCATCAGAAAAAAGCTTGGAATCCAACGAGGACCCTATATATCAATTTTGAACCAGATTAAAAAAAATCAAAAATACAATTTGTATTCCTCTACCTCGAGCCTTACTGAGAAAAATTATACATTTTTGTTTATATATGTAGCGTTGGATTCCAAGCATATTTTTTTATTAATTTTTTTTTATATCTTGTCAATTTGACCCATTTTTTGGCAACACTGACAACTTTTTCTCAAATTCCCGCCAAATTCATCCATTTGAGTTTTTCAGAAATATCAATAACAGATTTTTTCATTATGATTGACTTTATAATTTTCTCATACCATGGACTCCTGGTAAAAATCTTGTTCTAAAATCATATACTTAGGTAAATGATAATAATGTACAAACCTATAGAATCAAATAATACCGTGTCATTGTATATTATTAATTTTGGCCACCTATGATTTTAGCCGGTTTAGCCAAAATGTATGACTTAGAATTCAATATAAACTCACACTATCGAAATTACTCGTGAGGAGAATGGTGTGAACGATATATTATACATCAATATATTTGACACAACAGTAGGTAGTACACTCGAGATTGATTAAATGTAATAATTATATAATAATAAAGTTACCAGCTGCAAAAAGGGAAAGCAAAAACAAAATATAAAAATTCTACGTCCAAATCGACCAATAAACATATTTAATGTAAGTAGAGGGTAGAGGTCCCAGGATCTCTACCCAGCGGTGGTTGATGGGAGTCAATAAACCCGAAACCGTTATGCATCAGGTGAGTAGACGTTGCCTGTAATAAATCAATATAATATAATTCAATGTGCTGCGTGGCATCATCCAGGAAAGTAGGGTTTTTTTTCATTGACAAGTTTTTTCAAACATGGACTATATTTATTGGTGATATCTCAACGTAGAGTTCTATTATTTTGTTTTTACTTCCATATGTATAATTATGTGGAGAATGTATGGGAAAATACTCATTCATCAATTGGCTCAAAGCTACAGATGTTGCATAATATATCTTTCACCAGGAAAATAAACCATCACTATACTTAGGCAGCAAATTCACTAAATGCAGGTATTGGGATTATTAACAACTTGAAAAAAACTCAACACAATCCAGAAATTGTAAACCCTAAACAATATTGTACTCTCTGAAATCTGATGTCTCAATTCTAAAACAAAACAGTTGAATTAGGAAATGTTGTAACTGATCAATTACAATAATTCTAAATAAATAATTCCCTCTGATTGATAACAATAACTCTAATTATAAAATTATTATATCACTCTCGACGAGAGCAGGAATAATGGTGGCACTACTCACAGGGAGAGGTAGGTTCAATAGAGATATGAACACTATCGACTTGCCAAATGAAACTGCATCGTCCCAGTCATTCGACCAAATTCTCAATAACTCATTGCTGCTCGTGGCCGACTCCTTCAATGGCTCAATCCTTGCAGTTGCTTCTTGATCCGATGGGTGGTCATCCGATGATTCTGATTAATTGGATTCGTCTGCCGTTGATGAGTCGCTTCATTTATGGACGGTATTCTCTAAAAATAAACTACATGACGTTTCATCCCAAGTAAGAGTGACTTTGTTTCCTTTCATATCGGTGACTACATACTCCATAACACCAAACTGAGACGTCAGTATGTGTGGAATAACCAAATTCTTAAACATTATTTTCTTTGGCCCGCCTAGCTATGGATTTATTGATAATGTCGTAGCTTTCCTTTGAATTTATTGATAATGCCGTTATATCTTGAGCTTCTGTATTGACTTCCTTTCGTACTATGTCTATGATTGAGGGAATTTTGTCTCGTATTCTTCTGTTGAATATAACTTCAGATGGTGATTCACCATTTTTTCATGAGTAATTAAATTATGATCGTAATGAATTTCTGAATCTCGCCTTTGTAGTTCTTTTTATTATTCGGTCAAAGCAGTCTTTTCATTATCGATTTGTTCATGTTTTCAACTTCTTCATTAGCTTGAGGCCAGTATGGTGGTGTATGTATCAACTGGATGTTATTACAGAAGTCTTGCTAGAAAATCGCTTTCAATTGTCTGCTCGAATTGATTGATTTCGGAATTCCAAGCTGACAAAATAGTTCTTCCAAATGTGTGATGACAACTGATGTTGTTGTTCTCAAGAATTTGATACTTTGGTATCGGGAATAATAGTCGATTAGAACACCTACTTGTTCATGGTTCGGTAGTGGGCCCATGAGATCAATCGCTAAACATTCCTACGGGGCGTCAGGAAAGTTATTTATTTATATATTTCCAACAAGTTACCAGGAACATCATAACATGAGAATTCTTTGTTTAACTTAAAACTAGTGGAATTATTGAAAATCTAATATAGTGTACTGTACATATACAGATTCATTGGCACATATCATTTGTTTAGATAGCTGCTAGATCAAAAGAATTGACGGTGTGATTTGCTGAAAATCTCTCTGATGAGGTCAAAACTGAGTTCAGATAATTGCAAAACGTAATTTGTTATTTTTACCATTGTGGTAATTGGAGAACAGAAATCAGTTGTGGGAATGAGTGTTATTTCCAGAAATTGTTTGAGCCTGGTGGCACGAGGGAGAACTCTCACATTTAGAAGAAATTTTAATGCTAACGATGATATATGTCTTCTAGTCTCCAAGCTCTTCAAACCGAATTCGTTTCGTAGACTCACTGATCTGATAATTCTGTAATCCGGGTAAATATTGTTACGATATTTCTACTTGGATTCATTAATTCAAAACACTCAGTACAAAACTAAACAATATATTCCACTAAGCACTCGAAATACAACTCAATAAACACTTATAGTTAAATCACTACGATATTCGCTATACAAATCTCAATGTTCACAATACTAGCTTTCTTTCTAAACTGATACTGTCTGTCCGCGCCTTTGCGGTCCATTATATAGGCACAAATCATTCATTTTCGTAAAATCACCCATTCTCCAGAAATAACAGGAAATAACTAGAACTTCAGCGTTGAATCATCCGCTAATTATAGAGGTACATCGTCGACCGATGTTATCGCGAAGCCATAAATCAGTCAGACGCGAGCCACCGAGATAATGACTTCCGGTGTTCTCAGAAATGCACAGTTCGTAACATCATGCTCCTCTCAGATTTGATTATCCCGATCAAATACTTCACCATTGTGAGGCTTCAACCTTTGCAGGTGGACTACTTTCGTTGGATTCTATAAATCTCATCATTTCTCCTTTTTATCACCTTATATGGTCCTTCCCAAGATAGTGTGAATTTGGGAGAGACACCTTTCTTTCGACGTGGATTATACAGCCATACTCGATCTCCACCCTTGAATCCCTTCACAATAATTGTTGGGTGCCAAAATACAGAACAGTATTCGAGTTTCGGTTTAACCAAGTGATTGTATAGGTATTTAATTGTTCCCAATTCCGGAAATACCTGGAGTTCCTTTGCACATATCCAAAACTTCCCAGTAGCATGTCATTTCCAATATTATATTCATATTCTAGGGAATCCCTTTTCTTTGTACAAGATAATACAATACATTTGGATTTATTGAATGGCGAGTCGTTTTCAATGGACCATGCGAACACTGAGTCTATATCATTCTGGAGCTGTAGGCAGTCACCTTCATTTTTAATTTGTTTTTAAATTTGAGATCGTCAGCAAACATTAAACATTCAGAATATCTTCGGTACTGCGGTAAGTCGTTGAAAATTAAGAATGATAGTGGTCATAAGTTGGACCCCTGGGGTTCTCCAAAGTTCGCATGGTATTTTCCAGAGAAATACCCATGATATCTGACTATTTTGTAGATAAGACACAAAAAAATTAAACTTGGTGAGTCTGTCCCATATTTTCTGATTTTTTCAAGTAGTATATCATGATTCACTTTATCGAAAGCTTTTCGAAAATCTGTGTAAATGATGTCGATCTGTGCATTCTCTGACATGCATCTATGCGCATCATGTGCAAAAAGGAGCTTTGTTGCGATAGTTTTCTTTGGATCAATCACATATCCTATTCCGACAGAGCTTCACACCTTGTTGTATATTATTTGTTCGAATAATTTAGCTATTGCACACAGAACTGCTATTGGCCTGTAATTTATGATCTGATGTATTCCCAGACTTGTGGATGAGAGTTATTTTTGCCTCTTTCCACACCTCTGGGAAAACTGATGTTTCAATTGATAGATTAAATATGAAGCAAAATGGTTTTTGTAGCCACTCCGCACAACCTTCAATGATATAGGGTGGAATTCTGTCGAAACCAGCAGATTTTTTGAGCTTAAGTATTTTTATGACCTGATAGTACTATCCTACTGAAACTTCATTAACAAAGGGTATTATTCGATTTCCTGTTTCTTGATTTCAGTTGTATGCCTTCTCCTGTTCAAATACAGATTGGAAATAATTACCAAAGTACTCTGCTGCATCCGAAATGGGTATTTTTCAATTTTCAAGTTAGGTGCAAAGTGACTGTTCTTTATGTTTGTTTCAGTAAAAGTCTAGAAGTTTCGAGTATCTGTTTTTATTGAATTCTTCACGTTTTGTGTAGTCGTTGTGACATTTGTCAATCATTTTTTTCAACTTTGATCTTTCACTTCAGAATAGATCCATATGAATGTTATATGGCGTTTTTTCGTTTTGATAGAGTTCCTCATTTCTTTGTTGAACCATACAGGATATTTAATAAAATGCCTTACGTTGTGACTGGATACAAATCATCATGCCGGACCATCGGAGGAGAGTTTTATGGTCGACTGACTAACAAACAATATCTGCACTTTTATAAAAATTGCTCGACCTGTCTATCATTTAGAGGCCACAAAACCTTGGTTCGTAGTCGACGTTTCATAACTGTTCCACCTAGATGCACTTCATGTGCGAGGGTGAGTCTTTTTGTTCTTCGGGATACTGGTACAACAATTATTATATTGTTTCTCAGAGAGATTGGTCTCATAGTTGTCAATTATCGTCCGACGTTATTTCTGATATCGACATCTCTTTGTTGATGCCAAAAATGTGATTGTCACTCCCCTTATCCGCGGTACATGTGCTACATGTGTTATCTGTCTGACACAATCTCGAGACGTAGTTTGCGATATTAGATTTTTCGGACTGGTAGATGACTTTAGATCTAAATAATTGCAGCCGTAATACCCGACGTTTTATTCTCGCTAGAGGCCTTGAAGTAGTCTTGAATATCGCTTCTAGCGGTTTATGATCGGTGGCCCATTCGAACTCTGTCCCAGTTAGGTAGAAATAAAATTACTCAACAGCCCGAACCAATGCTAAGCTCTTCTTTCAGTTCGAGAGTATCTCCGGTCTGTATCTGAAATACCTTCGCTAGCAAACGAGATACTTCTTGGTAAAGGTATTATTTTCAAATTGGATGAGAACAACGCTACAGGACTTGCATCTGCATTCAATCTGGTTCGCGTCATCGGGTCGAAATAACTCATGGTTGGGGGTTTCGCCAATGCAGTTTTGAGTTTTTCAGAATAGCTGTTGAGTTCCTTGGAGAAACCTATCACGGAATACTAGATTATTGTCTTTTCAGCTGGTTGTTACGTTGCTGCAGTGAATATATACTCAATCTTTAGGAAAAAATGAAACAAATTATGCAATAATATTTTTTCATTTTTCCATATTCACACACTATTTACAACACATTCACAGTCTCGGTATATCAAGACGCTACGAACAACGTTTTCACTTCTGAGACATACGGTTTTCAAACTGGACGGTTATTATATCCAGACTGAAGTACCCAAAGTGCAATGAATTACGCAGAAAGCTCGTGCATAAAGCGAAGCCACCTTTCAAACTCACGAATAAAACAACACACGCTTAGGTCCACACCACTCACATATATAAAAGCTAGTTCAGTGCCAAAAAGGGGTCCCCCGTTCACAGGTGATATTTTACGACTCGCGGTGTGGAAGCGATTAGCCCATCACCCCATGCTAATCTGATCTACCTATCTCACTCCCAGTTCCAACGTAAACAAGCATTTTTCGGAGGTGGTTGAAATCCTTTATGAACATCATATAAGTCGGATCTCCCATATGATAGTGTGGAAATCATTGATCTCAGTCAGGTTTACCCACTAAAAACTCCACCCTCTACGTAGGCTCATCTGACCGAAGTCTCCGATGACACTTAGGCCTAATGGCACATTTTATCATGCCTAGCTGTCGTTATTATACCCACTTTAGTATATCAGTGCCTTGTACAAGTTCATACAAGTCAATCACTGCATGTGAGTTGTACATTTCTGGTTCGCCAACTGCGGTTGCTCAAAAATCGACTGTCTTCTGCGATCCAATGCCTGGCACTTGCATAGTAAATGTAATACTATTTCTGGTTCCTTTTCGCATAGTTTGCAATCTGGCTCGCCCATCCTGGTAATGTGCTCGTTAACTGGGCTCGTTAACTGAGGCGATCATAAATTGACACTATTTATCTGTTCATGTTTAGCAGATCTGAAGTTCGTCTATGGCATGGTTCCATGATGTATTGTTTTCCATGTATATTCTCTGGAATATTTTCCCATTGATCCTTGTGTCTTCCCTAGTAATGTAAATGAAAAAAAAAGCATGTTTTTTTCCAAATTTTTTTTAGTACAGAGTACCCTCGTTTTTCACAATGAAATACACAAAAAGAATCCCAATTAAACATATATTTCCGGTAAAAAAATACATATAGGTACATAACAAAAAACTAATAAACTCTTGTGTAAGATGAATAATAGAGAGCAGCTTTCAGTTAGATTTTTCTGATTCTGAACAATCGGATGTGTCGTTGTCATGGCCCGAAAAGCTCTCCGGCGAAAAATTTTACATATAGGCGCAATCTGCGTACGCAATCACCGCGTGTTGACAATCGTAGAGTTGCCACATAAGTAATCTGATCATGTTATATAAACAAGGATACAAAAATATAAATGAATATCGTTTATCGTTACACTTTCCTCTTCTACTCCTATCTAGGTCGGCTTCTTAGTGTAGCTTCCTGCTCGGAACCGCTCGGACCACTACGCTGACGGTGGGTAGTTTCTCCTTTCCTGTCTCCTCTGCTCGGCTGGTATGCTGATCCTGGTCCTGGTCGTCCTATGGCTGGCTGGTCCCTCGCTGAGCTGCTACTGATTTCTCAAGTCCTTGTTTTCATTAGCATCTACGTCTAGAAATTTTAATTCGCGATCCGTCATAGAATACATTCGCGCATAAACAGATAGAGGAACAACACGATATGTACAATTCATTACAGAAGTTACGATATCATCTTGGACGGCGCATCGTTCCACACGTTTCGATGCTCACTAGGACCCTTTTTAATTTATTTGAATATCCGATCAATTGTTTCTGTTTCAAAAATTCACCGAAGAAAAGTCAACCATTTTTCTTTCGAATCGGTAAAAGGTCGTATTATGATTTCAATATTTTTCACAATTCTCCCTAAATAGCTTGCCAGGTCTATGAATAAGCTTTCAACGGCATCTTTCGGTAGGAGAAATTTCGCATTACTGTTTAGTTTTATTTTTTCCAGAGTAATTTCGTCTCTTTCAGGATGAAAGTGCTTGGGTTAGTGATTTCAAATCAGCTAAATTACTATATCCTTCTTGATGGAATATTAGTTACATCTTAATATGAAAGGGCTACCGAGAGGTTGTTGTAATCACTATCTCGTCTACAATAATACAAATACAAAAACACTATCAACATCATTGCTTTACCATATTTTTTTTATTTTTTTCAGGTGGATAGTCCCGTAAGAAATATCAGGTCAAGAAGTCCAAAAATGGAAGAAGGTTCTCTTACTCCCCATGTGCAGCCACTGTATACGGATACGATATCGGACGATAATAATCCGGACCTCATACCTGACGCTCCAAATAATGGTAATAGTAGTCTCAACCCTATTACACTTTATCGTCATAACTTAACAAAGATGATTTCATCAAAATATATCTACGTACGTCATAAATCTTGTTGAGAACTATTATACGTTTTGACGAAAGTTTGATTAGCCAAATCTGAAAGGTGAAAGAGATATTGCTTGAAGAAATTTTTAGGTATAATCGAATACAATATTATAAATTTCCTTTTATTACGAAAGAATATCGAAGTAAACTGATTATTACATGACAAGTTTTGTACTATTATCAACAATAAGACAATGGGGGGACACATATACACATTCAAAAATCAATATTTGGAGATGTAGTAAAAATAAGTTTCTGCAAGATACCTATGTTTTGAAGTCCTGCAAACTTGGCATGTATCATCCCATACTCATTGAGTAGTGTATGTTCTAATAAAACAGAAATTCACATTTTTTTGATCCAGGTAATCCCGACACCCAAAAATAAGTACTTAACGGTTTCCATCTGTCTTGAATATCCTTCAGATTATTGGGTCCTGGTTTAAAATAAAAACTATTCAATTAAGCCAATTAAGCCAAACCTATTATTATATATCTTGCTGTGAGAAATTTATTTTGTCATTGCTCATAACTAAGTCCCAGGATACCCTATACATTATGTCCGTCGATGAACCGGATATAAATCATTCTGGAGGAAAAACAACTGATCAACTTTTTGCCAGTAAATTAGAGCGTCCTTTAGGGAAAACTGGGACCGCAAACGAGTTTCTAAACTTCGCAGCCGTCACTCAATATGTGAAAAGTTTATTTTGTACTCCCGAGGGATCGAGACGTGATCCCCACTGGAGAGTAGTTTATTATCAGTGGCGGTACGCCGAAAAATCTGCAATCAACACAGCATATATCTGATGTAATTTCTCGATATTGAATCAACAAATATTCTCAGAAATATTCCAGGCACACTTTCATGACAAGACGACTCTCCTCGTAACAATTTATCGGATCATTGCCTCTCTGGTCCCCACCTACTCCATTTGTTTACCGAAACTATACCTCTTCCACATGTGATTTAGAAAGCATCCATTTAATTTCAGAAAGCGTCGATTGAATTTCAGATTAGTCACTGATATTTCATAAAGTATTGTTTCGTCGTCAGTAATTCAATTATTTCAATATTTTATTGAGTAGACAAATTTTATCTGACATCAAAATTGAATTATTTATTATCTATCAAAACAAGAAGTCATGACAACATATATGAAATACATGAAGATACAGAGTCACAAAATATATCAAAGATTAAATTTTATCTTGAACATTGCCCCCCGCCGTGAAGGAATTCTATAAATTTCTTTCACATTCTTCTATCATGCATTAATTGCGGTGACCGGACGTCGATAAACTCCGGTAGAAGTTTTGATATCTGCAACTCGGACAGGATCAGGGCCTGGAAAGATTGACGAGACCTTTCCTAATTTCCATGAACTTCTGGGTGCATTTTCTTCGACAATGATCACGATATCATATTTTTTGATGGGTTTTTCGTCGCTTATCCATTTGGAACGTTTGGTCAAGGACTGCAAATATTCTTTGGTCCAACGTTTCCAGAACCAATTTACATATTGTTGTGATTTTTTCTGTTCTGGGAAATATCTCCGAAGTTGGTATTTTCTCTTGAAGATCCCAGTAGAATGATTCGATATCGTTGGGGTCAATTGAAACTTTTGTGACGGGTCTTGAATTTATGATGAATTCTGATTCTGCAAATAAAGTATCGAGCAATTCATCTTTGAGTACTTGGCCATGGAGAATTAAATAAAAAGTTGTTTTAACGCTTCTAATTAGCCTTTCCCAGGCAACTCCCATGTATGGACTTCCGGGTGGAATTCTTTTCCACTCAATCCCTTTCATACATATAGTGTTCGCTATCTTAGTGTCATCGAGTTCTTTCATTGCTTTTGCTTATTGAGAATATTTTAGGTGGATAGCCACCATAATCAATATTGTACCACCAAACTTCCTGCTCACTTTATACATAGTTCATCATGGGAACATTATAGAAACAATAATTATGTGACCAGTTAAATGCTTTCAATCTCATTAGCTACTACATAATTTCTCAGAGAGACTCTTGTTTTCTGAAATACAAGTGGCAATTCTGAAATTCAATTTCTATTCAGAAATACAATTTTTCCTAAAATTGAACTCACTATTCTAAAAAATAATTGATGATGAAAAACGATTGATACTTTTCGAAACACAAGTGACAATTCTGAAATTAACTTGAAAACAAAGGTTTTAATTTGATCAGGTACAACTCCCAGTTTATACGAAATGTTCCTAGAATGCATGTTCAAAAAAACTATCACATATTTCTCTCACCAAAACAATTCGATATAAACGAACTCACCTTTATAGAAAATTGCTCTAGTTTGGGCGCTAGACGGCTCTTAAGTTACAATTTCCAAATCATTTTTGCTCTATATTTTTGAAGTGCGGCCTCTGCAACCATAGCTTCATAATATGAGGCACTAAAACCCATATCAAAATCATGATGAATATCATTCCATGGGCGTGTCATTGGTTTTTTTTTTCTGTGAATAATCATCGAAACTTTTACACCAATGAAAAGAAATGGGTTAATGTATTGAACTCAGTAGCAGTACTCATTTACTACGAAAAAAACTCATTATAAAATTCAACTCAATTTGAAGGTATACAGGGTGTTCCGGTGATCATGTTACAAACTTCTAGGGTAGATAAAACACACGAGAATAAGAAAAAAAGTTCATGTGAACATGGGTCCGGAAACGCTTCTTCAGGGAGCTAGGGCCCTTCGAAGATGACCTTCAAAAACTACTCTTCGTTTTATAGCTTAGGTACTATTGCAGCTATCGCCACCAATTTTGGGACATGAAATTTAGTTGGTAGGTTGATCAATTTGAGCCTTCCGGATTTTGTCACCTTTAACCAGGGACGTACAAACCAGGGGGGTATTTGGGTAATTCAGAGCATAGGTAAGTGAACATTGAAACGACTAACAGAGATTTCATATTAATTGTTGAAAATTTCCACCATTTTCACGTCTACAAATAAAATTGATAAGTAAGACCTAGGAAATGAAATGTATTCTTTGCATGCATCAATTGTTTTGGAGATTATTTATTGCTTGTTTGATACGTTGGCATATAAATAGCTGTTATTTATCATTCACATAATATGTCTTGTGACTTGATCTATGCTATATCCCTATTAAAAATGATCCATCGGTCGTCTGGGAAAAGTGGTGGCCAATAAATGCGTAATTTACCTCTAACTTACCATTTGTCTCAATAATGTTGGTTAAAGTTATTTTTAACTTTCACTGAAAATAACATCAGACTTGATATTGAATCTTGATATATCGTTTTGGACTTAAACTAAATGGTGCACCAGAAATCGAATACAATAAATATAAATGAGGTGTTGTAGCTTGTAAAAAAGATGTGCTAGGCACAGAAAACATTGGCTGAATGCCGAACAGCCTTCAGATGATAAATTTCATCACCCCTGTCGTTTCGGAGATATTCAGGGGTTTCCTTACTTTTTTTATTTCTTCATATGTATGCGTATATGTATTCATAAAATTGGACGAAGATTTAATTAGATCTTAATCTCCGTAAAACGAAGTTGTAGCAAGTAATCAGCTGACTATAAAATAACGAATACGCTCACGAAAAAATAACAAAAACATTTCTGTAACAGATCGATTGAATGTTCCCAATATTAAACATAATCAATAATTATCGGAATATCGAACAAAAAATATCTGTTTTAGAGGCATCAAACGTTAAATTTGTTATACATACTATCAATTAGTATGGAATATCAATCATATTATAAAAAAATGTCCTCCCCTATAGATTTTTCAAAAGCTAGAAGAATATGTTTTGGGAAAACCCAGTCAACCTATCTAAGGCATTTTCAAATGAGTTCATCAGAATCTAGTAAATTTTTAATTCGTATATTCCATAATTATCGACGAAGAATGGTAAAACTCTCAGGACTCTCAGGATTGGTGAATTGCTGCTAATTGTATCGAACTAGACGAAATGCAGTAGAATTCCAGTAGCGATGGAGCTTTCCATTTTTTACGGTAAAATCACATAAGGGATCAAACTATGCGAAAAAATTCATTCGGATACGTGATCAGAACTCCCGAATTACTGTTGATACGCTTCTTCAATGGAAGAATTCCAGTCTAAAAAAATTCGAATTCGTCAAACTTTTCATACACTGATGTAGGTAGAATTGTTACGATTTTCATGGGTAGAAGTAAACGACGACCGAGTTTCAACTGATTACTAATTTATTCGAATGAACACTAACACTTATTACAGACTAATTTATTACTACTTTGTATTTTGTAGGTCATGATCGAAGTTCACGTAATAACGCAACTTCGTATTCAACTGACTCTGCTATTAGCTGGCCCCTAATATATATCGTATTTGGGTTGTCCTAGAACTTTCGGCTTATGCTAAACGACTAAGAAATATATGTAATATACTATTGATGACGAAGCGATATGATAGGTACAGTTTGTGCCTATATGTATTTTTATAAATGTGAATTCATTCGAAAGTGATTTTTAATGTTTGTTATGTAACCAGTGTTTGTCGAGAGGGACAAGAACCACATACTATCTCTCAATGTGGTAATTTGTTGAAAAAATTCAGATTCGAATAACTTCGCAGTCAGAAAACATTGTAGTCGACCAATATAAGATGTTTCCATTTCAGAATCTCTTCTGGATGCAACGATAGCACCTTACACCATAATGGCTCGTCCGTCGAGCAAGCGCAACTGCGCCACCCAGATGCCAGTGAAGCCCTACCACGTAACGTGGGCCCCCTTGCTGCAGTCGCGAAACTGCTCCACCCAAACCCCCCCACCGCACAAAGAAAGTTCTGTCTAGTCCGCCGGTCCTCCCCCGGGACTCCTTCAAGATCCCAGGGGGATGATGCCGGGCTGGTGGGGCCCGGGGTGCGTTTTCGTCGTCGACGGTCCGTCGAACCCAGGCCCTGGGCAGTCCAACCACCCAAATCAGAAGTCTCGGCACCGGGACCAATACCACCTGTGATATTCGTGAAAATCTCAATATGTATAAGTATTACATTATCAAAAGACCCACTGTTATGCTGTTATCATTTCATTGTCAATAAAATATCAATACAATCATGTGTCGTGTGTGATTTCTCAGGTGATACGGAATTGACATCAATTCTGAATATGTTTTGCTCAAGTATAAATTCAATGAAATCAGTTGATTTGTGGTCATCTGATTGAACACAACCATTCAAATTGAGATTATGACTATTTCACGCACTTGCCAAATAATACAAACTTGACTCTTAACTCTGATTGGCCTGTCAAGTTAAGTGTTTTCAGCTTTGTGTATATTGTATGTGACAGTTAAACGTCAAATAAAAATAATCACGTTGCGGGCACACATTTCAAAATGAGCAGATTTGGGATAAATCTCATCGAATTAATCGAATCAATCAAAGTTCTTCGCACATTCTACCCAGATAGAAGATGAACATCATCCATTCTTCAACATTGAAGACAATATAATTGAAGCGGTTATACGTTATCACTGTATTTACAAGTTTAACTGTAGGCAAAAACCATTCATCAAGATTGAATCCGGTAACTAGCTTGATCGATGGAACTGTGCAAAGTTGATAAACTGCTCATTAATCATTAATCAAGAAGATACATCATCATTTGACTCATGGTAGTCATTTTCCCACTCTTCATGAACATCTGCTTGCACCGATATTGTCATATTATCCATGAGTTTTTGATCACATAAACTTGATGATGCATCATTGAAGTTACTATAAGCCTCATTTTCTTCGAACTACTTTCACTACTACTGCAATCTGTTAGTTCACTTGATGAATTCGGGGAGAACATACTTGCATGAAATATCTCAATAAACTGTATCATTGCAACATTTTTCTCCTTTATGTCTTCATCGAGATACCCCCACCACCTCATCATGATTCATGCTTGTTTTTTCTGTAATTCATTACTGGCATCAATCCAGCTATTATGTGTATCATCAAATCTCAACAATTTCACAAACAATTTATTATCTTTTTTTCTTATCAGAATTCATCAGAATTTTTTGTTTTCTGAAGTTCTTCAGTATAAAAAGCTCCCTTGATGGGTGTGCCTTGCATATCTTCTAGAATGTATGTTGTAGGTTTCGTGATTCGAATTTGAACTATTTCGAATAACTCAATATAACCCTTCTGAAATACATGCTTCTATTTGCTTATTCTCACAATATCACCAATTTTGAACTTCCGCTCACCGCTCATCTTGATATGACTATAAACTGATTTCAAATTCAGCTTTTTGTAAACAAACGAAAAACGATAAGTTTTTCACGATAATTATATTTACATTTTTTTTCACAGCATGTGAAAAAATATATATATCGTGAAAATCTTATCGTTTTTCGTTTGTTCACAATCACTATGGATTTTGATCAAGTAACGGCCGAGTCAATTGAAAAATTAGCTTTTCATTGGATTTATCCACATCGATCGGTTTGGTTCCAATTGTACTATGTTTGCGATTATTATAATTTTTTGTAACCTCAGGAAGAACATCGATTCGCCTATATGAGCAATTCAAACCAAAATACTTGAATAATATCCCCTTTATTGTGCGTAAAACACGCTCAGCTATTGCAGCCATCTTTACTGTGTATGTGCTGTAATGATTAATCTTGAATTTCTTCATCAATGTGTGAAATTTGGAATTATAGAGTTCTTGCTCAAAATCTGAACATATGTTGGCTGGCCTATGTTTGCTATCTTCCAGAATTTCATTCATCGCTTCAGTAACTTCATCGGCAGATTTATTTTTCAGTGGTTTCGTCCATAAAAATTTAGAAAATGCGTCTATCACTACCAAAACGTATTTGCAAGCTACGTATTGACAATAGATCTTATTGCTTACGCTAGATCCGGCATCCTGTAGTAATTTTTTGGTCTAGAGGGGTCTGCAAGAAAGTAGGTATTATGGTCACGTGGGACACTACATTTGTATGGTCAACAACTAAAATTACCAATCAATGGGTTAGTACTTTCAAACCCCCTAAACCTACAAAACAAATAACCTGGATACCGGATCTAGCATAGTAGTAGTAGGATCTATGGTATTCCATTTGAGCCAAGTCCATCTGCCACAAATCATCCAAACCCTTGATGTTGATGCGTCGACGAGGAAATTTTCTTCGAGCAGGTTTATTCAATCCATTGACCACTTGAATTTTCTCAACACTATGTTGCATCATGTTGAAAGTCTGACTGAGTGATTCATGATACTACAACCTATCTAATGTAGAATCATACTTTTCATTGATGATTATATCAGCACACTGCTTCATTCAAGTTGGCCTACACAGGGTGGTAACAATAACCTATTTAAGTGAGTTCGTGAAAATTTTAGCAGGAGAAAGAATAGTGGGTGTAGACATAAATACACTTATCTCAGAGTACAAATATCGATTGAGCATTCGAAACAATTAGACAGGCAGAGTCGGCAATATAAATAAGATTTCTTACATGTTTGATGGTTGATCACAATCATAGTAACTCTCGAGATGTTTTCCTGAACTATAGAACTTACGTGAATTGAACTGAATACCGGCACAACAAGATTACTTTCATTCAATGGACCAAAACCGAGCTTTCTGATGAAAATCCATCTTTCACTGTTCTGCTAATTCACGTTCACTTGTAACATACTTTACGAGGGTGGCACTGATATTACGAACTGAGGAACATTGTCTGAAGTTGGGAGCTTAACTGTTGGATCTTGGAACTGCTCTCCTCTCTGATTCTAGTTTCAGAGAATTTATAGGGACTTTTCATGAGAAAATTGTTGAAACCTCCCATCCCCGCTAATTACTCTAAGTCGTGATTCATGTCGATTTTGCCAAATGTAAATCATTTTTAAAAGTATTGTCATGTTAAAAACATTTAATATAAACTATTTCAGATATGAATCTCATATTTTTGCGCTTTTACTCTTCGATCAAGTTAGTATAAACATAATTTAGTTGAAGGTTACTGGAATAATTAGTTTTTACGGCTGCAGATCTCATGCCCATAAATTATACACGAGCTAACTTGAAGTGTAAACAAAACCAGCGTTCCTATTGGTTCCCTAGTTTCCTCTCATCAGATGATCCTCCCTTCAATGACTTCGAGTGACTCTATTCAGACTATATTCTTCAGTTCCAAAGTGTTTCACCAAGCTGGTAAGTCCATCCTATAGTCATCGTATTGTGCCTCGTATTTATGAAATGTCTATACTTAATGAATCTTTATAACATATCCAATTCTCGTGATAATATACCTAAGCTTGTTCTTAATACTCATCAAAACCCTCGTAGACGAAATTGCCATTCCAAATGCATCTAATTCGTACATTCTTTCATAAAACAAAACTTTCCTGGAGTATAAACATAGCTTGGTATTTGAAGGAAATATCGGCCGTAGAACATCAAATTTGTTTATATTGTAACATTAAAGAATGCCAGAAAAAGAAACAGTTCGTTTTCAGAATAATCATATTTTTTATTTGACTGAACACCATCAAGAGAATCATAGTAGTGTCTCAGTCGAATGTTTTTCATTTAAATTATTCATTCAAACATTCGGGTTCGAATAAATAATATTCACCCTGTATCATGCAAATTCTAAATTCTCAATCTGTTCTCCACTAGCTGGAACTATAAAATCAGTAATCTTCAATTATGGATCTAACTATTTCGGTAATTGTTTAATAGATGGCTATACCTACTCTAAATCACATTCGTTCTGAACAGATAGGTATAGGTTTTTGCGTGATTTTTATGCGATTTTCGAAAAACGAGGTAAACGAGCTTCTTTCCGTTCCTGTTTGGGGAGTGATAGATTTCGTTGGCAAAATACTACGGCATATATCTGAAAAGCCAAGAGATTTTCTATTTTCGTATTTGGAAAAAACCAAAACTGTGAAAATCATTGCTTAATTGCCTTTTTTTGCCAATCTCAATCCTCAATCTGACATGGAATATTGTCAATCGATTGGAATCTGTTAGAATTCATGTGCATGATAGCCGCCCTTCTGGTAAGTTTTCAGTTCTGTTTTTATATGGTTATTTACCATTGATTTCCATTTCGTTCAAGGATCCATTCAATTTCTCGATGTTATAAACCTAGATTTGGTTCCCACTTCGTTGGACATATCTATTAATTATATGTTTAGGATTCATATGACAAATGTATTGTGGGGGTAAGTTATTTTTTATTCAGAAGATATATTTTCGTAATTGAAAAGGTAGGTGATTTCAAATGAATAATTCATTGTAGGGTGTATGCTGACGATATTTATACTACCATGTAAATGTCTGAAAATTAAATGCAGACTTTGTGTTTTTTTTCGACTTTATATGCAGAAGGCAGATATTTCTGGATGAGTTGAAGTTTGCAATACGCAAAACGTCCGAGATTTGGAAGAAACATCAAAACCAAGGCCAGTATATTCCATTATATTTCGTTATTCAACCCAATAGAATTCAATATTATTCATTTATCTGAGCGATACATCTGTGAAGAATTCATGAATTCCATGATATCGTTTTATACCCGGTGAATTTGTTTATGATATGATATATCGATCGTTATAAACCACTATAGGCGTTTACTATAGAATATGTTCATCATAATTATGTCATTTGTGTTGGTGTTTGAGGTAACCCCAGATATATTGAGCGATGCCTTGATTTGTTATATTGTAAAGCTACAACTCAAATTTTGAGCTAATCGAATAAATTTATATTTTTATTGCGGGACACCTGTTTATCATTTCTATTTAGAATTCTATACTGTTATGGGTTTTTATTGCTGTGTGATTTCTTGATTGCAACACTGCCGAATACTTTTATAATCAAGTGGCGCCCTTTAGAACAAAAATATTATACAAAAATTGGTTACAATATTTCGAGCCGAGATGATCTAGCGACCCATATAGGTAAATATTAAAAACAGGTGGCCACTTAAACGAATATTTGCTGGTACCTGATATCGAACTCGTTACGATTCATTCATTAGTTTTTCTGGACGATAAAATATATTGACAAAACTGGGCATCATTACATCAGAATTGGTTCAGATATATCTTCACAAACTTGTCTTGATTTCATTTCATCATAACTGCTCCGTTGTTTGTGATGTAACAGCTTCATATTGCCCTCTGAACGTGAATTAATCTCCTTCAACACTAAATCAATCTTTATGTTCTTCACTTCCATTCCTTTATTAGACTGATCAATAAGCATTCTTATCATTACATAACCTAACATTTCGGAAGTCTATATTTCCATCAGATGTGTATGCATGTAGGTACATTTTGTTGTGGCCTAGAGGATTTGCACTTTGCATGACCATGCGATGCTCGCCCAAACTTGTTCATCGTTGAAATGATGAAGAATGTTGAGTGATTCAGTTTCTTATAATATAAGTTTTCTTCAATTCGCTAAATATACTATTCATTTCATTGGTATCGAAGGTATTTCCAGCCATTTCTAATGCCCACAGGAATCGAAACCGGTCGACTAATTCATTAGGATCATTCCAGTACACGTTTTTTTATGTTCTGGTTCTCACGAAAAGGGATATCCTGTAATGTTCAAAGAACATGGTGAGAATCAAGGAAAAGAAGGTAGAAGTTGATGTTCTTCTTAATTTTCTGGAGATGGTATGCCTCGGGAAACACCTCCCTAGGGAATGAGTTCCAAAATCTCTATATTCGTTGGATGAATGAGTCTTTGGGAGGGGACGATCTGCAGGTCTCTAAAGTGACCACGAAGGGGTGTGAAGACTGGACTTGACGGGTTAATCTTGAAGAGACTGCTAATGGAGAAACGATTGTTGATATTTCAGAAGAGCATCGCCCATGAAAATATCTATTAAATAGAGATAAATCGACAACTTTTCTACGGTGTTCCAGAGAAGTGAGCGGGTATTTGAGCGAGGCATCACCGACGAGACGAATTGCCCTTTTTTGGACAGAATCCAATAGATTCAGGATTTGTTTAGGTGCCGTACTCCATATATGGGAACAAAATTCCAGGACAGGTCGGATCTGTGCCTTATAGATCATAAGCAGCTGAATGGGAGTGAAATAGATCTTGGCTCGAAACAGAAATCCAAATTTTTGGGATGCACTGTTGGCAATGGACCTCACGTGATTTTCTCAAAAAAGGTTATTGCTGATAGTAACGCCAAGCATCGAAATGGCTGACTTCAATGGTATGGTTACTCCTGACTGAATTATGTTGGGCACAATGAGATTGGCTTTTCTAGAGAAAAGACATGCTTGTGTTTTGTTTGCATTGAATTCTACCAGGTTATTAGATCCCCAATCGAGAATTGTTGCTAAGTCCATATTTATTTTGTGAACATTCCTTCCTCGTTCATTTCTGGTTTGACGAGCCGATATAGGAGCCCTGGAAGAGAAATAATTCGCGTAATATCGATATTTTTGTTTCAACATACGACTGTTTCGATTATAAAACATGAGTTTGTTGCTGGTGCTGGTACTCTTCTCTTCATGAACGAAGAAACAATTTTAAACTTTCACCTCTCGTACCTAGGAAAATTTTAAATGTATGGAACAATATTCTTTATCGTATCATTGAAGATTTAGACATTATTAATTATATGAAATCTTCATTAATAGATAATTATCAACGTACCAAAATCTCAGTTACTCATAATACATTAGTTACCATAATTTACGTCAGTTACGAAAGCATAATACGTTAGATACAAGTATAATACAAGCATAATGTTAGATAATATTTATTCATTTTCGCACCGCCGTTGTCAATGATACGATTGAGCTTTGAATGAAACTCGATTATTAGCGATTTAACACCGTCTCGGATATTGCGGTTGGCTCGGCTGACGCTTCGTAACCTAGGAATATGAAAAAATGAGGATATTCCTATCCTCATTTTTTCATTTCATAAAAAAAATTGATACCCTAATAATATATTTTGGTGCAGCCTTGGCCTTGTGTTATATACGTTATGAGCTATACATAGCATTTATTGTATTATTTTTTATATTTAGTTTTCGAGACTCTCGAAATTTCGAGTCTCGAAATCGAGATCGAGAAATTTTCTTCGAGAAAAACATCGAGACGAGAGTTTGTTTATTTCTCGTATCGATGATCGAGACGAGACGAGAAAATATCTTTGAGACGAGATTTCTCGTCTCGATGAAACCCTAAACACAGCTGAGGGGCAAACCATAAGATGGAACCTTGACGAGGAGTCCCTGGTGCCAAACTCGATCAAATGCCTTGGAAATATCTAATGCCACGGCTGAAGTTCTCACTCACGTACTTAATTTCATTATCATTATATTCGTTGAGTCCAGCTCCTTGATGTGAGTTAGAGGTTTTTGTGTATATTTGTCTCGATCTCTCATTGATTGGTTTTATGTTTTCTTTATACTTGTGAGACCTTGTACTTTTTAGACGACTGTTTTTATTGAAGTCCTTTTCATGAACCTTTATTCAATCTAATATATGTTGGTAATGATTGATATTTTCAAGATATTTTTTTGGATATTTATGAAAAATCAGCTCATACAAACCATAGGTGCCACAGCCGATAATGATACCATCATTTTTCAAATCAAAGTCTAGTGGCTTATTGCCCAATGACCATTGCGATAGAATGGGATTATATTTTGGCCCGTGAGCCGTATCAATAAACTCATTATTATATCTATCAACAATATACGTATGCATCTTTTTTGGGTATTGATTTATATAATCAGTCATTGCTTATTGTGTATCTTGAAGTCGAATATCATCTCGAGAAATCTCGGAGACTGTGTAATCATCGGCTTCTTCAATCAGAGGTTCATTAAACACGTATGTTTTTTCGATTTTCATTTCGGCCTTCTTTGGTTCAAGCCACTCCGTTTGGATGTAATATTTTGTTGCTCTTTCAATCTTCTGTGGCTTTATAAGAGTTTGTGGTGTGGTAACATTCATATTTGTAAGTGGTTTGAAGACCCGCTCCAGCGTTTCGTCATCCTCCGCCTTACCGAATTTGAGGGCTAAATATTTTTTCGTATGGCTTTCGCAGCTTCATTTATCTTCCTTTTGATTCTATGATCGGATTCTTATTTTTCTTCGCTTGTCTTCCTTCATAAATACACTCAGTAGTAGTCGTAAATCTACATCCATCGATACTAGTTTAACGGATATTTAAATGAATCTTCATGTCGCCACCTGTTATCGGCCTATATGATTCACTTCGTAATTTGTATCTATCGAGTAAAGAACGATGTGTAAAACATCGCGAAAAAATGAGTGAAATGAGAAGAAAATCACATAGAAACCGAAGTCCTACAATTAGACACAATAAGAGAAGAAAGTACGATGAACTCTTGAAAGAAATATGACGCTTTGAGGAAAACAAAGCTTTCCACTTGATTCTGCTTTCATATCTGTTGAGTAAAAAACGATATGGCTCTTATATAATTGAAATTGAAAACGAATCATTGCTCTATCAACGAATTGAAATCGAACATTCAAATCAGAAAAAAAAATCAAAAATATACCAGTAGGAGTGGTTCGTATAGTTCGACCTTTATACAGATCAAACTGAATTCATATAATTGAAACCAAAAACAAATCGTTGCTCTATCAACAAATTGAAAGTGAAGGTTCAAATCAGAAGAAAAAAGGCAAAATATACAAGGATGACTGGTTTGTAGTTCGACCTTTCCACAGATCGAACTGTATTTATATAATTGAAACCAAAAACAAATCGTTGCTCTATCAACAAATTGAAAGTGGAGGTTCAAATCAGAAGAAAGAATGCAAAATATACCAGGATGAGTTTTTCGTAGTTTGACCTTTCTACAGATCGAACTGGATTTATATAATTGAAACCAAAAACGAAGTGTTGCTCTATCAACAAATTTAAAGTGAAGGTTCAAATCAGAAGAGAAAAGACGAAATATACCAGGATGAGTGGTAGGTAGTTCGACCTTTCTACAGATCGAACTGGATTTATATCAATGAAACCAGAAACAAATCGTTGCTCTATCAACAAATTGAAAGAGAAGGTTCAAATCAAAAGAAGAAAAAAGGCAAAATATACAAGGTTGAGTGATTCGTAGTTCGACTTTTCTACAGACGGTTCAAATCATCAGAACAGAAAAGGCAAAATATACAAGGATGATTTGTTCGTAGTTCGATCTTTCTACAGATCAAATTGGATTTGATTGCACAATGTTTATAATGCATATTATTCTGATTCAACAACCTTCGATCTCTCCATAGATCGGTATCGAATGTAGATCTTTCTATAGATCGAAACGCGGATCTAGGGACTGAGCTCAATATCTACCTCTCTCTCACCGTAGATTTTCAGGGATATAGTTCCCTATTCGGCCTTTTCCATCGATCTCTCCCTTCATTATTCCAAGCCCGACTAAAGTCAACCTGAATATAAACACCGAATCAACCTTAATCATACCTATGGTGGTAGTTGTAGGGGTATTAGACTTTTCCGAAGAAAATACAGGCATGCACGGTCATATAAAAATATTTGATCTTCTTGGTCATATAAAAAAATAATTTTATCTTCTTGAATCATCACAAAAAAACTAGATGCCTTAACTGCAAAAGGCTCCTCGACTCGACCAATTTTCTGAAAAGCTTGCCCATTCGACTTTGAGGTTGAAGGTGAAGAGTATGTTATCTGATGAAGCAGTCAAACGAACATTTTCAGTGTAAGCAAACGTGGGTCAACTAGTTTGCAATATGCACCATAAATTGTCAAACAGTAAGAAATATCATATTTCATATCACCCCAATTATCACACGCGAACATTCGCACACCAACAGTTTTTTTTTATTCTTCGACTACACGATGGCGATGGGAAAACCTGAAATGTTCATGGTGGAGCATCGTGTAAGCCAGTAGAAGGATACTGGGATAGGAAATAGCTGTTAGAATTCTTTGGGGGAACCTAGAAAATCCCACTAGGAAATGATTTCCATAATTCCGCCGTTCGATGAAGAAAATTATTTCTTTATAGCAGTTGGGCAGGTGTCAAGCCTGACAAATGAAAATGTGGCCATTATGGATCCCTCTGGTCTAGCTGCTCGAAATCGCTAGCTGTGAAATGATAGACATGATTTTCGATGAGCATCAATCATGGAAATATCCAGTTCCTCCTGGCAAAGATTTGGTTGAGTTTTTCGAATCGAAAGAGGCCTTGAAGAAAAGTACATAAGACCTTAATCTCATTAAATAAACCACAGTAACCAGCCGAGTAGTGCCCCGTCCCCGTTTTCCTTACTGTAATGAGCTATAGGAAAACGGCGGTTGCTTTTCAACTTAGTTGGTGGTTGAAAAACATGCTCATAAATGGGATGTTTCACAAATGTCGTTAAAAATAACGAAAGTTTGGTTTCGTCTTACAGTTGCAGTTGAAGGCGGCATTACGCACTTCATGTTCATAAATTTCATAAACAATCAACTCAAGCATGTTCGGACCACTTTGTTTGCAAACATTTCAATTTTGCCAACTTCTCATGCATTTATGACTCATCAGCGATAAAAGGAGAACCAGTAAACGTGCAAGCTAGTTAGAACTAATTTCCAAGACACATGTTCTGTGTCCAAGATTCCTTTCCCCCTTCAACCAAAAACGTATACATCTTGAAACGAAGCCCTACAAAGTCATTATTGCAGAATCAGCTTCATCTTTCATTAAGCCTGGTACTTTTTTATTCACTAGTGGAATACCGAAACGATTATCTGAGGTATAATCGCTTGTATCAAATTTCTGAATATCTGTCTCAATAACTTCAGTGTAGAGAAGTTTGCATCAGGCACTTTTGTCAAATTTTTTCAGTATGTAGTCATAATGTAAGTTATACACACAAGTCTTGGATATATCTAGTATCTAGTTTGTTGAGAACAATATCGGTTCTCGCCAATTCTATAGCCAATAGATCACCATCTTCAGAACCGTTAGTGAAAATGATGCAATTATGGGAATTTGGTGATGCGATCAGATTTTTAGCCCCATAACGCCCCTCCCAGTTCGAAAGAAGCTTGACTACTCGATGTTTACGTACATTCTCCATCGTTTATCCAAATATGGCCTTAATGAAGAGCTCGTACACATCTTTGGCAAATGTTGTAGTCGTCTGAGCACGTAACATCGTGTTCAACTCGAAGTATCGTTTCAACCAAGCTGACTGCTTGAATATGAAAATACAATGGATTTTCTTAAGTATCAATCAGTGCCTGCTTCAAATTCCGATAATGAATGATATATTTCTCTTTGTTATAAAGCGTGGTCATCAATTTAGGTAGTTTCGAGCCTGGTGGAGCTCGATGTTCTGCACAAAGAGGAAAATCTTGATGTTTATCATGCAGGTGTTCGGGATACTCAAAATCGATTTCCAAAATATATCCTTCATGTGACTCATCAGATATGGAATTAACATCGAAGTTATCAAAGTCCTCTACCCATCTAAAACCGCCGTATGGGAGAAATTCAGACATGGCCCAACCATAAAGATTATACACATTCAAGTAGAGTAGATATTTAGATACTCCATTAGGATTATAGTTGTTCATTAATTTTTAGTTGACACTCGAAAATCGATTGCAGCATTGAGAAATTCCTCCCCTGATTCCACGTTCAACAAAGAGTAGCATGTCTACATCATTTATCAATATCGGAGCATATAGTCCCACGTATATCTAGGCATCGTGAAATTTCATGCTGGATTCAAGGCTTTATGTTTTATGTGCTTCTTCGCGGAAATTTTCAAAAAATCTGATAACAACAATATCAGTTTTCATATATAAGTCTGAGTATTCACCTAGTGAAGTCAAATTGAATGCATGCCATACGGTTTGCGCGTTTGTATAATCCTCGTCACTAATATTGCTATCATTCAACTTATTGTAGAATCTCTCGATATCTGGTAACAACGTCTCTTGAAGTTTTTCTCAAGAATCGATGTAGTCGTATGGAAAAACCCCTTTACGTGTCAATAATTTGAATGCTTCAGCGTTCAAATTACTGAATTCACTCTTGAGATTCCCAAAGTGTTCTTCCTTCAGCGCAGATACCAAGTTATCGAGAGATGTACCCATGAAGTGAAACGAATCAATGAAACGAAATTTTATGTCTGTTTCACGATCCTATTGTGTGAACGAGATATATTTCTCTTTATTGATTTGTAATATTCTCAATCTACCTCATCTAGCTATATCTTTGATCAGGAAGTGACTATTATAGCCAGATAGATTGTGGAATATTATAGGTACAATGAATGACTTTCGGTAATTCAAATTACAATCTTGATGTGCCCATCCCCTGAATTTACCAATAAAGTGACAGTGGTCATGCAGTTCTTGGCACCGGTCTTATTCAGAAATTCAGCCATCGGCAAAATATCCAAGATTTTACTTTGAACTACTCTGGCAATGTGCTGTACTTGGTTCGCAAACCATTCTATACAATTGATACCTGGATGTAGACATAAACACACTTATCTCAGAGTACAGATATCTATCAAGCATTTGAATCAATTAGACAGGCAAAGTCGGCTATATAAATAAGATTTATTAAATGTTTGGTGGTTGATCATAATCATAGTAACTTTCGAGATGTTTTCCTGAACTATAGAACTTGAACTGAATACCGGCACAACAATATGACTTTTATTTAATTAGAGCAAAACCGAACTGTCTCATGGTAATCCATCTTTCACTGTTCTGCAAATTCACGTTCACTTGAAACACACTTTACGAGGGCGTCACTGAGATTGCGAACTGAGGAACATTGTCTGGAGTTGAGAGCTTAACTCTTGGATCTTGGAACTGCTCTGGCTTCTGATTCTAGTTTCAGAAAATTTATAGGGACTTCTCATGATAAAAGTGTAGGAACCTCCCATCCCCGATAATTACTCTAAGTTGTTGTTTATGTCGATTTTGCCAAATGTAAATCATTTTTGAAAGTATTGTCATGTAAAAAACATTTAATATAAACTATTTCAGATATAAATCTCATATTTTTGCGTTTTTTTCATTACTCTTCGATCAAAAGTTAGTATAAACATAATTTAGTTGAAGGTTACTGGAATAATTAGTTTTTACGGCTGCAGATCTCATGCCCATAAATTATACACGAGCTAACTTGAAGTGTAAACAAAACCAACGTTCCTATTGGTTCCCTAATTTCCTCTACTCGAATGATCCTCCCTTCAATGACTTCGAGTGACTCTATTCAGACTATATTCTTCAGTTCCGAAGTGTTTCACCAAGCTGGTAAGTCCATCCTATAGTCATCGTATCGTGCCTCGTATTTATAAAATGTCTATACTTAATGAATCTTTATAACATATTCAATTCTCGTGATAATAATATACCTAAGCTTGTTCTTAATAATCATCAAAACCTTCGTAGACGAAATTGCCATTCCAAATGCATCTAATTCGTACATTCTTTTATAAAACAAAACTTTCCTGGTGTATAAACATAGCTAGGTACTTAAAGGAAATATCAGCCGGAGAACATCAAATTTGTTTATATTTCGAGCCGAGACGACCTAGCGACCCATATAAATATAAAAGAACAGGTGGCCACTCAAACAAATATTTGCTGGTACCTGATATCGAACTCGTTACGATTCATTCATTAGTATTTCTGGACGATTAAATATATTGACAAAATTTGGCATAATTACATTTGGGGCACATCCATGGTTGCCTAGATTTGAAAAAAAAGTTTCATTTACGAACGGGGAGAGTGACAGGAAAGCGTTGCGCGCGCCACTACATGCGACAGAGAAGGTTGCAAAGAGACAGGTTTGCGCCAGGCAGCTGCTGAGTAAAAGATAAGGAGATATGTGCGCCTCACCATGTGTGAAAGATGACGATGATTGACGACCCCGACCCGAGTTCGAACCTTGTTTCATCTCATTTTTCTCTTTTAATCAAATTTTCTTTCCTCAATATTTTTATTAGCTGGAAAGCTAATTTAATCGATCTATAATAATATGGGTCTTAGCTGTTACGATTACAAAGATATAGGGTGTGAAAAATCGAGATTTCCAAACTATAGGAATTTTTTGTGTGGAAAGGGTCGAAACTTTTGTGATTTTGTGATAAATATCAATTGATAGTGTAATGTATTCAGATCGATATATTTGTTTACCCGAATGTACGGCACTGCTCGAGTATTTATTCACGTATACCAGTACTTTTTATATCCTCTTGTTTTTTGTTACCTATTCGATATGAACCAGATAGCAAGCAGTCTAAAAGAAATGTTCTTTGAAAACAGTCAATTTATGGAAATATAAATTAGTTTGGAAAATCCGAGTTTCCTTCATAATAACAAACCACCCAACGTAACATTGGCGACAAGGAAAAGTGAGATACAGTTACCAAATCATATAAATGGCGAATTTGGGACACATCAGAGAGTTCGATCCTCATAATAGTGATTGGACCATCTTCATTCGTCGACTGGATAACTATTTCACAGTGAATAGTGTCACGGACAACCCCAAGAAACGTGCTATACTATTGAATGCTCTTAGCGAGGAGGCCTACAAATTGATCTACAACATTTCTTTACCAAACAAACCTGAGGAGAAGGAATATGCAGACGATCATTTCAAAGTCAGTGAATCTGTGTTCGCCTATCGTTATAAATTCTACAATGCGACTAAGGCACCACAGGAAAGTTCGGCCGAATGGGCCGCGAGAGTGAGAAGCCTTGCCTTATTTTGTGAGTTCGATGGAAATGTACTCGATATGGTCCTGAGAGATCGTTTCGTTATTGGTTTCGAAAAAGGGGTAGTCCAAGACAGGCTTTTCGAGGAAAAGAAAGACTGCACATTTAGCGGAGCCATCCACATAGCATCTTGCAAAATGGCAGCCAAGCAAAATACTTTGTTGGAAGGACCAATGGTTAAGGTTGAACCGGGTGTTCATCAAGTGCCACACTGGAAGTAACGACATGATACGCGTGTCACACAAGGTCGACCTTCATCAAGTGGAAGTGCAAGTGCGAATAAAAAATGTGCTGTTTGTGGAAGGGGCAACCACCCCACAATCAAGTGTCGATATCGCGAGTTTACGTGCAATGTGTGCAAGGTGAAAGGGCATTTGGCACCAGTTTGTCCAAGTAAACAAAATAAAAAAGGAAATTCAAGGAATTTTCAAAATTTTCTCGAAGTAAATGGTGATGAATGTTTTTCAATATATTCATGTTCGGTGAGTAATGAACCTTATTATGTCAGAGTCATGATTGATGAGATAGAATATTGTTTTCAACTGGACTCGGGAGCTAGTATTTCAGCAGTTTCAGAAAACTTTTATTCAAATAACTTTCAAGATTCATATCCATTGATTCAATCAGAGAAAATTCTTCATTTTTATAATGGTAATAAAATGAAACCATTAGGTTTTTGTCAGGCAAAAGTTTTTTACAATACAATTTTCCATATGATAGATATTTTCGTCATAAAGAATGGAGCAATTCCAATATTGGGACGTGATTTCATAAATCTTTTTAAATTGAATATCACGGTTTCGGTGAATTATTCTGATACTCATATTAGTATCGAAGAAATAATGGAAAAATATAGGGAAGTATTCGCGCCAGAACTTGGTACCTTTTCTAAGGGAAATGTAACTTTGAAATTGAAAGATGCAACTTCTTTCCCGAAATTTTTCCGAGCCAGACCTTTACCTTATGGTATAAAAGATTAAGTAGACGAAGAACTTAATCGATTGGTGGATATAGGAATTTTGAAACCCGTAGATTATTCACCTTGGGCAACCCCAATAGTTCCCGTGATAAAAAAGGATGGATCAGTTCGCATTTGTGGCGATTTCAAAATTACTATTAACCCTGTTCTAGGATAGACGATTTATTTTCGAGGTTACAGGGTGGAGCAATTTTTTCTAAATTAGACCTTTCTCAAGCATATGCACAGATATGTTCGGATGATAAATCTTAAGAATTAATTAAGATATCTACGCATAAGGGTTCATTTCAATATCAGCGTTTGCCGTATGGTGTTGCATGCGCATGCGCCAAATTTCAGAAAATTATTGAATCCTTATTGCAAAATATTGAAGGATCAGTAGTTTTTCTTGATGATATCCTAGTTTGTGGAAAAGATAATACTGAGCATAATATACGACTTGAGAGAGTTCTCGCTCGTTTACAAGAAGTTGGGTTAAAAGTTCGTACGGATAAATGCAGTTTCAATCAATCCGAAGTGCAATATTTGGGTTACATAATAAATAAGGACGGTTTGCATACGTCTCAAGATAAGATTATTGCAATCAGAGATGCTCCAATTCCGGAAAACATTACTCAGTTAAAATCAATACTTGGAATGATTAATTACTACGGTAAATTTGTTCCCAACCTAGCGACAGTTTTGAATCGTCTGTATAGGTTACTAAATAAAGATACACAATTCATATGGAATCGTGAATGCGATGCGGCATTCAACAATATAAAAGACTTATTAATTTCAGCGAGTGTATTAACACACTATAACCCTGCCTATGAATTGGAACTCACCACTGATGCGAGTCCTTATGGTATCGGATGTGTGATCAGTCATATTTTACTAAATAAAATCGAAAAACCGATTCGTATGCGAGTCGTACTCTCTCGAGTGCTGAAAGATGTTATAGCCAAATAGAGAGGGAGGGTCTCTGTATCATTTATGCTTTATGCAAGTTCAATCAATACTTGTACAATAGAGAATTCATTTTAGTTACTGATAATAAGCCCTTGATGGCAATTGTCAACCCTAAAAAGGGTATTCCACAATATTCAGCGAATATACTACGTCGCTGGGCGGTAATTTTAACCAATTATCGTTATAAGATTGAATATGTGAAATCCGACGAAAATACTGCAGATTTTCTTTCACGTTTACCTATACACGATAATATTGAAGGTGAATGAAAATCTGTTGATGTTGACTATTTCAATCATTTTTGTGAAGATGATATTACATCTGTTCATTTTGAACATATCAAACAACAAATACAGTTCGATGAAGTTTCACAAAAAATAATCAGGTATGTCAGATATGATTGGCCAAAAAGTACAAAAAAATAGTCTATAGTAATCTATAGTAATATCTCTATTAGATATCTCTATAAGATAAGGAACTGCTTTTTTTAGCTAGGAAAGTATTTAATCTGCATTGATTGATGATGAAGTTGAATATTCAAACTTTTCAATAATGCATCCAAGAATTACTATAGACCATATGACTTATAGAGTGCACCGATTTACACTGATGCAACTGATATAAAAATATTGGCAGTACTCACAGTAGAAGCAGGATAAATCAATTTTAACACGAGAGAACAATAAACACACCTTACTCCAACGATCTTCGCAAATATAATTATATTTAGACTTAAGGATGAGTGTTTGTTATAATATTTTCTGATAGAAGATTCGAATTGGATGCATATGGAATGGCAATTTCATTAATGAGAGAACAATCATATATCATGTTATTACGGTAATGTAAGTATGATATAGGTCATATTAGGATATAAAGATTTTGTAAATACGAGGCACAATACGATGACTATAGTATAATCGAAGGGAGGATCATTCGAGGAGAGGAAATTAGGGAAAATAGGAACGTTAGTTTTGTTTACACTTCAAATCAGCTCGTGTATGATTTATGGGCATGAGATCTGCAGCCGTAAAAACTAATTATCCCAGTAACCTTCAACTAAATTATGTTTATACTAACTTGATCGAAGAGTAATGAAAAAAGCGCAAAAATATGAGATTTATATCTGAAATAGTTTATATTGAATGTTTTTAACATGACAATACTTTTAAAAATGATTAACATCTGGCAAAATCGACATGTACCACCACTTTGAGTATGTCGCGGGGATGGGAGGTTCCTACAACTTTCTCATGAAAAGTCCCTATAAATTCTCTGAAACTAGAATAAGGGCCAGTTGTATAAACGAGTATGAACTCCGTTTAAGCTGAACTTCGTTCGGTTGCTATGGAATAGCCAATCAAAACACTAGTTACCTAGCAACTGATCCAAGTTCAGCTCAAAAGGAATTCATACTCGTTTATACAACTGACCCTAAGAAGTGAGAGCACAGTTAAGCTCTCGACTCCAGACAATGTTCCTCAGTTCGTAATCTCAGTGCCGCCCTCGTAAAGTGTGTTACAAGTGAACGTGAATTTGCAGAACAGTGAAAGATGGATTTCCATTAGACAGTTCAGTTTTCGTCCGGTAAATAATAGTCATCTTGTTGTGCCGGTATTCAGTTCAATTTACGTAAGTTCTATAGTTCAGGAAAACATTTCGAAAGTAACTATGATTGTGATCAACCACCAAACATGTAAGAAATCTTATTTATATTGCCGACTTTGCCTGTCTAATTGATTCAAATGCTAAATAGATATGTGTACTCTGAGATAAGTGTATTTATGTCTACACCCACTATTCTTTCTCCTGCTTGAATATTCACGAACCCAGTTATAGAAGTTATATTGTTACCACCCTGTATAGGACAACTTGAATAAAACAGGGTGTTTTAATATACGAGGAATTAGAAAAAAATAGGTTGCCTACTTTCCTTTGGGGCAACTGCGAGGTTGCCAGGTAAAAACAGGTGAACATATGATGATAATATACCCTCATCGGTTATTTGATTGTTTTTTTCATGAAATGAAAGGTTATTTTATTGTCTATCCGATGGTATAAGGTTGCCTTGTCAAAAGTGGGGCACATCCATGGTTGCCTGGAATTGAAAAAAAAGTTTCAGTCACGAACGAGGAGAGTGACAGGAAAGCGTTGCGCGCGCCACTACATGCGACAGAAAAGGTTGCAGAGAGACAGGTTCGCGCCAGGTAGCTGCTGAGTGAAAGATAAGGAGATATGCGCGCCTCACCATATGTGTGGAAGATGACGATGATTGACGACCCCGACCCGAGTTCGAACCTTGTTTCATCTCATTTTCCTCTTTCAATCAAATTTTCTTTCCTTTCTTTCTTTTTACAAATATATACAGTGTGTCCAAATGGTACCGTTAACTTCCATAACTCCTGAACGGTACGAGATATCGAAATGCGGTTTTCACTCTCCGAAAGATGCTCCTCGTTGGCACATTCTGATATCATTTTGGTTTACTATAAGTCATATGGTCTATAGTAATTCTTGGATGCATTATTGAAAAGTTTGAATATTCAACTTCATCATCAATCAATGCAGATTTAATACTTTCCTAGCTAAAAAAAGCAGTTCCTTATCTTATAGAGATAAAATCAAATCTGTTAGTATATGAGCCAGAATTCTATACCCGATATGGTTGAAGTGGTTGGAATAACAAAGGATGAGATTTATAAGATGTTTGAGAAAATCTCACTGCAAAATGACAGTATTAGTAAACAAGTTGAGAATCTGTAAGACGAGCTGCGGGCATATAAGATAACTTTTCAGAATAAAGTAGATACATTAGAAAAACAAAACCAAGAATTGATAGAAGAAAATAAAAAACTAAGGGATCGCTTACTATCTTGCGAAAGAAAAGTGAAGAAATACAATCTTGTGGTTTATAATCTTGAAGGTGATAATGTTCACCAATCAGTTGTGAACTTACTGGATCAGAAACTGAAGATCAACTGTGTCGAAAGTGATCTCAGAGATGCCTACAGATTGAATTCTGGAGGCGAATCTAATAAACCCCATCCTGTTCTAATTGAATGTATGAACAATAGAATCAAATCTCAAATTCTCAGTGAAGCGAAAAACCTGAAGGGTACTGGAATATTCATTTCTCCTGATTACCCGGCGGAAGACTACCAGAAAAAGAAGCTGCTGTATGAGTATCAAAAATTTGCCAGAGACAGAAATCAGAAAGCTACAATCAAAGGATATCACCTCATCATCGATGGAGTTCCACACAGCCTTGATGAGTTGCATCAGCTGAAAAGTGATGCTGTGAATGCGAATGAACTTCACCGTAGTGATAGCACTTCCTCGACAGGTAGCAGTGCCTCTCATAAGAGGTCCCGTGAATTGACCGACCTGCCTAACAAACCTTCGAAGAAAACTCTGAGATCGCAAACAAACAAACAAAATTTATATAATTAATATTATATTGTATTTTCTTCGAGTATATAAATTAGGTCTGGCCCATATACTATTTGATAAAGCATAAAGCTAGTAACCCTTTTGAAAAAACTCATATTGTAGAATTACTTCTTATTGAGATTCGAATTACTATTTTTGCGATTTTTTTTTTTTTTCAAATTTATTTTTTCATCAGGTGTTCACATTTTGTTGATGATAATATTAAACTACAATATGTTAGTCTCAGTTGGACACATCAATATTTGTTCATTGGCTACAAAATTGAATGAAGTCGAGGGTATCATAAGTGCAAACAATTTTTTCGTCTTTGCTGTGTCAGAAACATGGTTACATTCTGGTATTTTCGACAGTCAATTGAAAATTGATGGTTATAAAATTATAAGAAATGATAGAGAAGGTAAACGAGGGGGTGGAGTAGCACTTTTTATCAGAACAACTTTGAATCATACAGTCATCGTATCAGAGAACGAATCATGTATTGAGCATCTATGGGTTGAAATAGTCATGGAAAAACAAACCTTCGTTGTTGGTGCTATTTATAGACCTCCTAAGGGTGATTCCATGGCTTTTTTGAATCGATTTGAAAATACATTGATCGATATTAACCCTGAATAGGAAAATATCATAATTCTAGGAGATTTCAATATAGACTACTCCAATCCTCATTCAAACCTTGTGAATGACTTTATGTCTGTCACTGAGTCTTTCAATCTCATACAGAATATATCTGATCCAACCCATATTACGAACAGTTCTATGACATTGATTGACCATTTATACACTAATTTTGAGGTGAAAGATTGTAGGGCAACTGATACCAGTGTGGTAAGGCATTTCTTAATACAATGTTCTTTTGATATAGGTAATAATAAAATTACCACAAAAAATGTAACTTTCCGTGATTTTTCTAAAGTAGATCTGAATACTTTCAATCATGAATTGGAATGTAAAGATTGGAACTATTTTTATCAAATCGGAGATATAGATGAAAAAAATGATTTTTTGAATAGTAATATCCTAGAAATGGTGGATAAACATGTTCCTGTCAGAACTTGTGCTTTGAAGTCGAAGAAAAAAAGGCAACCGTGGATTACTGACAATATTAAATTGATGCAACGACTGAGAGATAAAGCTTTTCAAAGGTACAGAAGATCAAAACTGCCTGCGCATTTTGACTATTATAAAGAACTTAGAAACTTTACATCATATGCGATAAAAAGAGAGAAAAAAGCATATCTTCATTTCAAATTCACCAATTGTACCTCCAAAGAAAAATGGCATGACATCAAAAAACTTAACATCACAAAAAAACGTAATGATGACTTACCAGTATCGCTAAAAAAACCCGATGATTATAATAATTTCCTTATAAATGAATCAAGGGATGATCGCTCACCAGACAATGAGTTACTGAATTATTATCGTGATAATGTTCATGAAAATATCACTGACAAATTTTCCTTCAAAAATATCACCGATCAAGAAGTTCTGCATATTATACAATGCATCAAAACCAAAGCTTATGGAATCGATAATTTGAATTTTCAAATGATTATTCTTTGTTGTCCGTTCATATTGCCTTATCTTACCAACATTTTTAATATTTGTATAGTTCAGAGTTATTTTCCTAAAGTTTGGAAGAAATCATATGTATTACCATTACCCAAAGTATCCAATCCTACCGAATTCAATCAACTGAGAAGTATTAGTATTTTACCAACGCTTTCCAAAGTTTTGGAGAAGATACTACAACGACAGATCAGGGAATATTTGTTAGAGAAAAAATTGTTGCCATGAAATCAATCTGGTTTCAGAAGTGGATACAGCTGCTCTACAGCTTTGAGTGCAGTTACCGATGATATTGTGTATTCATTGGACAATAATGAAGTATGTGTGTTGATATTGATTGATTATTCTCGTGCTTTTGACACCCTGAATCATAAAATCTTATTGTCGATTTTACACTTCGTTGGCTTAAGTACCGAAGCTTTATTTTTTCTGGAATCCTATCTTTCAGATCGTGAACAGCAAGTCAAAATTGAAAATGATTTGTCAAATAGCTTGGTAATAGATCAGGGTGTACCGCAAGTTAGCATTTTGGGTCCTCTTCTCTATACACTATATACATCTAACTTTCACCGCCATATTTCTTATTGTAATTACCATTTTTATGCTGATGATACACAAGTCTATTATTCCTTCAAATTGAATGACATGCAACAGGCGAATATAAATATCAATCGAGATTTAACAGCACTCCAATCATTATCCCAAAAACATCTACTGAAGGTAAATACTTTGAAGTCTTGTGTTATCTTATTCGGTAGCGAAAGTCAGAGAACTGTAGCATCGAACCAATTGCAGATTTTCATCGGGGATGCTCAATTAGATTTCAGTGAACAAGTCAAAAACCTGGGTCTCCATATAGACTCAAGGCTGAAATTTGATAAACATGTCACGAGTAAAATCAGAAATGCATATGCTTCTTTGAAACTTCTGTATCCCCATAGACATGATATGAACCCACAAACAAAAAAAATGTTATGTGACTCTCTGGTGTTGTCTCACTTCAATCATTGTGATACAGTTTATGGGCCTTTTTTACGGAAAGCTGACGCATATCGAATTCAAAAAGTGCAAAACTCATGTCTACGTTTAATTCATCGATTAAGAAGAAGAGACAGAATTTCTCATAAAATGAAGGAAATGGGCTGGTTGAGTATGTACAATCGCCGTAGACTTCACTAATATTGTCTATTTTATAAGGTTCTAAAAACTGAAAAACCGGAGTACCTCTATAGAAAAATCACGTATAGGACAGATATACACAATCTGAACTTGAGGAGAAAGCATCAAATCAACATAAGTCATCATTCTCCTACCAGATTGCGAGTTCAAGCCAATACATGGATATCCCAACCTTCTCATACTCATTAAATTCTTTCAAAAATAAATTCAAAGACATGTTTCTTTCACAGCAGTGATGATATGGATTTTGTCACTTTATCTTCACATGAAATTCAAGAAGTTATAACATAGACATAATTTACTGTCATATTTCTTGTTTATTTTATTATTTTTTTTTTTTTTCGTTTAGGGAAGTGTGGAAGAATCGGTCAATAGACCTATCACTTAACCTTTTGTTTGCCACTCTTTATATTCTGTATGTGAGTCATAGAAAATGTTATTCTTTTTTTTTCTTCGGCAGACAATAAATTATATTATTATTATTATCATTAGTTTGGTACCTATAAAGGAAGTAGGTATCGGAAGGAGAACATCAAATTTGTTTATATTTCGAGCCGAGACGACCTAGCGACCCATATAAATATTAAAAACAGGTGGCCACTTAAACGAATATTTGTTGGTACATGATATTGAACTCGTAACGATTCATTCATTAGTTTTTTCTGGACGATATAATATATTGACAAAATTTGGCATCATTACACCTCGTGTGATATTCTATCGACTGACGCTCGATTTTCATAAATAACGTATGAGGAAAGATTATCAAAAAAAGTTAATCAAAGATAATATTATTCAACAGTATTGGCCCGTGATTTAGCTAGGCAACCCATGTGGGATTGATCAAAATGTATATATATCTATCATATAATCTTTGTCATTACCAAATAACAGATGGAGGTATATATTTCTTATACCGTATCTCGAACTAAGAGGGATGTGGGTACGAATAAGTCTTATTGGTATTTTCATTAGCTGGATACAGTGCTGATACAACTGCCCAGTAAACACAAATCTGTCTGAAACATAATGTTGGAGGAACAACGATGCCTTAAATGACACATGAAAAGTCACATAACAGACACCAGTAGGAACTGCTATTGATACTCAATTTGTTGAATCAAAAATATGTACATGAGCATTTTGCAGTTACATAAATATTATGTAATAGGTACGATACGCATACAGCACTTTGAAACATTATTTCTCGTATAATGCAAAACCCCCACACACACACACACACATTATTTCTCGTATTCTGAGCTATTCCTGTTCGATCGTATTCGTTATGTGTATATCTCATAATTGAAATACAATTCTCACATCATAATTGCCTATTAGAAACATCTTTTTAGATCAATGTGTTGACATAATTGTAAAGAAAGTTGAAACAGTTTCGATCATTTGTATGTGGCTAGGTTTGTAGGTGTCAAAGACATATCCCTCTATCAGATATCATCAAAATATACATAACCTCATTTTTATTCCAATTATTTAGTGGAAAACTATGTTATTTTTACTGGGATTCCATAGGAAGCTGAACTTGTTCGAATGAAGCTGATGAAATGAAATCGTACATATTATTGGTGTCCCAGATGGTAGTGGACGTTCATTTTATTTTGTCAATTTTGAGTCCGAATAACCAGGACCATGTCTGGACGTTTTGTGAAATGATTGTATAACAGTGAAACATTGTCAAAATTGGCTGGTGGTATCGTATTTCTCTATACTGAAAAGTTGCCAACATCATCAACATAGCGATATGGGTATGTACAAAAAAAAGCATCGAATTATGTCGAATCAATACTCAAAAAAGAAAATTACAGTCTAAGATCCTATTGGAAACCAGAGCTCGCCTAGAAGTGGTTCGGACCTAACTCATACTCCGTGATTAAAAAATACATAATATTAACAATTGCTGTATACAGAGTTTATGTTAAAGTTGACGTATTAGTCAAGAGGATAAATACTGTAGTGAATAAAATATAGTATACATGAAAATCATCCATTTAATTTTCAAAAATGAAAACTATGTCATATTGAGATATGAAAATCTTGATGATCGAATAATATAATCAATTGAATGTTATTCCCTAATAGCACAACTCAGTCCAATGGATGTTCAATGGATGTCCTCCTCAGGACATCTCAGACATCCACTGGACATCCAGTTTTTGTACACCGGATAACGTATGGACATCCATAGGATGTCGCATTTCCAACTTTTTGACTATCCATACGGTATCCATCATGGACATCAATATGGTAACATGTATGGACAAATATAGGCCATTGAACATTCACTTTCCACCGCTTAGGACATCCATAGAATATCCATAGGATGTCCATTTTATGACGAATAAATGAAAAAAGCTACTAGCATTCAAGCGCGGTCACCCATCCAAACTCTAACTTCGCTTATCCTTCCTTGCATGGTGGCTGCTGCTGTCTTCTAATTTATATTATTAAATCCATGAAATTTGGCCGATAATGAGAATGATTCAAATTACTCCATTAGTGTTGATTCTTGCATGTCAATTTGACATATTTTTCATTTTAGAGAAAATTTATAGGTATTTAGGTACGATGATGGAGTAGACAATGTGTGGTATTTTGATATCTCTACTTCTATGTTGTGAGAGCCCAATTAGCCAAATTCGTGCATGGTGGAGAGAAGCGAGACCAACAGCTGATACTGCAATCCGAGCCACTTCTATAGGTGTAAAGTTATTTAACAGAATTTCCATTGGTTTATATTACTTGAACATGAGGGTTTCTTTCGGTGTTAATTTTGAATACTTTTTATGAATGCAATGGTATGTATGTATATGTGTGGAAAAAATCCAAAATGTGAACGTGGGGACATTGAATGTACGTCATACGTTCTGAATATCCAATAAACGTCTCAATTTGGACCTAAAATGGACAACATATAGTATATAATTGTAAGCCATATGGACTACCTTAAATATATGTTCAATGGACATCGATTGGACAATGGCTATCGATATTTTGAAGAAGAGGTCATTTAAAGGACACCAAATGGACTACCTTGTCTGGACGTCCATTGGATATCTTCATGTGTATATCCTATGGATGTCCAAAATATATCCATGGACACCTTGGACATATACTGTACACAAAACGCATGTCCAATGGACATCTTGTGCTATTAGGGTTATTATTCAAATATCATTGAATTTCAATATAGATAAGAAGACAGCAGCCACCAAGTAATGAAGAAGAAGGTTCAATCACAGAGGTCAAGCAACGTTAGGCGCGGTGATACTGACTTTTATTTTACACAAATTACAAATCATGTTTCCGACACATATCTCTTCATAATCGATAATGTTTCCTACATGTATCAATAATGTGGCAAAATGCATGTATGATATACCTCTCTGTTCATGTGTCAACGATAGATTCATGATATTGCAAAATATGTGTCCAACACATAAATTCAACATCAGAAGAGTAAGACATTCCAAGGTACTTGCAAGTTCCATAAACCTTGCATAGCATGTATCGGAGATCTCCTATGTTCACAAATTATATAATGTTTATGTTTTCTTCACATATCTGTGTTTACTATGGGTGCCCAACCGAAATATAAGTTATCCAAGTTATTAATATTGATGCATGCACGTTTTTTAAGGATGTCTTGTGGTAACTTGATAAAAGACGAGCCATTTCCAACTTAGAATATTGAAATTAATTTTCAAGCTCATTATTTTATACAATGTCCAACCGAAAATTCATCTAATTTCATGAACACTCTATCGATGATATTATCTCTGAACCAAAATGAGTATTGAAATACTTGAAATCTAGAATTTCTGAATCTCCAAATTTCCTGATGAATTCTCCTCAAAATACTGCATTGCATTTTATAACTCGTAATCGTTTCAATGTATTGAATACTCTCGATTAGAAGAGGAAAAATTCGCCTTCCTAAAATTTAAGGGGGTCTTTGTGAACCAAATTAATAATCAAACCAGAGCGAACACGGCCCTGGAATGCCGATTTGAGTTCCTGCCATTTGACACGATCACTTTGATTTTGTTTAATATGAAGACCAAGATTACCACCAACGATTTTTTGGTTCTTTCAATACCTCTTTTGGCAATTAACAATTATTGATAACGTCTGAAATGTCCTAAATTCGTTTCAAATTTGAATAGGGTATTATGCCTGATCTCCCCTTTTGATTTAATTGAATATTTTTCCTCGTCAACTTCAACCACTTTTGTTTTTCTTTCGAAGATGAATTATTGACAATTTCCGAGTAAGCATCCTTTGAAATTTGAACAGGATTGTCACTTATCTGCCCGATTTCAATATATAGAGGGCGGCTTCAATATTTTTCGCTCTTCAACTAGCTAGCAATTGAAAAGTGATGAATTTTCCTGAACCAACAGAATCCGCAAAAAAAAAATAATTATTTATCTGCAATATACAAGACGAACATTGATTAAAAATAGAATGTCTATCCAAAACGTAACTAACTATAAATACATTTGTTATTACTGATGCAATTTCTATGACTGAATTGATGAAACCGTTACAGGAATTTGGGTGAAAAATATCGAATAAATTGCTGCTGTCGCAAGCTTCTGAAGAATCTGTAACAATATAATAATTGAATAGCTATATATACATAATACATACGTGATGAAATTGACTCATCATAAGAATTAACTATAGGAATATAATCAAGTTGGACTTACTTTCACTTAACACTTTTGAGGCTGGAGGTGAAAAATGGTAGGTATCGGAGCAAAGGTCGAGAACTGATTGAATTAGCTGTGTGCGCGATCGAGAAAAGTGACCATGAAAGAAACAACCTTGAGATGAGTGACCTTGAGAATAATGACCTTGATTTGAGTGATCTTGGGGTGGGGCAACCTTGGGGTGAGTGGTCTTGGAATGAGGTGACCTTGGGAAGAGTGATCTTGAGGTGGATGCCCTTGGGGTGGGGAAACCTTGGACTGAGTAACCTTGGAATTAGTGACCTTGAAAGGAATGACCTTGAGACGAGAGGCAGTTATCAGCGACTTGTAACGCAGCGACACCAGCGCTACCACCGCCACGCTCCCTGGTGGCGAAAATTGGAACCTAGAGCTCATAGACGCTTTGTATGACTACTAAAGTACATTCACTCAGACTTATATATATATATATATTAGTTTCATTCATTTTTTATCGAGAGAAGTAAATGTTAATCACAGATTGACGATAGTTTCATATTATCAAGAATATTATACCGTAATGACGTCATTTGATTGGAAGACACCAGTTCCAATGTTTTTCGAGAGAAGACAAAATATCAAAATAAACTCAGGAGCATATATCTATTATAACTACGAATATTGATAACAAGGACCTATCTGAAGCCGAAACAAAATACTGTCAAAATGGCAACGATGAATTTCTATGCATGCTCCAAAGTAAAAGTAGATGAAGTCAGTCAAGAGCGATTCTCTTAGTATTTTTTGTCCTGTATACCTGTGTTTTTGTCGATGTGAATTTCCTCGTATATGTCGTTATTATTGTTTGTGGATTGCGTGTTGAGTGTTTGTGTTTCGTTAGTTCATAGTTTTTCAGGTGTTAAAATTCGTAATTTAAGATCAAGACTGTCGTAAATATATGTCCAGTGTCGGTGACCGTCGTGTCCAGCCTCTATAGGTTATCTTCCATTCCACGATTCCAGAAATCAAGACACAATGGAAGTGCCTGTGCCATCAATAATGTCTAACAAAATATTGCATTTCAGGATAATTTATATGCCTATACCATTGATTGCTTCATTCCTAGTAACAACAGAATATCCTATGGATTTCCCTCGGGATATCCATATGATGTCCACAATTGGCCCATATGATGGAGATGGACCCAGGATGGACATCCACAGTATGTCCATTTAGCACTATTACAATGGATATTCGTTCGACACCAACTGAACATTCAGTTATTCTTTCAAATCTGAAAGGAATTTTCCTGAAGCTTTATAGAAGATCTCTGATGATAACTCTGTCAAAGCTAAGTATACTTTATGTATTGAATTCAAGATCTCGGATATGTTCCAAATGACAATATTTGTTCACATTATGAACTAAATTATTCCTATGAATAATATATGATTGACCAATTAAGATATTTTATGATTTGATTTTCGCGGTCGAATTCGCGCATGCGCTCCCAATCAACCTTGCTGATTAAAAAAGGGTAATGAAATTTGGCTTCAATTTACTAATCGTGTCTCTTATGATGGCGTATGGTCAATATTGTAGTTAATAGATATATGCTCAGGAGAGACTTGAAGGTTACAATATGTGCTGTTAGAAGTCTTTTCTACCAACCTTGGCGAGGGGGACTCTACTGAAGTCTGTCTCTGCGGGCCCAGGGGAAAGGAGGAGGTCGATGACAATAAATTGAGTTGGCTAACGACGAGTTCACATTACAGCTTTCGCTTATCGCGGAAAACTTGAATAAATCATACCTACGCAATGATTTATAATAATGACGGCGATTTCAAGCTGAAAAGTGAATCCCCTGAAAACCGGAGCATCTTTTAGGCGAAAGTCTGATTCTCATACCAATAAATGATGATGAGCGCTCACAAAGATCGGCCAATGTAATCACAATACGCCATAAGCCAAAACGCGAAAAGCCAGCATGTGAACGCTCCGTAACCTACTACTCGAGTAGGTGACTTCATCTCTGGTGAATTTGAAGTTTGGTAAATCCCAAGGATGGTAAACTAGAGAAGGATGGTTCATTCAAGCGATTTTTTCGGCCAAAAGGCGTGGCTTCCGAAGGCGCGCGATGACATAGTCAACCAAGGATATTCAACGGCAATAGTCAACGGCCCTCTGAATTCAAAATTATTAATGCTGAATATCACTAAATGGGCATTAAAAGTAATTTTACTGTGATGTACCTTTTTATAATCGATACATATTGATTATTGATGGTTATTGGTATCATATATGGCTTCAAATATTAGTAATTTTTGTGAACAAAAACTACTTGATTAACAAAAACTCCTTCATTCACAAAAATTCCTGAATGTCCACCCAGAAAATAATACATGAGATAATTTAACGTTTACAAAACAGGGAATATACCTATTCCATAAACAGGTAAGTACCTATAATACCTACCTTGAAAACAATTTCATATTAAAAATAGGGAAATTCCAATGGAGAATTCATAAGTACGATACATTATACACGCATCATTCATCAGTATGTGTGCATATATATATATACTTCAATGCACAGGTTATTGAAAGTTCATATTTTGAATTGAAATTGATATAACTACCTATTTTATCAAGTTTAACAATTATCAGTGAATGGTGAAAATAAAATACATTCTTTAATTTAATTTATAGGTACCTACATTATACATAATAGGTAGGTATATAAATAATATAGTGACATCAATTTCGATTTTCTCATTAGCTGACTATTTTCTTCAATTATACATTGGACTCTACTATAGATGCAATCCAGGTTCTTTCTTTTATTTGCAGGTTTTTATATCCTCATTATAGCTCGAAGTATAAAAAATTTCTGAATCTGATTGCATGGAACATCATAAAATAATGAGAATATAGTATATTAGGTACTTCTTTTTCATAATACATTTTCATCTACCCATTTTGTAGATTTCTTTCTTAAATTTGGTTGGACAAATCACAGCTCTGATGTATGTCGACTTGTATCAAGATTCACAACATCTGCATGTTCACAACTCATCCACCATTTCAAAAAAGTATCCCAAACAAAATCAGTGCCTTTTGGAAATGTGTGTTGAATAATACTGGAATCCTCTTGGTTTTTGTCCAAAAATAGCAAATCTGCTACCTGGCATACTGGTTATTAGATGGAAATGATTTCATAAACACTATACACTCTTTTCAATGGAGGTGATGTAATAATTTATTAATTTTTATCGAACTACTAAATCTTCTTACTGAGCAATTTGTCTATACCTACAATTATTGAAGAACTATATTAAAAAAAAACAATTCGTACAACCACAAATATGAATATCGAAACACAAACCAGACCCAGAGATAAGTTACCCACTGCATAAACGTAAACAAAGATTGAGGGCCGTCAGTGACGTCACTACCGCTTGTTCGAAGTGCCAACATTGCGTCTTATGGCAATGAACCATCCTTCTGTAGTTTACCATCCTGGCGCCACCCAACAGTTCACTAGTGTAGTCATTTATTTTTTCTCGGTTTTCCGTCATTTTGGGGTTTTTCAGGTTATGTATATTTTATTAGAAACGTCAGATTCGTTATGTCTGTAAATTATTTTTATTTCAATTTTGCGACAAATTTGAGCTTCCAGGGATCTCCAACCAAGGTTTCTCCCCTTTTTTTCTTGATGTGAATGTTCTTTTTAGTAAATTTTTGGTTTTGAAGTGTTGTGTTTCATTTCGTCTCTTGTACTTGTACGGAATTGTTGTGTCGTGTCTTGTGTCCAGATATTTGTGTCTCAGCATTCTCAGCTCAGCAATCAGGATATAACTGCTCTGATAACTGTCTAAAGTGTAGAGTAGTCTATACCATCTAAAAGAGGCAGTGATCTGATTAGACTAACAATTTGTTCACATAGTTATAGTGGTTTCATAGTAGCTTTCTCCAGTGTTTCTAAGTGGTCTTATACTAGCTTTCTTCATTGTTTTCATTATCAGTTGATTCTATACCTATATGGTAGTAATTTAATTCTTGTTCACAATGTTTCATAGATGAAGCTATGAGAGTCTCAATATTCGAATTTCCTAGCGATTTCTATTTGCCAAATAAATGGTTCAATTTTGGAAGGCAGGGATGAGAGTTTCTGACAATTTTATTCCTAGTTATTGATAATATATCATCAATAATGATTTTATATTATTGGGACATATAAAAGATTGGTGTATTTTCAGGTAAGTATTTGTATCAAGCATTTTGAGAAAAGAATGTATTGATACATACAATTTCCTTCTGGAACAAGTGTACCAAACATCTATTCAAAATGGTGTTACAGAAGAGAGCCGCACCAGATACCTATTTATGAATTTGAAAGAGCTGTTTCAAAAACAATATAGAAACAAAGTATTTGGCACAACAATTATCAGATATTTCCTCATGATGGATGATAGCTTTTATCAATAAATATTTATTGCTGTTCTCATTTTTCTACTTAATGTCCTGCTCTGTCTGACTTTGAATCTGTATATTTAGTTTGTGAGTTTATATTCACTCAGTACATATTAATCATGCTTTGTCAACAAGAATGTACTTATGTACCCAGTTGACCATACATGTCTCAGCTCTATCACAAGAGAGATCAGTCAAAGAACTTTGTTTTATCACAATGTTTTGAAACTGATGAAGCTTTCATCTTAAATATAATTCAACTTTGCTATGAAACACTGTTTCATCACAAGTTATGTCATCGTGATTAAATTGAGGCAAGTTAGGCGTCATCACAAGAGAGATCAGTCAAAGAACTTTGTTTTATCACAATGTTTTGAAACTGATGAAGCTTTGATCTTAAATATAATTCAAGTTTGCTATGAAATACTATTTCATCACAAGTTATGTCATCGTGATTAAATTGAGGCAAGTTAGGCTTCATCACAAGAGATATCAGTCTAAGAACTTTGTTTTATCACAATGTTTTGAAACTGATGAAGCTTTCATCCTAAATATAATTCAACTTTGCTATGAAACACTGTTTCATCACAAGTTATGTCATCGTGATTAAATTGAGGCAAGTTAGGCGTCATCACAAGAGAAATCAATCAAAGCGCATTGTTTCATCACATCTTCCTGAAACAAATGCAGCTCCCATCTAAAATATGAATTGCTATTGTTATGAAACCGCTTCGAAGACATTTCATCCACGTGATTGAATTGACGCGTCTCTCATTCTGTAAGCGTCATCCATCACAAGAGAGAGCAATAAGATAATATTGTTTCAGCACAAAGTTTTAAAACGTCGTTAACAAAATATTTCACGACTGCGACGAAACTATGTTTGATCCAATATGAACTTTGATCTACTAACTTGTCTACGATCTTGATCAATGATGACGTTTTGACGTTGATGAATGAGAAATCTTTGGAGAAATGTTCAAATGATGGTTCATTGGTTCAGTCAACTTCAGTCTCTGATAATTATTATCATTAATCAATAGTAAACTGTGTGGTCATTATGGTCATTGCTCAGTGTTTTTCGGATTCCGTGCCTGACCGTGGTGCCGTAGCCTGACCTCAAGTTGACGTCACAGCGCCTGATCACGTGACTTGACTTGACGTTCATTTTCATAGCCAGAGAAGTGATGACTCAGACCACGCTGACCACGTTCAGTTGAAAATCTTCAAGAATATTAGTGTTGAATATTTCTGAAAAACAAATTATTTATTGTCGTGTCTGTTGTGCCCTTGTTGTGGCATCGTTTGATGAACTATTGCCAATTGCCGTAACCATTGTTGTGGGGTGCGTTGTGCCGTGCCTGCCTCTGCCTAGTGCCCAAGTCCAGTAGCACCAGTAGTACCAGTACAGCCATATTGTTTGTAAGTATTCAATTATTATTATATCATTGGTATAAGTATAATTTCAACAATATCTATATTGTTCATGAATAATATATAATAATTGAGTAATTGATAGGTTTATGTTGATATTTATAGAATGGATAATCAAAAACAAACGGTAATTAGGAAATCATTCAATTTGCTGACAAAAAGGCAGCAAAGAAGAAGAGTTTTTCATTACTTACAACATGAATTTGACCAAACCAGTACAATTGTCCATGAAGTACTGAATGACCAGAATCACAATCATGACCTGGAAGACCCTAGAGAAGACCTAACAACATCCATTGTCATTGAACAGCCTCCTATAGCAGATGATGTTAATGTAGCAGTTGGTCATTTGGAAAAAACAGGATATCTTGAGAACTCTTTTGAAGTTGATCATAATATTGAGATAAACGCTAACCCCTCAGTTGAAGTTAGTCAACACTCTAGAGTAAATACTTTGAGGGATGATTTGCGCAATTTTGCCATTGAATCATGTCTGAGCAAAACCCATTTGAATCAACTACTGCAAATACTCATTCAGCATGGTCATTCCAACTTGCCTACTGATTCAAGAACACTTCTTTCTACTCCACGTAGTGAAAAAAATATAATTCATATAACCCCTGGTTTATATTTTCATTTTGGACTAGAAAAATATCTCATTTCATCGATTTTCAAAATATATCATGAAGACAACATACCAGAGGAGATACAGATCAATATTAATATTGATGGATTACCCATTGCTAAGAGTTCTGGAAGTCAATTTTGGCCAATATTAGGGCAGTTATTTTCAAAAGAAAAATATGTGGAGCCATTTGCAATTGGCATATATCATGGGATGTCTAAGCCCAATGATCCTAATGAATTTTTGAAATATTTTGTGGAAGAAGTTAAGTCACTGAAAAATAAACTTTCCTTCAATGGTAGAGTCATTTCAGTTATAATTAGGGCAATAATTTGTGATTCTCCAGCTCGTGCATTTGTTACTGGGGTTAAAGGGCATAATGGATATTTTGGATGTCACAAATGTATTCAAGAAGGAGAGTATGTAGATCACAGAATGACATTTCCTGAGATAAATGCTGCATTACGTACAGATGACTCCTTTAAAAACCATATCCATGAAGAACATCATAGATTAATATCAGTTTTTGAATCTTTAGAAATTGGTATGGTGTCACAATTTCCTCTTGATTATCTTCATTTAATATGTCTTGGGGTCATGAAACGACTTATTCAATTATGGATTCGAGGACCCAAAAATGTGAGACTTGGGCAAGAACAAATAGAAAATATTTCAGAAACACTTATGTCTTTCTCATCATCAATAACCAGGGAATTCAGTAGGAAACCCCGTTCACTTAGTGAGGTTGATAGATGGAAAGGTACTGAGTTCCGCCAATTTTTATTGTACACTGGTATTGTGGCTTTGAAAAATCACTTGCCAAAACATAAATATATTCATTTTCTATCCCTTCATGTAGCAATCCATATATTAGCAAATGAAGAAACACATATCAAACTCAACCATTATGCCCAGTCACTTTTGGAATGTTTTGTGAGAAACTTCTCACTTTTATATGGAGATGAATATATTACATATAATATTCATAACTTAGTTCATATTGCTGGAGATGTCAAAAAATTTGGAATTTTAGATCAATTCAGTTGTTTTCCATTTGAGAATTTTTTACAAAAAATAAAGTCTAAATTGAAAGCATCCCATAGACCCTTAGAGCAGATTATCAATAGAATTTCAGAAGAGAATGATATACCAAGAGACTTGGCTCATGTTGAATATCCTAAAATTATTTATTCCAGTATCAATGATGATGGGTTTGAAATAAGGGATATTAAATCAATTGAACTCAATTCCAGAATATCTTTAACCACGAGAATTCCTAATAATGTATGTTTGCTTGAAACCAAAGAAGTTTTGGTGATTGATTCAATATTTTCCATTGAAGATAAAATTGTTCTAGAAGGATTGTTATACAATGAATTCCAATGCTTCTATAATCAGCCTTGTGACTCACAAAATATTGGCATAGTTAAAATTGATCTGAATTGTTCTACAAAGAAAGTTAAGATTGATTCCAAAGTAGTCACATATAAATGTCTGAGATTGCCATTTAATCAAACTGAATTTGTTATTCTGCCAATTATCCACACATCCAACTGAACTGTCATACAAACCAATGTAGTTGAAGAGAATTTCGACCCAGTCTATCATAATTCTTGAATTATCCTTTATTTTGTCAGAAAATCCAACTCTAATGAATTTTCTAATTTAATCATCATGCTTCTCTATTTGAATTTACTATTAACAAAAGTGAAGTTATCAATATGATAACAAGATTTATTTGTAGAATAGGAAAAATTTAATTACTTCTACAGTTTATTTTGAGCTATTTGTAGTCTGTTTTTTGATATCCTGTTGTTTTGTCTGATCTCGAAATGCAGCCAAGTATATTGGATGTGAGTACACATTTGAGGAATAGATTTCATATAAAGTTCTTTGTTGAACATCATAAACTGTGCTTTGAATAATAGCATAAATAGTTCAGTTTTGAGCAGTCATATGTTTTTTAAGTGTTAATTTGATATGTTCTCCAAATATTAATTTATTTTCTAGGATTAATTCTAGTTATGTCCATGGATCCTTTGGAAAGTCCTTATGTGGTAGTTGAGTTTTTGGATGAAGAAGAAAATGTTTTATCTGAAGTTCCTTCTAATTGGATGGAAGGTGAGAATTATTGTTGGCGGCCCAAGACCAAAGATATCACCAGTTTGATTACAAAAAGGGTTGATCCCATTAAAAAAAATGGAAAATGGACGAAATTTCCAGTCCAAATTCATCTTGAATGTGGTAAGTGATTTCTTTCATTTATTTATTTGAGATTCATTTGTTTATTATTATTCCATATTGGTGCCACATATTGAGTCTTATAACTTTTAATTCACTATGAAATGTATGAGACATCAATAAAAATACATATATGGGAGGATCATGATTTTGTTTTTGAATTAGGGTCAGCAATGTGTTATTTTTTCTTTTTTCTGTGATGGCATTCACATCTGTGTTTTTCATTATCAATAAGATTGTTATTACAGTATCCCCAAACTATCAGACCATATTATTGTAGATGAGTATGAGAAAATGCAAAGTAGGTTGTAAACAATATGTAAGGTCATTGTGAGTACCTAACATTGAGTATTTAGGAAATATAAAAGTTTTTAAGATAGTCTCTCAAGTATAAGAGTAGTTTGTGAATAAATTTCTGGTCATGTGGTATGTTTCTATAATATGGTATTCCTGATTATTACCAGATACTTACAAGAAAGCCCGGAGGACAGCAGCAAATCAGTCTATGTCTGACTCTGCAGATGAAAGACTTAAAGGAAGAGGGCAGAGGAAAAAGATCCCAATAAGTTTTCCTGATGCTGATAGTGACAGTGAAACTCCTAGTCAACGTTAGTCAAATTACAATTCAAGAGCTCATTTGCTGATTCTGATTTTAGTTTTCAGTTATACTAAGTTTCCTGATGTACCTGTTGATGTTGGTGATCCAGCAGAAGAGACATCTAATGAATCTAGTGATCTAGTGGAAGAGATAAATAATGAAATAATACAGATACACAATGTACCAGATGAAACACACAAAATATTAGATGATATATTGGTAGCAGAGATTGATATATTGAATGAAAACAATGATCATCCAGTTATTAATGAGATAATTGAGCCTCATTCTAGCCAGAATACAGGTATTTCTCATTATGTTTATCAACAATATTTTTGGGAATATAAAGATTTTGTATTCATATTAGTTTATAGTTATGAAATATATATGAATTGATGATTATTTCTCCACTGAGCTTGAAAATTTTACTTCAGTTATAAATGTTAAGATATCCCTCTAGTTTGAATATATCACCAAACAGCCACAATTTTTTATTATTCTGTTCCAGATGTTTTGAAGTCAATGAAGAAACATATGGATGGTGAGTGATTATAGGTATTATTATTGTTAATTCCTGAAGTTGTGGCAAGTTTTCATACTCATTAGAAATAAATAATTCTCAGAATCTACACTAATATTTTGTTTTTCTGCAATTTGACAAAAATGTGACTGAATGCTGAAATTGAATTGTTTTTTAGCACAGTTCAATAAGACTTTTGCAATGCTTGCAAAAATACAATTAAGTGTGGATACATTGATGGAAAAAGAAAATGCAGAGAAACCCACAAAAACTAATTTCCACAATGTATGCCGATATCTCCCACTTTCCGATATTGATAAAATGAAAGAATTTGAGGTGATGATCATGGAAAATGATTTCATGACAACTTTAGTGAGTGTTTGAGATAGTAATGAGAACAAATTCAAATAATTTTGTTTCAGAAAGAATACTTCAGAACTATAGGGGGATCGAACCTGAAGGAAAAACTCATAAGGATTCTGAAAAGAACATTTTCAAACACCCTTCTAGCACAAACCAGCTGGTCAGGTCAAAGAAATAATTATAAAATGTCAGATCTGAGAGTTCTTGTGGTATTGAAAGGTAAGCATTTGTTTCAATGTACTTTTTTGGCTAAAATATTATCTGTTCTAGATGTAGTCAGCTCTTCTCAAGATTTCAATGAGAAAATATTCGAAGACATAATTAGCGACTGGATCCGGCAAGCCAAACAGCGATTGAGGAGGGAGCAGACAAAGAATGCAGGATAACCACCAAACAGTCAAAAGCCTCCATTACCAAAGTTTTTTAATGTTTTGTATAGATATCAGAAACTCTATTTTTTTTTTAGACAGCCTCAGTCTTATTTAGAAAATGTATTCTAAGTTATATTTTGAGATTTTTTGTTTTATTTAATTTATTACAATAAATGTAAACATTTTTATAAATTTTCACTATCCTTTCAACAGCACTCCATGTATGAAATATTAGTAAGAACAGATGACAAATACAGTGTAACACATAAAGTTCCCTACAAATGGAAGTATATTTATAATAGATATAATGAAAATTTGACTTCGTAAATAGTTTGTGCTTGAAAAATGAGTGTAGAAGTAATGCTTTCCTTTTGTCATGTGCCACTCTAAACAGGTCAAATTTGAAATTTTTCTCAAAAATCCTCGAAAAATCTGTTTTTTATTTCGAAAAATGATAAGTTTTTCGGTATCCAATTTCAGACTTTCCTTCAAATTTTTGCTCCCTACTGTCACTTTGAAATTTGAATGTTTTGTTCGAATCGGTAGAGCTAAATATTCGAAAAATTAAAATTTTTAAAAAAGTCGAACGGAGTATATAGAGAGAACATTTGAAGAAAATGTTTGAAGATGAGAACTGAGCAACTTTTTACATTTTTCGAAATTTACAGAAGAAACTGAATTTTTAAGGATTTAAAAAAATTAATCTGACAGGTTTAGAGCAACATATGACAAGAGGAAAGAGGTTGTTCTTCACTCATTCTTCAAGCACAAACTAACTGCGAAGTCAAATTTCCATTATTTCCATTAATAAAAAAACTTCCATATGTAGTGAACTTTAATATGTGTCACACTGTATATCAAAGATTATGGATTGAGCTATTTCATAGCATAGCTCTCTCAAAAAGTCTTCTAGCATACTCCTTAGATAGAGCTATGAGGAGACAAAGTCATCAGTGAGATATAGAACAGACAAATACATCAAAGATTGTGGATGGAGCTATTTCATAGCATAGATCTTTCAGAGAGTCTTCTAGCATGCTCCTTTGATAGAGCTATTAAGAGACAAAGTCATCAGTGAGATACAGCAAAGATGCATCATTTTCAAGTCGGGTGTGATGAGTCTGAGATAAGTTTGTGATTTTATTTGAGGCGGACATTCATCTATGCTATATCTCCAATTGAGGTATATCTGTGATAAAACAAGGAACATTTGAAATACAGCTGTGATGAAGTTGTCGCATGTTTTGGTCAACTGGGTAGACAATCAAGTATATCAAAAAAATGATCACCTAAAAAAGGCTCTGATCTCACAACCTTGGCAGTGTAATTATATTTTTATTGGCAGCATGCTTCTTTGATCTTCAGTGATGGATTTTCGTAGACCGAAGCTCTAATGTATTTTATTTCTGTATAAAAATAAATTAAATTGAAAAAATATAAGAAACAAAGCATATAAATTTGTAACAAATACCTTGATATTAGATTTTACAGGATAGGTTATGGAGTGATAACAAAAAGATCTAAACATCATCACAAGTAATATTTCACATGATGAATTTTCAGTTCAACATATTATTGACTTGGAAATATAGATATATATACATTATGTATAGTTGGATGACATGTGTAGATTCCCTGAATATATAGAGGGACTTCAAAATTATATGAAAAGTTGAGAAGGCTCATTTGGAGTCCATATATTTCAAATTTTCTCAAATAAATTTGTTTGATGATGGTGCTATATAAGGTGGTAATCAAGAATCATCTCCTGATATTTCTGTGGTTGAAAGAATAATATCACAGAATGAATACCTTTTTATGTAAAATTCGAAAATGATTAGTAAAGGAGATATGCAACTTTGAAGGGGTAGATAAATATCAGTTCTTCAATATCTCCTGATCACCTTGGAATATTGAATTAATATTCACATGGAGCATCTGAACACCTATTAATATATAATAATAGTTAAATCCTCTCTTCTGTTTAAGTATGGATTTCTGGAGGCAACAATCAGTATGTCACTTCTTCATTTTCCGAATATTTTCCGTGCTTTCAAATGGAAGATAGGATTTGACTGATGTTATCTAGAAATTGTCCAAATGGCCTATATCTCAGTTCAAAATATAAGTTCAATATTTCAAGGTGGTTAAAATATATTGAAGAAGAAATGATATTTATTTACCCCCTTTGAAGTGGCAAATCTATATTTATTATTTATTAATTATCCATGAAATATCGTGAGACAATTTTGGACCACCTTGTATATGCAGTTGCAGTTTCTTAGTCCATTCTTATTTGAATGCCACATTTTTGAGTTCCTCTCACACTTGAGCATTGCCCATCATGAGTTCCTAAGGGTATTTCAGCTACTGTTTCTGGAAAAACTCCTGTTATGAATGAATAGATGATAATAAGGTGAGCAAAATTCAGGAAGTACATTCTAGATAATTCATCAAACTTATTATTATATACATGAATCTTTTTTATCATGTCATTGATATTTAATATATCATTGAACATTAAATTGATAAGCCATTAGCAACAAGAACTTTGCCTATAAAACTAAATGCATCCTCAGATGGTAAAAAATTGATAAACAGGTTGAACTGCTAGAAGTTCTATTATCACTATTGAAATGCTAAAAAATAATTGAATTCTGAATCAATAATTTAGAGAAAGGACTTCACACCTGAATTAAAAACTTCATTGGTTGAACATAGATGAAATTCTGAATCATCTATCTAGAATATGCCAGATATTACAAGATAGTACCAATTATTACTATGCAATGCACAACTCTCCACAAGTTGACATAGATGTGGATTTGCTTTATCCATACATATATATGGAATGCCCTGGAATCATTTCCATCAGTTCTGACTGCATTCATGATTTATGTTCCAGAAACAACATGTTTGTATAATAGGAGGTAGAACTCATGTAAATACAGATTCCAAGAAGTTGATAGGACCCATTTAAATTTGTATTGACTAAATGGTCTACACATAAATAGAAGAACCTCTATTTTAAACAAGGTTTAGTGAAAGAGATTAGGCAAGTTAGAGAAGAAACAGCCTAGCCAAGTGAGATAGTTTTATGTGAATAGGATCTATCAACTCATTCAAAATTTGGACCATATATTTTTACAATAAGCCTGAATATTGTTCCACATGGCTTCAATGAAAATATCTTAGACACTTACTTGAGAGTGTAATTTGATTGTAAAATCCATCCATAAGGTCAAAAGATTCATACTTTCATAAGTAGTAGGATTTGGAAACCCATTCATTTGGATCCCATTCTGAGGATATTCCAACTGAAAAAGAAGATGGAATTTTATGTTTTACATGGAAGACAATAACTGAATGAAATACTGAAGAAAACTCTGCTAAATAAAGCTGAAATTACTTATCAAAAACATCCTTGCGTAAAAAAGCAATAAACTTTTAGGACCAAACACAGAAGTAAACAATAACTTTGACTATGTTGCGTTTTCCACACAAAAATCATCAGGACTCTTGTTTTGTCACTACTTTTAGGGCTACCAAAGTTGAAATTTGTGAAATACTGTCAAAACAGTCACCTGAGCAAAAATGTAAACAAAAATAAATAAAAAATATTGAGGTTAAATCAGACAGTGCCATATTGGTAGTTCAGGAATTACCGATCGCGTCGCCACCAACAGTTCACTCTGTCAAGGTCATTCGAATAGCTGGCTAGATTTTTCATTTAGTCGTCATTGGTTTGAGTTTTGTAATTCTAGTAAAAAGTTGAGTTTTACTGACGTATTCGCCGTATACTTTTAAGCTAAGCCTAGGATTTAAGCTCGCTTCACAATACGAAATTGTATGATTTTAAAACTACATTGAAGTCAAGCTCAGCTCAAAAGTATACAGCGAATACGACCGTAAATCATTCATCAATCAAAATAACACTCGTGAGTCGTGACACCAGGCAACCCGCAACCCGATATCCTTGCAAATTGCAATAGTTGAGATCCTGTGTAACTTATCCCTTCAGTGACACTTGTTGACATATGTCGTGGATATTACTGAATTTACTGATGACAGTCAGCAATTTCGAAACGAATTCACTTCGAATTCAGGTTCAGTTCAAGGTTTATAGTTCAAGGTTTGGTTCAGTTGACTATTGACAGTACTGTCAGTTGTCGCGCACTGTTGAAGTTGTTTCAGCAGACAAATCCCAAGGATATTAAACTGTAAAGGATTGCTCAATCCCTATGCTGGCAATGTAAACACGTTGAATGACGTCACTGATTCGACCTTGTTGTTCATTGGTCGAGAGGACGACCATCGGAAGTTATTATCAAAGAATAGAACCCCTTCTCTTTGTTATTATGTCGCCATTGAAACTTTTTGCGAAATTTCAAAATTGGAATGAATTTAGTAAATTAAAAAACTTTATATAAGTTAATGACGTAAGTACTTGCAATACAAAATGCTGAATATATAAAATATTACTTTTATAGGTGAATTAGTTGTTTTGTGTGCTGTAACTGAGGGAATGAGCACGGCATGAGCACAGGCCTGAGGGTGTAGATGATTTAAGAAAACCCAAAACAACAAATAATTTCCATGTTTTTTTCCAAAACCTACAACAATTAGAAGTGGTTTCACGATTTGGGAGACTTCCTTTTGTGTCATCCAAGTGATTCCAGTAGATTTGTTCTATTTTATGTGATGAAGATTATGAGCAGGAACATGGCAGGACCTACTAAATAAACCCTGAAGGTATATTATTATCTTGTTATTGTTGTCTTTGTATTGTAGATTTACTAGTGAAGAGATGATTGGAACACAAATGTTCCACTGAATTGAGGTGTGACAGAAAATATTGAGAACATCATCCATATCCCAAAATGTCTCTGAACATTTTGCTCCATTTCAGAAAATGCATATTCTCTTCTGATCCTGAAATTATCACATCTTCATCCCATAATAAGTAATGACTGAACTCACTAAATTGAAGTAAGCAAAAGCGATTCAATAAAAATAACAAATTGTGAAAAATTTCAAACAATCAACTCAGGTAGATATAATAAAAAAATCAGAATTGTTGGTGTATTATACTATGGAAATCATATATTTTATAAATTATAAAATCAAAATGTTTTATTTGTTCCATATACCTACTGTTCATATAATTATTTATGATTTTATGATAGGTATTTCTCAGTGCCCTGAACTTGAATGGACATCATCCTTTGATCTAAATAGGTATAGTCTTTTATTTTTGAGGGAAAATGGTATAGTATGTAAGTATACTGTGTGATTGATTGAAAAATATTGTATATCATGAAATAAAAACTGCTACCGATTGCAAAATGATATGCCTACCTTAATAGGTAATGATTTATTATTGATCTATACAGTTCATAATGGATAATAATACATGTATACTTAAAATGTACATGCACTACAAACTTCCGAGGACATTTTCAATTTCATAATTGCTTCCATATCTACTCGCACTGGACAATATCCAGAAATATATTCTATATTCTTTCTATGTAATCTTTGATAGTACCCTAAAAAAACCAATGGATATTAATAATAAACCCTCATTTAACCACTATTTTCAGAGCTTACCTGGTATGAAATATATGAATAATCATCTAGCAGATTTTCAATTGAATTTTGATTCTAGGCAGCAACATGCATTTTTAATACCTTTGGTTCCAAAATTCACTGTGTAAATGATTTCTGTGCTAGGTACACTGTAGAATATAATTCACTTCAATAATTATTCGGCCACAAACCAAGAAGGTAAACCAGTGCCACAACAGTCTTCAAAGAATGAAAAAACATGTTTTCATCCAATTCCTATTTCTAAAATTTTGCGAATGGAACTAATAATGGTTATAAATTGATTGTCCAGATATTTCATGTGCTCATATTGACTAAAAACTTATTATTATTTCGGTTATTTAAAAAATAACCTCCTGTGGAATAACAAAAATAAAGTGAGAAACTGAAACTAAAATCAATGACAAAGATGGATAGTCAACAGCCAATGAAATTACGAGCGGAGTCAGTGACGTCATACATCCGGAAGAAAAACTTGGTCGATTGAGCAATCCTTTACAGTTCAATATCCTTGGACAAATCCTTGTTTTGGAACAATTGAATTTCAGCTCATTACGTGGGGTTCTCATGTACAACAATAGATGGCGATCTTGTCGAATGATTTTTGAAGAATTTTCTTTCAATCATGTTCGATACATATTCGCATCAAACTCATTGGAAAATGGCTCCATAAAATTGTTAGAAATGATTAGAAGTCATTCAGAATCAAATATTTATGTTTTCGTGTTGACACCTGCAGTAACCTGTAAATTTGGTTGAAATCGCGGCTTCACTATAAATTATTTCAACCCTATAAATAATGCAAATACATTATTCTACATCACAGAAAAATATCTTGAGAGTGAATTATATTTTTCTTCTTCAATACTCATTATTGTTTGCAAAATGTAATAAAAAACTTGAAGAAATTAAAAATAGTAACAGATTTTGCATCGAGGGTAATAGCGTAATAGACGCAGACTGAAAGTAATAGATCTATTGCTATAGTAATAGCATTGGCAACCCTGGATAGTAGATAGACTGGTGAAATCCACTGAACTCAAACATGTGTTTGAGTTCAGTGGTGAAATCACTTCCTATCCTGTGACCTGTGACTGGTCAATAAAAGATTTTTTGCAACCAAGGTGGATATAGGATGGTGAAACAGCTCTTCAATTGTTTCTGCGAAAAACTTGTAGACCGTTTGAGAAGGTACTAATGTTTCCACGACTTGAATGAAGATGGCGGTGAGATCGATTATCGAAGAAGATTTCCGTTGCTTACGTATTTCTGTGGTTCGCATCTGACAGACATGAGTTGAAATGACATCAAAACACAATATTTTCAGTGAATCTGGAATAATTATCGATATTTTGACTCTTCTCAGTAATTTTTCATCTAGAATAGATGGAACTGATAAAAAGATGACAGATGCACAGTTTCTGTTTTACCGACACAAGGTATGTCGCCATCTCTGATAACTTCAGGAAATATTACTACGGTATGAAATCAAGTAGGCAAATGTCTACAGTTTATTCTAGTGCTTGTTAATAGGAAGCTGTTTCACCATCCTATATCCACCTTGTTTGCAACTATTATCATCACCATCTTATTCACTATATATTGACTGCTATTCAAGAAAATTGTTGTGAACGTGATTCATCACTGATCAAGGCAGAGCTCAAAAGACAACATATAACTGACGATTTTCAAGAATTTGAGCAAACATCTAATTTTTTCAATCTATTACTCAAAGACCAGAATCTATTACTATTTTTTCACATATCTATTCCCCAAAAAAATTTACAGTTGGCAACCCTGCTACTATCTATCCACCTAAAAAAACAAAGTTTATTGAGTTTATCATTAGCCATTCTTTTCTGTAAATATGGGTATAACAGATGATGTAAATCTCCCAACTGAAGAAGAATTGACTATACAAGAAGTTAACTTATCTGGCCCAGCCCTCAAAGCTGGTGCGTTTCATCTAGGAAAAGCTTGCGAGTTCGAAAATAATGTTAGGTTAAGTATTATCTAATCAATGTCAAGAAAATAATGAAACAATTTTTCAGGAATTCGTGCTGTGTAGAAATGAATTGAAGGATCCAAGAGCCTGTATCAATGAAGGCAAAGCTATAACAAATTGTGCAATGAATTTTTTCAGGCAAGTCAAGAAAACTTGTGCTGATGAATTCATGCAGTATGTACATTGCCTTGATAAATCTAGTCCTGATCAAAAGTTCACACCGTAAGTAGACTAATTCTATTAGATAACAATTGTCAAAGGATGTAAAATTCTGAATACATGTCTATTGAAAGTATATACTGAAGTGTATACCTGCTCAATATTCTTTAGATGGGTGTAGCATAATAAAATAATACAATTTGAAAGGCAACCAGTAAATCTTTGTTAACAGCAACCCTATGATTTATGATTTAAAAAAAATTGTGATAGGTACTCATGTCATACCTGATCACAAATCTGAGGATATGGGCTTGTTTTGTTCCAAAACTACATCCTTGACTACATGATTTGACATGTCAAATTTCTGCTATTGAAAACACAAAATTCTAAACTCCCTCCAACCAAATTGCCACACACACCAACTATCTACATTTAATCATTTCCAAAAATTTTTTGTGAAATTCTTTTGTAAATTCTTGTTTCTTAATTGATCAGTCCTTTGCTGATTATTTGTTTTACAATTCATAAATTTCTGTGTAAGTTTCACATATGACATTGTTATTGAAAAACACATAATTCACAATATAGAACAAGTAATTTCTAAATATATGCATTTCAACATTTTCTTGAATGAAAAAAATTTTCTACTTATAAATCAAATCATCTATTCAGTGTATCAGCAACCTTTTCAGATAGAATATATTCTAATAATTATATCACCATTCTCATGTTCTCCAGAATAAAGTGATATATGGTGCTTATTATTTTCTCTGTTACAATCTGAATGGAAACATGATAAATTATCTTTATATAAACATAAATGTTCAATTGACATTCATATATCATTCAAAGTACCCTTTAGTGACAAAGATTCACATATTGCAGTACATAAAACTTTGTACTTCAATTCAGTAGATGATGAAACACTGATTTGTTTCCTAGTACCTGATAAAACTAAGTTATTGTATACTATTAAACAAAAACCTGTTACAGATATGATCATCTATGTCCCCACCCCAATCTGAGTCAATATACCCATGAGCAATCATTCCATTATTATTTTTTTATATAAGTCAGATCTAGATTTTCAGTATCCTTCAGATAACATAGTTTAAGATGGGTCCAATGCTCATCTGTTGCACTCCCTCTGGGTGTCCAGGGAAGGTGCATGTGAACTGCATTTTTTGACAAGTAACTCAACTTCATGCAAATTCCGGATCCATGGGAAGTGACATAAACTCTCGATTTTCAAATAGGTTTTTATCCAATTTTCCCTTTTTTCTAACCCGACAATCCACCATGTTGCCATTTGAAAAAAAATGGCAATAACAGTTTTAAACTCATGTGAAGTTGGCGCCGACTTTTTTCGAAAACAATTATTTTTTTGGAGTTCTGTGTAGATTCCATATAGTTCTAGAGTTCCTGACTAAAATTTTTAATAGTTCCGGCAAATTATGGATTTAGATGAAAAAATTTAAATTTGGGCGCCAACATCACATGATTATTTTTTGTTGTGTATTTGGGAGAGTTCTGGAGTTCTTGATTGATTTCAAGAATATTTCTGGTGAATTGGAAGTTGTTTCTGTAAATATTTCGAAAAAAAAATTACTTTTGAACAGAGTTCTGAGTATCACTCGACGAGTTCTACAAAACAGTTCAACTGCATTTCCGTGAAAAAGTGATACTTTTCGATTTATCGATTATAGTAAGGTAAAGTTAAACTTTTCAATTTATCGATTATAACTTTTTCACGAAAATGCACTATGAACTCGAACTATTTTGTAGAACTCATCGAGCGCTACTCAGAACTCCTCTCAGAACTGTTCCAAATTATTTATTGTTCTATATTTGATTGATGTTTCGAAAATTGCAACTTACTATAATCGATAAATCGAAAAGTATCACTTTTTCACGAAAATGCAGTTGGGATATTTTGTAGAACTCGACGAGCGCTACTCAGAACTCCTCTCAGAACTGTTCTAATTTTTTTCTTGTGTTTTCGGTATTTTATCGAAAACCTGATTATAGTCGATAAATTGTAAAGTATAACTTTTTCACGAAAATGCAGTTGAACTTTTTTGTAGAACTCATCGAGCGCTACTCAGAACTCTGTTCAAACGTGAATTTTTTTTTCGAAATTTTTGCAGAAACAATTTTTTTCAATAACTGTTTCAATTCACCAGAACTATTCTTGAAATCAATCAAGAACTCCAGAACTCTCCCAAATACACAACAAAAAATAATCAGAACTAATTTTTCGGAAAAAAACGGCGCTGCGTGAAGTTGGCGCCCAAATTTTAATTTTTTCATCTAAATCCATAATTTGCCGGAACTATTAAAAATTTTAGTCAGGAACTCTAGAACTATATGGAATCTACACAGAACTCCAAAAAAATAATTGTATTCGAAAAAAGTCGGCGCAAACTTCACATGAGTTAGTTTTAAAAGCAAACATTTTGATCAAGAACAGAAAAGTTGTGTTTCTACAAACATTTTAGGACTCAAATTATTTATTTGAACGTGTCCACAACCTTGGGAAATAAAAAAAATATTTAAAAAAAAATTAAAATATTCATATGGAGACAAAAAACCAAAAATATAGGTACCAGTCGAAAGTTTATGTCACTTCTGGTGAATCCTGGACTTGCATGAGGTTGAGTTACTTCTCAACAAATGCAGTTTCATGTATTAAACAAGTTCTCCAAATTTCATTTCATTATCTTTGAAAACAAGAAAGTTATTGGGGTGAGCCACCTTTTGTAGATTTCCCTCTATATTTAAACCTAGAAACAACTTGACAATTACCGGTGTGAAGTTAGCAGCCATTTTTCAGCAGCCGATTTTCACATAGCGGCCAAATGACCAGTGGCGTCGGATTTTTTATTTTTCGTAAATAATTATTCATATTGTTCATATTTACTTCTCGAATCTGCACTCTGATTTCATGTGCCACAAATTTAGTACCTGAATTGGAACTTTTTCTGTTTCACCTTATTATATTTATTGTGTAATGCTAAAGTATGTGGTTCTGAAGCATTACTTTCCTCAGCAACCCCTTTCTTCTTGATTTTCTGGTCCAATAGTCGAATTTTAACAAATCATATTCTCAGTTATCTTGTCGACATAGTTTCTATAGCTAACTAGTTTGTCAAATTCTATAAAATGCTCTTCTGGATTCTCCATGTCATTATACTTTTTCGATTGAAAGTTATGTAGCTATTTCAGTATTTCTTTGGCACTGCTACAGTATTCTAAGTATATACTCCAGATGGCAGATGTTAACATGTTGATTACATAATTTTCTTATAAAGACCTGTGCCTTCATACATTTCAACAATAACATCTTTTTTCCCATTGATATCCTGAATATCACAGTACTCAAGCTGAGAAATCTCAATTTTTCAAACTCTATAACCCTGTAATCATTCCCGCTGCGTCCCAATTGTGAACGATCTATGAAATCAGCTCTACAGTGAGAATTCAAAAATACGAAAGTATCCCAAGTTATATTAGTTATTTATGTATCAAGGGAGCAAAATAGGCTTTTATGGACCGCAGCGTGTAAGTAATAGCCTGAGCGATAGCGAGGGCTAATAACACGCCTAGGTCCATAAAAGCATGTTACGCCCGAAATACATTGCTATTTTACGCCCGCACAACCGGGTGATGAAGTGCCATTTTACGCCCGGTCGTGCATAAAATATATAAAAGCTTGCTGCTATAATATATTCAACGTCAAGTTGTTTACATATATGAAAACATATCTTGACAACATGATATCATTGGGACAATAATCCAATTTACATCATATATGAATGTAAGACTTTCCATTTGTTAGTGTAATTCTTGTCGGCCTTTACTTATCTTCTGTACCAATGTTGTATTTAACATTCATTTCAGATGTCGAAAAACTCAAGGAGTATTTGACAAATGTATGAAAGACAATCTGAATATGGAAAGACCTCCTTATGATTACTATGCAAGAGTTCATGTCCATAAAACAGCTAGACCTAGGCCACCAGTTGAAGGACCTGCAGTATATGAAGATGCAACACCTGGTCTCCCAGAAGATGCTCCAAAGCCAGAGGCAAAATATGGATCGCGTTATATTTTCCTGTGGTAATACAAAATACACTGCCTGCAGTGTCTTGTGTAGTTATAAAATGTAACTTCTTGAATTATTGTAAATAAATTATGCTAGGAATGAGATCTAATTCATAAAAATATCGAAACGCAACACATTGTGAGAGATCGTCGCTGGTAGTCCGTAGTCCGACGCTCAAATTCATATTTATAATGGGTACAGAGGGTCCTTGCAGGATATCTCGCCTGTTTTTACAGATAGAGATTTGCGGTCTTCCCGAACGTTGACTACTTTTTAGTAAAAACTCACGATACCGTTAACACAATATTCATTGCTTGCTTCTTTTTTGAGATACAGAGCTAGATTGATGATAAATATTGCAGTATCTCAGCTGTCTTTCAAGAAGAAGTAAGTACATTTTTATGTAGAAAACCAGTGGTTTAGTCAAAATTTTGAAAAAGCAGCTGTTTTTCTAAATAGAACACCCTTTATATTTTTAAATATTTGAAACATGAATTCTTTGCGTTATCCAAAAATATTTTACACTTATATGATATTTGGAGTATTAGCCCTGTATTTAGATAAATTTCAGTTTTTATCAAATACAACTTTAATCAATATTGGGTAAGTAGCTAAACTCGAGGCTAAACTATTTGGCAAACCAATAAATCTGTTGAGCACTATAAAACAAATTCATCATTCTTTCATTGAAAGTTAATAGCTACCAAAGTCCTCAGACTTATTAGATTTCTCCTTATGGGGCAAAAAAAAATAAAAAATACCCCACTAAGTACGAAAATTGGGATAAATGCCACAATACAAGCTTTTGAATACTTACGATAAGACCTGTTTTATCCTCAGAAAATGTCGGCTGTGTCTTCAACAGAATATGGAGCAATTCAAACAAATATAAAAAAAAATGTTCAACAGAAGAATAATCAATATAGCTTTGTTTTATAGTAGTGTTTTCACATAAGTTTAAATCTATTGATTTGTCAAATAGTTAAGCAACTATATTATACAGGGTGGCCCACGACTAGCGCGTCGGACTCTAGCTCCCTAACTAATTGTTTTCTCGGAAATCTTTTTCCACAGGATGACGCATATTCATAAAGGCCATAATCTGAAATTATTTCGATTTATACAAGGTGTCCCAAAAAAGCGTTAGGTATCAAAGTTATGTATTTTTAAATAGAACACCCTATATTTTTTGCAGTTTTCGAATTCTACAGCAAAAATGAAGGTGAGTTAATTCAACGTTTCCTATACCTATATCGTTCACCGTTTTCGAAATATTCGAGGATTATCGAAAAAGTAAGATATTGTTGAAATGGTATCAACTACTACATTCATTGAAATTTTTGAATCACATTCTCAGACTTGATTTGGTATATCCTGGGCTACTTATTTTCGGGACTGTAATTTTTCAATAATGTACGGGGACGGGGTGGTGTCATAGGTCGGAATCATTTGACTCTACTTCAAATGTCTATAACTTTGTTATATTTATATATATATATATAAGAGAAAGGTTATTGAATTATCTTTTGAACTGTGTCTGGTTTCCCTATACCTATCTCTCATGGTTCTAGAAAAATTTGAAAATTTGTAAAATTTCACCAAAAATACTTAATCCGAGAAATCCATGGACGTATAAAAAGAAGGCGGCTATCATTTGAAATTCCTCAAAATGAAACACAGGTGAGATATTTCTGTTGAATGAATCAAAAAGGAGGCTGTCATTTGATTTTAAGTTGAGTAGCTGAAATCATCAACGTGTCATTGTTAGATTTTGAATTTGTTGTTAGAATGACGGATTTCTCGATCGAAGAAAGAGTGGATATGATTTTGAGTATAGGTGAATGCCATGAAAACTGTTTCTTAGCTTCCAGAGTTTATTCGCATAAATATCCTGAACGAAGACATCCTGATAAGCGGTCTTTGAGAGGCTTTTCGCCAGGTTTCGATAGACAGGTAATACTTCAAACCCTAAACCAAATAAAACTAAACCATTTGATAACAACGAGGAAAATGAATTTATGGTATTAGGTACAATTACAATACAAGAAGATGTTCCCTTATTTACAAGAGAAAGAATGTGGCTGCAGTTAGACGGGGCTCCTGCACATTTTCACTTTAAACTATTTAAATCTCAATAAGTGGATTGGAAGGCAAGGATCTCATCAATGGCCACCCAGGTCACCCGATTTGAAATGCGTAGATTTTTTTTGTGGGGATATGTCAAGAATATGGTTTATAATTCAACACCAACTACACCAGACGATATGAAAATGAGAATAATAAATGCATTTGCCACTATTACCCCGGAAATGTTGGGAAGAGTTAGAAGATCGTTTGAAGAAACAGTTAGAATGTGCATAGAGGAAAATGGTTGTCATGTAGAACATTTACTATGATACTTGTAATTTGCAGGTTTTTGTGTTATAAGAAACTTGTTGAGATAGTTCGAAAGATAATTCAATAACCTTTCTCTTAGTTTTGAAATATACAGGATGTTCCATTTGAAATAACAATGCTATTGACATTTGAAGTAGAGTCAAATGAATCCGACCTATTATGTCCACCGCACCCAAGAAATCTTATGAACGACTTTGATCTTCCAATTCACAGAAGTACTCTATTTGAACGATCATTCACTCACCATGCCGTAACTATAATTATGTATAATTCCCTAAGGGCAATAGACAAACAGTTATCTCTTACTCTTCAAAAACAAAATAAAAAATAGTCTCCTAATTAAGCAGTGATCCCAGTAAAATATATAGTGATTCGAATAATTACTATATAAATATAAACTAATCATACATACGTTCAACTTATTATTTATTTTCTTTAACATGTAATCTGTATCGTGGTTGAGTGGAAGAATAGCATTGCTAAACTCCGCCACGTAAAATAAAGGCCATTTATTATATTTATTGTATTATTATTATTGAAAAATTACAGTCCCGAAAATAAGTAGCCCAGGATATATCAAATCAAGTCTGAGAATGTGATTCAAAAATTTCAATCAATGTAGTAGTTGTAACCATTTCAAAAATATCTTACTTTTTCGATAATCCTCGAATATTTCGAAAACGGTGAACGATAGGTATAGGAAACGTTGAACTAACTCACCTTCATTTTTGCTCTATTTAAAAAAACATAACTTTGGTACCTAGCGCTTTTTTGGGACACCTTGTAAAAATCGATATAATTTTATATTATGACCATTATGAATATACATCATCCTGTGGAAAAAGATTTCCGAGAAAATGATCAGTTTGCGAGCTAGAGTCCGACGCGCTAGTCGTGGGCCACCTTATATAATGATTTCAAATGAATACTACTTATTCCACCCTATACCCCCGTTTTTCAAGCTCAAACCATGGGTCAGTTATTATAAGAGATAGGAGGTTGGTTAAATTAGGGTAAAATTGTACATTTTCATACTGAACAATTATGTGAAAGATAATTTAATGCATCATTTTTCGAATTTTTTTGTAAAACCCGAAATTTTTTGTTTTTTAAACGAAGATAACTAGACGGGGAGCATTTTACCGTTTCCTATAGTGCTAGCGCAACCGAGTGCGCTAATCATGTAGGAAACGGATGCGTGAGACCTGTATTCCGTTTCCTTAGTGGTTTACGCATCTCACATATTCATTAAGCATGCATGCAAAAAATATGTGAGTATGCGCCTATACCATGAACTTGATAGGTGGACATTTCAAATTTCGGGCACGCGTGCTATCTTGTTTTCTTGTTTTATTTTTGCAGCTGTGTTGGCAAACAAAATCTTTTCTAAATTGGAGTCTCTTCAAATTATTATAGGTTTGATACACAATCCATTGTGTTTTCGTCACAGCAGAAAATTTATTGATCCAATCGATACACTGGCTGTTGCAGTCCTCAATAGACATTTTGGTTTTAACTAGTACCTCGTACTCGCTTTCATTTGTCATATCACATTTCAGGATCCGGCATTCAACATCAAACTGCTTTATGATACCTTCCATAACTTCCATTGCAATAAGGCTCAATTGACACTCACCAAATGAACCACTAACTAACCACAATAAATGGACACAATTAGCTAATGGCTTGAAGTCGCGATCGCGAATGACGCAGCATTCACTTTAGGGCGCGCAACTAATAGTTGAATAAGGTGCTTTAACCACTTAGGAAACGGAATACAGGTCTCACGCATCCGTTTCCTACATGATTAGCGCACTCGGTTGCGCTAGCACTATAGGAAACGGTAAAATGCAGACGGGGACAGTTTTGCAAGGAATCTAAATCTGTCATCTTATTTTCCAAGGCGTTCTTGATGTCAGAAGCAACACTCAACTTTGGTTCTACTCATTGGATTCTTGCATTTTTGAAAAATCCGTTTTTTCTGATTACAATGACGTCGTATCACACGATACGATCTTATATGCTGGTAAAAATTGGCAAAAGTCGTTTTTGCGAAGTGCTTTGGAAACAATGCCAACAATTTTGTTGGAAAAACTAAATTCCGATTGTTCAATTGAATTTGGAAACTTATTTAAATAAAAACCAATAAGTTTTTTCTTCGCAAAGAGAAGAAAGTCATAAAATGTGCTCGAATACTCCACCATTCACTTCTAAACACAATTCTACTCTTTTCCCCAAGTTCTGAATAACTCGATCGATGGGTACAATTTTAAGAATCACATCTCAGAAGAGAGAATATTATTATGGGGAATGAAAATATATATCAAAATTACTATTGCTGAGCTGAGAACAAGAATGAGTAAAATTATGTCTAGAAGTGAATGGTGAAGTATTCAAGCATCTTTCATAATTTTGTCATCAAATAATTCTGATTTGTATTGTGTATAAAATCTTCTAGCTTGCCTTCCTAAGTCAATACCTACTTTAGATCTTAATAAAGTGAGCTTGACAGAAATATGAACGATCCAGATACTCTATCAAACTATCAGAATTTAGCTTGTTAAACAACATTTTTGGTACTTTACTTAACATATTGTGTGATACATCATCGTATTCAGAAAATAACAAACTTTTTAAAAATGTAAAAAGCAATACATGGCGCCCATTAGAAAAGCCAAAGACGACTGTTGTATCCGCCTTGTAGAATACGTGATTGATAACATTCTTCAAATTTTCAGTAGTAATAACCCAAGGACATTGATAATTGTTCGAGAAAATTTCATCACAGATTTCAAAAGCTTAATGCTTGGAAAAAGACCGACGCCGTAGGCCGGTGGTCTTTTAGGTACCTATATTCGAATCGTGACAAATCGTGACATTTTGAAATGTTGAATATTTGAAATGTCGAAATCGAATTGTACGAATCTATAGCAACATAATTGAGTGAAAACAACTCATGGGCTGTTTTTACTTGGATAGATTCACTTGTAATCTCCCTAGCAGCAGAATTATTACTTTTTAATGTTTTCAAGGTCACGATTGTGAAACATGAGTGAAACCGATAAAAAAAATATAGGGAATTAATTCTGCTGCGTGGTATGATGAGAAGATGAACCCTATGCGACCTATTCTGCGTAGATAATGTAATTATTTCAGGAACATTCAAAACAGTAATAATCTGTTTTCAATCATAACATCTAATATCACATGTCTACCCAGATTTTATACTGAGTGACGTTTGTCAATAAATATAAGGCGCTTCATTTTTGACAGAAAAATTATCACTTCATTCCGTCAATAAGGAACTAACAAAATTATCACGGTAATCGCCCATTACTATAAGCAACGTATACAAAAAGGAGCATTCTAAATTTTCAGTATATTCTCAATTTGATTGTTTAATCAGGTGACTATTACAAATCAACTCATTTCATTGGATTTCTACTTGGCCAAAAATATTTCTTTAAAGAAGCTTTATCTCTCCGTGCATGTGATATCAGCTTTTCTGCAGATTTTGCCAATGTGATCAATCGTGAAACTATTCAATAGTTTCCTGTTACTGGCAGATATTTTTTGGCCATTTCATGTAGGTACTTCATTACATTTTGTGTCAGATGATTCGCGCATTCGATTTATTTTTCAGGAATATGGATTATTCTCCAGAATCTTGGAATGTACACTCGAATCTCCATCTGCAATGAAAGCAGTGAACTGAAAATTGTGCATGGATTCATTTTGAATGAATCCTTCAACAATAAAATCAGCCTCCATTGCAGTTGATGAGCCAGATAAATTTTTGTAGAATCGTTGAGTACGAGGTGCACATATACTGCAATACTTGTTCCTGACGCTAAAGAAGAGCAGTAGATGTATTTTCCTTTCATGCAAGTAACGCCAAATCTTATCTCTATAGAATTTGTCAGGCAGTCATACCAGGCATAACCTGATTCCTATTGATACTTGAGAAAAGTGGGCACAGTGAAAGAGGTAGTAGGTTTATCAAGAAGAGATAAATATTCTTCGTGGAAGAAATGGTCTTCTCGCTGAAGTACCCCACGATGCTAGATAATTAATATTGTGAGTTCACATTAATATAACCACAATCTTAACATCTGAAAAGAGTTTAGAGTTCAACCCTACATGACACTCATGACTTTCTAGACGTCGTACTTCCGTTATTAAATGACAATATACAATGCGTCTTCCTGTAATATTTCTTATCTTCAGATTGTACGGTCCAGGATCTCTTACTTTTTCAATTTCTAAATCTGACAGAAACTCATCCAGATCTGATCGGAATCACTTGATATCTTTGAAGAATAGTTGCGATCTCCAACATCATGAGACTGATAATCTTGGAGTTTCAACTATCGAATCTTCATGCGATGCACTGTTAAAACACTGAAAAATATCAAATGATTTTCATTGTTTAGTTTAGGAATTAAGATCCAAACTTCAAGATTCGATTGGGCACTTCCAAATAATATTAAAAAATCTCATGAATATCGGCCTCTCAGAATACTTGAGGGCCTTTGTTCACCAGAACATTTTTTAATTATTCAGGTAATTGAAATAAAGTTGAAACAGTGTTCTTAAATGTTTAGTTCGTACTGTATTAAGGAATATATTGGCTCATTTCAGGACTGAAAATATATCTATCTATGTGCTATTCGTTCGAATATTTTCTGATGTTGCAATCATCATTACCAGTTTTATGGCAAATCGATGCCAGGTCGGTACTGTCTAGTAAGGAATTAAGAAACCAGATTAGGTCTCCTTACTATCATTGTGTTTTGATTGGCCAAATGTTCCTACACGTTAGGACACTATCGTTTTCACCAGATATGTTGGAACTCAGTATTTACATTTCACCATTTACACACAAATTAACTCATATTTCTTTAATTAGTGTTTAAAAGATGACCAACTCTCATCTTTCAACGACAAATAAAGTAAAAAAAAGTCTTCTACTTTCTTTGCAAAACATTGGGTAAATGATATTTTTGCCAATATATTAGAATGTAAGTCGATTCAAAAATTCAACGACAAATAAAGTATAAAAAGTCTTCTACTTTCTTTGAAAAATATTGGGTAAATGATATTTTTGCCAATATTAGAATGTAGGTCGATTCAGAAAAGGAATATATATTTTTGAATGACAAATCGCAGAGCAGATTGAAGTAAATTAAGCGTGCACGAAGGTATCAAAATCCTTGAAGAAAAATATGTTCTAATGATAGTGAAAGAAGGTAACAGATTGATGAAAAAGCGTTGTGCATAAATCCGCCTTCAGTGAAAATATCTAAAATTGTAAGACTGACAGATCTCACATTAACTTGATATTCTCTATTTTTTCTGATATTTCAACTTCTATCCGATGGTGTGAAAATTCGATATGGCTGCTATTGAACAAATCAAAATTGTCTTCAATACCTCTGAATAGTTAAAAAATACGCAATCTTTTCTTTCGATTTGAATTCTAAAAATAATTATAAGAATCAAAACTTTTCAGTTTATATTCATGTTTGGAAGCTTCTATGAAAATTTCATCAAAATCGGTGCGAGTTCCCTTTGCTGCAGGTTTACCAATAGGAAAGATGATATTGCGCATCTTTTTCGTACCTTGTTCGCATATCTCCGTTTTCGATTTGAAAAAAATGCACCATAATATTTGCATTACCCTGTATATTATACCGCACAATAACATAGGGATCCTCCTCAAAGGATAGACAATAATCATTCTCGAAATACTCCTCAGCACTTACGGTACTATACAGCACTGCGCGGTTCTCACAGAAAAAATATACTCTCGTTACCGCTCGTAGTTCGCACTACCATGCAGTCCTTATCTCTACCCTTATATCAGGTATTTGTATCAAATCTGTGTTCACCTTTAGATATTCACGCTCCTCGTCGATCAACTATGACCTGACGTTTTTTATTTTGTCATAATATTGACGTGCCTTTTGAAGAAAGCTTTAGTTTCCGTTTTGATTAAGCATATTATCTTGAATTGATAAATATGTGCATGTAAAATTTCACATCAAAATAATTGAAATATGGCTCCACGGAATTGTTAGCAACAAGTGAATGTCATTCCGAACCCAATACTCAAAAACAAGGCTGAATTTTGCAATATATCAATCCAAGCGTTGTCACTTTAATCAAAGTAGACGAAATCAAGAGATTTTGGCCACGATAAAAAGTTCACCATATTCTATCATTCTTTTTTATTACTATGTAGGTGGAGCCGTGCTTCCATTTATTCCCCGGATCTTGGTGAAAAAGTGGACATTTTTGATAATTTCGCATAGTATTGGATGTATGAAAAAATTTTATTGCTTAATATGTAGAACTTAAAATCAATAAAGGACGAACAGAAGAGTGAATAAGCAGAGGAACAGTTAAAACATGGTATGTTCAGTTTTCAGATGAAAAGTAAGCCAAGCTTCCTTTTGGATCTGGTTTCATGGTTTTCTGGCCTGGTTTCCAGCCTGCTGGACAAACCTCACCATGCTCATCAGTGAACTGGAAAGCTTGAACTAGTCGAAGAGTCTCGTCCACAGAGCGACCAACTGGTAGATCGTTGATGGTTATCTGTCTCAGAATACCTGAAAAATAAAAGATAAAAATATGATAAGAATTATCAAAATCGGAAAACTCGAATGAGGCTAGTTTGAAAGGGTGTTGAATTTCCAACACTTAATTTAACTGAGTATGATTTTTTTTTGCAAATATGAAGTTAACGTTTGACTTTGTTATTTCTTCTAACGTTTAAATAAATTTTGTATAATTATGAAAAAAATATATTCAAAAAAATTGACCATGTTTTTCAACATGAAAGTTGATTTTTCTTGAAAACGGTCAACTTTAGAGCTTATGAATAGTAGTACCTTTTTTGTATAGAAAACATTGGCGGTTTAAATAGGTGGCTCAAAATTGTACTTTTTCCTGAGGCGTAAAAGTTGGAGGAAATAACACCCACTACCCCTTCAAAATCTTCACCAATTATGAATTTAAAAAAATAACAAATCAGCCCAAAACATAGCTTATTATGAGTAGAAAATGCCTACAAAATCTGTTTTCTGTGCGTTCCAGAAATACTCGCAAAAAACGATTTTTTTTAATTCAACACCCTGTATGTTGAAAATGGTGCATTTTAGAGGGTAAGTCAATAGGAACTTTTTTCATATTCTTGAAAGAGCTATCATATCCTGAAGTCCTGAGCATTTATTATGAAACACCCTGTATATTTCTAAATCTGAAAAATATAGTTTATCCAATATAGTGACAATTTGAAAAAATATTTTTTCTATTTTGGTTGTATAATGAAGTCATTGTGCAACGCAAATGCGTGTCGAAATAGCCTCTATTTCGATACGCATTTTTTATCATTCGGAGAGAAGAGTTAGGCCCAGTTTACTTCGGAGCGATTTGGATTTGTTGATATTAGCAGTGAAAAACTCAATGTTTCAATTGGTAAATTTCAATTCGGAATGTAATTTGATTTTTCCTACGACCACGTATGAAAACGTCAATAATCACACTGTTTTGTTATTCAGAAAGTAGGTAGCTCATATCACCATGGTATTGTTTATTTGAAACAAAAAAAGCACAAGTGTTGATATGAAAAATATCACAACGGTCACCTGAATTGATAGAAATAATTAGGTATATTTTGAAGGTACTCACTGTCAATATAAGCGTTCTCAAATCAAATTCATATTATTTATTGAAATTTCTGTCTCGTTTTGAATTATACCGAGAATTCTTTATCTATTAATTTCAATGTGTCTGATACATAACCTCTGAATTCACTTTAAAACTGGAACCTATACTCTTTGCTGGAACTATTTCGATGTTGATGACAGCGGGTGAGATCATTCAAAAGAGTACGGCTAGTTTTATGCGCGGCTTGCTGCTTGCATCAGTTTGATATCACAGTATAACCAAAGAGAAGATTCTTTGGTATCACAGATGTTTGCAAGAAGTCATGGACGCACTAACTCGAGTAACTCGTACGCGCTTGCGCACTACGTACTTCTATGGTTCTGTATTCCTGGTTGCGTGATTACTGGCGCTAGCAGGCGTATGGTGTCAAGGTTGTTTATGTACGCTGGTGTCAATATCAATAAAAAATTTCCAAACTAAACTAACTCAATCAATCAGTAATTCACATAATGAGGAATTGTCGGAGAAGTTATCAAATATAATCTTGAATAAAGAAATAAACAGTACTTGATATCGAATCAAAACCACCTGAAATTATAGAGACCGCTCAAGTTACATGTATGACAAGACCTCCCGGGAAATAAAATTATTCAGAGTCGTAGGAAACATAGTGTACAAAACTCGTTGGAAAGTGCATTTCCTTCACTCGTTACGTTTCCACACTCACCGCTACGCGGCTCGTGCTAAACGACTACTCGTGTGAAATATGTCACTTTCACACTTGTTGTGTAATATACTATAAATTGACCAATGAAAACAATAACAACATTGAATTTTTCACCGCTGGTATTGCAATAATCAAAATCGCTCAACTGTAAACTGGGCGTCAGATTATTTCAATGGCATCATTGTTACCAATCGAAGATGTTTCTGTTATTTATCGATATTAAATCAATTTTTTTCTTCAAATCAATTCAAAATAGAAAAAATGTTTTATGACACACGTTTTATAAGACACGTTGTCGCACTTGTTCCCTTGGAGCACTCCTCGCTTCGCTCGTCGTACTCCAAACAACGCGTGCGACAAAATAGCGTCTTATAAAACTTGTATCATAATATACTATTTGGTGTCTATAACTCTTTTCTAGAATTGTTTTTTTACATACATAAAATCTTCAAGAAAAATTACATAAGATAATTTGAAAATCACAAAAATAAACGAATGATGAAAAAGTTAAAAGGTGTTCAAAATATACGTTAAAACCCTGTACCTATGCATCACTATCAATAGTAGTATTTTGTTTTATAAGGATCACAAGTGACACTTTCTGTTACAAGCGAAACTTGCGTTTAGGAATATGAACGCAAACTTCGCGAGTCAAAGAGATACACTTTGATACGAATGAAACATGCTATTTTTTATATAATAAATATATGTGAAGTTATCATGATTGTGGCTAATCATGGCTAATTTTCTGACAAGAAGAGGTCAATAACGCGCAGTAGAAAAAGAACTAGCCTGTATTAGGTACCTACCTTTTCCTATTTATTAAAAATGTTGAGAGATCAGGTTATTTCAATTTTCAAGGATGTTCAAATTGTAGTTTAGATATCACAAATTAATTGAATACATACGTATGCATTGGTATATGAGTTTCTTGTTGAATACTCATATAGTGAATACTATGTTGTTCATTAATAACCTACTTCGTTCTTGAATTTTAATCAAAATGCTACAATTGGTACCTGATTTCATAACAATAGGAGTTGAAATTAAACTTCAACTCCTAGACACTCGAATGTGTTGCATAAAAATAACATACGTATTTACCATTTTATTGTGTCATGAGGAACGTCAACTTCTAGGGCTAATTTCAGTACAATTAACGACTTTTGAGTCCGTTGCAGAAAAATCAATTATTATTATCATTATTATATTCAGACAAGATACTGACTAGTAACTAAATGTTTTTCGCTTTCAATGACCCAGTCAGTACTTTTCTTACGTTGATTCCTCATGATTTTTCATTGAATACTATAACCGAGATCGAACAATGAGTTATCTAATATGTATGACCTGATTTGAATTATTATTCAGTTCAAGTAATTTAAATCTACAGCTCAAAGGATATTTTTATGGAAATATTGCTTTATAATAATGAGGAGATATACTAACCTTTGCCATCAATGATGAACAAGCCTCTGAATGGTACGCCAGTGTCTTCATCCAAAACTCCATAAGCCTTTGAGATGGCCATTGATTTATCAGACAAGACAGGAATAGCCATTTGGCCAATACCTGAAATTATAATTGAATTTCGTAAAATAAACAAGAAATCTACCAAAAATAAACGTTTTGTGCTCGATTTTTACACGCTGAGGAGAGAATTAATAATAAATAATAATAATAATGCGTCTTTATTCACCAAATACAGAGAAAAACAAAATTTTTCAATATTTTTTCAACCCACCACATGGGGTTTTCATATATTTGCTATGAAATTATTATCAGAATTTCTATATGTATTACCTGATTACCTTTGTTTTTTGGCAAATATATTATTATTAATTAAAAACAATATTAAGTGCCTTTTATAAACTATGTACCACCACATCATCAAATCGATGATAAATAACAAAATACCAAACTCATCGACTCATTCAATTTGTGAAGCAATTTTCGAATGAGATTTACAGTTTTTCTGATTATTGATTGAACTAACTTTCGATATGATTTCTAGCGTTGAAGTTATAACTGATAGTCGAAACAACAAAAATAAAAGGAGATATTTTGATATAATTGATTTGTTTTCTTATAATAGTAATTTTCTTCAATTTCCTTATATTGCTGATGCTAGAAGCATAAACAATATATTATTTCATTGAAATGGTACATTTGGGAACTGTCAGGTTGGGGTTTGTTGTCAAGATTCCATTTTATTTGGAATGCATGAGATCCTCAAAAAAATTTCTTGGCTTGCACGATGTTTCACAAAAATAATAGGTTTTTCTTTCGTGCAGTCGCAGAATAAAAGATACAAACAACTCTTCTCTTAGACAATTGCCTGGTTCTATTATGCCCTTTGAAAGTGGTCTTCATAAAATCGACTGGCGTTACCATCAGCAGTCCCATACATATAATGCATATGTGCAAACTCAGAATTCGTAAAACGGACGGAGCAGATGACTGCTTAAGTTCGCACCATATGAAATACTTTTTTCATTATCAATTTCACGAAGAAAAAGTTATTCCTCATAAAAAGTTCTGCATAGTCCTAAACCTGAAATACAATCATCAGATATTGATTTTTTTCATTTGTATACGCGGTTAAAAAAAATAATTTGTCTCAAGAGTAAATTATCTTTATTTTTGATAACATAGAAAATTGTTATTGAGAAAAGTTGTACAGAACTAAAAATTACGTTCAAATATGCAATTACATCCAATTACATGAAAAAAATTCCTTTTTTATCTACAATAAAAACAATGCATCAAAATAATGCGAATTCAGGTTGAGAGACGTAAGATAATCAAATTTTAACGAATAAAGTAATAACAGATGAAAGTTTCTGATATTTTCGAAAATAAATTTACTTCACTTCTAGATACTTTACTGTTGGACAGAATTAATATTCTGACAAACCTCGTATACGTGTTGTGTATATGTTGTACAGCAGATAATGCCTATTGATGCAAAGAAGATGCGTACTTTGTTCCACACATCACAGTTATCTTAATAAAATACTGTTTTTTCAATGGACCCAAAAATAATCTCAAGTATTAGCATGTTATTAAAAAACCCTGTAGACCTTCCTACAATCTAGGAGACCAAATCGAATACTTTTTATCGGCAAATATATCAAGATAGGTATATCAGTTGAATTATTCTACGTTTTTTCTCTGTGAAGGGATTAGAGCATATCTACATTAAAATCGACAGTAGTCAAAGATTTATTTGGCTGTTCTTTATCAAGATTTAATATTGGTAACATTTCCATCATTCTGTTTGACAGTTGTTGATGGCATGTCATCGGATGAAATGACTTTGAACGCGGGTGTTCAGTGGAACTAAAACTCAAATTTGTGAAAGATCTCTTGAGTACAGGGTTGGGTACGCCGGGAGAGTTGTGGTAGGAAAGTAAACGTTGCCACAATGATTTAACAATCACTCTGTACAATAAGTTTTCATAACATTCAGAACAATAAAGTATTACTTTAAAAAGTACTAATTCAATAATCTCAAATTATCACTTGTGCGAAGTTATTTAAGCAGTAATAACAAAAGCAAAAGAACAGTACCTACCATGTAAGTTTTGTCCTCGGTTTTGTCAATAAATCTCTTGAGGTATTGTTGTTTATTGATCATTTAAATTCACAGATTCAAGAGAGGTACTGAAATGTTTTTTTTTCCTGTATTTATCGAATTGAAAGAAGAATTGTGGGTTTCAAAGTATTTAAATAGTAACAGTTGGAATCGGTATTGGTGAGATTTCAAAGATTTGAAGCAGAAATTGAAGTTGACAGTGAGACAGCCCTGAATCGGAAAATAAAAAAAATTAATATTTAAAAATACAACTGTTAGAAATAAGAAATGTCCTATACTAGTTTTAGCAATTCTATAATTGTTTTTTCTATTGATCGAATACATTTTTCTAATTTTATATTTTTCTTAAAAAAAAAGAGGATACAGTGTTCCCAAGATAGGGATGAACAGCATGGGGAGCAAGAGTTATACAGTAGGTGAAGTAGGCAAAAATCTGCACAATTGAGTCAATAAATAAGTGTTGACAAATCCCAAAAATTTAGTTTTAGATATATTCTAAAAAAACGATATTTGGTTTTTATTGTTTTCCCAAGTTATTTGAAAAGTTCAAAAAAATCATGGGCACTTTCTCAGTGACACTTTTTCATCAACACAAAGTGGAATTCATAAAATCTCCGTACGACGTTTCGTTTCGAAGAAACCCTCTTCAACTTTGTTTTTTAAAATGGCAAGAAAAAAGTAGACCTGTATGACATATCAATAAAAAATGCTACGGTTACCCTGCATTTACTAATTTTAATAAAAAATTATATAACTTTATACCTCCTTGTTTACGAGTGGTATTAATCCATGCCAAATGAGAGAAATGACTGTCGGTGGAGCAGGCGATCACGGCGGTGTTGATTTTCTTGAATTCCTCGAAACGGTCAGAAAAGGCAATTATTTCAGTGGGGCACACAAATGTGAAGTCCAATGGGTAGAAAAAGATTACTACATATTTGCCTTTGTAGTCTTCCAGAGAGATTTCCTTGAACATGCCATCGACAACAGCAGTTCCTTTGAAGACTGGAGCGGGTTTTTGTAGAGATGGGACAGGCATTGTTGTGCTAGAAAGAAAAAACATTTTTTATTCATCATTTGAAACATCATCATTATCAGTCAAAGGGTATATTCGAGGGTATATCCTTGTTTTTATAGTATATTTTGGAAATAACTGATCGCAATTATTGATTGGGGAAATCAATTTCGTATAACAAAAAGTGACAATTGAATTTGCTTGAATAATTTTTCAATTGAAAAATCATTGAATCCCAATTACTAATAACGTTTTATAATTTTATATTTATTTCTAAATGTTTTCTTATTTTAATAAAACTATAAGGAGGACTATAAAGAGCCGACAAACTTGCTAGGAGTGAGGCTCAAACACAAACATTTATATTATAGTAATATAGTTTTTCTATTTTTCTAATGCGTGTCGAAATAGCCTCTATTTCGATACGCATTTTTTATTATTCGGAGATTGGTACAATCGAACTGTCAAATGAAAGTCAGAAAGAGTTAGGCCCAGTTTACTTCTGAGCGATTTGGATTTGGTGATATTAGCAGTGAAAAACTCAATGTTTCAATTGATAAATTTCAATTCAGAGTGTAATTCGATTTAAATTGACCAATAAAAACAATAACATCATTGAATTTTTCACCGCTGGTATTGCAATAATCAAAATCACTCAACTGTAAACTGGGCTTTATGCTTGTGCATCAGATTTTGATTATTTCAATGTCATCATTGTTACCAATCGGAGATGTTTCTGTTATTTATCGATATTGAATCCATTTTTTTCTTCAAATCAATTCAAAATAGAAAATATTGTATATGACACACGTTTTATAAGACACGTTGTCGCACTTGTTCACTTGGAGCACTCCTCGCTTCGCTCGTCGTACTCCAAACAACGCGTCCGATAAAACTTGTATCATAATATACTATTATTACTGTGCATTGCGTTACAAGTTTTTTAAAGAAACCTGACAAACCCAATTTATGTTTTTTCAACGAAACGCCTTCTACATTCATAGATATTTCGAATGCTTAATAAGAAACTACTCACTCACTATACTTTTTATTTTTTCTGAGCATGAACTGATACTTATCTCTCACGAGTATGACAATAAATTCATACGAGGGAGGAATATACACTAAATGCTAGTTGTACAGGGTGGCTAGATAAGAATGCAAAGTGCAGTATCTCGGAAACTATTCGTCTAAGAGACTTGCGGTGAAAAATTTTAAAACCAAAGTTACCAAAAGGTAATCCTGGAAATTATTTTCATGTTTCCAAGATGGCCGCCAGGGGGCGTAACCGCCATCTTAAACTTTTGAAATGAATTTTTGACGAAATACGTCTAGTAAACGTACCAATAAAATATATACCTTTTGAAGTTGAGCTTCATTCAAGTAATTTTTGTTCGACACTTTTTGACGTATCGATTAAAATGAAGTGGTGGGGGGTGGTTCAATGTTTTTTCAAATAAACAACTGTAACTCCTGAACGACTGACTGAACGGATTTCAACAAACTTGGTATCGTTGAAAAGAGCATTCATTGGTCTATCAAATTCATCTTATTTGTAGTGTGCCCAATTTTAAGTGATTCCACTAGAGCGCGTTTTTTGACATAATAACAAAAAATTGCAAAATTGTCTGAAAAATTCAAATGCAATTATGTGACTTTTTTTGCATGAAAATGTATGATAGGCTAGTGAAAACCGTATCTCGATATATACATTTTTCACCGCAAGTCTCTTAGAAGAATAGTTTCCGAGATACTGCACTTTGCATTCTTATCTGGCCACCCTGTACACTATATCAAATATTTTTTACAAGATATACGTTCTTCTGGTTGCACTTTTATCGTTTATTGCCAGATTTTGTCGAGGATCAACTTTCAGCCCTTCCTCCACTCAACTTATTTTGAAGGAATTCCCACATGATATCTATTATAAAAGTTATTTTCACCCAACAAAAGTTCTTGAAATTATTTTTTCAGTTTCGAAAAAGAAACGCTTTTTTCTTATGGAAAGAAAATATTGAATTTCTCAATAGATAATTTTAAAACATATTTTTCTTACATGCTCTTGATCAACTATAATTTATAAACCAATGAGTTTTTAGATTTCACTTTCTTGCATGATAAAAAGAAGAGTTCATTGTGTTATTGTTATTTGATTATATAATAATAAACGTCTATCATGGAATGTAAAATTTCAATAAAACGTTCGATTGTATTGTAGAAAATATGTCAAAAAGCCTGGATATCCTTCACAAAGGAAAAAGAAAATATTATTTGATATACATTGTATTGATTCGAAATAATTTTTGACATGAATCCCAATGAAACGGCAACCGTGTCAGATTCCGAAACTGTATTACTTGGATACTTCAATGATAAGCGTAGAAACTGAATATTGTATAACTCGCGAATAAGTTAGCCCAGAAATAGTCGTCAGATTACGTATAAGAATATCATAAAATCCCACTTCCAGGGGAAATTTATGAGAGAAAATATATCTTTTTGGTTAAGTAAAAAGAATAATGATTATAACCCGATTGAGAGTGGAATAACGTATTATTAGCATATGCCATCACATAATATTTTCAATTTCTAGTGATAATTGTGAAGATATTACTACAACAAGAAAAACATAATGTGACTCGTGAAGGAAGTAATAGGAAACATTTGTTCTCAATTACTAACCTTTGGAGAGCATTCATAAAAAGCCAATGAAGAAAACGTTCCACTTCCATGTTAGTTAACAATGAGTCATGAGAATACTTATTTCCTTACAAATTACACACCTTCGCATCCTATCAAAGTTGTCTGGAAAAATATGTTCAACCTCCTTCACCAAGATTTTAAACGTATTGGAATAGTACGAAAATGTCGGTCTCACGCCAATGAGCGTGAAAATTTAATGCCGCACCAATTATGGAAATTACAGATCGCATGTCATATTTTGGGCTATTATGATAAATTTATATATAATACAAAAATACTAAGTGTCAAAAAGAAAATGGAGTTTGAATGATTTGATTTGTGATTAGTTTTCATACTCGGTGAAAACAAACCATTTGGATCAAATAATTTGGAAACTGGATATAATTCTGCTCCAATGGATAAGGTGAAAGGTGAGTGGTAAAACTTCTATTGATGGAATATCCGAACTTTCTGGAACTTCCAAAGGAATTCCCAAGAAATACCTGGATCTTCGTGGACATTTGAAAAAATATTGGATTTCTTTATATTTGATATCACTGAAAACGCGGGAAAATTCTTGATCGTGCTTTTCATACATACTAACTAGCGAAATCATAATATAAGTGCGTATCTATTTTCCATTTCTGTCAGATTTATGATTTCAGACTGAAGCGACAATGGCTTGTTATAACATTTTTTTGAAATGATTTTGTATTTAGGGCTATCCGGTGATTTTTCGTATCATTTTCCACACACGACTCGTCACAAAACATAAGAAGATTCTGCGCAGTCGCATGTTCACAAAATAATTTATGTTGTCATCAGGGACGCTTTATACATGAAAAGATTAAATGTGAAAGGCGGGTGGATATAAGGGACAACCCCATTCCCGGATTTTACGAGGACATTCGTGTATTGTGTAGGTGCCTAAAATTTTTATAAAATATGACATTTTATTCATTTTTTATTCGAGACATTATTGCTCATACATATTCATAAAATGTTCTCCACTTATGGTTTAGGAAAAAAACTGAAATATACGAATATATCTTTAGTAACTTTCAAATGACTCAAACTTGCTATGAAATATATAAACAAGCCGTTTATTTTATGACGTAACTACCTAGTCTGCAAAATACTAAGATAAAATTACCCCGAGCATTTCTATTCACCTATCAATGGTTTATGACAAGACAAATATGGAATCAGGTTCGAATGATATTTATACCAATTGCTTATTTATTATTATTATTTATTATTATTTATTTTATTAATATGCTTTATTGTCAGAAGAAAAACAATCTTATCGACAAAGTCATGTATCGCAGATTCATAGATGAAGAACAATATTAATAACAGAACATTAAATAAAAAAATAAAAATACAAAATACAATAAAATACTGGTACTGGTACAGACATATTAAAATTTGTTTACATAGAATGAATAAGAAGTCCATCAGATGCAATCATATCAGTCCTTTCTAAGGAGAAGGGACATGTTTAATTTATTATTGTCACAAGTTTTCACAATTGAAATATTCTTCCATTTTGTAGAAGGGATGAGTATATAATAATTCTTTCACCTTTTTTTTAAATAATCCCAATGCATCAATTTCCCTTACTCGTGGTGGCAAATAATTATAAATTTTTAGCCCGTTATATATAATGGATTCCTTAGCACTGTTATTTTTTGGCAAAGGTAATGATAAAGTAAATTTTTTTGATGAGCGAGTGTTATGTATTGGTGACGTTGTAATATATTTGTCACGATTTTTGTGAATTAAGCAGGTAGTTTCCAATATAAATATTGACGTAACAGTGAGGATTCTGTGGTTTATGAAAAGCTGTCTACAAGAGTCGCGCGAATTTACTTTACAGAGAGCCCTAATGGCCCTTTTTTGAATGACCTGTACCATCTGCATTAATTGTTTGCTGCACACTCCCCAGAATGCTATACCATAGAGCAGATGGGATTCTATAATAGCATAATAGGCTGTTTTAGCAGCAGTATAACCCAGATGACGCGAAATTATCCTAATTGCATAGCATCCCGAAGACAATTTATTGCATAGTTTGGTGACATGCTCGTTGAATTTCAATTTTTTATCGATGTGTAGTCCAAGAAATTTGGTGTAGGAGACATTTTCGATATTATTAGTGCCTAAGTTCAGGGTAGAGATCTCGCAACGGAAGGATAGTAAATTTGTTTTAGGGATGTTAAAAACAAGCAAGTTATCGTCACACCAGGATTTTATTAGTTCTAGGTCTACCTGAATATTATGATGTAAAGTGTGCTCATTTTTATCATGCCAAAATATGGTTGTATCATCGGCAAATAATGTATACTTTCCTGAAATATTGATCTTCGTTAGATCGTTTATATAAAGTAGGAACAGCGTGGGGCCGAGTACTGAACCCTGTGGTACACCACATTGAGTTGCCTCAATTCGAGAAAGGTAGTTAGTTTTTACTAATTGATTACGATTTCCTAAGTAGGATTCGAACCACTGTTGGCTGCTTCCTCTGAAACCATAGTATTTCAGTTTATCCAGCAGTATTCTGTGACTTACACAGTCAAATGCTTTAGATAAGTCACAAAACACTGCTGCGGCTGCTTCCCCATCATTAATTTCGTTGTAGACTTTGGTTAAAAAGGAAAATATTGCGTCATTCGTGCTCTTTTGTTTTTGAAAACCAAACTGGTCATCACTCAAGATATTATTTTTAATTAAAAATTCAGTAGCTCTCTTCTGGACTAATTTTTCAATTATTTTAGCCAAGGTGGGTATTAGTGATATTGGGCGATAATTTGAAGGGTCTGCTGATTCCCCGCCTTTGTGTATAGGAATTATAATTGAGGTTTTCAAGAATTGAGGAAAGACACCTTGTTCGAGCGACTGGTTAATTAGAATTGTCAAAACCTCAAGGGCAGATTCTGGAAGGTTAGCAAATATGTTAATTGAGAGTTCATCCAGCCCTGATGCCTTTTTATTTTTTATACCTGAGATGATTTCTTTCAATTCAGTGGCATATGTTGTAACAAAATGGAAATTTTCTTCGACATAGAGATTTGACATGTAATAATCTAAGTTGTTAATGGGACTCAAATCCGAAGTTAATTTGGAGGCTATAGTACAGTAGTAGTTGTTGAGGGTGTTTGGGCTCAATGGAATATCACGTGTAGCATTCTGTTTTCCTCTAAGATCATTCATTATTCTCCAGGTTTCTTTAGATTTATTGGGAGATTCCTCAATTCTGGATTTGTAATACATGTCTTTTGCTGATTTTAATACTTTTTGATATACATTATGGTATCTAGTGTAGTATGTTTGAAAGAATGGTTCACTGGTATATTTTCTAATTGAATGAAGGGATTTCAAATTTTTTGCAGAAGTCTTTATTCCTTTCGTTAGCCATTGCTTCTTTTTTTTCATTTTTATATTTTGAATTGGAAATGCAGTGTTAAAATTGCTGAGAAGAAGATTATAAAATGAAGAGAAGGGATCTGGAGAGACGAGAATGTCCTCCCAGCGAGTGTATAGGCAGTACTCTTGGAATTTGTTATAGTTTTTTGTACTAAACAGTCGACGATAATTGTTCTTAGGTTTAGGAGTTTTAGTGTTAATCGGTATGGTGCCGAGAATGGCTTCGTGATCAGATATGCCTGAGGGGACAACAGTACATGAGGTTTCCTCCAAATTGCTGCAGAGGTAATCAATTATAGTTTCATTAAATTGTGATACACGAGTAGGTTCATTGACGTGCATTTTAATATTGAATGAACTTAGTAGATTAATTAGTTGGTGTCTATGCATAGACTCTAGATAAGAGTAGTTGATATTCAAATCACCTGAAATTATTATGTTCGAATTAGTTGATAGTTGTGATAGGAGTAATTCAAGTTTGTTTAGGAAGATGTTCACATCTGTGGATGGAGCCCTGTATATACTTATGATGTACATATTGACCAAATTGCTAAAAATAATTGCACATTCAAACTGTTTCTCTTCAAAGATATTATCGAATTTGTCTAAATGTACAAAGTTGAAACTGTCTACTACTGATTCCTTGATGAAAATAATGGTTCCTCCATGTGCTGAAATGGTCCTGTTGTATCTCGCAGCTGATATGTATTTGGGTAGATGGATAGGTTCTTCTTCTTTTAGCCAGTGCTCAGTTATTGTGACAATTTCAGGGAATTTATGATTTTCCAATAATATGAATAGTTCGTCAGTTTTATTTCCCATTGACTGGATATTCAGTGAGAACAGGGAGATGCGCGTCTTATCTGCGAAGTTACCTCTAAAAAATCCTTCTTCGATTTTACAAATTCATCCTCTGCGAGAGTATTTCCCCCTTTTTTAGTTTGTGAGTCCGGAAGATTGGTAGTTGAGTCCGAATAATTCGACAGTGGAGTATTTGTGGAGTCGTTGGTCACTGACATTTGTATATTGTTGGTATTGTTTTTATTATTCTTGCTTAGGTTTTCGAGGTCCCAGGTTTTAATCAAATTTAACAAGGCTTTAGCAAGATGTGTTTTAGCAACTTTTTTCAAATTTTGGCCGTCAGATGCATAGTTATTTCTACGAAATACATTATTACAATCGAAGAATCTGGCTGTGGTTAAATGCTTACTATGGAGAGCTCTGAGGAAGTTTAAATTGTTTTCGTATATTATATTGTTCCTGGTAGCCATTCTATTGAATCTGTAAGGTTCGGAAATTATTACTACACGAGTATGTTGACATTTGTTCAGAAATTCTTCAAGAAGCCTTTGGTTGATCTTGCTTGTCCACAAAATTACTACATCATATCGTGTGAAGTTCATTGTAGACTTGAGAGCTGTTTCAATCAACTCCTCGTCTTGTGCCCCACCTTTCAACAAGGATTGCGTTGAATAATTATTTGAATGCGTTGAATAATTATTTGAATGGTTCCATAAGTAGTGAGACAAGTCTTTGCCTTGAGTATTCGATATCAGTAGTATTTTTTTTTTATCTGAGAGCTCCTTATGGATAACTCTGTGGGGAGGTGGCATATTTCTGTGGGAAGGTGGCATAATTTGTGGAGTCTGATTTTTGATGTGGTTGGAGTTATATAAATGAGTTTCTTCATCTGATGTACCATCGTTATTTTGACATATTTTTTGAGAGTTCATTCTAGTGCATTTTTCCAATTTCAGTTGCTTCAGTTCTTCAATATGAAGCGTGTTTTCCTGCGTGAGGACCTTTATTGATGTTATCATTTCATTCTTTATAATATTGAAGTCCTCTAGTTCTGTAAGTACTCTATTTAAGTCAGTTGTTATTTTTGAATTTTCTTCCAGCAATAGTTGATACTTTTCCACTAACGTTAAATTTTCCTTGTTTAGTTCTGCCATGATTGATTTTTGTTTATTTATTTCTGCTATATAGCCTTGTTCCACATTCTCTATTTCGTCTTGAAAGTCTAGTGAAGATCTTTTCAATCTCTTGATAAAGTTGTCCTTTTCTTTCATTTCATTCTTTAGTTTGGAAAACTCTTCCTCGAATATCGTCAATCGAACCACTTGTTCTTTCTCCTTGTCATCTAGTTCCTTATTTTTGAGATGGATTTCTTCCTTCATTCTTGTGTAATTTGTTTCAAGTTCAAACAAATTGTTTTCTTCATTCTTCCTCTTGGTAACACATTCTTTGGAGCACAATATTTTGTGACCTTCTAGTTTCACGATATTCTTTTTTCTTTCTAAGCAACTGTTATGAAACACACTGAAGCATTGTATGCAGCTGGTAATTTGAATCTCCTTATTTTTACAACTCTTGAAGGTCGCCGCCATATTTGGGTTACTCATAAATACTTCTTAATTTTCTTGGACTATTTAAGTTCTTAGTTTTACTGGACTATTTATCTGGAGCTGCTTATAAGATAATTGGCTTTTTGTATCATTGTGTGTTTTTTTGTCCAGGATAGAGATTCGGTGTTAGTGTTTTTATAGCAAATAATGCTGAAAAGGTCTCATTCAAAGATACTCACTTAGGTAAACAATTTTCAAAAACTAACTTCGTGAGAGCATACATCACACTTTGAAGGCTGTTCTGTTAAAATGTCACAATTTTAAATTCACTTTTAACTGATATATAGGGCGAATAAATAGGAGCAAACAATAAGCTGATAGTTTCAGAGCCTTTAGCACGATAGTTACCATGAGCACAGTTTAACCACACACCAAAACGATATTTTTTCATCTCCACAAGTTGACTATATTATTGACTATTATTGACTATATTAGCATCTACAGGAGGAATTGACAAAATATAATTTCATTAATTTGAAAAATGATTGAGTTTGTAGGTATTTGCCCATAAATAAAAAAATACCTAAGGAATTGCATTTGTCGCAACACAATTCAGTTGCCTCAATTTCAAATCACCTTTTATAATACCACTAACATGTATACATTTATCGATATACATATTCTTGTTGAAATGTTTTTCGATTTACTTCCATACCTACTCGTGCATTAAACTTTTCAGTCGCAACAACTCTTGAATCTTCTTGTGCAGTCCCATTGTTCATGAGGAAATATCGAGGGCATTTGTTAAAAATTATGGGACTACGATAAATAGAATATTTTAATCGAGACTACCAACATAATTGGTCTCTCAATGCTCAGTATTGCAGCTGAATGAATGGCCTACTATTATTATATTTCAATCCTGGTTGAAGAGTGTACTTGACTAGATTGAATCTTCTGAGCGTATTACCTACCTCAAGTTTTTCTCAAGTAATTTAAAGAATTTCAAAATTTAGTCCCTTCAATTCATTAAATAATCGAATCATACCAATTTAATTGATGAAACATACCTTTTATGTGCTGCACAGAATAAGGGGTCAATATGTACATTTCAATTATTGTAGTTCAAATGACGTCACTTTCAAAATAAGAAATTACCTGTCTGAGTGCCGGTGGCATAAAAGCCCGTCAAGCCTTCTGTTAACTTAACGTGGCATTAACTCTGCTAAGGCATGCGTTGCCGTGGTTATAAACAAATTAAATATTTAATCGTCTTTTAAATCTTTATGCAACCGGCCCTGAGCATCTCATAATTTTATCGGATATTTTCTGTTTCAATTTTATTCCAATGGTCAGTAACAATTCTGTAAACTTTGACAGTAAACAGTAACAGATGAAAGTAGAATATTTTTCAATTCGCGTTTTCAACTACCGTTGAGGGCGCTGCGAGATGTAAACAAATATGGTGGACTGTGAGTATTAATTTACTGTCAGTGCGTGGTTGTTTGTGGATTCTATTACGAAAAAAGTGTTTTGGAATTGTTTTTGAATTGTGTTTGGATTTTTTGAAAGTGTGTTATTGTTTTTATTGAACTATAGAAATGTAGGTTTGTCAAAATGTAATAATATTCGAATTTAATAATTAAATTTTCACCAGTGAATCATGGAGAACCCAGAAATATTTTTGAATTTGTCCACTGTTTTTGGATATCTAGAAGCTACTCATAACAGTAGATGCTTCGTGGAGGGCGAACAGGTCCTGAACAGTAGGCATTTAATTCTATGTGGGATTTGTGATGGAAAGTTCAATGCACAAGGAGCCTATTCATCCATCAAAATCATGGCATTGTGTCTACAGACAAGTGCTCTCCTCACTGGCAAGCCTCATGAGATATCTAGTTGGTTAGAGGTTGATACTGAAGGGATTTAGAAGATACAATTTGCTTGTACCTGTAAAGCTGGAGCTTCAGGAAGATGCAAGCACATTTCAGCAACACTTTTGAAGTGCACCAGGTTGTATTTATTTACATGTTGATAGTGGCATATCGAGCCCAGAGTAATTTCACAAAATGCTATACACAATTTATTTTTGTTTTTCCCTTTTCTGGTTGTGTTTTAATTTCAGAGGAGATGTCCTAGCATTTGAAAAGTTATCAAGTACTGATGTGGAATGTTATTGGAGGACCCATAGAAAAGGTATTCAAGTGGATTATGAGGCTCATCCTATTGTGAACACTTGTTGCTTGAAAAAACTTTCTGAAACAAGGAAAAGATGTAGATCTCTTTCACAAGAAGAGACGGACCATTCCAGCCTATTGATGTCAAATCACCCAAACAGTGCTCTGAGTAAACACATGTAAGCATTTTCATGAAAACAATCAACAAGTGATTTGAAATAGTACCTAGCTACTGCTATTGATAACTTACAGACAGGGAAGAAGAAAATTGTCAGAAAACACCTGCACTGATTTTGAGATCCCAACCCCAGACTGGCTTCACCCACTCATTGTTCATATGAGGAAATCCACATTTCTAGTAGATTTGAATTTGGATGTAACCAATTATGGGTTGAGAGAGTGTTGCAAATCATTTTATTCAAATCTATGTAATGTGGATTTCCAAAAAATGATTGTATCTTGCTGGAATGAAAGTGAAGATTGGAAAATTCAGCGAAAGTATAGGTTGACAGGTAGATATATGTCTCTTCCAAATAAATACAAAACTTGAAAATGATTTGTTTTTCAGGTTCTCGTTGTTATTCAATTTTTACCTATAAAAAATTAGAATGGGATAGAAAAAGTATGAGCTATTTCTATCCTAAAGGATTTACTAATAAATTTGTACAACATGGAATCAATCATGAAAAAGAAGCTCTGGAGAAATACAAAATGAATTTAGGTCACCATGTTGTAGAACCTGGATTCATCATATGTGAAAAATACCCATTGTTAGGCTATTCACCTGATGGTGTAGTATTTGTTGAAGGAAAACCTTCCAGGTTGCTTGAAATAAAATGTCCCTTTGTTGGTAATAATTGAAATTAAGTATAAGTAGTAAAATGATAACTAATATTCTCTGATCTCCAGGCAAAACAAAGGATGCCATACAATTTGTCCATGAATGCAGCTATCTGGAGATTTCAACAAGAGGGGTTATGCTGAAGAAAAAACAATTACTATGGCCAGGTACAATTAGTCATGGCCCTGTTGAACTTATTAGAATGTGATTTTATTTTATATTCTACCCATTCAAAATCATTTCTCAATATACATGTACCATTCGATGAAGATTTTGCCAAACAGATGATAGAAACCATCACATTTAATTACTTCACTCACATGTTACATGTTATATGTGAAAATAAACAAGATATTGTGTACTTTGAGTTTTTTTATTAGAAAACAGCTATATTACAAACTTATAGAAAATTTATATCAATTCAAATTAGAGAGATCATTTGAAAATGAATAATAATAAAATTGAATAATACTGATGAAAATGAACATAGAAAATCTGAAATTGATGATAGGTCAAACCAAAGAAGTGCAGTGCATTCATTATTTATTATTATTGCACAGAGCTGAAAATGAATAATTTTGAAAAATCATTTACATAAATGTCTTTATTGAAAAATTTATCATCATCCAATATAGGATTTTGCAGGTTGACCATAGCAATTATTACATGAATAATGTCATCAATGTCTTTAATCAAGGTCCATGGTAGGGGAACTCTCAAAATTTCAAATATTTTCATTCGCTGGTTTACTCTCTCAATGTGTACCCTAGCTTTAGATATTGCAATATTCAAATTAGCTTCATGTTCAGAGAATTGCTTTTTATTTCGTAAAAAAATGGACGACTTAGACTAATGGAATATTTGCGACAAATATCTTCAATTAAAAAACCTTTATCAACCATCACACAATCCTTGAATGGTTCTAGTTTTTCGATTATTCTGCTTTGCTCGAATATTGCTTTATCTGAGCATCTTCCACCATAACATGCTGATACAAATGTGATATGCCCAGCAGGAATAACACCTGTCATAAATTTAATTGTTTGGCCCTCCTTATAATGAGAATAAGTTCTTATGCAACATGACAAACAAGAAGATCTTTGAACTGGTATCTCAGTACAATCAAGCACAACTCTAACATTTTTGAAATTTTCAAAACAAAGTGGCAGGTTTCTTAAAATTTCTTCTGAACTTGGCCATTGTATACATCCTTTCAAAATATTGGATAAGTAACCTATGTATTCACTAAATATACTTCTAATAGTGCTCTGACTAACTTTGAACAAAAAAGACATAATTGTAAATCTCTCAGCCATTTTTAGTTTCATGAAAACAATAATTATCCTGTTTTTCACAGATAGTTTTTGACTTTTTTTGTCTGGATACATTTCTGAAATTAGTGTCATGAAATTTTCCAACATTTCAAAATTTGGTATGCCAGTTAATGAATTCAACTGAGCATTTGACTTGATTGTGCTGGTAAAACTTATCATTAAATCACCACTTGTTACTTGAACACCCTTATCTTCAGATGATGATGATCCTGCCAAATCTTTTTGTCCCACATATTGCAAGTCTAATAAAGATTTTACAACACATTGCTCTTTTTCTGACAAGTCAGCAAATTCGAGTTTTTTATGTTCAGTCTCTTCACTGTAGCCAACATCATGGGTATGAAGTGATTCTGTGATGGGCTGTGGATTGTCTTGCTTGTCCCGTAGTCTACTTCTCATCTCTAATCTCAGTCTCCGTTTCACAATACTAGCTTGATGTGATTTTGTTGTAGGTGGCACTTTGGGTAAATTACGAGATGGAACTGCAGTATTCTTGAGTTTTGGACGGTTCATACTTAGTAGAGCACCTTTGGATGAAATAATGAAAAATTATTTGATTAACTCAATTCAACTTCAACTCACCTTTGGCAAGATAATCACTTTCATGGAAGTGAAGGGAACAAACACGCATGGCATCAGTAACTGTCTTCCCCATCAATAAGGCATTTATCCATGCCTTTCTTCTATCAACCTTTTCAATTAACCCATAAGCATTGGTCACATGCACTTGAGATGCATTCTTCTTCGGGAAAGAGTGGAAATGCAACGTCCTGTCATTACCTTTTTTTGAAGAACACTTGAAAACACAGCAGTTTGTATTGTATACCCCCTTTCTCCCAGTTTTTCTAGTACTCTAATCTTCATCCATCCTTTCTTTATGAGCTTCTAACCTCAAATTCAGATCGTCAATATGCTTCAACAATCTTATTAATTTTCATGAATACTCACCTTATAATTATTTACTTGCGAGGTGGAATATTCAATAACTCTTCAATAATATTCCTGTTACGCAGTTGAGACACAAAACACAATTATTAATATTTATCTGCTGACATAAACATAAGAAATCGCCATAAGAAGCACTTACAATGCACGAAAGAATACTCACAAACTAGCTTCACAATTTCGCCACCAGAGAGCGTTTAGACTTTTGAAAACGCGAATAGATTATTAGATTGTAGGTAGAAATGTTGAGAAGGCTATGCAGTCTGAGATCTCTTGTGTGAATATTTTTCCAATCAGATATTTTTCAGCTCACCAAATATTAAAAATGACAAGCATAATTATTGAAGTAAAGTAACTATGAATTTTTACAATAAATGCTCGTTTCTTCAATTTCATCTATAAAGGAATAAAATAACTGTGTTTACAGATAACGTGAATCATATATCATAAAATAACGAATGACTTTTCACAAGGTTACGTTACACAACCAATTTGCAAAATATTACGAAAATCGGCATGATTAAGCATTTCTATATGTGTTTAATCCCTCATAACGTTACATTGAAACCGCATTCAATATGAGATTATAGAAGGCTAAAAATCAATAAAAAAATCCCAATTCAATTCGAGGCTTCATAAACACTTAACTGACAAACCATGTCATTAACATCTGGAAATAAAGGTCAATCCAATTTATTGAAACAAAACTTAATTTATCTGAACAAATGAATAAAAGAGAAGGTATTGTGATTGAAAAAGGTAACGAATGAATATCGAATCAATTGAAAGAAATTGCTTTTGAATAAATTAATTGAACTGATTAATATTTGAATAGGTATACAGGGCGGTTAAGTTTAAAATAAACAATGCATATGAGTTCAAAGTGTTGTACACACTTTTTCATGAGATATTCTACTATAATTCTGTTTTTATTGTAATCTACGAAAAATATTTACGGGGTGAACATTTTAAAACATGACTGTATTTCATGAATAGGATAATATATAAAAAAAATTGACAAATTGATATTGAGATATATACAGGGCTATTCAAATTCGAGTCTATGCATGGGGATTTCGATAACGGTAAGAGATAGAGGGTTGGTTAAATGGGGGCAAAGTAGCATATTTCAGAGGTTGAAAACAATCTGACCTAGCTTCTTCAGCTCTGGAGTTATACAGGCATTTTTTTTAAATATTGTTGAAATTTTACTGGTTATAGTTCAATATTTCCAAAACACTGTAATTCAAATGAAAATACTACGTCAATATGAAACATGACTTGGCATTCAAAAAAATGCAAAAGAAAATACAGGCCCGTATTTGAAAATTAAAAGTTGAAGGTGGCCCAATTTATACGATACCCTGTATATAACTTTTATTCAGATATTTGGATGAAAAAAATCTGACCTAGCTTCTTCAGTTCTGGAGTTATACAGGTGAAAATTTAAAAAAAATTGAAATTTTACTGGTAATAGTTCAATATTTCCAAAACACCCTGTAATTCAGATGAAAATACTACGTCAATATGAAACATGACTCTTGTCATTCAAAAAATGCAATAAAAAATACAGGTCCGTATTTGAAAACTAAAAGTTCAGGGTGGCATAACTCATCTTTTCTTTTCTCAGGATTCAAATCTTCATACCTTTAGACAATGGAAGTCCGAAACTTTTCTTCACAACTCAAGACATTGTCAGCCACCTTCAAACAAAAACCTGGCATTGTTGAATTCCTGATAATAATCTGACCAAATGTGAGTTTCGTTTGAAAAATACAACTATTACTAAATAATTAGTTCAATTAAGACATCCTGTAGTTCTTGATGAATTGTATAAATGCACCGAAAATGTATTTCAAAATATTTTTCGAAATCTCGAATCGCTTCTGAAATAACCAAGGTGTCATGAATAAAGATTCTATAATTTCATCAAATTTTGTAATGAATGATTTACTCTACCAATTATACACTTATTACCGAGCTTATTACCAATGATTTTCGATCCTAAAAATTAAAACAATATGGTTTTTCTCACTAAGGACTTTATTCACTGATTGTGATGGTAACTATTCATCCAAAATATCAGTTGTTTCTCTATATTTACTTAGTATGAGAACAGATGTGACATAATATCAGCTGGGTTATGATATGGAGTATTTTTATTGGTAAAGCAATTTTTGTATAAACAATTATATCTTGATGTTGATAATCTGAGATGATATGTAATTAGATGAGGAAATTTTTATTTATTTATTTATTTATTTATTCAATTAGAGTCTTACAAAACACCATTCTTACAAAAGGTAATTAGATTATAAGACTGGCAAGAGAAGGAAAGCACTAAGACTAATATGGACCTACCGAAAAGTAACTAGTTCAGAAATAAAATCAAGTAAAGTCACTACATTAGTACAAGACAAGAAAAAAAGCTAGACAAACACATTGTGGTCAACTAAAGTTGAAACACTGACAATTTAAAACTTAAGAATTAAAGTCAAGGAACAAACCTAAAACATATTTAACAACACAAGATTCCTAATATTTCCTACGGTTGTGTTGAAAAAGTCGATATCGTTACACCTATACAAACAATTACAGTGCTCCAGCATTTGATTTAACGGACTATCTAGTGGGGACTTCACACTAAATAACCTATCATGTCTACATCTTAAACTAACTTTAGGAACATGAAAACTTATTGAATCTTTGGTATTTTATGTTATTTATTATATAATATATGAAGATCACAGAGTGTTGTTTTCTTCTGTGACAGAGTTTCTGGTAATTATAATCATCTAGCATACTTTGGTAAGAGACGAGGTATGGATAGGTATTATTATCTTTTAGGTACAAAAATCTGAGAAATTTCTTTTGTACACGCTCAATGTATTCACTGTGACAATTAGCCATGGGTGACCATATTATTGACGCATATTCCAAGTGTGGTCTGACAATTGCATTATAGAGTTTCATGATTGTGCTTGTGCTTTTAAAATTTTTAGAGTTTCGAATAACAAAACCCAGCTTTTTATATGCTTTATTTACAATAAAAGCATAGTGAGAGGTAAATTTCAAATTGCTTTGTATATATACACCCAGATCTTTTGTTTCTTGTTTCATCTGCAAGACTGTGTCATTGATGGTATACTCAAAATTAATTGGATTAAGTTTTCTGGTGTAAGTAACTGTGACACATTTGCCAGTGTTTAGACGCATTTTGTTTTGCGAAAACCAATCGGCAATAGAATCTAAATCTTCCTGCAGCTGAAGGCAATCTGATAAAGACACAACTTCCTTAAATAGTTTAAAATCATCTGCGAAGACCAGACAATAAGAATGCTTTATACACTTGATTATTGTATTAATGAAAATTATGAACAACAGAGGGCCAACATTGCTACCCTGTGGGACTCCTGAAGTCGCAATGTAAGGTCTTGAGAATGAGTTGCCAATTCTAACTCTATGCAAACGATCCGAGAGATATGAAACGAAGAACAAGCATGTTTTTTCAGAAAAACCTAAATCTGCCATTCGCCTAATTAGGATCTTATGGTCAACTAGATCGAATGCTTTAGCACAGTCTGTATATATTGTGTCAAGTTGAGTTTGATTATTTACAGCTTCAAAAGCGTGGGTGGTAAATTTACATAAATTTGAGACGGTAGATTTGCCAGCAACAAAACCATGCTGCTCATCAGCAATTTTGTCTTTTACATTTTCTAGAAGTTCTTCATATAGTATGACTTCAAAAATTTTAGCCAGAGAGTTCAATATGCTTATTGGTCTATAGTCCCTGACATCATTCTCACAGCCTCCCTTGAAGATGGGGACGATAACTGCCGTTTTGAGCTTTTCAGGAAAAGTACCAGATTGCACAGATAAATTGAAGATGTATGCAATTGGTTTTGCAAGAAAGTCCACGCACCCTTTATATATATAGGAGGGGATATTATCTATACCAGTAGATTTTTTAGGCTTTAATTTTTTTTATACAATTTTTTACCATGTCCTCACTAATTATTCTCAAGTTCACATTTCCAAAGTGGCATGCATACTCATTACAATTCATCAGAGATGAAGGACTGAAAACTGAGTGAAAAAAAGTAGCAAACCCATTTGCAATGCTGTCTGCATCACTGTATTCCTTACCATTGTGTTGCATAGTTTTGGGTATGCCAGATGCATTCTTGGATTTAAAAAAAGTCCAGAAACTTTGTGGATCGACATTTATGTTTTGCTCAATATCTTCTTTATATTGTCTATATTCAAGTTTGATTTGTAATTTTATTCTATTTCTAAGGTTTCTAAATTCAATAATTTGGTCACCGCTGGCCTTGGATTTGTTTATCAAAGTATGGTAATGATTTTTCTTATTGATATTGCTTATCAGGTCTCTAGAAAACCAGACAGGGAATTTTCGTTTTTTCTTCTTTTCCATAATGACTTTTTTTGGGACAGTTTGATGGATACATGAATATATTTTCTCATAGAAGAGGTCCAAGCAGCAATCAATATCGGTAATGTTTTCCAGAAAATCCCAGTTTATACCTTTGATTAACTCATAAAGAAGTTTGAAGTCTGCCTTGGCATAGTCATAAATATAAGCAGATTGGATTTTATGAACATCAGATTTGTTATTGGACATATCTACAGTTCCAATTGTTAATGCTGGGTGATAGGTGTCCTCATTGACAAGTGGGCTTAGGTCCCTATTAACATCAACAGTGAAGTTAGCAAGAACAGGGTCTAGTTTTCTAGACATAGAGTTTTGGTAGGTACACCATTTAAATTTAAATCAAATCAAAAAATACTTTGTCTGAAGAAGAAAGTTCTCATTGACAAAGTCCATTACAAGTATAACAAAGCACAAAAAGGCACAAAAAGCACATTATTAAAAAATAAATGACAAACATACATAGGATGCAATAGGCGCACAAATAAATAAATAAAGTTTACTACAAAACTATTGTTTTGCTTATTAGCTCATTACTTTTTGTATGATCTTATTCCTTTTCAAATTCAACTTATTCACTTTTCACCCACATTGTTTAATGTACTTCATATATGCTGTTATCATTTGGGATGCAAGAATTCAACTCTTTTTTCATTTGATCTCAAAGAGTTTTATTTGTGCTGAATGCATTATTCTAAAATCCTTACATCAGAAACCAATGAATACTTTTCCTTTCATAACTTTATCTGTCTCAGTAATTATTGTGAAAAAAAACATTATTTCACACCAATTTGTGAAATAAGACTAATATGATGTTGATAAATGGTCTTGGTTATACTTATTCTTCATCATAATTATTCAATCAGATATCAGATCTTTCAATGAAATTGAAGGTACATGGCCCTTAAAAGGCGAATGATCTAAAGCTGTGCTTCAGTAACTCATAGACATTGACAAAAATAATATACCTATACCTGTCATCAATTGTGGAATCAATCATATTTTTTGTAAAAAAAAAAACAAAATACCGAAAGTATCTCATTTTGGAAGTTTTCAGTATGTGCACCAAGATTTCTTCAATGCCCTGAGAATCAGTTTACCTGAGAAAGTAATTTTGTACTTCACTTATATGCTGTTATTTTTTAGTTTCTCTACTTTTTTAATAAGGAAAATGGATTGGCATTGCACATTATAATACCTGCATGCATATTTTTTAATGATTCATCACAGTTTCTTATAACATTAGGAACCTACAATACCAGTTAATGAATACTAAATAAATGTGAAGAGGATAATGATTCTGTCATTCAATTTTTGTTTCTGTTTGTTTTGCTTATTGCAAATAATGATTATGAACATTCAAATCAAGTGATACAGGTAATGTGGAGATAATTATTCTATACCGGCATATGTCACTTCAACCACCTAATCAAACAGGTTTCAACTCTGATTTCCTTGAGTAAAAAAAGTAAGTTGATGGGAGAAAGAACTCATATAAACAATATTCTAGAAAAAACATTTGCCTCCTGTGAATAGATATATTTTCTTATCTACTAAGGGCCGTTTTTATAAACGAGAATGAACTCCGAATTTGGTTTAGTTGCTAGACAACCAGTGATTTGATTGGCTATTCCATAGCAACAAAACGAGTTTCAGCTTAAACAGAGTTCAAATTCGTTTATAAAAACGGCCCTAAACGTACCAAATGTAAAATAGGTACCAATAAAAAATATATGTACCTATAAGTACATGCAGCCGATAATAGATTCTCATTTATATGAACCTCATAAAATAAATTTAAATATGAATTATGAATATAAATACATGGATAATTGTGATAAATAGTTGATGAACAATCTTAGAAAAATGCCATAATTATACTCACATGTCGAATTAACAGGTTACGTGGCTGACTGGCTGCTGAAATTGCTGAATAACGAAACGATTGAAACGAAGTACTTCGACTTTTATTTGTCCTAGAGATTTGATACGTGCTTGAATCTTGACTGTTGTCTGTTAGACGACCACAGAACTATGCACAGAACTCAAAGAACTGATAATGGCAATGGGATTGATTTTAATTTTATTGAAATGATGAAAAATCCTGACAAGTTCTGCCTGACTTCTGAAAAAAACATTGAGACATGAGCAGTGTTGCCACGAATTCTTGTTGAAAAAATGTTCGGATTATCAGAAGCACTTCTAACATTTTTTAAGTATTATAATGTATTTCTGAAACCAAGAACAGAACATAAGTTCGAGGTGGAACCTGTTATGACCATAGAAAACACTGGTAAATCATCATAATACTATCAAATCGAATACTGAAGTTGATATCACAATCACAAATGAGGTAAACTCCGAAATATACTTGACATATGACAACATTGTCAACAATTAGTGGGAGTATGGGAGTTGAGATGGGTGAGACCATTTTATCACAGTTTCCACTATCGATAGTGTCGATATTGATAATCGATAGTCTTTTTAGTATCGATTGATGAGGTTGCCTCGTAACTTATCAAATCAACGATGTAAAGAAAGCGGTTCTTTGGTTGTTCTTGACTCAACATTCCCAGCAATCGCTGATGATGCTTTGTAATGTTTGTTATACAAGGTGTTTCATAATAAATGCGCAGGACTTCAGGATATGATAGATCTTTTGAAAATATGAAAAAAAGTTCCTATTGACTTCTAACCTCTAAAATGCACCATTTTCGACATACAGGGCGGACATTTCCAACACTTAATTTAACTAAGTATGATTTGTTTTTTTTTATTATTTTGCAAATATGAAGTTAACGTTTGGTTTTGTTATTTGTTCTAACGAATCTAACGTTTAAATAAATTTTGTATAACTATGAAAAAAATTATTTAAAAAAATTTACCATGTTTTTCAACATGAAAGTTGATTTTTCTTGAAAACGGTGAACTTTAGAGCTTATGAACAGAAGTACCTTTTTTGTGTAGAAAACATTGGCGGTTTGAATAGATGGCTCAAAATTGTACTTTTTCCAGTGGCGTAAAAGTTGGAGGGAATAACACCCACTACCCCTTCAAATTCTTCACCAATTATGAAAATGCCTACAAAATCTTTTTTCTGTGCTATAAACGGTTCCAGAAATATTCGCAAGAAACGATTTTTTTTTAATTCAATGTCGAAAATGGTGCATTTTAGAGGGTAAGTCAATAGGAACTTTTTTCATATTCTTGAAAGAACTATCATATCCTGAAGTCCTGCGCATTTATTATGAAACACCCTGTAGTTATAATAAAATAATATATGTTATCTCGTATTCTTTGAGATTAACTTTTTAAAAAATGATATTTATTTTGGGCAGAGTTTCTGCCTCTACAATGTGAGCTTTTTTTCAAGACTAACTCAAAATACAATTTAGATTCAATTCAATATATTATGATGCTGATGTCAGCGTCAGCAGATATTCTATTATTCTTGCTATTGTTATTCTGGAAAATACTGATTATAATAAAATGTCTAGTTCAGATTCTGAGGAATTGTTATCGCTCTGTAACTTGATACTAGCATATAGCATATAACAACTCCCCATCACAATAAAAAGTTGGTGCTTCTTGCTGAAACTTTTAAGAAGTGTCTATCGAGGTGGTTGGTGCCAGCTCGAGGTCCTCTTCTTCTCGTTTTTGAATATTCACGCTCGGGCGTCTTCGGGGGATGAAAGGTTTTCTAATCTGTGCTCTGGGTCTAGGTGGACCCGGGGGTGGACTTCCAGCGGGCATGATGCTTATCTTGCTGGTCGTCTTCGTCTGCACTTACAGTAGATGTAAAGTACAATCAGGAGAATGATCAGGGTGATGGTTAAATACGTGAACCAAGAAATGTGTTTGGTTACGTAGGGTTGATTGATTAATCTGTCTAAATCAAAGTCTAAATCATCGGAATATTGGCTCAATTTGTGCTGAGCGATATTTATTTATTTATTTTTTTTATTTATAAACGGGTTACCCCAATACAGTTAAGAACACATGACATAGACAATGCGACGTTTAACTTATTCACTATATCACCTAAAATATATATAAATATGTGGTGGTCGAGAGCAGCAAACTACACAAACAACTACCGCCACCTCGGGACAACCGTAGGAAGCAAGTCCTCATCCCGAGGCGCGAAACGACCAGAACTCGTCTCCACCCGTACCACAGAACCTGTGACAGAACCACCAGCCGTGACAGCAGTGCCCTGACATCCGAGCTGTCACTGTCAGTCGAGCGACGGCATATAGGGTGGAGTGGGTGGAGCGCAAGGATATTAAACTGCAAAGGATTGCTCAATCCCTATGCTGGCAATGTACAAGGATATTAAACTGTAAAGGATTGCTCAATCCCTATGCTGGCAATGTAAACACGTTGAATGACGTCACTGATTCGACCTTGTTGTTCATTGGTCGAGAGGACGACAATCGGAAGTTATTATGTCGCCTTTGAAACTTTTTGCGAAATTTCAAAATTGGAATGAATTTAGTAAATTTAAAATAAAATGGTACTTTATATAAGTGAATGAAGTAAGTACATGCAAAACAAAATGCTGAATATATAAAATCTTACTTTTATAGGTGAATTAGTTGTTTTGTGTGATGTAACTGAGGGAATGAGCACGGCATGAGCACAGGCCTGAGGGTGTAGATGATTTAAGAAAACCCAAAACAACAAATAATTTCCATGTGTTTTTCCAAAACCCACAACAATTAGAAGTGGAAGACTTCCTTTGTGTAATCCAAGTGATTCCAGTAGATTTGTTATATGTGATCAAGATTATGAGCAGGAATAACATGACAGGACCTACTATAAATGAACCCTGAAGGTATATAATTATAATACATGCTCTTGAGGAGTAATATTTTGTTATTGTTGTCTTTGTATTGTAGATTCACTAGTGAAGAGATGATTGGAACACAAATGTTTCACTGAGTAAGGTGTGACAGAAAATATTGAGAACATCATCCATATCCCAAAATGTCTCTGAACATGTTGCTCCATTTCAGAAAATGCATATTCTCTTCTGATCCTGAAATTATCATATCTTCATCCCATCATAATAAGTGATGACTAAACTCACTAAATTGAAGAAAGCGATTCAATAAAAATAATGAATTGTGAAAAATGTCAAACAATCAACTCAGGTAGATATTATACAAAAATCAAAACTGTTGGTGTATTATACTGTGGAAATCATATATTTTATAAAATCAAAATGTTTTATTTGTTCCATATACCTACTGTTCATATTATGATTTCATGATAGGTGCCCTGAACTTGAATGGCATCATCCTTATTTGATCTATAAATAGGTAGTCTTTTATTTTTGAGGCATTATAGGTAGATCACTGTTTCTGGATGCACTCAGAAACAATATAGGTGAAAGATAACATAATTTGTTGGTTGAAAATGGTATAGTATGTAAGTATACTGTGTGATTGATTAAACAATATTGTATATCATGAAATAAAAACTGCTACTGATTGCAAAATGATATGCCTACCTCAATAGGGAATGATTTATTATTGATCTATACAGTTCATAATGAATAATCCCAGTCAGCACAAGTACGTCTTATGGACGTTTTAAAAACGTCCACTCTGGACATTCGAGACGTCTTAAAAACGTCCATTTCTGGACGACCGACGTCTAATGGACGTTATGGGGACGTCCAATGTTACTAATCAGGATGTCTTGGGGACGTCCATAATAGGTCCGAGTAAAATAAAAAGAGCCATTCGAACCATACGGTCACCCATCCAAGTTCTTTCCTCGCCTGACGTTGCTTGACTCCAGTTATCGAATGTCAATCTGCCTAGTATGGTAGCTGCTGTCTTCTTATTGATTTATTATATATGTATCTCGATTCGTATAAATCAATGAGATTTGAACAACAATAATTCTGAATGATTTATATTACTTATATCATTTAAGGTCTGTTCGCTGTGTCTCCATTAACTACACTATTGTACAGAATAGTAGATTGTGTAACACTGATACCGTTCGGTGATTTCCCGTGTACACTACACTATGTTCGTTGTTAAAATGTTGTAGCACGAAAAAACCAGTTGTTACAATCGATTTAGAGGAGGTGTGATAAGTGTAGTGCAAATGGATATTGGAAAATATGGGGTTAGATGTATATAATGATAAAGATATATTTTGAAAAATAAAACAACTTCTTTGACAAAGTACGTAATGCTTATATTTGTTACCCGGGAATCTTTTGTCCCCATTTACGATAGCATCAAAAGATTATTGACATCAATGTCATTGATTCAAGGTGGATATAGGATGGTGAAACAGCTTCCTATTAACAAGCACTAGAATAAACTGTAGACCTTTGCCTACTTGATTTCATACCGTAGTAATATTTCCTGAAATTAACAGAGATGGCGACATACCTTGTGTCGGTAAAACAGAAACTGTGTTTCTGTCATATTTTTATCAGTTTTATCTGTTCCCCTAATAGCACAAATGTTTTCCCAAAATATTCCGGAAATGTCCCCTTGCGACAATAGAAATGTTCCGGGAATGTCGCGTAAAGTCGCATTATATTCCGGGGACATTCCCGGTAAATCCGTTGTGGACAAATTGTACGCTCCAGGAATGTTCCATTGGAACATTCTCGGAACGTCATTGGGGAACATATTTGGGACAAATATATTTTTTGCTTACTTCATAGTAGGTACTGACTTTTCCAAGAAGTGAAACACGACTTTACTATTTGCAAATTTATTGATACATAATAATACTAATGATACAGATAATTCAGTGAAACTGGCATGAACTGTGTTGACATAAAACAATTTTCAGCTAGCCCTGGTGTTTCTCAACTTCAATCATATTCAAACCTCTGGATTATCTCTGAATGTAGATGATATATTCTTCAAAGTTCACTGAAAAACAAACACATATTTCAGGCTGAATTTAAGATTCAAAAATTGTAATACTCACTGTTCACAATAACTTGCTGTGGCTCCTCAAAGGTTGGAGGAAAGTTTATGTTCAACTGGATTCACTCTGCAACTTCGTTGCTAAAGGTACTCCATCTTCCACACATAGTTTTATCACAGATTTTCACAAAGGCTGGTTATTTTGCTCAATATTCCTCTGAGATTCAACTGAAAAACACATAAGAACAAAATAATATTTGAAACTTACGACTTGCTTTCTAGGTACAACTCATAGAATTTGAGTCAATATCTGTTTAGCAGGAATTATAGGATAATACTTACAAGTTGAAGGCCACTCAGTCAGGTAAAAAGATTAGAATGCTTCACAACATCACAACAGGAACTTGTTCTTCTGCTTCAACAAGTAGGTTAATGGATCTGATCCACAAGAGTACCAGAACAGATTCAAAATATTTCCACCATGTTCAAAATATACAGGAAAATCATTGCTGAAATAATATATCACATGAGTGAATTGGATGATTTCTTCAATATATACCTACTTTTATTTCCAGCCATACCCGGTTTTGGTTAAGTTAGGCTGGAATGAAGTTCATCAAACCATCATGATTATTATAAAAAATCTGAAGTAAACAATGGTAATATATCGAGCAAAATTCACAATACTGGATATAATATAACAATCATGGTGGAAATAAGATGGTGAAAAAACTCCTATCCAAAGCCATACATATTTTTTCAACCAAATCACTTTACCTCTCTAATGCAGGACTCACAGTTTTCGCTATAGAGGGCGCTGAAATCACTGACGCTGACGCGTGGTTGTCAACAACAAGTCAAATTTGTTATTATTTATTATTTCGCGCAAAATTTTGTAAATTTTTGTGAATGAATAGTACAGAAAGTTTTATAAATAAGTATAATGTATTTGCAAGGATTTGTATCAGTGGAGAGTGCGATTTATCAAGTGGTTGACCGCTCTTCATCTTGTTGGATTAGCTGAATGTGTTTTCCATGAAGAACATACATTGGGAAACCTGAAGGGAAACCTAAAGAAAATACATTATCCGGTGAGTGGAGGGTTTCGTTGCTTTCTTCAATTCAATATATGAGAAGAGTAGATAATGAATATTTTTATAATCCAGGAAATTCGTTTTTTTCGGCAAGGTTAGCTTGTTTTGTAGTTTCGATATTTTCATAACTCTACCAGAATATACCTCACTTTCTAAGGCCATGAAGGGTCTGATTACGAGCAGTTTATAGTGGCAAGCTGTTTAAATCAAAATACTAAAGAAAATACTAATTTGTTTTAGGAATGTCCTTGACTATTTCGTATTCATGAGCTCAACACTGGATGGAGAATGAGAAGATATGTATGTGAACTTCCAGGCTGATTTGAAGAATTTTCACAAAATATCTACAGAACTCAGAGCCTTAATAAGATTGAATGATCATGGGTAATACTGGATGGTGAAATAGAAGATTTTGGAACTTTCAGGCTGATTTGAAGAATTCTCACACAATATCATCAGAACTCATGGAGCCTGAATAAGATTGAATGATCTTGGTAATTAGAACCTTTACAATGAAATAAAACTATTTGATACTTTTGTGTATGTAGATGTCTCTGGAATGGTAACTTAAATACATGTTTTTTCATCAAATAATTGTAGAGGATTGAATATTATTTCATGCACCCTGTATTTGTTTTCAATAGCAAATAAGTAAATAAATTAATACCTTGGAAGGCCATATTTCATCCACTGGCAGGAAGAACTAAATCACTATTCACTAATAGGTACCTGATCTGATAAGTCAATGGTTTTTTTTATGATTTTTGTTTGGGTTGGAGTTGAGGAAATGTTTTAATAAGGAGTTATTCAGCAGAAGAAATATAAAACTCCAGTATCACAAATAATATATTATTATTATATTAAAAACATGTTTCTGAATATTTTTCAGTTTTACCGTTCTTTTTCCTTTGTTAAATTTTTTCGATTTTTAGAATTGTCCAGTTTTTGAATATCAATTATAATTTCTTCTTGTTTTCATATATCTGTAAATCTCCAGTAGAAAGCATTGGAAGCAGGAAACAATTCTGGAAACAGTATCACCATTGTTTATTGGCTCTTGGCATTGGATGGAAACGGTTGGAATTGGATGGGATATGGCTTGACTAGGACTGGAAAAAGCATTCTAATGAATATAAATATAACTAATTTTTTTAATAATAATACAATGCTCTCATTTGTGACATTCAGAAATATACATATCTGATCACCTAATAACATAAATGAATTGTGATGTGAGCCTGACTGAAAGGCATATCAAATGATTCATCAAATACTGCCACTATTACAAGGAGGCAATTCTAAAAAATATAAAAGCCTCCATAGTATTTGAGAAATCATTCAATTTGTCTGTTTATTATAATCAGTCAAAGATTGGTCTGTATATATGAGACAAAGAGTTAATGATAAATTAATACAAAACCCAAAGGAAAACTATGGTCGCAATTGTGAATGCTGAACTTTAACATTGTAATTATTTCAGGGAATTCAAGATATTGAACTGACAAATTCGAAGAAATGCGAGAAAATCTTGGTAATCTCAAGACAGGTATTCCATTTTGAGGAACCTGAAGAAATTTGAAATACTTTGGAGAAATCCAAATAATCCTGAAAAATCAAACCAGCTCATTATTTCACAACATGGTATTCATATCACTTGTATGTTATATAACTAGATATTAAATATTCTCATTATGTAATCCAATATATATATATTGTTTATGAAATGAAATATATTTTTTGAAAATTACTTTTTGTGAAAATATAGTTTGAAGTGGTTAATAGTTAATTTCTGCGAAGCTCTTATTTTACTTTTCTTGTATCTGGGATCATTGAAAAATCACTCAAATTTAGAATTTAATGATTTAATTAGATTTATAAGTTAATTCAATTATTTTATATTCCATATGTATGTATCCTTTTGTTATTGATATTTCTTGTATTCACTAGAGAAACAATAAACTGATAACACATTTACATTTGATTGCATTCTCAATTATTTCAAGAAAGCAGAAACATTACTTGTTGAACAATGTAGACAGTAGAGGAATGCTGAATGAAAACTAAAGATTATAATATTCACATCATGAAAAATGCAAGTTCTATGAATTCTGAAAAAAACTGAAATATTACCCACATAGAAACATTCAATTACTATTAACTACACAAAATTATTATTGAAAGTTGTTTATATAATGATGAAGTTCATGCAGTATATGGTAGTTTTATTTGTACTACTTGCCAAAGGATTTGGGAGGAAAATACTTTCCACATTCCAAATGGAGATTCATCCTGAAAAGAAAAATATAGATTTGTAATTCTAAGAATGGAATTAATTATCAGATTGGCTGATGAACCATCACTAGAATGGAAAAAAAAACAGATGGTTGAAATTTGAAGTTGTTTTGCTTTTATTTCTATGTAAATGACTATATAGTTCCACTTTAGAACACAATTACAATGATAATTTTTTGAGAGCAAATCTATTCAATTTCTTCTAGTTCTACCTCACCAAATCAACAATAGCTTTGTATGTGTGAAAAGCTAAACAAAAATGAAACAATGTACTTACCTATATATTCTTCCAATGTTGAACATAATGGATGCATTTTCTGCATCACACATGATTTTTCTGTAGTTCTTAAAGATTAGTGCCAATACAGTTATTCTGGGACTATTTAAACTATTCAATTTTCTCCTGGGTTATATTTTGATCATGTTGGAAACTTTCCAGCATACCTTATCAATGAAATTGTTCCTTTGCATAGTAAAGTAGGATATCATCTCTCTCCTAAAACCATTGGTATAATGTTAGACTAATAATAATTATAGCAATCTCAACATCAATCAGATGATGTAATGGTTCATTCCTATAAATAAAATTATATTTCTTACCTTTGCTACAAGTTGTAGATACAGAATCGTTTGAAAGTCGGCAAATTTTCCCACGAGTCTTTCCACTAGAAGAACGAAAACTTAAAAAACCATAAGGTATAAAAACAGAAGGAAACCACCAACGAAACACTAATGTAATATGAACAAATAAACAACAAAATTAAGATTAATATGCTATAATTTCAGATAACCATTCAAATTTTGACATCTATTGACAGCAAAACAAGAATTTTATAACAGAGGAGGCTGTCGAACAATAGCGCCCCCTTCAGGAAAACACGCAAGTCCTGCATTATCCAGGTAAAGTGTTTTGGTTGAAACAAAACACTAACAGTGATTTCACCATCTTATTTCCACCATGATAACAATAAAGAATGTAAATAGTGAAGATCATAATCGCTTGTCAGTTGTCACTTTGTCAGTCACTATTCAACTATTGTAGAAGTTGGCCAGTTTCCTATTCTGAACGTAATCCTTTCAACTGACGTCACCGCGTTGCCATCTTAGTGTTTATGCAAATAATGATACATAAATGATATAAAATGATGATGAAAAAAAGGCAATGATACTATGTTCGATTCGATATTAGCGGATTTTGTTTGAACAACTCATCAAAATGTTGAAATTTGAATTTCGTTAAAAAATTTCAAACTGTTTTCATGTAACGAAAATAATCGAATTGAGTCATAAACCCAGTATATGATTTCTATGCATAAACCCAATACAAAAATCTTCAATCGATTTATTGGGGAATAATCAACTTGACAATCTAGGACAAGAAAAATATGTTTCCGGAATGATTCTGCGTGTATGTTCCGGGAGCATCCTCTGTGGAATGTTCCGTGCATATCCCATAGAAGGCCGGGACATTGCGACTTATATGGGACATTAATCGTACGTTCCGGGAACAATGTGTGCTATTAGGGTCTAAATGAAAAATTACTGAGAAGAGTCAAAATATCAATATTCATTCCAGATTAATAGAAAATATATTGTTAAATGCCATTTCGAGTCACGTCTGTCAGATGCGAACCACAGAAATACGTAAGCAACAGAAATCTTCTTCGATAATCGATATTACCGCCATCTTCATTCAAGTAGCTGAAATATTAATACCCTTCTCAAATCGTCTACAAGTTTTTCGCAGAAACAATTGAAGAGCTGTTTCACCATCCTATATCCACCTTGCATTGATTGATCATCGTCAGATGAACTATCAACAATTCATCGTCCGAATTCGCAATGATGATTTCATCATCACTGTGCATTTTTGATACATTCGAGAGAGATTCACAAGTCATAAATAAATGCAAAATAATTATAATCATAACCTCAAAATCAGAATCCTAGGATTAGCATAAAGCAGAATAAAAGCACCGAACAGATGTTGAACTAATTACACTCCACTTCACTACACTCCAACAGGATTTCGAATGTTATATATTTTTTCAAAATTGATGTTTTTATTTCAATGGTACCTGACGAGTGAGTATTGATTCACACCTTCATATATGGTATAAAGAAAAATGTTATACATTTTTTTTATCTTCATCCACATACCACAGGTATGCACTGATGATGACCTAACAGTCGAAAGCGCTTTGCTACAAATTTTGAAATATAATTTGCATGGAATATAAATCTGTTTTTTTTTGAATTAATGAAATAAAAAACCATTCATGCCACCCTGGTTGTTATTTTACCGCCCGCCTCGCTAAAGAAGTTATAAACCGTTTTCAAAATTATGGAATCGTATATGATTATTTCATAAGATTCGGAAAGAGTATTCCTTATAGCCATAACTTATTTCGAAGGAAACAATATATTGTTAGCGACAGTATTCTAAGAACACCCCGTATTGAGATGGAAACCTGTAACGAGGTGATGAATCTCCTGATGAGTCATCGTTGGAATGAGGCGTCGGTAAATGTATTGCTTTTTATTGTATTCTAAACTATATTATATCGCCATATGCCAAATTTGATCATCTCAGCTTTAAGAATCTAATAAAATGCAGTCTATTTATATGATTTGGTAGAGGAATTGAAAAAACGGTAAAATTCACAAAACAAGCTTGTAGATTGTCAATTATAATAAACACTTGAGATTATTATACTTTAATCTAGTCGAAGATATCTGGGTAACAAATAATATAAAATCGTATTGTTACGAGTACGTAAACTTTGCGAGTACTGAGTACTAAACAAACTAAACGAAACTAAAAACAAACTGTCCCCATTGCTTGTCAGCTGGCTTCTTGGAACGCACAGAACAGTTGGTATTTGACATTATCACCAAAGAATAGAGGTAAACGGATAAAAGATCCTTTATTATTATTCCCAGATAACACAAAAACCTTTTGAGGATCTTCTGAGGCGGTCACTTTAACGTCCTCAATACGTCGAGAGGCTTTCAAAGAACGTCCCTAGGACGTCCTCCTGTTACCATTTTCCACGTTCAATTAACGTCTCAGAAGATCCCCACGAGGTCTTACTTTTTTTATTCACTCCAGTTATGCCTTTTTTGAGTTTTTATTATTCTCAGAATGACTTTTGAGCATATCTGAGAACTAATGAAAATGAAAAAAAATTAAAAAAATAAAAAAAATCAGCGCTATCATGGTCACCCATCCAAATCCTAGCCACTGCTGTAGTTGCTTGACTTCTGTGATTCAACTTACCTCCTAATTGCAATGTCGCTATTCTGTGAACTTATAAATGTTTAACTTTCAATGTGATTTGAACAATTATTTTTAAGGATTTTTATTACTAAAATTGAAATACTTATTTTTCAATAATAATGGACAAGATAATTTTTCTTGATATATATAGCTCACTTCTGAATTGGGAAATTCATATGGAGTGGAGAACCAACCAACCAATATCGAATAATTAAAAATTAATTCAATAATAAAGAACGCTTCGTCCGATTTTGATAATTTGTAACTCGATTTAAAAATATATACATATATGTATATATATATATCTCGTGACTTGGAAGAGATGAAATTCACATAAAAATATTTACCTTTTTCAATTATTTTTATGAGTAGAACATACTCCGGTCAATTGCTCCTAACTTCACATGAGTACCTATACATATTTAAAGACGAAAATATCATCAGAATACATCCATATAGGCCCACACATATCCACATCCCCAGGCTGCCGCTGAAAAGACTAATGTGGGACAATTATGTCAAAAATTCTGAGCCTAGTGACGTTCTCAGGATGTAGAATATAGAACATCCTCCTACAGTCTTTTGGGGACTATTAGAGGACGTCGTTAGGCACACACATATCTACATCCTCAAGCTGCCGCTTGGAGGACTAATGTGCGACAATTATGTCGAAAATTCTGAGCCTAGTGACGTTCTCAGGATGTAGAATATAGAACATCCTCTACAGTCTTTTGGCGACTATTAGAGGACGTCCTCAGGCGAATGTGTGTTATCTGGGATTGTTATGCAATTAGAGTGGGAGTGTTTGTAACTCCTACATCCGTCTTTCCTTTCAAATATCTCTGAATATATAAACTATGAAGAATGATCAACTCAAACTACAACACTCAGTGAAGTACATACTGTGACAAGTATTCGGGAGCACGACGATCTCTTCGAGAACGCCCCTGAGGAAGGGCGTCGGCGTCGCTGACTCGTCTTGGGCTCGGGGTAGGGGCTCGGGGTGTTACTGCTGCTTCCTGCTGTTGGTTTTCAACCACTGGTTCCTCAGAGACTGAATGCGCAGGAGTTGTAGCTGAAGTCCTTAAGGGGTTGAAGAAGGAGACATTCCTGTCGTGGACTCCTGTGGGTGTTTGTACACTTACAGCTGAACAATGGCGGGAGACGTCTGCCATAGGTGTTGAGTTGTATCTGGTCGACAATTCATTCTCTCTTCTTTCTCTTAATAAGACGATATCGCTTCCTGGATGGATGAAGGTTGAGCCCCTCTGTCTGCTTATTTTGTTTAGCCTATACGGGCGTCCGTGGATGGGTCAGCCATTTTTCATTCTCTGTTCTTTGTTCACAATAAATCCCGTTTCCTTTGTTCTGTTAAAAAAGTGTTTCCTTGACTCACCTTATTATTAATATGGAGTACGACTATCTCCAAAGTGATGACCCCCGACGTGATGTTGAGGAAATACTTTCGTGAGTGCAAAATTGACGACCACGTGCATCGCAGAAGCAAGGACAATGTGCGTGCAGCTCAGGAAACTTTTAAAGATTTCCTGAAGAAGACGAAGCGTAGCGACTAGCGCCCAATCCCCTGGATTCCAGCTGCCGAGGAAGCCTTTGCAGCATGCAAGCATGGTGTCGCCCGCAGTGCGCACCACCTTCCTCTGCCCTTCTGCAGACCTCTGTCTGCCGACAGATACCTCTGATATCGATGTTCGTCGGAGCTGCTAATAGCAACCGCAGAACGGCCACTGGAGACCCTTTGGATACTGCTACCGGAAGCTCAACCTAGCTGGCACACGTTACGTCTTGATCGAGAGCTTCTCGCCATCAACGCCAGCATTAGGTTATTCCGACACATCCTCGAGGGTCGACACCACGTCATCCAGATAGACCACAAGCTTTCCGCCTACGCTGTCTCGCAATGATGCCCAGAGAAAGCCTCTCTCAAAGTAAGGTGCCCCACCTCACTCGACCTGCAAACCCTCCACATCCCACCGACGCCCTTATTCAAGCCCACCAGGACACGTGAGACCCCGCGACACCAACGACGTCTACTCCTTCGCAGCAACCAGGAGTAGACCAAACGAACCCCAATCCACCGACTCAACAGGCGCACGGCGCCAACAACGAGGTTTCAGACCTCTCCACGGACGCACCAGCTAGGAAGAAGTCTGCTTTTTCATTCCCTTATTCGCTCCCCGCAAAGGTCATTGAGGAGGGAGTACCTGTGTGGTGGTCGAGAGCAGCCGACATCTACATGAACAACTACCGCCACCTCGGGACAACCGCAGGAAGCAAGTCCTCATCCCGAGGATCCCACAGAACCTGTGACAGAACCACCAGCCGTGTCTCATGCGACTTTGATTTGATGTCGAAACAAATGGAGAATGCCATTGATGCGGTAATTTTCATCGACATATGTCGAATTCGAAAAATTTCACTCGACATTCGAGAATCGACCCCCTGAGCTCTATTTACTATTCTCCATTTCTTCAAAGAAGTCATACTGCGTGAAATACCAGTAGATGAAGTAACATTGAAATCATGTGTGATCTGCTCTCAGGTCTTTTCCATTGTGGTGGTCGAGAGCAGCCGACATTACATAAACAACTATATACCGCCACCTCAGGACAACCGCAGGAAGCAAGTCCTCATTCCGAGGCAAGGATGGTAAACTATCCCGAGGCGCCAAACGACCAACTCATCTCCACTCGTACCACAGAACCTATGACAGAATCACCAGCCGTAACAGCAGCGCCTTGACATCCGAGCTGTCGCAGTCACTGTCAGTCGAGCGAGCATCGATTCTTTCTTTTTCTTCTTACTTTCTTCCTTCATTTCTCTTCCACCCGTCCAGGACGCTATACGGGCGTCCGTGGATGGGTCAGCCATTTTTCATTATCTGTTCTTTGTTCACAATAAATTCCGTATCCTTTGTTATGTTAAAAGTGTTTCCTTGACTCACCTTATTATTAACATGGAGTACGACAAGCTCTAAACCTTCTTCTCACCAGAAGCCGTATTGGTTTTCGTATCCTCTCTATCACTATGAGTGCATAATTATGTAAAATTATTCTCAACAAGTGGAGCTTCTTCGATGATGTGAAGTTTTGAACTTTAACTTTTTCACTCATTTTGCTATAGATAAGCAAATAAAATCGGAAATTCGAAAGTTTGAATTTGAATTCCCGGACCATCAATGACTTTGACACGTAAAATATCTGAAAACTCCTTGTGGTGGTCGAGAGCAGTCGACAGCTACCGCCACCCCGGGTAACCGGAGGAAACAGGTTCTCATCCCGAAAGAGATTTTTTCTTCCATCCCAACTTTAAAATCATTAACTGCATCAACAGTGTGTCTTAGAGTTGAAGATCTTTTTCTTTTTGGAATGGGTTTTTTTGAAGATTCTGTAACGACCATTTCTTCAACATTTTCTGCAACTGGTTGTTCCGCCTCTACAATAAAAATGTTGCCTTGTTGGTTGGGTTGGTCCTCATCATAATTGATAATCATCAAAATCAAAATCTATAGCAGATTCTGCTGTTTCTTTGTGACCCTCAATTGAAACCACCTTGACAATATCGATTATGTCTTCTTCTATTTTCGATAAGTCTTCTTCAATTGGGGGTCCACCGCCGGTTCCTCTTGCATGCCTTTTCTTGGCGCTCACTTAATTTTTGTTCTGGACTTCAGGTCTTGCCAAGTCTTGATAAAAATATACATATAGGTAATTATATAAAATAAATCAACACGGGGTCCAACTTTACCTTTCTCCAACCCTTCCAATCTATGGCTGCACCAGGCATGCTATTCAGTATCGCACCTATCTCCATCCATTTCCTCTGGGCATCTTTATAAGTGAACTGGTTGAATTTACCGGATTGAAGATCATTGTTTTTCTTCAGATACTCAATTCCGTTATATGAGACATATTTTTTTATGAGTATAACAATTATTGAGTTTATTACTTTTTCTGAATTTTCGAATGTCATTCGCGGGAAATTTCTAAATTGACAATCATTCAAAAGTTCGTAGAACGTGAACAATTAATGTCATTCGTGAAATGTTACAGTGGTGCCAGATTTTGTGATCCCATATGTTTTCCATCGTATACGTTTTGAGAAGCGAGTGGTTGTCAAGAATACCACATCGGAAAAGTACTCGCAAATGAACCATTCGTTTTGATGCGTATACGTCAAAAAGTTCACTTGTTGAGAATACGGCCCCAGGCCTGTGCTCATGCCCTCCGCAGTTACAGCACACGAAACAACTAATTCACCTATAAAAGTAAGATTTTATATATTCAGCATTTTGTATTGCATGTACTTACTTCATTCACTTATATAAAGTACCATTTTATTTTAAATTTACTAAATTCATTCCAATTTTGAAATTTCGCAAAAAGTTTCAATGGCGACATAATAACTTCCGATGGTCGTCCTCTCGACCAATGAACAACAAGGTCGAATCAGTGACGTCATTCAACGTGTTTACATTGCCAGCATAGGGATTGCGAGCAATCCTGCACAGTTTAATATTCTTGGGTGTAGGTTCAATTCTTTCTGGTATACTCGAAGAGGCATTATTTTGGCAGTCCTTTGTATGAATTTTCTTATTAATGGAACAATAAAATTCCATTCGTGGAATGTCACAGTGGTGCCAGATATTGTGTTCGCACTTCTTCCATCGTATACGTTTCGAGAAACGAGTGGTTGTCAAGAATACTACTTCAGAAAAGTACTCGCATTTGAACCATTCGTTTTGATGCGTGTACGTCAAAAAGTTCACTTGTCGAGAATACGGCCAAAGAGTATAGGTTCTACCTCTATTCTTTGATACGGCCCCCTGAACTCATCTCCAACCGTACTACCATAGATCTTACTGCTTACGCTAGATCCGGTATCCAGGTTATTTGTTTTGTAGGTCAGGGGAGGTTCGAAAGTACTATTAGTTGTTGACCATACAAATGTGTTGTCCCACGTGACCATAGTACCCAAGGATGGTAAACTAGAGAAGGATGGTTCATTCAAGCGATTTTTTCGGCCAAAAGGCGTGGCTTCCGAAGGCGCGCGATGACGTAGTCAACGGCCCTGAATTCAAAATTATTAATGCTAAATATCACTAAATGGGCATTAAAAGTAATTTTACTGTGATGTACCTTTTTATAATCGATACATATTGATTATTGATGGTTATTGGTATCATATGGCTTCAAATATTAGTAATGTTTGTGAACAAAAACTCCTTGATTCACAAAAATTCCTGAATGTCCACCCAGAAAATAATACATGAGATAATTTAACGTTTACAAATGAAGAATTCATAGGTACTGATGAATGATGCATGTAATTTTTGTGTGCATATATATTATTCAATGCACAGCAGGTTATTTAAAGTTAATATATTTTGAATTGAAATTGATATACCTACCTATTTTATCAAGTTTAACAATTATCAATGAATGGTGAATATAAAATACATTCTTTAATTTGAATTATGGGTACCTTATTACATTATAAATAATAGGTATATAAATATATTGACATCAATTTCGATGTTCTTATTAGCTGACTATTCTCTTCATTTATACATTGGAATCTACTATAGATGCAATCCAGGTTGTTTCTTTATTTGCAGGTTTTTATATCCTCATTATAGCTCGAAGTATACAAAATTCCTGAATCTGATTACATGGAACATCATAAAATAATGAGAATAGGTACTCCTTTTTCATAACACATTTTGAAGATCTCTTTCTTTTAAATTTGGTTAAACAAATCACAGCTCTGATGTATGCAACTTGTATCAGGATTCACAACATCTGCATGTTCACAACTCATCCACCTTTTCAAAAAAGTATCTCAAACAAAATCAGTGCCTTTTGGAAATGTGTGGTAAATAATACTGGAATCCTCTTGGTTTTTGTCCAAAAATAGCAAATCTGCTACCTGGCATACTGGTTATCAAATGGTATATGAAATTGAAATGATTTCATAAACACTACACACTTTTCAATGGAGGTGATGTAATAATTTATTAATATTTATCCACACTACTAAATCTTCTTACTGAGTAATTTGATTATACCTACGATTATTGAAGAACTCTGTTTAAAAAAACAATTTGTACAGCCACAATCCACAGTATGAATATCGAAATATAAACGTAAACAAAGCTTGAGGGCCGCCAGTGACGTCACGATCACGTCGTTCGATGTGCCAACATTGCGTCTTATGGCAATGATGAATGAACCATCCTTCTCTAGTTTACCATCCTTGCATAGTACCTACTTTCTTGCAGAATTCTTCTTGACCTAAAAATTACTACAGGATGCCGGATCTAGCGTAAGCAGTAAGATCTATGGTGAGCATGCATGAATCTGAATCGGCCTTAACGGCTTAACGCATAAGTTTAAAGTTGGCTTAAATTTTAAGCGAGCTCAGGGAAGCTTCGCTCAAGAGAGAAAACGGCGAATACGGCCGATAGGGGCCCTTGAGGAAAGTCTCATCCACTTGATCCACTACTGCGCGCCTGGTCAGAGATATTTGAGGCTTTTGACTAAAAAAAAATGATTTGACCAAGCTTCGTTACCAATACTATCTCTGGCCAGGAGTTACCAGACATTCCAGACAACCAACCGTCTATCTATAAACCGTGTGCCGCAGGCCGCAGGCCGCAGTGCTCTGTGTCTTGTGTCTGTGTTAACTCTGTGTTACTGCACAGCTGTAAGTTGTTGTCAAGTCATCTCTCAACAGTCTCAACAGTCAAAACTCAAACCTCGAACCGAACCACAAAGTAATACTAATAGGTTATGTTTAACTACTAATCATTGGTTATACTCAAGGTGGATATAGGATATACTCTCAAACCACATACATACACTGGAATTACTGAAAACCCATGCCTACTATAACAGAGAACCTATATTCCACAAAGTATAGTTCTTTGAAAAACCTACTGAAGCCTGCTGAGCGCTGAAGCAGTGAAGCCCCTGATTCCTGAAGTGAAGCACACTACAACAAATCACAAAAAAACTTGCAGATTGACCACCTAACTTTTTCCTCCCTTTCACAACAGTTGAACTTGTAAGTGAAACAGTTTTTCTCCATTTCGGCGTTGGTTTTTGTATCCATATTCAATTTGGATTTCTTCCAGTTGATTACTGTGGTCAAGATGCCAAGAGACAAGTCTAAAAGGAAGGCAGACTCCTCTGATTCAGACTCAGGACCTGATGATGTAAGTTTATATTAAAAATTGGTTAATGCAACTATCTTCAAAATAATATACATACCTACTATTCTAGTATTCTCATTGTTCAACATGTTGATGGCTAATACTAATGTCTTCAAATACCAACATGAGCTGGTACCTAAATATTTTTTCTCTTTGGGATTATGTGTGAAAAAGTACCTACCTATTCATTCTAGGCAAAAGTAACCCCAATAAACCTATCAGAACCATTTTCAAATTTCAAAATTGCAGTAGTGCAGTAATTTATTACTAATTAATTACTAATTTACTACCACATTGGCGAATTTATCACCTTTTATTAGGACAAAAAAAAACAATGGTTCTGCTAGAGCATTACGCAAACCAAGGTGGATATAGGATGGTGAAACAGCTTCCTATTAACAAGCACTAGAATAAACTGTAGACCTTTGCCTACTTGATTTCATACCATAGTAATATTTCCAGAAGTTATCAGAGATGGTGTCACACCTTGTGTCGGTAAAACAGAAACTGTGCATCTTTCATCTTTTTATCAGTTTCATCTGTTCTAGATGAAAAATGATTGAGAAGAGTCAAAATATCAATATTCATTCCAGATTTATCGAAAATATATTGTTTTAATGTTGTTTCAAGTCATTTCAAGTCACGTTAGCAACAGAAATCTTCTTCGATAATCGATCTTACCGCCATCTTCATTCAAGTCGTGGAAATATTACTACCTTCTCAAATGGTCTACAAGTTTTTTGTTGAAACAATTGAAGAGCTGTTTCACCATCCTATATCCACCTTGACACAAACCAAGCAAAATTTGAAAATAATTTTTTTTTATTATTGACATTGGGTAAAATTTGTTACTCTTTTATACCCCAATAAACCTAGCAGAACCATTTTCGAATTTCAAAATCGTAATAGTATAGTAATTTATTACTAATTTATTACATTCCCGAATTTATTACCCTTCATTAAGGCAAAAAAACCAACGGTTCTGCTAGCTTTATATAAACCAAGCAGAACCACACCTTCAAAAATATTTTTTTTCAAAGTTGACATAGGGCATAATTTGTTACTCTTTTATTACTAATCTATTACCATATTCCCGAATTTTTTTACTTTCCATTTCGAGGAAAAAATCATCAATTCCAATATTTCGATCTAAACCTAGCAGAACCAAAACTCCAAGTATCCGTGTATAGAAATTTCATTCAGTCCATAATTTATTACTAATTTATTACCACATTGGCGAATTTATTACTCTTCATTAAGACAAAAAAACCAACGGCTCTGTTATATAAACCTAGCAGAACCACACCTTCAAAAATATTTTTTTCATAATTGACATATATGTCATAATTTGTTACTCTTCCCAAGGTGGATATAGATATGGTGGAATGAGTCCCATCAAAAGGCACTAGAAATATTTGTGGACTTCTGCCTACTTGATTATGTTGAATTTCAATCATAGTTTCAAACACTAGTAATACTTCCACGACTTCATATGGATGGCGCCACGTTTGCTGATTCCGCATGATGAATATTAATTTTCACAATTTTTCTATCATTTTGATTTTGTGTGATTTGTTCAATCAATATCATGGTTGAATAATCGAACAACATTTATATTTCAAGCGAAAACCACAATTATGAATGATCTGTCACTGTCACTCGAACACGAAACCATAGAATACGGATATCAATAGAGAACTGAATTATCGATATTGATATTAAATGCTATATCAACGCCATCTCTGGACGAATAGTGAAATATTACCGGTGTTATGATCTTCGCTAAACCAGTCTACAGGTTTTGACGGAAAACAACTGAAGAGTCGTTTCACCATATCTATATCCACCTTTACTCTTCCTAACAGAACCATTTTCGAATTTCAAAATCGTAATAGTATAGTAAAATATTACTAATTTATTCCCGAACTTATTACCCTTCATTAAGGCAAAAAAACCAACGGTTCTGCTAGCTTTATATAAACCTAGCAGAACCACACCTTCAAAAATATTTTTTTTCAAAGTTGACATATGTCATAATTTGTTACTCTTTTATTACTAATTCATTACCACATCCTCGATTTTTTATTCTTCGTTTCAAGAAAAAGATCATCAATACTGATATTTCGATATCAACCTATAGCATAACCCAAGAGGCAGAACATAAACCCCTTGTATACGTGAATGGAAATTTCATTCAGTTCATAGCTCATTACTGACTTACTACATCGAAGAATTTATTACCCTTCATCAAGACAAAAAAAAACACGGCTCTGCTAGCTTTATACAGGGTGGATCACGGTCGATGGTATCTTAAGACGTTTACGGAAGAAGAAGAAGAATTTTATTCAGGTAAGCATAATCTACAATATGAATTCAAAACTAAAATTAGATAACTTGAACACTATAAAAAGAAACTAACTAAAACGAGAAATTATACAGCAAAAATCACAAAGTCATCTTGTATAACAAAAACCACTCCACTTTGTGAAGTATGGATTCCTATCACCGGAGAACTAGAAATTGTGAGTCCAGGCTGAGCTACCTAAGCAGGGCTTTTGTTGTAGTCATCGACCTGGATTACATTAATTATTTACATGGTGAGTAAAAAGAAAGAGAGAAAAATAAAGTAATAAAATGCGTTGTAAGGGAGAGGGAATATGGTTATTTAATGTATATTGTATAATTTATTTTTATTTGAGTTCATATACGGTTTTTAGTTTGCTATAATTTTGGTTCACAAATTCTTTCAGTTTTGATTTCATTCTACGTTTATTAGGAATGACTCTAATTTCTATAGGGACTAGGTTTAACAATTTTGGTCCAAAGTATGATATAAATTTCTGTGAGTGTGTTAGTCTACAGAGGGGGACATTTGTCAGATTTAGCACGTGTGTTGTGAATATGACTTATATGAGAGATGGAGGTATTTTGCATCCATATTAAACATTGATAGGTATAGAGTTTTCTTACATCAAATAAGCCAGTTTCTTTGTAAATGTCTTCAGTTGAGTACCTTCTATTTTTCTTAAAAATTATTTTTAATATGGTATTTTGCATGACCTCTAGAGGCTCTAGAACGTGTAATAATGTTTTACTTAGACCCCCCCATATAATGATACAGTACCTCAATACAGAAACGGAGAACGGGAGATAGGATCATTCTTTAAATTCGGGGTTTCTTGGGTCCTTGGTTAATCAGTTTTTTTTTCTATCGATCTAAAACATTTTCAGCGCTGCGGCGTTGCCGCTTCTATCGAAAAGTAGCAACAACTTTGTTATTTCAAATAGCACCCACCCCTGTATTTTGTAACATTTTCAGGTTATCCCGAAAGAGCTGATTTCTTCGATATATTATATTGAGGTCTAACAAGAATGATTACCGATATATAGGGTGTGAAAAATCGATATTTTTCGAATTAGGGAATTTTTTGTGTCGAAACTATCTATTATTGCTCAAAACGGCTTGCATGTCCCTATCTTAACTTTTCATCAACTGTCTACTGATATCAAATTAAAACAAAACAGGGTGGTGCAAAACTCAAAATTCTGAACCGCCCTTTAAAACTCTTTTTTTCATACTCGACATAAATCATAATTTGTTACTCTTATATTACTAATTTATTAACATGTTCCCGAATTTTTTACTCTCCATTCCAAGGAAAAAATCATCAATTCCGATATTTCGATCTCAACCTAGTAGAACCAAAACAAAAACTCCAAGTATCAGTGAATAGAAATTTCATACATTCTATAACTAATTTATTACTAATTTATTATCACATTGGCGAATTTATTACCCTTCTTTAAGACAAAGAAATCAACGGCTCTGCTAGCTTTATATTAACCTAGTGGAATCACCTTCAAATTTTTTTTTCCATACTTGACAAGGATCATAATTTGTTACAGTTTTATTACTAATTTATCATTATATTCCCGAATTTTTTTCTTTCCATTTCAAGGAAAATATCATAAATTCCGATATTTCGATTTCAACCTAGCAGAACCAAAACTCAGAGCAAAACTCTAAGTATCAGTGAATAGAAATTTCATACACAATAGTTTATTACTAATTAATCACCAATTTATTACAACATTGGAGAATCTATTACCTTTAATAAGAAGAACAAACCAACAGCTCTGCTAGCTTAATTGACATCAATTGATATCTAATTGAAACAAATATTCAAAATCCAGAATTCTGAATCACCATGTATTCGTTTAAATGAAATTTCAGTAGATTGTAGATGAAAATAAATGACAGATTTTTCATGATTTGTTTTCAATGAATCAGTTTTAACCAGAACAGAGGTCCAGAAAAATGTTACCGCCAAAAATTTTGCCGCTGATCGAATAATTCGAAATAAGAAAATCAAATTTCTCATAACTGTATAATGGCATCTACTTCATCATATCCTGATATTATCAAGTTTTATTATTGATTTCTTTACGATTAATAGAGAACTATGCGATGAAAACACCAAGTGTAGGTAGAAAATATTTTGCGTGGCGAACAAGGTATATTTTTAATTTAATCATATTTTCAACCTTCTAAGGTGTAATGATTGTCGATGAGTTTTTGATACTGTAGATATATTTATTGAAAGTGACATAATTTTCTCTTAAAGGAAATTCCGGAGAATTCCGATGATTCATTTATTTCCAAGCGAGTTTCCAAGTTTCGAAAAAACAGCATTTTTCAAAATTTCCTTATCATATAGGTACTGAAGAGTCAAAAATTCATGATTATGGTTATAAGTAAATTAGTAATGGAATTGTTCCAACTTATGGTCTGAGTATTACCACAAAAAAGTTTTTCTCCTATATATTCATGATATGAAGATAATGAGATTGGAGTTTTGTTTCTTCTATAGGTTGAGATCGAAATATCTGAATTGTTGATTATTTCCTTGAAATAGAGAGTAAAAAATTCGGGAATATGGTGATGAATTAGTGATAAAAGAGTAACAATTTATGATCCTTGTCAAGTATGAAAAAAAAAAGAATTTTGAAGGTGTGGTTCTACTAGGTTAATATAAAGCTAGCAGAGCCGTTGATTTCTTCGTCTTAAAGAAGGGTAATAAATTCGCCAATGTGATAATAAATTAGTAATAAATTAGTAATAAACTATGGACTGTATGAAATTTCTATTCACTGATACTTAGAGTTTTGGTTCTGTTAGGTTGAGATCGAAATATCGGAATTGATGATTTTTTCCTTGAAATGGAGAGTAAAAAATTCGGGAATATGGTAATAAATTAGTAATAAAAGAGTAAAAGTTTATGATCCTTGTCAAGTATGAAAAAAAAAAGAATTTTGAAGGTGTGGTTCTACTAGGTTAATATAAAGCTAGCAGTGCCGTTGATTTCTTCGTCTTAAAGAAGGGCAATAAATTCGCCAATGTGATGATAAATTAGTAATAAACTATGGACTGTATAAAATTTCTATTCACCGATACTTGGAGTTTTGGGTCTGTTAGGTTGAGATCGAAATATCGGAATTGATGATTTTTTCCTTGGAATGGAGAGTAAGAAATTCGGGAATATAGTAATAAATTAGTAATATAAGAGTAACAAATGATGATATATGTCGAGGATGAAAAAAAGAGTTTTCAAGGTTTTAAAGGGTGGTTCAGAATTTTGTGTTTTGCATAATAAATAGTTTAGACACAAAAAATTCCCTAATTCGAAAAATATCGATTTTTATATATATATATCTGTAGTCATTCTTGTTAGACCTCAATATAATATATCGAAGAAATCAGCTCTTTCGGGATAACCTGAAAATGTTACAAAATGCAGGGGTGGGTGCTATTTGAATAAATAAAATATAGTTGTTGCTACTTTTCGATAGAAGCGGCAACGCCGCAGCGCCAAAAATGTTTTAGATCGATAGAAAAAAAACTGATTAACCAAGGACCCAAGAAACCCCGAATTTAAAGAATGATCCTATCTCCTGTTCTCCGTAAACGTCTTAAGATACCATCGACCGTGATCCACCCTGTATAAAGCTAGCAGAGCCGTGTTTTTTTTGTCTTGATGAAGGGTAATGAATTCTTCGATGTAGTAAGTCAGTAATGAGCAATGGACTGAATGAAATTTCCATTCACGGATACAAGGGGTTTAGGTTCTGCCTCTCTGGTTATGCAATATAGGTTGATATCGAAATATCAGTATTGATGATCTTTTTCTTGAAACGAAGAATAAGAAATCGAGAATGTGGTAATAAATTAGTAATGAAAGAGTAACAAATTATGACATATGTCAATTATGAACAAAATATTTTTGAAGGTGTGGTTCTGCTAGGTTTATATAACAGAGCCGTTGGTTTTTTTGTCTTAATGAAGAGTAATAAATTCGCCAATGTGGTAATAAATTAGTAATAAATTAGTAATAAATTAGTAATAAATTAGTAATAAATTAGTAATAAATTAGTAATAAATTAGTAATAAATTAGTAATAAATTAGTAATAAATTAGTAATAAATTAGTAATAAATTAGTAATAAATTAGTAATAAATTAGTAATAAATTAGTAATAAATTAGTAATAAATTAGTAATAAATTATGGACTGAATGAAATTTCTATACACGGATACTTGGAGTTTTGGTTCTGCTAGGTTTAGATCGAAATATTGGAATTGATGATTTTTTCCTTGAAATGGAAAGTAAAAAATTCGGGAATATGGTAATAAATTAGTAATAAAAGAGTAACAAATTATGCCCTATGTCAACATTGAAAAAAATATTTTTGGAGGTGTGGTTCTGCTAGGTTTATGTAAAGCTAGCAGAACCGTTGGTTTTTTTGCCTTAATGAAGGGTAATAAATTCGGGAATGTGGTAATAAATTAGTAATAAATTAGTAATAAATTAGTAATAAATTACTGCACTATTACGATTTTGAAATTCGAAAATGGTTCTGCTAGGTTTAATGGGGTCTCTTTTATTACTAATTTATAACCATATTCCTGAATTTTTTCCTTTCCATTTCAAGGAAAAAATCATCAAGTCCAATATTTCGATCTAAACCTAGCAGAACCAAAACTCCAAGTATCCCTGTAAAGAAATTTCATTCAGTCCATAGTTTATCACTAATTCATTACAAATTTATTACCACATTGGCGAATTTATTACCCTTCATTAAGACCAACAACAAAATAACCAATGGCTATGTTATATATTTAAAAAAAAACAGATTTGTATTCCATGTAAATATATTTCAAAAATTGTAGCAAAGCACTTTTGACTGTTAAGTCATCATCAGTGCACTACTTGCCAGGTATTACAAGATTTTTATAAATTCAAAAACGTACATCTGGTATAAAATACTTTTCATATTAATAAAATATGTTTGGTTTTCCCAACATTGAGATAAACCCGAGGATAAACCCGTTAAAAATTTTTGAAAATTTAAAATTCGAAACTTGTCAACGAATTGTACCTGTTGATTGTTCAAACGTCCATAGAGAAGAAGAAGAAGACTTGTTGGTAAGTCTTGAAGTTGAATGAAGTTGGCAGAGCCGTTGGTTTTCTTGTCTTGATGAAGGGTAATGATTTCTAAGACGTGGTAATAGATTAGTAATAAATTAGTAATAAACTATGGACTGAATGAAATTGTTATACATGAATACTTGGAGTTCCAGTTCTGCTAGGTTGTGATAGAAATATCGGAATTGATTTTTTTTGCATGAAATGGAGATTTAATAATTCGGGAATGTAATAATAAATGAGTAACTAAACAGTAACAAAGTACAAAGTCAATTTATCATGAAAAAAATATTTTTGAAGGTGTGATTCTGCTAGGTTTATTTAATAAAGCCGTTGTTTATTTTGTCTTTTGGACATTATATCAAATTCGCCAATGTGGTAATAAATCAGTAATAAATTAGTAATAACCTATGGACTAAATGAAATTTCTTTACACGGATACTTGGAGTTTTGGTTCTGCTAGGTTTATATCGAAATATTGGAATTGATCTCGGAATTGATGATTTTTTCCTTGAAATGTAAAGTAAAAAATTCAAGTATATGGTAATAAATCAGTAATGAAAGACTGATAAATTATGCCCTACATCAATTATGATGAAAAAAAATCATTTTGAAGTTTTAGTTCTGCTAGGTTTATATAAAGCTAGCAGAACCGGTGATTTTTTTGGTCTTAATGAAGGGTAATAAAATCGCCAATGTGGTAATAAACAAGTAATTAATAAGTAATGAATTACTGTACTACTGTGATTTTAAAATTCGAAAATGATTCTGCTAGGTTTATTGGGGTGCCAAAGTATAAAACTTATATGTGCGATCACGATTTGCCTGCAAAGTTCAGGCCAATATCACTACTACCCAGTTTTTCGAAGTTAATTGAGAAACTTATAAAAAAAGGATGATAGTTTTCCTCAAAAACCATAATATTTTGAATTCCCACCAGTTCGGGTTTCACTCATCAAAAATTACACAGGATGCCATATTCTCGTTTCTGGAAACCCTTTATCTAAATCTAAATGACCAAGACGCTGCGGCTGCAATATTCTGTGACTTATCAAAGGCGTTTGATTGTGTGAATCATGAGATACTTCTCCGAAAGCTGGAACTCTATGGTTTTCGAGGTACCTACTGCACTAACTTGGTTCAGTTCGTATTTGGCTGACCGTCGTCAGACAGTGTTGCTAAGTGGGACAGGTTCAAGAGAAGGCATAGTGAGATGTGGTGTACCACAAGGATCGGTACTGGGACCATTACTCTTTTTGATATATGTAAATGATTCAACCAAAGTGGACATTAAAGGAAAATTTACATTGTTTGCAGATGACACGACAATCCTATGTAACAAGAATATCACAGAGCTTCATAACGATATAAGCGCGGATATAGAGAAAGTAAAAAAGTGGTGTGATGCCAATCTTTTATCTTTCAACATCAGGAAAACAAACATTGTATCATTCAAATGTACTCTAAATGATGTCAGTCTAGCTGATGAAGTTATCCCCAATGTCTCTGACATTAAATTTTTAGGACTACATATTGACGACAAATTAGCCTTTGAAGGTCATATTAGTCAATTGTGCAAGAAACTAGCTTCGGGCTGTTATGCAGTCAGAATTGTATCAAATGAGCTGTGCATCGCAAATGCCAGACAGGTATATTTTTCACTGATAGAGTCACACCTTCGTGTACCGGGACTCTTGTCGTCCACTATTTTTAAAACAAAAATTTTTAACCCTGGTTTGTATTTTTATAATGGAAACGGTATGCCTCTTGCATAAAAAATACAGGAATATTTTAGACGGCTCCCCCTCATATAGTACCCGTCGCCCAAATCAGATTTCTCTTTTGAAGCCTTCATCTGCTCTTACTCAGAAGTCGCTCATCTACCAAAGCAGAAAAATGTATAACCATCTGCCATTAAGAATAAGAGAGATTCGGGATCTCAATAAATTCAAAAAAGAAGTAAAAAAGCTTTTAGTTGAGAAGGCCTATTATACACTGGATAAATTTTACCTAGATTCATCGAGTTGAAACATTGCTATCAAACCATTCACATGTTGTGAGTAGAAAGTGTATGTATATTCATTCACAAACCTATAATTATTTTATATTTTTATATACTTTTCGTATTCTGCTTTATTGTATATTTATATTTTCATGTTTATATGAGTTCATTTATATTATCATTTATTGCTTTGTCTATGAGATTTTTTGTATCTTCTGACAATAAAGTACTTGATTGATTGCATGTTGTTCATCATTACTTTAGTATATTATGTAAATGAATATTTTCATATGTCATAAAATGTAAGGTCAATTATCTATTCTTTTTGTATTTTTGTAATGAAAAATAAACAATAGGTTTCAAGGCAATCACAACAATGCCAAATCATTGTCAATATATTTTGCTTTGGATCACAAAAACAAATTTGTCAATAATTGAATATATGTATTTTTATTATTCTGAATAAAGAGGCTTGTCAGTTTTTGCAATTAGTGAATGATTGGAATATGGGCCTCCATAAAAAGTATTAGGAAACTTACTTTCATTACTGATTATCACCTGAAAATCATTTCATCGTTTTAATTTTGCAAATAGAAACTTATTGATAATATAAATAGATCATAAACTGAGTCATAATCAGAATTCAGAAGAATTAATGACAAAAGAATCATTTTCCTTATCAAGCATTCCACATGAGCCCACACATGGCAATAAATGCCCATATTCCACACAGAGTGCCCATATTCCATACAAGCTATATAGACAATCACGAAGTGGGTGGCCTCTGGTGTCTGATTTCGTAAACTCAAATAGAGGTGAACAACAAACCAATTTAGCATTGTATAGCATTGGCTTTCATATTATTTTAAATGAATAAGAATTATTTCGAATAGTTTTGACTTATTTCGTGCTTTTGAGCTAGTTACTAGTATTATCAAAACATGCAGCAAGTTCACAAGATCGTAAGAATGAAATAGAGAAGGATTTGTTCACTAATCTCAGTGTTCCTCATACTGAGCAGACATCATTTCTTTGCACAAATTTCTACTTCAGAATCCAGGATTGTGAAAAATAGGATGGTATTGGAAACATGAAAACCGATTACCCCAAATGTGTACATTTGTAGTGAGCACTTCATAGAATAGGAATTTCTCAAGCAAATGAAAAAATTGAAGGTAAGTTTTCTTTCATGTTGAAGCAAACATATATATCAGAAGTTTATCTATAGTTATTGTTTGTAATGAACACCTTGATTCTATTGCAGGACTATCAAGAACAAGAATTCAATGATAGGCTCAAAAAGAATGTTCTCAAGTCATCATTCGAATATGCAGAGTTTGAGTAATGGGGGTGAAAATCAAATCATTGTTATGAAGATGTGATTTCTTATTGACAAATCACTTCTCTGAATTAGAATTGTATTTTTCCCATTTCTAGGTTGATGAACAGTGACATGAATCAAGTAAATCTAAATGATGGGGTCCTACAGCAAATAGAGTAGAACATATCAAATCAAATCAAATTTCGAATCAAATTTATTCATCACTGAAGTCAATACAAAAATGGTAGAAGTACACACGTTGTATAAAACTTATTGGACTAGTCATACCTAAACCTACATTATATATATATATATATATATTTTACTATATTCTTTATTACATAACCATACATTTTCTCGGACCTGTCTTATCTGTATACATGTTGTTCACCTAAAAGATTAATAAACAATCTATCTATCTATTTATCTATCTACATACAAGAGAAACATATAGAGTATACAATACACAAGAGTATATAGTATAAAAAATATATATAGTATAAAAAATGTAAAAAATGTAAGATTATATAGTTCAGAACATTCAAAAGGAAGACACAATTTTATCACAGATTCTAGATTTAGTTTTGCAATAAAAATTCTTCTACCGTATAAAATGCCTTATTCTCTAGGTATCTACAAAGAGTATTTTTAAAGCAATTGGAATTTTTTAAATTGTAAGATTTACCAAAGAGACCTATGAAATGGTTGAAACATTTGATACCTTGATAAATATGACAGCTTTGACCAATAGTCAATCTTGAGAAAGGTTGATGAAGATATTCCCGTGTTCTGGTGTTATGTTCGTGAATAGAACTGTTTGTTAGCATATCAACTTCTTGTCGTTTAATATTCATTGTGATGTGCATTATGTAGAGGGAGGCAACTGTAAGGATTTGCAGCTTGGAAAATATCTGCTTAGATGAGGTCCTATGATCTACTCCGGTCATACATCTGAAAATTCTCTTTTGCATTTTGAATATTTTGTTGAGGTGTGTTGAATTGCCCCAAAATATCAAACCATATCCTAGTAGAGACTGCACAAGCCCATAATATGCTAGTTTCAGCGTCTCTAAAGATGCTGTATGTCTTAGTTGCCTTATTATGTAGCAGGCGTGGCTCAGTTTTCGAGCAAGTATATGTTCTTCCCATGTCATCTTATGATCTCCCAAAAATTTTATGCTATTCACTTGTTCAATAGATTTATCATTGATTTTTACCAGATAACTGCAATCATTCTTTATGTTTTTTGTTGTAAATGTTGTGAAAAAAGTTTTTGATACATTTACCTGAAGTCCATTATGAATACACCATTTATGGAATTCGTTTGATGCAGCATTTGCTCTCGATACTGTATCTGTGATGTTCCTTTCTGAGATGAGTATATTTGTATAATCTGCATACATGATGATTTTTTGTGCATTGGGACAGGAGTATGCCAAATCATTCATAAAAATGATAAATAATACGGGTCCTAGAATGGATCCTTGGGGAACCCCAGTGTTATTATTTTTCTCCGTTGATCGACTTTCATTTATAACCACTACTTGTTTTTTGTCTCTCAAGTATGATGCAATCCAGTCGTTTGCAACTCCTCTAATCCCTATTCGATAAAGCTTTTCTAACAGAAGGTTATGATCAATTGTTTCAAAAGCCCTACTTAGATCGAAATATAATGCTATAGGTTGTTTTTTACAATTCAGTGATTCATAGATATTTGTGCAAATTTCAGCTATCGCCGTTGTTGTGGATTTGTTATTTCTGAAACCATTTTGATAGTGGAAAAGGATTTTCTGTTCACTTAGAAACTTATTCAGTCGGTTGTTATAAGACGCGTCTAAAATTTTTGCAAGATGTGTCTGAAGACAGACATTTCGATAGTTTGTGATATCGCCTCGAGAGCCTTTGTTTTTGTAAATTGGAACAGATGTTGATGTTTTCAAAATATCTGGGTATTGTCCTGCCATAAAGCTTTCATTGATTATACAGGGTTATTCACGTCAAACGACACGGAAAATTGTGGCTAAGTCGTTCGATTTTTCGAATGTTTCGGATTTGGGACAGATAGAGGACTATTAGGGGTACATTTTAAAATTATTGTCATGATATACAGGGTATCCCAAAAACATAAAATGTATCAAAGTTGTGTTTTTTTTAAATGGAATGCCCTATATATTTTTTCTTTTTCGGATTCTACGATGAAAATAAAGGTGACTCTTATAAATGTTCATCATATTTAAACGTTGAATTTCTCGAGATATTTTGAATTTTGTGAAAATGTAGTCATCTTTTTGAGGATTCAATTTTCAATGGTTGTTGAACTTTTTTTTACCAAATTCAATTTGGAGATGAGTAATGGATCAACTTTCGTGTCACAAGTATGGAGGATTGACTAATGTATACAGGGTGGTCAAAAATTAACACTGAATTATTGCTACTTTCGAATGGTTAAAACTTCATTATTTCAAACGGAACACCTTGTATTTCATCACGAGGACAGATGTGAAATTTTATTCTCTAACTAAAACTATTATACTTCCCTATGGCTAACTCTACACATTTTCATGAAAATTCTCTACGACAAAAACTACTGGCCAATGAAAAATTCTCTAGTTTGAACGATGACATTTCTTCACACTTTAGCCAGTGCTCGGATATGCAGCAACATTATATAAATCAAAAATAATTTCAAGATCTTCACCTTTGTCAGTTATACCACCAATGTTAAAGTGCATCACGTCTAAGGTGTTATGATTTTTTTCTCTTCCATTCACTGTTTCGCTGTGTACATCTATGTTGTTTTCCCGTCATCTAAAATTCGGCTTTGTTTCATTTTCTTCTGTAATAACGTTTCTCGTATTGTATTTTTGGAAATGTTTGTTGAAATTGAATCTTCTGTAGTTTACTCCTCTTGGCTAGAAAGATGGACTATAAAAGGTTTCCTTATATCTGAAATCTGCAGCAATCATGTAAGAGTTCAATTTTCTGTTTTCTTTCATGTCCTTGACTATGAACTCTTCATTATCATCTCCTGTTTTTTTCTTCAAAACGTTTTTATATCCTCCTCTGTTACATCTTTGGGTACTTTAGATAAGTAGAGCCACACTCTGCTTTTCGCACCTATGAATTTTCCGGCAGTTTCTTCTGATTTTCCCACATTCCGTTTGTATGATTTATTTCTTTTTACAGTCTGCCATTTATATTTAGTATGTGCACCCCCATTTTCATTGTTTTCTATCTGCGAGTGTGCCAAGTTGTCAATTCTTACATCGTCCTTTATATCGCTTTCCAAGTTTATTATTTCGTCATACTTTTGTTAAGTTTGAATTTGCATTATTTCATTTGCCACCTGGTCACATCTGATAGCTGGTACACCCTGTGGCTTAGAAATATTTGGAACATTTGGAGTGTATTCGTTTTTTTCAGTATTACTCATACTATTTGTATTCGGTTGCTTCCAGTTCGATTTGCTTGTTTTTATTGGTGATCCTTTTTTTGGGTTCCTTGCTTTTTCAGGCTCTTCATTGTTTTTTGGTGGAATATACTTTTGATTGTAGGTGCTGCCGTTTGCACTTGCTATTCGTAATTTTTCCTCTAGTGATACTAGTTTTTCGTTCAATAGTTGGATTAAATATTCCTTATCTTCAATTATTGTATCCTTATCTGCGACGGCTTGTCTCAGTAATGTGTTTTCTTCTAGTATGTATGTTTCTTCCAATACTTGAGAATCAATTATTTATTTTTCTTTGATAAGTTCATCACAACACATTTTTGGCCTGTTAGCACATGATTTGTGATACACTGATTCACATTTCAGGCAAATTAGACCTGAAGTGATATTTTTTTTACAATATTTACACGTTTTCTTTTGTCTCTCCACATTGCTACCTCCACTCGCGGCCATTTTACTACTATTATAATATACTAATATAAGTCCTATGTTAAAAGAACCATAAGGTATTTCAGGACATTGAGCTGGACCTATAAATATTAAGGATTTCCACCCAGACAACCAAAGATAGTTTCAAACGAGGTTTCAAACTTCCTCAGTTATTCTTAGTATCTACTCTATATCAAATAATTGTTATATTGATAGTTGATTCATAGTTTTTTTGGGTTCTCATGAATTATATTTTGTGATAATTTATAATAATTTGTAACCTATTCAAGATTTATCAATAAGAGCAGATGAACCACTATATGTATTTACTTTTCCCAGAGAATAAAGAAACTGACCTATTTTTTGTTTTTATTCCTTTAATCTTTAACATCTTTATAAGTAAATTCACACACTTCTACTTCTTCACTATCCTATTGTGGGTGCTGCCCAAAAGCTGATGTTTGTAAATACAAGCTATAGAGTATGCTGTGGACCTATTTTTTTGTTTTTATTCCTTTAATCTTCAACATCTTCATAAGTAAATTCACACACTTCTACTTCTTCACTATCCTATTGTGGGTGCTGCCCAAAAGCTGATGTTTGTAAATACAAGCTATAGAGTATGCTGTGATCAACTTTGAATACTGTTTCCTTTTCTTTTAAGGGGCTCTTCGAATATCCAATATACTGAAGATACTTATCTCAATTTCGACCTCAAACATCAAATCATACAAATACGTTAGTGGATCATTGACTTTGCAGTAGAGGTGATATTGAAGGGCCTATAAAAACATTATAAACTCATAAATCTCATGAAAGATAGTATCTTTTTTGGGTTCTATTGATGATAAACAATCAATAACACCCTTTTGAATATTTTGAATTGGTGAGTCCTTCCCTAAAATTTGAACTAAAAATGGACATATTATCATTGAAAACATATACGATATGTTTCGAAATTTGACATTTCTGGAGCGCCGTCTATTGGTTCGTGAGTTTCTCCAATAGAAGATTTAGAAGTTATGCCAAGATTAAACAAGAGCAATGATAAGAAAGAGCTAGTCATCACTTTTTTCTTGACAATGTAATCTGCCATGCAGCACACTGTTAATTAAAGATTAGGTACTGAACGTCGAGCCCATCAAATTACTTCAAAAAAGTTTCATGCCCATGCAGGAAAAACCGATGTAAATTTTGTAATAATACCTACAGTGACCAATGAAAATAGGTGGTCAAACAAATACATGGAGTGTGTCTTGCCTTTGATATATCTGTTGCAGGAGAGATAGCGCAGGCTGGTGTAAAGAAACTAGGGGAGGTCATATTGGATACAGGGCCCATATTCAGACCATTTCCCCTAATATTTATACTTGATAGGGTGATAATATATTATATTATATTATATATTTATTTACCATTTTAAAATTAACTACTTATCATAGTAATGGATTATCCCATGAACATGTTCTAAGCTCCCTTATAGGTACAATATAAACAGCAATATAATCGTATGGCGCAGAACCAGAAATGCTTCAGAGGTAGGTACCTAATTATTCATTTCATGCAAGAGCTTCATGAGGTTTTTGTTCAACTAACTGTTCAACCTAGTCCTCGACTTCGACCATAGAGAGTCATCTAGAGGAACATTGAAAAAATGAAATGAACATCGACATTCCCCTTAATTTGAATAGTTATACCACATATTAACCACCTATACAGATGCGAAAGCTAGGCCTTCTGACAGAACCAAATTTCTTATGATTTCATTCGAATCGATTAAATTTTTGAAAGAATCTATATTTTCCAACTGATTTTCTATTGTCAAGATCACAAATCTATTCAGCACATACTCAGAGACAAGATAAGTAGTCCATTTTTTTGTGAAAGGACTATTGCGATTCACAAAGAATGTATCAAAAAAGAGAAACAGTTTGTATTGTTCGTGGTTGTTTTTCAAAAACTGGCAAAAATATGATGCATTCCAAAGGATCCTGAAAGGTATGTAATGAATGATTTGTAATTCACATATTGCAGTGTCTTGCACCACTTTCTCAACACAGCTTAATGAATATCATATTCATGATATTTGGAGACTGTTATCCAAAATCCTATAATTTTTCAGAAGTGACTGATGCAATATCTCTTTCAGGGCTGGCTGTTGGTTATGAAACAGAGGGTTCATCAGATAAAAGTGAGAAACATTCATTTTTCCTCAGAACAATATGTACCTACTCTTCAGAAGTTATTAATTATGATAACTCCAAACTCCAAGAGATTTGCTGTTTTGGATGGTGAGTAACATTTTGAATATTCTGAGCACATATTTGATAAATATGTTGAACTTCATGTTAGTTTATTGATTGTAATATTTCTGCTGTGTTCATAATTAATTTTAATTTGTGATTTACAGATAATACTACAGTGGAATACTCTTCTTGCAAGTAGAAACTTCTCACTTCTCCTCAAGCTGCTATAAATATTCCAGGTGAGATTTCTGGTATTTCAAAGAAAACAATTAATATCAATTATTCTATGTAGAGTCCATTCAATTTTGTTTTTTTTTATAATTAATTTACCATTCTGAATAGTCTATTCACATACATGATGTTGCACTAGTAATGATTTAGTTTCCATTGAGCTTTCTAAAATTGTTTGCAAGAAATAGTGTGAACCAAGTTCAAGTTTGATCAAACATATATATTTATATATAATGAATATGACAAACTTAAAAAGTACATAAAATTTTTTTCTGGATATATATTTATATGTACCCTCATGTCACTAAACATTTTATTTCCAGATCCAGGATCTTATTACTGTTCCTCCAACACCTTTTTCAAGTTGTAAATTCTCTCTGACTACTTATACTACTCATATACCAGGATTTTCGAGTTCTGGCACTTCAAGGAAGTCAACGTTGTGTGAGAAACTACGAGCTAAGAGGAGGAATAAGTACATGGAAACATCCTATCATAAGATAGGGATGACTCTAGAGGACTTCAATGATATGTGTGATGATAACTTAATGATACTAGGAGTGGCAAAAAAATTAACTTGCTCAAAATGCAAGAGAACTACATTATATAATTGGGTGTAAATCAAAAATATTCGAAGATGGTTTTTATCTAGATGCTATTGTATCACATTTCATTCAGTCATTATTCTTGTGTTTTTTATGTTACATGTATGATGATGCTGCATATTTTCAGATATGTTCATAGTTATGAGTTCCTATCTGTTGTGATGCAATTGAATCAAAAGTATGCAAATTGCAAGGTTACCTTTTTATCTATATTTCATGTATATATTTAATTATGTCTTTATTAACATTCATGTTCTTTGCTATATGTTATTCTACCAATATTCATATTTTTGATATTTATTCCTGGACAATAAAGTAGGTACATTTCTATCTATAAGTTTGCACCTAAACACACATCATCACATATGTTTCAAAAAATTTCAAAAAAATTGAAGTCAACCTTGTCAGTCAAGTTTTGAATAAATGTATCCAGTGGAAGTAATTCCATTATCCCGTGAAGTAATTCCATTATCCCGTATTAATATCTCTGATTCAAAGAGAATTCTTCATTTAGTCACAACTCATTGATTAAGTCTGCTTGCTATTTCAATTATTGTTATAGTCTATACCTATCTCAGCTGTAAAGAGGTGTAATTTTTGTAATCATACAAATACAATACCTGCAAATGATCAGAATGATTTATGATTTCCATTTCTATTTCGTAACTCAATTATCTAGTTATTCATCTATGTAGTCAAATTGATCCGTGCATGAAATTCTTTTTTTCATTATTATATGCCACAGAAACACCATTTCTGTGAATAGTGCAAGCATGTTTTTTCAGTGTAGGTGGAGGGAAAGTGTGTGAAATCAACAATACATTTTTCTCCTTGTGAATGGAAGGGTTTTTCAATGTTCGCGAATGTTCAGCCATCGAACATCAAAGGCGGCACCAAAGCTTTTGGTTAATCTTATACAAACACAAAATATGCCCCCTACACTAGATTAAATGAATACGTTTTTTTCTGAGTTCTTTCCTTACACCTGAAATTATCAGTACAGGGCACTAAAATGTTAAAATCCTACATCAAAAAATACCTTATGTAGTATGCTTCTATTTTCTTGATGAATATATCCAATTGGATATTATCTAACTTATCAAGCCTTCACTGTATGTCCTTTCTTTATAATATTTGTTCCAAATATTTTTTAGACACATAAAATTCATTACAGGTAAGAATTGTACCCATAACTAACACTAGAGATATCTTAACGAAACTGAAAAGATGATTTCACAGCCTCAATTGTCCCAGCATCCTCAAGTTCATAAAAAAAATTCACTTGCTTGCTTGTCCTGCATAGTTGAATTACTATTTCAAACACTTTTCAAACATTGCCCTTAATGCTACACCAGCATTCGTGACACACTAATAAAAACTGAATAATCACTTATAACTTATCACACATCTACTTGATCAAAACAGTCGACGTTATGGAATTCACATTATGATGATTCCAAAGGGGTTGAATATAATACCCTCAATCATCTTGAAACTCCAGTTACATACATCTTCACAATTCAGACTATTTTCCATGAACTAGTACAAATATCTCGACAAATATTTGTTGTTGCGAAGTTTATTTACTGAAATAGTATTCTGTAGTCTTTGGTTGTTGCCTAACTGTTTTTGAGAGATTAATTCCAAATGAAATGTTCAAGAAAAAGAGAACATCTTCAATATTGTAAAAAGGTTTGGTATTGGAATACCACATGCATGCATAAATTTCATCACAGTTATTTTTTCTTCTTAATTGAAATAATGAATGAAATAGTTTGCTTTTTGAATATCAATTTATGACAGTGTCCCACAAGCTTCTATTCTATATAATTATATTGTTTTCTCAAATGTAACTTCAACTTTTGTATTTTCATGACATGATACAAAATGTTAACACATTGAATATCTATTCATCTATTCATCTATTCATCTATTCATCTATTCATCTATTCATTCATTCATTCATTCATTCATTCATTCATTCATCCATCCATCCATCCATCCATCCATCCATCCATCCATCCATCCATCCATCCATCCATCCATCCATCCATCCATCCATCCATCCATCCATCCATCCATCCATCCATCCATCCATCCATCCATCCATCCATCCATCCATCCATCCATCCATCCATCCATCCATCCATCCATCCATCCATCCATCCATCCATCCATCCATCCATCCATCCATCCATCCATCCATCCATCCATCCATCCATCCATCCATCCATCCATCCATCCATCCATCCATCCATCCATCCATCCATCCATCCATCCATCCATCCATCCATCCATCCATCCATCCATCCATCCATCCATCCATCCATCCATCCATCCATCCATCCATCCATCCATCCATCCATCCATCCATCCATCCATCCATCCATCCATCCATCCATCCATCCATCCATCCATCCATCCATCCATCCATCCATCCATCCATCCATCCATCCATCCATCCATCCATCCATCCATCCATCCATCCATCCATCCATCCATCCATCCATCCATCCATCCATCCATCCATCCATCCATCCATCCATCCATCCATCCATCCATCCATCCATCCATCCATCCATCCATCCATCCATCCATCCATCCATCCATCCATCCATCCATCCATCCATCCATCCATCCATCCATCCATCCATCCATCCATCCATCCATCCATCCATCCATCCATCCATCCATCCATCCATCCATCCATCCATCCATCCATCCATCCATCCATCCATCCATCCATCCATCCATCCATCCATCCATCCATCCATCCATCCATCCATCCATCCATCCATCCATCCATCCATCCATCCATCCATCCATCCATCCATCCATCCATCCATCCATCCATCCATCCATCCATCCATCCATCCATCCATCCATCCATCCATCCATCCATCCATCCATCCATCCATCCATCCATCCATCCATCCATCCATCCATCCATCCATCCATCCATCCATCCATCCATCCATCCATCCATCCATCCATCCATCCATCCATCCATCCATCCATCCATCCATCCATCCATCCATCCATCCATCCATCCATCCATCCATCCATCCATCCATCCATCCATCCATCCATCCATCCATCCATCCATCCATCCATCCATCCATCCATCCATCCATCCATCCATCCATCCATCCATCCATCCATCCATCCATCCATCCATCCATCCATCCATCCATCCATCCATCCATCCATCCATCCATCCATCCATCCATCCATCCATCCATCCATCCATCCATCCATCCATCCATCCATCCATCCATCCATCCATCCATCCATCCATCCATCCATCCATCCATCCATCCATCCATCCATCCATCCATCCATCCATCCATCCATCCATCCATCCATCCATCCATCCATCCATCCATCCATCCATCCATCCATCCATCCATCCATCCATCCATCCATCCATCCATCCATCCATCCATCCATCCATCCATCCATCCATCCATCCATCCATCCATCCATCCATCCATCCATCCATCCATCCATCCATCCATCCATCCATCCATCCATCCATCCATCCATCCATCCATCCATCCATCCATCCATCCATCCATCCATCCATCCATCCATCCATCCATCCATCCATCCATCCATCCATCCATCCATCCATCCATCCATCCATCCATCCATCCATCCATCCATCCATCCATCCATCCATCCATCCATCCATCCATCCATCCATCCATCCATCCATCCATCCATCCATCCATCCATCCATCCATCCATCCATCCATCCATCCATCCATCCATCCATCCATCCATCCATCCATCCATCCATCCATCCATCCATCCATCCATCCATCCATCCATCCATCCATCCATCCATCCATCCATCCATCCATCCATCCATCCATCCATCCATCCATCCATCCATCCATCCATCCATCCATCCATCCATCCATCCATCCATCCATCCATCCATCCATCCATCCATCCATCCATCCATCCATCCATCCATCCATCCATCCATCCATCCATCCATCCATCCATCCATCCATCCATCCATCCATCCATCCATCCATCCATCCATCCATCCATCCATCCATCCATCCATCCATCCATCCATCCATCCATCCATCCATCCATCCATCCATCCATCCATCCATCCATCCATCCATCCATCCATCCATCCATCCATCCATCCATCCATCCATCCATCCATCCATCCATCCATCCATCCATCCATCCATCCATCCATCCATCCATCCATCCATCCATCCATCCATCCATCCATCCATCCATCCATCCATCCATCCATCCATCCATCCATCCATCCATCCATCCATCCATCCATCCATCCATCCATCCATCCATCCATCCATCCATCCATCCATCCATCCATCCATCCATCCATCCATCCATCCATCCATCCATCCATCCATCCATCCATCCATCCATCCATCCATCCATCCATCCATCCATCCATCCATCCATCCATCCATCCATCCATCCATCCATCCATCCATCCATCCATCCATCCATCCATCCATCCATCCATCCATCCATCCATCCATCCATCCATCCATCCATCCATCCATCCATCCATCCATCCATCCATCCATCCATCCATCCATCCATCCATCCATCCATCCATCCATCCATCCATCCATCCATCCATCCATCCATCCATCCATCCATCCATCCATCCATCCATCCATCCATCCATCCATCCATCCATCCATCCATCCATCCATCCATCCATCCATCCATCCATCCATCCATCCATCCATCCATCCATCCATCCATCCATCCATCCATCCATCCATCCATCCATCCATCCATCCATCCATCCATCCATCCATCCATCCATCCATCCATCCATCCATCCATCCATCCATCCATCCATCCATCCATCCATCCATCCATCCATCCATCCATCCATCCATCCATCCATCCATCCATCCATCCATCCATCCATCCATCCATCCATCCATCCATCCATCCATCCATCCATCCATCCATCCATCCATCCATCCATCCATCCATCCATCCATCCATCCATCCATCCATCCATCCATCCATCCATCCATCCATCCATCCATCCATCCATCCATCCATCCATCCATCCATCCATCCATCCATCCATCCATCCATCCATCCATCCATCCATCCATCCATCCATCCATCCATCCATCCATCCATCCATCCATCCATCCATCCATCCATCCATCCATCCATCCATCCATCCATCCATCCATCCATCCATCCATCCATCCATCCATCCATCCATCCATCCATCCATCCATCCATCCATCCATCCATCCATCCATCCATCCATCCATCCATCCATCCATCCATCCATCCATCCATCCATCCATCCATCCATCCATCCATCCATCCATCCATCCATCCATCCATCCATCCATCCATCCATCCATCCATCCATCCATCCATCCATCCATCCATCCATCCATCCATCCATCCATCCATCCATCCATCCATCCATCCATCCATCCATCCATCCATCCATCCATCCATCCATCCATCCATCCATCCATCCATCCATCCATCCATCCATCCATCCATCCATCCATCCATCCATCCATCCATCCATCCATCCATCCATCCATCCATCCATCCATCCATCCATCCATCCATCCATCCATCCATCCATCCATCCATCCATCCATCCATCCATCCATCCATCCATCCATCCATCCATCCATCCATCCATCCATCCATCCATCCATCCATCCATCCATCCATCCATCCATCCATCCATCCATCCATCCATCCATCCATCCATCCATCCATCCATCCATCCATCCATCCATCCATCCATCCATCCATCCATCCATCCATCCATCCATCCATCCATCCATCCATCCATCCATCCATCCATCCATCCATCCATCCATCCATCCATCCATCCATCCATCCATCCATCCATCCATCCATCCATCCATCCATCCATCCATCCATCCATCCATCCATCCATCCATCCATCCATCCATCCATCCATCCATCCATCCATCCATCCATCCATCCATCCATCCATCCATCCATCCATCCATCCATCCATCCATCCATCCATCCATCCATCCATCCATCCATCCATCCATCCATCCATCCATCCATCCATCCATCCATCCATCCATCCATCCATCCATCCATCCATCCATCCATCCATCCATCCATCCATCCATCCATCCATCCATCCATCCATCCATCCATCCATCCATCCATCCATCCATCCATCCATCCATCCATCCATCCATCCATCCATCCATCCATCCATCCATCCATCCATCCATCCATCCATCCATCCATCCATCCATCCATCCATCCATCCATCCATCCATCCATCCATCCATCCATCCATCCATCCATCCATCCATCCATCCATCCATCCATCCATCCATCCATCCATCCATCCATCCATCCATCCATCCATCCATCCATCCATCCATCCATCCATCCATCCATCCATCCATCCATCCATCCATCCATCCATCCATCCATCCATCCATCCATCCATCCATCCATCCATCCATCCATCCATCCATCCATCCATCCATCCATCCATCCATCCATCCATCCATCCATCCATCCATCCATCCATCCATCCATCCATCCATCCATCCATCCATCCATCCATCCATCCATCCATCCATCCATCCATCCATCCATCCATCCATCCATCCATCCATCCATCCATCCATCCATCCATCCATCCATCCATCCATCCATCCATCCATCCATCCATCCATCCATCCATCCATCCATCCATCCATCCATCCATCCATCCATCCATCCATCCATCCATCCATCCATCCATCCATCCATCCATCCATCCATCCATCCATCCATCCATCCATCCATCCATCCATCCATCATCCATCCATCCATCCATCCATCCATCCATCCATCCATCCATCCATCCATCCATCCATCCATCCATCCATCCATCCATCCATCCATCCACATCCATCCATCCATCCATCCATCCACCATCCATCCATCCATCCATCCATCCA